>CAKXYN010000289.1:0-621267 GCA_935064755.1 Tragelaphus eurycerus | reverse complement strand
ATTTTAACTTATTTACTCTCATTATATAAAATATAATGTAGAGATAAAGTTATTAAAGAAGCAGAAATAAACATGTGATGTTCAGTCCACCATGTTTGAATAGAAATCTCCTATTAAGGTAAATCTCAACTTTAACCTATTATAGTCAGATTTCTGGCCCCAGTTTCCATGAAAAAGCTAACGGCATCCTAGTTTCTAAGTCTAACTGGCCATTTTTCAGTTTTTAATCTTAATTTGTTGTTTAAAACTAGTGTCTGTTCTTTTCATAAAACTTCTCTTTCTCTTGGTTTCTATTAAACCACTGTCTTGATTTCCCTTCTTTCTTTTTTATTCAGTCATTTTTAGTCCAGTTTCACTGATCCACCATTGATAAATATGTTGGTTTTTATCAATGTTCTATTCTTGATTCTATCTTCTTCCTATAAGTGTCCTAAATTTCCTTAAGATCCAACCAACTTTTTCCATTTTATTTTTCACAGTCAGAAGGTAACTTTTGCTTTACACCTCCAAAGAGACAAAAGAAGTAATCAAATAGCTTCTCCTGCAAATTTATGCTATGCATCCTGTAACCCAATCTAGATCTCTGCCCACTTTTTAGTTGGTAAGTTGTGTTTGTCTGTTTTGCAGTTCCATGGACTGTACGCAGGCTCCTCTGTCCATGGGATTCTCTATGCAAGAAAGCTAGAGTGGGTTGCCATTTCGTCCTTCAGGAGATCTTCCTAACCCAGTGACTGTATCTGTGTCTCCTGCATTCCAGGCGAATTCTTTACCTCTGAGCCACCTGGGAAGCCCCTCGCTACCCACTCTCGCTTCCATCTTTCTATGTTCTGTTTTGTTTGGTTATAGGTTCTCGTGTTCTTATCTAAACCTAATTCCTTCACTGCCACCCTGGTCACCTCCCCTCTCACTATTTCAGTACTTACCATATTATTGATTATGTCTTTCCTTATGTCTTCAATGTCTTTATTGAATTTTTCACATGAGTATATTAACATGATGGAGCCTTTCCTATTTTATAAGCAAAATGATACCAGACCATTTTTCCTCTATCTACCAAAGAATTATTTATACATTTTGTTCCCATCTCATCTTTACTCATATCTCAACATCCGACCTTAATTTCAGTCTTATTGATAGAAACAAGGAGATTTCACCAAAGTCACAATGATCTCCCTGTAACTAACCCCAGTAGACAAATCTCAGTTCATATCTTAGGTACGTTCTCAGTGGCATTTCCCTCTCTTGACTGGTTCTTAATTCTTTAAACAGTTTCTGGCCTCTGTGGGAACATATTGTCTTGGGCGTCCTCCCATCTCTGTGGTTCATCTATCATTTTCTCCTTTGCAGTCTTCTCCTCTATGTAGTCATCAAATGCTGGAGTTTGTATAGCTTCATCCTCACCACTGTTGTCTTCTCACCTAGTGTACCTTCCCTAAACCAATTGCTGCCTCTCCCGTGGTCACAACTACCTATGCAATTTAGACATTTACTTTCTTTCTTTCTTTAAAACTGAGGCTCAGTTGAAGGGAGAAAGTGAAAAAGTGTTAGTCTCACAGTTGTGTCTGACTCTGAGACCCCATGGACAGTAGCCTACAAGGCTCCTCTGTCTATGGAATTTTCCAGGCAAGAACACTGGAGTGGGTAGCCATTCCCTTTTTCAGGGATCTTCCCGACCCAGGAATCGAACCCAGGTCTCCCACAGTGCAGGCAGATTCTTTACCATCTGAGCTACTAGAAGAGCTCCAGTTGAAGGAATAATTCACTATTTGTTAATGGAAACACAAAGCTGAATTTATCACTCATAAGGGAGAGTTATAATTTTTTTAGACAGTCTCTTCAAACAAAGCAGACTACTAATTTTACCTTGGATTTTTAGCAGATATTCGGTTCAGAGAATGGGCCGACGTCAGCTGGAAAAGCATGGTTGCTTGGGTTATACTCTGTGAATCGGTTGACTTCTCAGTATGCTCCCTGGACTGAAGCTCTTGCCAGTTGACTGTCTTTCAGAAGAGGGGCCCTGTTGCTCACTGGCCTGCTTTCAAAAACCTTTTCTCTGAGCATGTTATCATTGATTGATTAAGCCAATTTAAAACTGGCTGTAATAGAACTAGTTACTATGGCTACAAAACAATGTCTATTCCAATGAATATGGGAAATTAATAAATTCTTCATTGAGCCATTTAAAAATACAAGGAACAGAAACTACAAATCTCCAAACACATATGTGTTGTTCCAAATTAGATATCTGAAAAGCACCTAAATTCATCATGTCCAAAACCAAATGTGTGTTCTTCCTTCTAAACGCGATGCTTCTCTTGAAAGATGCATCTATCTGTCTAGATCAGGAGTTGGCAAACTTGTTCTAAAGGACCAGATAATAAGCATTTTAAGTTATGTGGACCACACAGTCTGTGTCATGACTACTCAACTCTGCCATTCAAGCATGAAAGCAACATAGACAATGCATAAACAGATGGGCATGGCTGTGTGCCAATAAAACTTTATTTATGAAAACAGGCAATAGCTCAGGACTTAGGATTTCCTGCCATAGTCTGGCCGTCGCTAATCTAGATGGTCTAGCCGTTAACATAGGAATTATTGTTGGACAGCCCTTTCCCTATCACATACCATGTCCTACATATACCAACTTTGCTTTTTTGTACTGGGCACTTGTTCTATCAGAACAATATGCTTCTTTGATGGGAAATGTGCAGTGCCTCCCAATTGGACCTTACCCCTAACCATAGTGTTTTTTCCAGGGATAGCCAACTTATTGAAGTTTAAATAGGGAATTTTTTTTAAATGCAGTTAAATTTAGAAGGTAGGTAGTCAGGATGGGATGAACTGAGAGAGGAGCACTGACATCTCTACATTACTGTGTGTGAAAACAGACAGCTAGTGGGAAGCTACTGTATAGTGCGGGGAGCTCAGCTCGGTGCTCTGAGATGACCTAGAGGGGTGGGATGGGATTGGCAGGGAGGCTCTGGAAGAAGCGGGTGTCTGTATACATACAGCTTATTCAGTGTTGTGCAGCAGAAACTGACCCAGCCTTGTAAAGCAATTATACTTCAATAAAATAAACAAGTAAAAGAAGATTCCTTCTCCTCTCATTGTAAAAATTGGAAGGGCTTGTACGGGTTGCAGGATGTTCCCTTACCCCTGCCTCAGTCCTCACTTTTGGTTAGTCTGTTACATTGTCAGGCAAGGCGCCCACTGTAGTGAGTGATGGCACAAAGGCCATGGCCATTTGTGTCCCTGCTTAAGTCAGTGTCATCCCTGGTTTTCCCGAATTTGGGGAATGTAGGCTAATAGTATGGAGAAGGCAATGGCACCCCACTCCAGTACTCTTGCTTGGAAAATCCCATGGATGGAGGAGCCTGGTGGGCTGCAGTCCATGGAGTCGCTAAGAGTTGGACACGACTGAGCG
Organism: Tragelaphus eurycerus; assembly: GCA_935064755.1. Classification (NCBI taxonomy): domain Eukaryota; kingdom Metazoa; phylum Chordata; class Mammalia; order Artiodactyla; family Bovidae; genus Tragelaphus; species Tragelaphus eurycerus. Next base: position 617,840 of record CAKXYN010000289.1, on the reverse strand, counting down.
ACTTCACTTTCACTTTTTCGTTTTCATGCATTGGAGAAGGAAATGGCAACCCACTCCAGTTTTCTTGCCTGGAGAATCCCAGGGGCAGGAGAGCCTGGTGGGCTGACGTCTATGGGGTCACACGGAGTCGGACACGACTGAAGCAACTTAGCAGCAGCAGCAGCAGCAGGCTAATAGTATTCTCCCTACCTCTCTTTCTTTACTCATATGAGAGTTCAAGTTACATGTAACCAAGGACTTCTGACTAATAGACTTCCTAAACACCTTTCAAACCCATTCACTTTTCTCTTCATTGTCCTGCCACAGTCTACAGCTCCTGCCATCTCATTCTGAGGCCACAGAACTGTGTCCCTAAAGCTTTAGCTCTCTTGGCACCTACTTTACCTTCTGCATACTGCAGTTGGAATAATCACATAAGAAATAAAACCTGAAAGTGGCATTTCCTTGAGGCAAATCTTTCAGTGTTTTCCTATTGCCTTTAAGAGAGAAACAACCACCCCCCCTATTGTCCTCCATGTCCAGCTTCCCTCTCCTACCCCACATCCCTCATCCCCTCTGCTCCAGACCCTCCTGCCTTCTTTCAGGGCTTAATATCACATTCTCCTAAAGGCATCTGTATATACTCTTCCTTCCTTCTGAAATGCTGTTCCTTAACCCTCTTCATCTAGGTAGCTCCTATCCATCATTCAGGTCTCAACTCAGTTTCGTGCCTATAACAAAACATTCCTTCTCTCCGCAGACCAGGTCATTCTGCATTTTTCTCACCATACCTGTTACACTTTGGTGTTCCTTCAGATATTTCAGCATATTTTATAGTTATATAATTCTGTAGGGGAATTATTTGATTTAGACCTAAATGTCCCCTTACTCTGTAAACTCCATGAAGGCAAGGATTGTGTCTCTTTTGCTAAATACCAATTTTCCAGTTACTTGTGATGGGCAGAATGACTTTCAAAGATGCCCGCACCTTGCTCCATGGATCTTGTGTGAACATTACCTTATGTAGCAAAAGAAACTTTTCAGATTTAATTAAAGTTATGGCCCAGCCTACTCACATGACTCCTTTAAAAGCAGAAACATTTCTCATAGAGACACCTCAGAAGAGGGTGAGGTCAGAGAGATCTGATGCAGGAGAGGGTGAAGGACTCCACCTACAGCTGCTGAAGGGTGCCAGATAGAAAGCAGGAGAAAGAAGGCAAGCTGCCTCTGGGTGGAGACCAAAGCTTGTCTGATGGCTAACAAGGAAACTAGGGAACTGGGGACTTCAGTCCTACAGCCACAAGGAAGTCAATTCTGCCAATAACCTGAATGAGCCTGGAAGCAGACTCATCTCCAGAGGCTCCAGAAGGAGCCTGCTGACACCCTGCTTTCTGCCTTGTTAAATTTGGAGCAGAGAAACCAACCCAACCAACCCAGACTTCTGACTAAGAGAACTAGGAGATAATAAACATGTGTTGTTTAAGACTCCCGATTTGTGACAACTTGGTAGCACACAAGACTAACATACTCCCTAAATGCACCTGAGGCACCAGGTCCTCAGTAGACATTGAAGGTCAAACAGGCAATCTCATTTGCTCCTAAGAATTCAACTGCTAATAGGCCAAAGTTGAGAACTGCCAGCCATATCTGCCTCCCGGACCCCAGGTCTTAGGGTTCAGATCCCCCAACAGAGAGAGCTACCTCTGTGCTCTTGATACCTCGAATCTGACTTGTCCAGAAATGAACCCCTTCCATTCCCCCAGCTATTCTTGGATTTTCAGCACTAATTTTCTCCCTTCCTTCACTCTCCTCGTTCAAGGCAGTCATAATTCCTGTAATCGTGTCTCATAGCCTTCCTATCCTCGAGCCCATTGTTGCTTTTCGGGTTCAAGTCTTCTGTCTCTTCTACACCCTTCCTTCCCTCTTTCTCAGGCTATAGGTCCTTATAGATCTGCATACAGTACTCTCTACCACAGCCATAAGCCTCTATTCCTGGTGATGCTCTGCTGGTGATTCTGGATCTCCTTTCTAGAGGCACGCCAAAGGTCATCTTCTCAAACTTTTCTAAACAGCTCCCTGCCCCACCCCCACATCCAGGTAGCCTTGAGCCTTGTGTCCACCCCATTCTTTCCTACGCACTATTTACATGACCCACTATGTATTATTAGACTTAGGTGCCTATCTATTCACTTGTGCATCCTGGAATCTGGCAGAGGGCCTGGGGGTATGGCTGTAGTGACTAATGCTGGAGAAATGGATGCAGGAACCAATGAGTTCTCTAACTGCCTGCTTTTGTGTCTGTGGACAGTTCTAGACAAGTGCTACTTAAAAGTGTGTGTCTCTGGACAGCAGCAAAGGCAACACCTGCAGAAGTGCAACTTCTCATTCTTCCCTCCACCCCTCACCCTCCACCAACCAGAATCTCTGAGAGTGGTACCTGGGCATCTGTATGTAAACAAGCCCTCCAACTACTACGGTATCACTACTATGAGGAATGTAAAAAATATAACACACTAGTGAATACAGCAAAAAGAAGCAGACACAGACATAGAGGACAAGCTAGTGGTTACAGTGGGGAGAGTGGGGAGGAGTGGCGGGCAAAATAGGTGTAGGGGATTAAGAGGTACCAACTATGAGGTATAAAATAAGCTAGAAGGATATATTGTACAACATGGGGAACACAGCCAGTATTTTATAATAACTGTAAATGGAGTGTGTATACGTTCTCACTTACTCAGTCATATTCAACTCTTTTGTGACCCCATGGGCTGTGGATCTTCTATTCATGGGATTTTCCAGGCAAGAATACTGGAGTGTGTTGCCATTTCCTCCTGCAGGGGATCTTCCTGACCCAGAAATCAGACCTTTGTCTCCTGCATTGGCAGGTGGATTCTTTACCACCTGGGAATCCCTAAAGGTGGAGTATAACCTTTTAAAATTGTGAATCATTATTTTGTACACCAATAATTTATCTAGGATTGTATAGCAACTACACAGTCAATAACAAAATTTTAAAAAAGCCCTCCAGGGAAACTGGATGTACCTTAATTTGAGAACTACTGCTCTAGAATGTTCCTTGGATTTATTTCTAGAGAATCCAATAAGATGCTTCTAACTCAGCTGAGCTCCCACTGTAATCAACCAAAACCCATGACTAGAGGGAGGGAAGGCAATGGGAGATGCCCAGCCCCGGAGGAGAGAGCTCCAGTACCTGACACAGCCCAGAACCCCACAAGCGCATGTGAAACCAGACAGCAAAGGTCTGAAGGTAAACTGAGAAGCACTTTTATGTTCTGGAGTTCACATGGAGGCAGTACATTTTTGTGGCTTTGTTTTTATGTTTAAACGGACACCACTGGAATGTTGCCCTGCCACAAAACACATTAGAATAAAAGAGAGAAGGGTGGAGATCTGTTTAAAGAACTCCAGAGAGTAAGCTGAAGTATCTGCGAGATTTTTCCTCCAACGGTAGGGTCTGGCAACATTGAAAAGTAGAAAAATCCAGAACCAGTTTCTTTTATTTCTCAAAATCTGGCTTTGCCCAGCCAATAATTGACCTCTGGACCCTCAGCCTGACTTGTGTGGTCCTGGTTTGCTTATAAGAGTAACTTTTCATGAGTCAGGATGATTATGACTGGCACGCAGCGACACAGGCAGATCAGGAGACAGCCTTGCTCTGGGGGAAAAGGGAACCCACTAACTGCCTTCCTAAAACCCTGCTGCTGACAAAACATCTCACACCTTCTCACACGGATCAGACCGGGCCAGCAGAGTAATCATGTGGGTCTCACTTACCTTTCTCTTACAGATACTGGTTGTATGCGGACCAGGGGATTAAGAGGTACAAACTCCTAGGTATAAAATAAGCTACAAGGATACACTGTAGAACACAGGGAATATAGCTAATATCTTGCAATAACTATATGGTTGTCTCTGTGTGTATGTGTGCACTTACATGTAAGTGTTTTTGTTTGACTTGCTATAGCAAGACAGTAGTTTTTCAGCAAAGACCTACGTATAATTACAGGGTTATCTTGTGATAACCTATAATGGAAAAGACTCTCTCTCTCTCTCCATATATATATGGTCTTCTCAGGTGGCTCAGTGGTAAGGAATCCACTTGCTAATGCAGGAGATGCCAGAGACATGGGTTCAATCCCTGGGTCGGGAAGATCCCTGGGTCCCCCAAAAGGAAACGGCAACCCACTCCAGTATTCTTGCCTGGAAAACCCCATGGTCAGAGGAGTCCGGCAGGCTACAGTCTATGGGGTCGCAAAGAGTCAGACACACCTAAGTGACTGAAAGCAGACATGTGTGTATATATATATAACTATTATACAAGGAGACCCAACAAATCCATCCTAAAGGAGATCAGCCCTGGGTGTTCTTTGGAAGGAATGATGCTAAAGCTGAAACTCCAGTACTTTGGCCACCTCATGCGAAGGGTTGACTCATTGGAAAAGGTTCTGATGCTGGGAGGGATTGGGGGCAGGAGGAAAAGGGGACGACAGAGGATGAGATGGCTGGATGGTATCACCGACTCGATGGACATGAGTTTGAGTGAACTCTGGGAGATGGTGATGGACAAGGAGGCCTGGCATGCTGCGATTGATGGGGTCGCAAAGGGTAGGACACGACTGAGTGACTGAACTGAACTGAACTTAGATAAAACGATGTCATTTTGAAATATACCTGAAACTAACACAACATTGTAAATCAAATACATTTCAATAAAACTTTTAAAGAAAGAAGCATGTACTTTTTTTTAACCTATAATTCAATAATCAAGTAATCACAAATGGTGAAAATAAAATCTTTGAACGGTTTCTCAATTACTGAGTTACCCTTTTAACTTTCTTCCAAGTGGTATTTATATAACACTCTCGGAAAAGTAATGCTTGTAATTGTACCCAAGTGAATCATTGTAGTTTTCAGCAATTCCAGGAGGTAATGGGGATGTATTAAGCCTTTGAAAAAAGATGGGCTTCATTGAAGTAATTTCAGTTACTTGGCCCAAGTGAGGCTGGCATGGAAAGAATGCTAGCATTCCTCAAACCAAGGCATGCTATTTTCCATTCTTCGGGACTTGAATGTATTTTTTGGTCAAAATATTAGGATTTAAGAAATATCTGTTGAATTTTTTTTTAAGTGGGGATGTTAAACATTTATTTTCTTTAGAAATTTGTATACAAATATTTGCATAGAAAATTGGAGAAAGCTTTATGTGATTCTAGAAAAATGATTTCTCAACTACCTAAAATAATTCTATAAAATTACCATTTGCATTTAAAGTTGTACTAATTATCTTCACAACATTTTTAAATTATGCTAGTCATTGCTTTCAGTATGGCCTACAGCTTAAACAAGAATGACACCATTCCTTTTCTAACATCTGGGTAACTAATGAATTAGCTTCAGATTTGAGATTACTTTTTGAGGAGATAACTGCCTTTTGCACTCTCTGTAAAAGTCAATTATATTAGAGAAACATGAGCAGATGGCCTTAACTTGCTCTGTATATTACCAGAAATAGATGAAGAAAAACTACTCCTTTGGAATTTTGTTGAGTAATCAGGCTGATAGCTTTTAGATTTCCTTTGTCCCTGACTCTGAGTTAATTTGTTCAGTATGCCGTTATACCAAAGAGAACTGGTGGTCTCTGTTCTGCAGATCAACTAGCCATAATACCTAAAAGACCAGGGTGGATGCAGAAGTAATTCTGTCCAGAATGAAATTCAATGGCCGTTTCCTCAGGATTTTTTTTTTTTTTTCCCCTCTTTCCCATGTGCTCTAGAAGTGATAGATTTTTTTTTCTTCTTTTAGTCACTGCTCAGCCAGGGGTGGTTTTTACTCACTTTAGGAGTTGTTACTCTCAGGCCACAATAGAAATAACTCTTACAGAATTAATATCTTAAAGCAGAATTCTCCTGAAACTTGAAATGTCTGCTTTTGAATTTTAAAAATAAATTCAAGGCCTATTGATTATCCATTTTAAAAATAGCAGTGTGTGCAGGCAGAGAACAGTTTGTTCTCTGTCTCTTTCTCCTTTGTAAGTAATTTCATTGGTATCTTTCTTTTTAAATTCCACATATAAAGGATGCCATACAATATTTCTCCTTCTCTGTCTGACTACTGTGTAGCACAGGGAACTCTGCTCAATGTTATATGGCAGCCTGGATGGAAGGAGAGTTTCAGGGAGAATGGATAGATGTATGTGTATGGCTGAGTCCCTTTGCTATTCACCCAAAACTGTCACAACATGGTTAATTGGCTATACTCCAATACAAAATAAGAAGTTAAAAAAATAATAAATTCAAGATTTATTCTCAATCATTAAGATGGCTATCCATTCATATGAGCCTCTCACACTTTTGGCGTCTATCATCATTATATTATTTTTTTACCTTTCCCACTCCTGCGCCCTCTGGACAATTCCTAGACCCTCTCTGTCTCTCTTTTTGTTTCTGTTGTCATTTCTTCTATTGTCCATCACATTCTCCAGTCTCTTACACTGACCCACAGCCCCGAAAATGCCCAAGGGTGAAACAGGAGCTTCTGCTCCCTGCGCCTCCTGCCTTTGGCCTCACTTCCAGGTGGACAGCACCAAGGAGAGTCTGTGTCCAGGTGCCCCACAGGAGGACTGCTGGGGAGCTGAGTGATCCATCGGGTGCTGCAGGATGCAGCCTGCTGTGAACACTGGGCCAAATACATGAGCACAGTTTGCAGAGAATGTTCCAAAATAACTTCTGATTACTTAGGGAAGACTCTTAGAAATATTGGCTCATAATTCATTTCATTTTTTTCTTCCTGTAGAGAGAGAGAGAAAAAAAAAAATATATATATATATGCACAAGCCTCTAGTTAAGAAACATGTTAGCTCTTTAAAGGAGGACCTGCATGGGACAATGTGTTGATATAAAGGAGCAACCTAGGGAAAGAAATCCTGGCTCTCTGGGAAGAGGCAGAGGGAGGTGCTATTGGTAAGGAGGGCTTTCAGATCAGCTGGGATAGACTTTCTCATTCGTCCAGCCCCACATATAACAGAATCCCCTGAGAAGATGAAAACCCATGTCATATTTGTTCTTGTTGTTTAGTTGCTAAGTCGTGTCTGACTCTTGCAACCCCTTTTGCCATTTCCTCTTCCAGGGGATATTCCTGACCCAGGGATCAAACTCCTGCCCGTGTCTTCTCTATTGGCAGGTGAGTTCTTTACCCCTGAGCTGTATTTAGTTTCATGTTAAAGATTTAAGCCTAATTCCCAAGATCACCTTGCACTTTTCAGAGTGTTGGCTGAGCTTCCCATCACTCTGGCTGTAGAGTGGAGGCCCCTGCCCCTTGTCTTTCTAGTGTGCTCTTGTTGTTGCAAGAAATAGAGTGTGGTGAGAGAGGACTGTCACATCCTATGTCTTGTCTGAGTCCCTGGGACAGCTGCCAAGTGTGAGTTCTTGACTTTATAGGAAAGAATTCAAGAAGCCGTAGTAAAGGGCAAGGTTTATTCAGGTGGAAATAGACCCCACAAACACAGTGTGGACCATCTCAGAAGGTGAGAGGAGTCCCAGGATACAGGGTTGTCAGTCTCTATAGGCTATGATGTTAGTTGCTCAGCCATGTCTGACTCCTTGAAACCATATGGACTGTAGCCTGCCTGCTAGGCTTCTCTGCGCATGGAATTCTCCAGGCAAGAATACTGGAGTGAGTTTACATTTCCTCCTTCAGGGGATCTTCCCAACCCAGGGATCAAGCCTATATTTCTTGTATCTCCTGCATTACAGGCAGAGTCTTTACGCTGAGCCGTCAGGGAAGTCAGTTTTTATAGGGGTAATAATTTCGTAGACTAATGAATTGGAAGAGTATTTTAGCTATTTTGGGGGAAGAGGTGGGAATTTCTAGGAATTGGGCCACACCCACTTCTTTACTTTTGTGGTTGGCCTTAGAATGGTACCCAGGGCATCCTGGGCTCTGGGCTCAGGGGGCGGGGAAATTGTGGAGGTTTCTGAACTCCTACCCAGGCCTCCCCATGGGTCAGGTCCCAGCAGCCTCTCCATGAACAGACCTCCTGGCTCTCTCAGTTTGACCATTGTAAGTGCCTGATGGTTCAGACGGTAAAGAATCTGCCTGCAATGCAGGAGACCTGGGTTTGATCCCTGGGTTGGGAAGATCTCTGGAGAAGGGAATGGCTGCCCATTCCAGTATTCTGACCTGGAGAATTCCATGGACAGAGGAGCCTGGCAGGCTACTGTACAGTTCAGTTCAGTTGCTCAATCATGTCTGACTCTTTGAGACCCTATGGACTGCAGCACTTCAGGCTTCCCTGTCCACCACCAACTCCTGGAGCTCGCTCAAACTCATGTCCATTGAGTTGGTGATGCCATCCAATTATCTAATCTTTGTCACCCCTTCTCCTCCTACCTTCAAACCTTCCCAGCATCAGAGTCTTTTCCAAGAAGTTAGTTCTTCACCTCAGATGGCCAAAGGATTGGAGTTTCAGCTTCAGCATCAGTCCTTCCAATGAATATTCAGGACTGATTTCCTTTAGGATGCACTGGTTGGATCTCCTTGCTGTCCAAGGAACTCTCAAGAGTCTTCTCCCACACCATAGTTCAAAAGCATCATTTCTTCAGCACTCAGCTTTCTTTATGGTCCAACTCTCACATGCGTACATGACTACTGGAAAAATCAAAGCTTTGATTAGTTGGACCTTTCTTGGCAAAGTAATGTCTCTGCTTTTTAATGTGCTGTCTAGGTTGGTCATAGCTTTCCTTCCAAGGAGCAAGCGTCTTTTAATTTCATGGCTGCAGTCACCATCTACAGTGATTTTGGAGCTCAAGAAAATAAATTTTGTCACTGTTTCCATTGTTTCCCCATCTATTTGCCATGAAGTGATGGGACCAGATGCCATGATCTTACTTTTCTGAATGTTGAGTTCTAAGCCAACTTTTTCACTTCTCTTTCATTTTTATCAAGAGATTCTTCAGTTCCTCTTCACTTTCTGCCATAAGGATGGTGTCATCTGCATATCTCAGGTTATTGATAGTTCTCCCAGCAATCTTGATTCCAGCTTGTGCTTTATCCAGCATGGCATTTCTTATGATGTACTCTGAATATAAGTTAAGTAAGCAGGGTGGACAATATACGGCCTTGACATACTCCTTTCCTGATTTGGAACCAGTCTGTTGTTCCATGTTCAGTTCTAACTGTTGCTTCTTGACCTGCATATGGATTTCTCAGGAGACAGGTCAAGTGGCCTGGTATTCCCATCTCTTTAAGAATTTTCCATAATTTGTTGTGATCCACAAAGTGTTTGGCATAGCAGTAAAATACTAGATACCAAAGTACATGAAACTGTATTAAAATTTAGAGCGAATATAAATTAGAGATCCATCATTCTATTCATACTAAGTCAAACAAGTGGAATCAAAATGTCATAAATTTTTTAGCTAGGCAAAAATTCACAAGCTTTCTAAAATATATATAATATTATACGTACTATTTACATATGTGTGTATTACAAAAAATTTTCTACTATGCTTGATGAAGGCTTGATAAAGAACATCATAGAAAAAGAGATGGGGAAATTGGGAAACATAAACTAAATGAAATGGGAGAAATATCTAATTTTTAAATGCCCTATTTAAACTACCATGAGGGTGGCTCTTTCTGTGTGAGTCCACCCATGTATCTGTCCACAGATACTGTACTCTTTTCCTTCTACTGCAGACTTTACTTTTTTCACTGCTTTCTGTCTTTCTGGGAATTCTTCTCTGCAAAGCGCAAGGGCCAGGGCCTTGTCCCTGACCACTGGTCTGGCGGCTGGGATTCAGCGCTCTCAGCTCTGTGACCCAGCCTCCATCTCTGCCTGGGAACCCAGGCCCTGCTTCATTCGCTGTGGGCCGAGATCAGTCCCGTCACACCTTTCTCTACCTGGTCTTCTCTTCCACCCCGCTCTTCCTTTTCTAACAATGTAGTAAGTAAAATGCTTCTCTGAGTTCTGTGAGCAAATTAATTGAACTTGAGGAGGGAGATCATTGTAGCATCCTGTGTGTAGGCAGTCCCTCGGAAGCAGGGGAACTTGCTGTTGGCCTTTGCAGCTGAAGGGGGCCCGGTCTTGTGGGACTGAGCCTTCGCCTTTGGGAGCTGATGCTATGTCCGGGTGGATAGTGTCAGAAGTGAGTTGCTGGACATCCATGGGGGTTGGAGAACTGGTGTGGGGAGAAAAAGTACACACTGGGCTGGGAGCAGAACTGTAGCTCTTTTGGGTGCTGGCATGCTCCAGGGGAAACTTATTTTCAGTAGTAAACAGGCAGAGGCCTGACTGTTCAGTAGCTCTGCCTAACTGTGTGTCCCCTGCAGGCTACCTGCTGATACTTTCTGCACCCTCCACCTGTGATGGTTATTACTAAAGTACGTGCTCTGCTAAGTTGCCTCAGTTGTGTGACCCTATGGACTGCAGGAGATCCACCGGTCCATTCGAGGAGTCGCCCTGGTTTCTTTGGAAGGAATGATGCTAAGCTGACTCCAGTATTTTGGCCACCTCATGCGGGTTGACTCTTGGAGACTCTGATGCTGGGGGGTGGGGGCGGGGGAGGGGACGACAGAGGATGAGATGGCTGGATGGCATCACTGACTCGAGAATTGAGTCTGAGTGACCTCCGGGGCTGGTGATGGATGGGGCCTGGCGTGCTGCGGTTCTGGGGTCGCGGTCGGACACGACTGAGCGACTGATCTGATCTGATCTGATCTGATGGACTGTAGCTTGCCAGACTCCTCTGTCCATGGGATTCTCCAGGTAAGAATCCTGGAGTGGGCTGCCATGCCCTCCTCCAGGAAGATCTTCCCGACCCAGGGATGGAACCAAGTCTCTTATGCCTCCTACATTGGCAGGTGGGTTCTTTACCATTAGCACCACCTGGGAAACCCTTCCTAGTTAAGGCAGTGGGCTTATTTTGGAAAGCCAGTGATCCCGAGTTTCAACAGGCTTCCAGCTCCCCACCACACTCCACTTCTCTCCCGTCAGCTTGGTGCCCGTCTTCCGTCTCCCAGCTCCTCTTCCCCGGGCAGTTGTCATGGCTGGCGGGCTGGGAGCAGACTGAGTGGCACCACTGGTCTCTTCTCTCCCTCCAGGGCTCTTCATGTGGGGTCCATTGCTCTTCAGTCAAAGCTCCATGTTCCTGACCCAGACCCCTTTCCTGAGATGTGCCCTTTTCTGGGGAGCCCCCTCCTCTGCCCTGGATTCTGCTGACCGGCCTCACTGCTCTAATGCCTCTTGCCTTTTTCTGGAAATCATACTCCCATGGATGCCATTTATGACCCCTTGAGACATGTTGAGAGCCTTTACTCTGTTTTCAATACACCTGTGTGAACAATATAATAACTCATTTTTTAAATGTATTTTTTAATTGAAGGATAATTGCTTTACAGAATTTTGTTGTCTTCTGTCAAACCTCACCATGAATCAGCCATAGGTATACATATATCCCCTCCCAACAATAGAATAACTCTTAATTCTTTATTTTTTTGCCTTTTTATACTGTTCATGGGAGTCTCACAGAAAATAAAGATGCTGATGCTGGGAAAGATTGAAGGCAAAAGGAGAAGAGGGTGACAGAAGATGAGATAGTTGGATGGCATCACCGATTCAATGGACATGAGTTTGAGCAAACTGTAGAAAATAGTGAGGGACAAGGAGGCCTGGTGTGCTGCAGTGCATGGGGTTATAAAGAGTTGGATATGACTGAGCGACTGAAAAACAGCAATGACTCTTTATTTTATTTTTTAAAATTAATTTATTATTTTAATTGGAGGCTAATTATTTTATAATATTGTAGTGGTTTTTGTCATACATTGACATGAATCAGCCATGGGTGTACATGTATTCATTCTGTCTCTTCCCCCATTAGACTGTTGAGACTTGGAGAGCTGGTTTCGCAGGGTAAGCCCACTGCCTTTGGGGAAAGCAATGGCACCCCACCCCAGTACTTTTGCCTGGAAATCCCATGGACAGAGGTCCCTGGTGGGCCGCTGAGAGTCACTAAGAGTCGGACCCGACTGGCGACTTCAATTTCACTTTTCACTTTCATGCATTGGAGAAGGAAATGGCAACCCACTCAGTGTTCTTGCCTGGAGAATCCAGACGGGGGAGCCTGGTGGGCTGCCGTCTATGGGGTCGCACAGAGTCGGACACGACTGAGTTGAATAACTTAAAGAAGGATTGAATAATGGTTTTAGAGGAATGGAGGGTGATTCTAAACATGGGCACGGTGCCTATTTAACTCTGGAAAAAACCTGCTAAGTGACCAGGAATCACCCACACTAGGGCTTTCCCATTCGGTCAAGGCCAAGTCCGGGGGCAGTCTGGGGAATACAATGGAGAATGAGGTCAAGTAGCTGGCAGAGGGCTGGCACTGAGATGCAGGCGCAGGCGAAACCTGCCTGCAGACCAGAAGGGAGTGATGTCTCGTCTCCACCTCCTGCCCCTCCTGAGAAGATGCAGGCCTGCCAGCTGTCGCCTTAGGCCTGCGTCCTGCCTCTGCTTCTGGACCCTTTCTTCCACCTGTCAGACATCTCCCAGAACCCTGTCATGGGTGACACAGAAGCTGGAACTCTGCAGGCCACGCAGACTGCAAAATGCAGTTTTCAAGCTTCAAACTTCCATGATTTCAAAGTGAGAATTAAAGAGAACTAGCCAGGGGAATTTCCTCACAGCCCACTGGTTAGGACTCTGGGCTCTCACAACAGAGGACCTGGGTTTGAGGCTCGGTCGGGGGAAATAAGATCCCGCAAGTCACACAGTGTGGCCAGAATATTAAGAGATAGATAGATAGAACTACCCAGGCCCTTCCAGCCCCACCAGGGGTTCTCTGGGGTTTTGCAGCAGCATCCAGGCAGGGCAGGCACCGTGTTTCTCCCCAGGGCCTTAAAGCTCTGGATCTTCTTCACGCTGCAGGAAGCGCTTGAGGAGCCAGAAGTCTTGCCCCCGCCCCCGTCCCTGCCTAACAGTGCCACACACTCACAGGCTCTCTAATCTGAGGAAGGCCTCCCAGAAGTTCAAAGAGGAGTATTTGAGTCCCTCTTCCTGCCTTCGGGCCTGTAGTCTCGCCACAGCCAGACCGAGGGGCACACGGGCTGGGCCGCCTCTCATCTCATCCCCTCTGAATCGCTCCGCCATCTGTCCCTGAGCCTCAGAAACGTTTGTACTCACTTAGGTTTTTTCCTCAGCGGCAAGAAACCGCCTGTCAAGTCCCTTCTTTCTCCTGACGCTAAACAGAGAAATGCGGCTTTGGGCGTGAAGCTCTCCTAGTCTGTGCATCTCTTCCTCACTGTCTCCAGCGAGGTCACACTGGCGGATCGAAACCAGGAACTACGGGGAGTACTTTCACTGCAAAAATCATTAGGGACTATGAATAGGTCTTTTTTTTTTTCCCCCTCCCTTAAAGAACTGACTGCAGCTGGACATTTACCAGCATTCCCGTCTGTCTATTTTGAAACACAAACCTAAGCTGTTGTGCAGAGCTGTCTTTTCTCTTGCTGGGGGGTTCTGCCTTCTTGCTGAGACAATGACTACTTGATTTGTCGTGGCCAGTACTGTAATTGGATATCATTTAAAATTATATTCTCTGACAATCGCCTTCCATTTGTTGGCCTCGTGGAAGTCTTACACGTATCCTTCTATGTCTCTATCTTAACTTTTTTATGAATGAAGAAGCAGATGAAAGAGAGATAAGCAAACTGCTAAAGCCCATTCGATCAGTCGCTGCCATTGCCCTTCTATCCTGCCGTGCCTAGAGCCTCTCTGTAGGTGGGTCAGGTCAAGGAAGATGTCCCATTTCTGCAGGGCTGGGATCCCAGGGTTTTCAGCAGTTCTTTTCTACATTTAGCACAAGCCTATATTCCCCTTCTGAAAGTCTCACTCTGAGAGCCATAGGGTTTTGGTGTAGAGCACAAGAAAACACTGGAATGATATTTTGAATCTGAAATAAAATTGGAAAAGACCTGATATAAAGGTTTTCCACATTTGGAGTTGTTGGACTTTGAGGGTGGAGCATTTTAAGGAATCCAGGAGGGAGCAAGGCATCCTATACACATCATATTTGCTAAAGAAAATGGAAAAGATAAAGCCCTTTGGTATTTTCTTATAAGTGATGACAAAGTAAAATTTGAAAATGTTTATTATTACTGAGTACATCCTCATAATATAGGGCTGCCAAATTTAACAAATAAAAATGCTGGACACCAAGTTAAGTTTGAACTTTAGATATGCATTGAATATGTTTTGTTTTTTAATATAAATATGTCCCAAATATTGGGAGAATCTGGCAATGAGAGAGTAACTATCCTAGGGTAATAGGATATTTACTTTCTGTTTTCTTCAATCAGTTGGTTGTTATTTTGGGGGTGGATAAACTTTTCCATCATTTTGATATCTAGCCATCCTAAAGATTATTTGGTTTATGTGTTTTAGTTAAAGCCAGCATTCACATGAATATCTAAAGAACCAATTGTTCTTTTTCATATTTTTTTGTGACATTTGTACTTTTGTCTTCATTACAAATTTGGGGTTAGGAGAAAATGAGGGTGATCTTATAGTAAAAGGGTGAAGTATCACCCAGCCATCAGGAATGGAAAAATGGAGAATAGCTGGGATAGGAATAAAGGAGAAGGGAAGAACTCTTACAAGATCGAAACTGCACATTCTTAAGACTATTGTTAATAACAGTGTCCAAGGAGAATGACTTAATTCCGGCTGTGATGATAACAAAGTACTGTCAACTTGAAAACATCACACTGTGTTAGAGTTGTGAGTTAAGTTTTATTTGGGGCAAAATGAGGACTGTGGCCTAGGAGATAATACTCAGATAGCTCTGAGAAACTGCTCCAAAGAGGTAGGGAAACAGGTCAGAATATATGTGATTTTGGTGAAGGGGGAGTACATGCAGTCAAGCACATATTTTTAAACGAAGGTTTCTGCTAAGTCACAAGGAGCAGCATTAGTCACCATAAAGGATTTTAGTGCCTTTATAGATATGGCAGATACAAGAATTGGGCTCATAAAATTGGCTCCTGAAAATATCCAACTATCTGAAGACCTGTTAAGCCAGTTTTCCCCAGAACACAGAGTGCCTCATTTCTGTTCTCCACCCTGTACTCTTTCTGGGGGTGTTGAAGGTCAGCAGCTGCAGCAGCACATGATTTAATCCTTGTGGAAGTGGATGGCAAATGCCCATGGCAAGTACCAACTTGTAGTTGACAGTACTGTAGGCTGTGTGGCTTGTAACAAAAGGAGTTTACTTCTTGAAGTTCTCAGGGCTGGAAGCGTGCAGTCAGGGTTGACTGTACAGCTAGCTGGGTTCTGGAGGCTGCCTTCTGGGTAGGAGACTGTAGCCTTCTCACTGCTGTGCCCTCATATGGCACAAAAAGAGTGAGCTAGCTCTGAGGTCTCATTTATAAGGGGCGCTAATCCCATTTATGGGGACTCCACCTTCCTGACCTAATTGCCTCCCAAAAGCTCCACCTCCAAATACTACTGCATTGGGAGTTGGGATACCCACATATGTATTTTGGGGTGACAGACATACAGATGATAACAAAGAATCAATGTTTTGGAAACCAAAAATGAGCTAATACAAATAAAAATGAAGTCTAACAGAGTATCAGTCTAGAACTTAGTAAGACCCATAATTTGTCCTATTTAGTTATTAAAATATAGTAACAGTTTGCCAAACAGACTGTACAAATATCTTGGACCAAGACCAGTAATTCAGAAAAAATGGCAATTCCTGTGTCTCAGAAGCCACACACACCGATGCTTGAATGTAGGATCTGAGGAATAGTCACAAATGCTGATTTCCACATGGTAAAAACACATTCCAGGGGTTCCCTGGTAGCTCAGTGGTAAAGAATCTGTCTGCAGTGCAGGAGACGTGGGTTTGAACTTTGTGTCAGGAAGATCTCCTGAAGAAGGAAATGGCAACCCACTCCAGTATTCTTGCCTGGGCAATCCCATGGACAGAGGAGCCTTGTGGGCTACAGTCCATGGAGTCACAAAGAGTCAGACATGACTTAAGAGACTGAACAACAACAAGAAAATCACATTCCACTGCAAACAGGATGAACACAAACTGGGTCAGGTTGACCTCTCATGGCAGGCAGGTGGCCCTATACCTGCAAGATGGGCCAGGCCTGAACTGGTTGCCACAGGCTAGTTCATTGTGAGCCTGAGTTGAGCTTTCCCAAACTGAGGATGACCTTACGGATAGAATCTCCTGGAAGCATGCCTGTGGTTTTCTTGATCTGGTATGATATACTTGCTTTTGGAGGCATTTTTACATTTCAATATTAATGCTGTATTCTTTTGAGCAAATGGTATATTATCTTTAGCACATTGGTTGTGCCCTGGCAGAGAGGAGAGAATTCTGTTTCCAGCTGATTGTTTTGCTAACACTACAGCTACACTTGGGGGTTGCTATGTGGGTCTTACCTCTGCTGCCTGCTTTTCACTGCCCTAGAAAAGAGTACCAAGGCCTAAAATGTCAGTAACTGGTGACAAGCATCTTTGATTTCTTAATCTCCTCTTAGGTTACCCTGACAACATCTCTGGTGAAACAAATCCATACACCAACAGAACAGACTACTTAAAGAAAAAGAAAGCTAAATATAGTAGAGGCTGGCAAGCTGAATTCGAATTAAGAGGTGTGAGCCTATGTGTATATTTTAAATGACTACCTACTTAGCTGACTTGAAAATTCACTTAATAGCCCATGGATGCATTACAGAAATCAAAGAAACAATTTGTATGAGAAACATTTTCTTTCATTTCCTAACTCCCTTAAAGTTTTTGGGCTAATAGTGCCTGAAAAGAAATAGATTTTTTTCTGGATCTTTTAGTGGATTCTGCCTCCTGATTTTATCTGAGTCATGCTTTGGAAACAATAAAAACATCTTGTACTTTTGTGGAAGTACACATCTATGAAGTACCTTCATCTATGACTTAAAAAGTCAAATGTAAACATATATTAAATATCAAACATAACCTCTTTTTCCAAATCAACTTCTGAGTAAATTCATAGTAAACTGAAAGTTTAGCGCTAAAACCACTAGACTGAGCTGAATTTTAAATGGGTGAATTGAATTGGGCTTAGATGGAGGCATGTTGGCCCTGAGTCTGTAAAGATATCCAAAAGGAGCCCTTGCATTTTTAGCATTCTTAAACAATTTTCTCTCCACCTGTGTACCCTGTCCTATTTGCTGGATCTTTCCCTAAAATGTTTTCATCCCTTTATTACACAAGGCACAATCTTATCTTGGTTTCTGGTTGCTTGGTTACTGGATCTCCAACTTTGTTGTGCAGAATCACCTGGAGAGTTCTTTATGCTCTGGTGACCACAGCCCCACCTCCTGAAAGTTGAATTCAAAGAAGGGCAAGGCCTCTGTATATTACTAATAAGCTTCCCAGGTGATTTAAAGGTTTAGAGTTTAGGGCTCAGAAAATGAGCTTAGGTCCAAAATTTCCATCCCAGTATTATAGGACTCCAGGATGTGATTTTACTGTATCATGATATGTATGTTCTTACTTCTGACAACCCCTCAATAATTCCCTTACCCCTTTGCTTTTTGAAGCATGTCCCAGACTAGTATTGTGTACATCACCTAGAAGCTGGTGAAAAATATGGAATTCCAGGACATGCCCCAGACCTACTAAGACAGAATCTACTTTTAATGAGATCCCAGTTGCCTTGTACATTAGAGTCTGAGGAGCACTACCTTAGAACAAAGCTGACTGGATTCTTTCTCCACATTCATGGGCTCATTTCCAAGCTGGATTTGTAATTGTCTACTATTATTGTATGGAATAGCCTCTTTTTTCTACCCAAGGGTAGTTTACCAGCCCCTCTGATCTGGGAACTTTTCCAAAATAATTCCAGTTTATATTACCCTTGCAGATTTCTGGCAGCCTGTGGCAGGTGAGATCTACTAGTGTCTCCCACAGTGTTTACACATCACTTTCATGAGGCCAACCGAAGCTGAAAAAATTAAATAATTCCTCATGTTTGTCATTCCCCTTCTAGCCATAGGGCACTTGTATATGTGGTTTTTGCTACTCAGAACTCTGCCTCTTTACCTATAAAAAAAAACATGATTAACTCCTAATTTTCTGTTTGAGATCAGCTCAAGATTCAATTCCTCAGGGAAACTTCTCTGACTTCAGTGCTGTCCTCAGGGGACTAGACCTTGGACTTGAAGCAGTAGAAAGTAAGGGCCAGGAATTAAGCCTTGGGGACTGAAAGGGGGAGTTGGGAGGGCTCCTAAGAGAAGCAAATGCTCTTTTGAAGGAGGAGTAGTAAGTACTGTTAGTCGCTCATCCGTGTCCAACTCTTTGCCATCTAATGACTATAGCCTACCAGGGTCCTCTGTCCATGGGATTCTTCAGGCAAGAGTACTGGAGTGGGTTGCCATTCCTTCCTCCAAGGGAATCTTTGTGACCCAGGGATCCAACCTGGGTCTCCTGCATTGCAGGCAGATTCTTTTGAGGAATTCTTTTGAAGAGGTGGATTCTTTTGAAGGAAGGCACCCTTTATTGAACCCCCTGGTTTTCCAAAGATCAAGTTTAATAAGATTAAAGAAGGAAACAAATTACCATGTAGGAGAGTCAGCAGAAACAACAAGCTAGAATTGTACATGCCTAAAGAATTGAGATATAGAAGCTACCACTGGGAAAATATGGGGGTGGGGAGGAAAGAAATATGTACTATTTAAAGATATGAAAAGTAAAATCATCTTTTAATTTTATTTAATTTTATTTTTTAACTTTACAATATTGTATTGGTTTTGCCATATATCAAAATGAATCCATCACAGGTATACGTGTTCCCCATCCTGAACCCTCCTCCCTCCTCCCCTCCCCATACCATCCTTCTGGGTCATCCCAGGTGCACCAGCACCAAGCGTCCAGTATCGTGCATTGAACCTGGACTGGCGACTCGTTTCATATATAATATTATACATGTTTCAATGCCATTCTCCCAAAATCATTTTAAAAAGGATAAGCAATAAGACACCACCAGCAGTAACCAGAGACATTTTTAAAAGAGCTATACAAAACATTTAGAAATGAAAAAATGTAATCATGGAACTAAAAACTTAAATGTATGGTTTAAACACTAGTTTAGACAGTGCTAAAGAGAGAATTAACGGGAGGATGACAAGATGTGGTGACATTACATAGACTACAACATAGAAAAGAAAGGAAACAAAATAGTAAGAGGAAGTTAAGGCCATGGTTGATGAAATAAAAGTATCTAATGGTTAAATCTAACTTGTGTTGCTGCGGCTGCTGCTAAGTCGCTTCAGTCGTGTCCGACTCTGTGCGACCCCGTGGATGGAAGCCCACCAGGCTCCCCCATCCCTGGGATTCTCCAGGCAAGAATACTGGAGTGGGTTGCCATTTCCTTCTCCAATGCATGAAAGTGAAAAGGGAAAGTGAAGTTGCTCAGTCGTGTCTGACTCTTAGCGACCCCATGGACTGGAGCCTAACAGGATCCTCTGTCCATGGGATTTTCCAGGCAAAAGTACTGGGGTGGGGTGCCATTGTGTTATAAGAATATAAATAAGGGATGGGGGAGAGGATGCAATTTGGAAAGATAATGCTGAAAATTGCCAGAATCAATGAAAGACATCCATATGCAAATTGAGAAATTAGAATTTATACAAATAGTTTTAAGAAAAGTAAAATTCACACAAATTTGAAGCTGCAAAAAGAAAGGACTGTTTATATGACCTTAAAAGGCAGTCAGAGTGAAAATATGTATCACCAAGAAAGGAATGAAAATTAGACTTTTAATTACTATTCATTAGCATTGCTGGAAGCCAGAAGATATTATAATAATATCTTCAACATATTCAGAGAAAAAACTTCAATTTTGGAAAAAATGTGTTTCAAGAACAAGCATAAAATATACCTTTAGATAAAACAGAGAGAGAACTTACCACAAATAGATTAATACTATTCAAACATACTAAACTATTAACATGAAAAACTGAAAAACAATTTTAATAATAAATCATAGGGATATACATGTATAGATAAGATTAGGAAATTATATTTATTAAAAATGTAAAAATTAGGAAATGAACATTTTTCTTAAGAACACATGGAATTTTTTTTTTAATTGACCATACACTAGGTCATATAGTACAGTAGATTCAAAGGCTTAGCATCATAGAGATCTCCATATTTGATCATGATGCAAATTAAAATAGAAACCAACAATGAAAACAAACAAAACCCAAAAGATACCATATATTTTAAAATATAAAAATGCACTTTTAAGGGTTTCCTGTGGTAAGGAAGGAATTCCAACAGAAATTTAAAATACTGAGAGATCTATTGATTCCTTTTCATAGTTTCCAGTTTGTTACTAAAGCTTTCAAGTACAGCATTGTAACATTCCCTTCAGTTCAGTTCAGTTCAGTCACTCAGTCCTGTCTGACTCTTTTCGACCCCATGGACTGCAGCACACCAGGCCTCCCTGTCCATCACCAGCTCCCGGAGTCTACTCAAACTCATGTCCATTGAGTCAGTGATGCCATCCAACCATCTCATCTTCTGTCATCCCCTTCTACTTCTGCCCTCAATCTTTCCCAGCATGACCATTATAAATGTTGACCAGTCATCAACTACTATTCTGTGCTTTATATGATATTCCTAATGATTGGAATCCCCACTAATCTGTTTTTGTTATGTCTTATATTTGCTTGCTTACTGGGTCTTCTTTCCTTTTGCTGGTTTATTTTTGAATGGTGGACATTTATTTAAAATATTATTTGTAGGAACATTTTGAGGCCTGGAATAGTTATAACTTCTGGAAAGAAATGTGGAAGGTTGGGAGGACAAACTCTGGAGGTCCACAGTCCCAGACAACCTTGATTCTATTAATGCCTGAAGTCCCCTGTACTAGCAGATAAAAAGAAGCACTCCAGGAAGGACTGTCATTACTGTGTCATGCCCATTGGAGGGAATAGAGCTCAGGGGTCTTTCCTTGAGGAGGGGTAGTTTTGTAAGTTTCCCACACTTGGTGGAGTCTAACCTTTAATTTTGTCCTATAAGAATGTAAAGTTCAGCTCAGGTTTATGGCTGCTTTCTTAGGATCAAAATAATTGTGCTCAGGAGTGAAAGAAAGAAAGTGAAAGTATTAGTTGCTCAGTCATATCCTATTCTTTGCAACTCCATGGACTATAGTCCACCAGGTTCCTCTGTCCATGGAATTCTCCAGGCAAGAATACTGGACTGGGTGGCCATTCCCTTCTCCAGGGGATCTTCCCAACCTATGGATTGAGCCTGGGTCTCTTGCATTGCAGGCAGATTCTTTACCATCTGAGCCACCAGGAAAGAGCTTTGATTGTGCTTTTCATTACTGAGTTTGTCTTCTTCAAAAATTGGAAACAGTTCTTTTCCTGTCTTCTGACATCTTTGATGATTTCAAGACATGTTTGTTTACTTGTTTACTTCTGGTAATTGAACTATCTTAGTGGTTCTCACTGGAGTCTGGGACTGGAAGTTTGGTGTTTTTTGTTTGTTTGTTTGATTTTAATGAATAAATGAGTAAAAGTTAAAATAAAATGCTATATATTTTTTTAATTTGCTTAATTCTCCTAGAGTGAGTTAGCTTAGATTTTCCCTTTGTATGGTACACCTTTTGTGCCTTCCCTCAGATCTCTCTAGCCCATATTTTATTCCAGTCACTACCACAACTGTATGCTTCACACTGGTGCCGATGGCAGAAATTTACACTGTCAACCTCTTGCTTTCTTGCCTGAGACAGAAGGAAGTTAACATCCTGTGGCATAATGCTCAATCAATGGAGAGATGGGAGCCAGTGATTATATGGCCCCTTCTTCTGTTCCTGAGATGGTGCATTCTTCATGGCTCCTCTGATGGTTCCATTGGTGCCAAACTTCAGTGGCCCGCTGGTTCTCATCTCTCCCTGTTTTGCTCTCCCCAACCCTCTATTTCTGTTCTCTAGGACTGCTCATAAAAATCATCTTGTAAGCAGGAAGCAGACTTCTTTAGAAGGGTTCCATTAATTTCTGTGTGATTAGACACCAAAAGTGTGCTTTGAGAAATCAGCCTCAGGGTGAAAAATCTCTAATACTTCTCCACGACTGTGTCTGAAAATTCTATCCTATTTCTGTTGTCTTATCAGACGTTAAATTGGAACCCAAGAAAATGAAACTGAAAAATGTTCCAGAGAAAAAGGGAGCCTTGGTTTGGTTGAAATAGTACAGTGTAGATTCCTGGGCAACCCCAGGACACTGGGCACCAGATAAACTACAACTGACTTTGCTCATGTCTTGTCCACTAACGTCCTGAGCTGTGTACCTCATCTTCTCTTCCCCATCCATGTCCTAACTAAACCCCAAGCACAAGAATTCTGTCTTTTGCTCTTTGTACCATTTGCCTGTAGCAAACTGAACAAAATTATGATCTCAACCATTGACATAAGAAGTCCTATTAGGGAAGAAGTAATTTTTAATAAAAATATCCTAATAAATTGCTTAATGGAGAAGGTAGTTTCATAGCTGCCACATATTTACAGTCAAGGATGCAGTATATATCAGTGAAATATAAGGATGAAAATGAGTTGTATTTGGAGTCAGGGAGCAGAGGAACAGGAATAAAGGATTGCCCAACAAAAGGGCAAATTTACCAAAGGATTTCTTCAGAGCAGGATACCTCTAAAATTTAACCTAAAATCATTTGTTTCATGAATTATGCTCTTAAATTTTTGTGGGTGGCTATAAAATGGTGTAAATCCTTGTGGTTCAGACTGAGGACATTCCAGTGACTAAAGACCAAAGTAAAAGCAAAAATTCAGAGTGAGAAGCAATCAAAAGAATAAGTCTTCTTTCTTCTCAGCAGGGATGGTAATGGGACCTCTTCTAAGTGAGAACTGGCATTGGATCTGCACTTTTTTTTTTTTAATGGCTGTGCTGGGTCTTCATTTTGCACTTGTACTTTCTTTAGTTGTGGCTGATGGGGGGCTACTCTCTAGTTGAGGTGCGTGGGCTTCTCATTGCTGTGGATTCTCCCATTGTGGAGCAAGGACTAGGATGCACAGGCTTCATAGCTATGGTGCATGGGTTTAGTTGCTTCAAGGCATGTGGGATCTTCCTGGACCAGGGATCAAACCCTGTCCCCTGCCTTGGCAGGTAGATTGTTAAACACTGGACCGCCACCCTCCCCACCCCCACCCCAGGTAAGTCCCTGGGTCTACTCTTGTCTGGGTCTAAAAATGGATGCCTCAGATTGATACAGGAGGTCTCACATCTCTACTGGGAATCGCAGCACTCAGACCAGTGCTGCAAATACAGCAAGGTTCTTGACAACACAGTTAATTGTCACCATCATAAAATCCATTTGTCCAACAAGTATTTATTGAGAGATCTTTCTGTGCCACAACTTTGTTCTAGGTCTCAAGTATACAGGTGTAAGCAAAGCAGGTAAAAATCCTCACACTCACTAGGTGTACAACTTAGTGAAAAACAAAATAAGTGAAATTTATAGTCTGTTTGATAGTAACAATATATAAGGAGAAACAGTAAAGCTGTTAAAGGGGATAAGAAGGCAACATTCTATTGCTAAAACAGACACATATCCCAGAGGCAAGGAACAGAATAAAAGGTTTTACCTTACCCTTTTAATGTCAAAAGGATTGGTTATATTGGACTAAAGGAACAAGAGTGTTAGCATATCAATTTCTTTTTATTTTGTCCTTTACTTGGCAGTCATAGTTTTAGAGCTTTTTTTTTTTTTTTTTTTTTTGAAAGGAAGACCTGGAACAAAAGTGAGTTGATGTTTCTTAAAGTGGCTATTCTTTCTCAGGAGTTTAAGCTGCAGGGATTCCACCAAGCCCTAAGGATTGGAAGCAGAATGGTAAGTCTTCTATCCACCTCCAGAAAAGGAGACATATGGGGAATGAAGGCTCATGAGATACCAGAGGTATCATTAGGACTTGCGGGTCAGGGGAGGCCAAGAGAAAATAGAATATCTTAGAATTGGTAGGCAGGCCCTTACATGTGTTCATTGCAAAATCTAATTGCAGCAGGAAGGAAAGATAGTTTGAATATTAACCAAACCCGAAAGGCATTAGGAGGCAATAGTTGACACATTGACCCATTCAAAAAAGAACAAGGCAGAGTTTGAACTGAACTTTAACTGTGTGCCTACCATAAGGATAAGACCTTTCCAGTGACAGAAGCTATTCCTGCTAAAGCTAATAAAAGGGCATGTACTTCAGACAGTCCATCATCCTTTCACTGGGAGAACTCTGACCTCACTGACTAGAGCGCTGGTCTCTTTTCCTTCTATATGAAACACAAACTCAGGCTGTTCTTTATGTACAAGATATAACTAAAGAATTCTCTTCTTGAACTGAACAACTTGACTTGCTAGTGGATGGTTACCAGCAATGCCTAGGAAATTACAGCCTCATGTCACTTTTAGAAACTGCCACCTTGCCTTCTTATGGTTACATGTTTTTCTAACACATCAAACAGCATATTTCATCCTTAGATTATTGCAATGTAGCATAAAAAGTTCAATTAGAAATTTAATACTTTCAGAAGCAGACCCTTTGGAAAAATGGCTTAAAAAATAAAGGCAGACACTGTCTCTCCTCCCTTGAATTAGGATGCCCTGAAATACACATTAGCTCACACCCTCTATCTGAAGATAAGCAGAAAAAGATTCTTATTAGCATTTTGGGTCATTCAAGAAGTGGAGCTGCAACAGTCTTGTCTTTACCATTATTCATTTATTTATTTATTTTTTTAATTCACATAATCAAGATCTCTTTTATTGATACATAACATGTAATTTTTAGTTGAATGAAAAAATTGTTTTCTCCCATCTCCACCTCTCCTCCCTCAAGTCTGTCTATGTCTTTTCTCTGGGTAACCTCTTTCTCCTTTCTTTTTTTCTTTGTTTCTGGCTTCTTCCTCTGTTGGCTCCGTTCCTCGGTTTCTTTTTTGGCTGGTTCTCCTTGTGTTTGTCCCAGCTTGCTTTCCTTCATCTGTGGTGGACATCTGGTTGCTTCAGTCTGCTTGCCAGTGCTGCTATGAACATTGGGGTACCGTGTCTCTTCATTCTGGTTTTCCGTGTATTCCCAGCAGTGGGATTGCTGGATCATAAGGCAGTTCTATTCGCGTTTTTTGAGGAATCTCCAGACTGTTCTCCATAGTGGCTGTACCAGTTTGCATTCCCACCAACAGTGCAAGAGGGTTCCCTTTCTCCCCCCTCTCCAGCATTTATTGCTTGTGGACTTTTGGATAGCAGCCATTCTGATTGGCGTGAAATGGTATCTCATAGTGGTTTTGATTTGCATTTCTCTGATATGAGTGATGTTGAGCATCTTTTCATGTGTTTGTTAGCCATCTGTATGTCTTCTTTGGAGAAATGTCTATTTAGTCCTTTGCCCATTTTTTGTTGGGTCATTTATTTTTCTGGAATTCTCAGCTCAATTCCATTATTCATTTAAATTTTGAAATTCCACTGGGAAATCTGCTTACCGATAGGGGAGAATCTTTGACTATTTTTTTTTTTTTTTGGCTCTTAAAAACTGTAAGATTTCCTTAGAGGTTTCTCGTACTCTGATTTGAAGATGAAATAGGGAAAGCATTTGAGAGAGAAGTACAGTGAAGGAATTTTTAGCTAAATGAAGCCAAGTGTTGAAGATCGGGCTGCTATTTGCAGGAAATGGGGGTCATCCCCACTTTCAAGTCATCAGTGATGACTCTTCACTTCCCACGTGTCTGGAGGTACAGAGCTCTGTGTTTGCAATGGAGAAATGAGAAATCCTCAGAGCTAGTAGTAATTATCCAGTACTTTTACCACACCAGAAGCTCTGAAAATGGACGTTAGAGATTTTGGTCAAGATGGTCTGCTAGGGAGACCAAAGCAAGCATCTTCTTTATGAAATGATTCATGTGACTTACAGTTCTGCATCTGGCACAGCCTGCCATGCTACTCTTAAACGTTCACCTGGCCCCAAAGCTCTCTCTCCTTAAATTTAGGTCTGTGTGGAGGTAATTCAGCTTCAGGACCTTCTCATTCTTCTGACCTAACCCTAGCTGAACACCAGCTCTGATGAACCCTGAAGTTTTGATCAGAACTGAAGGTGGAGGCCAAGACTAGAAGGAGAATGTGTGGAAGCCAAAGGAGAATGTCAGTTACCTCGTGTTTCACTCGTGGCCAGCCCCATTTCCATACAGCTTCCCAGGATCTCCTAAAGGGAGACCTGGAATGCCTTAGGAAACAACACTCCTTAGGAAACAACAAATAATCTTTGCCTTGGGATGCTAGTAAAATATGTGTCCTTTCTAGGCTGAGATGAAGAAAACTTAAGCTTTGTTGCACCTGTGTTTCCTCTAAACAGTAGAGAATGGGAACAGTCTGCCATTCTCCATCTAAGCTACGCCCGGACAATGAGGGATCTCCTTGGCTAGGATGCGTGTTCTGTCCCAAGGCTCCTACGTGGCTCCTGACTTCCTGCATGCATGTCAAGCTGTATAATATGAGTGAACAGATGACAAGAAAAAAAAAATACTAGAGTTATAATAAAATAAAAACAACAAAGAAAGAAGATTTGTGGATTGGTCAGGCTACCAAAAAATAGAAAGAGAGAGATTGGGGGAGAAAAAGGATGAGGTGCTGAATTATAAAATACAAAAGAAGGAGGAGGAGGAGTAAGTATGGGTAAAATAAGGAGAGGACACTTCACTTCCTTACTGCTGAAAGCAGATGAGGAGAATCTAGAGGCATTTTATTTCTCAGGAATGATGTTGTTTTATTGTTTTCATCACTAAGTAGTGTCCAGCTCTTTTGTTATGCCATGAACTGTATCCCACCAGGCTCTTCTGCCCATGGGATTTTCCAGGCAAGGATACTGGAGTGGGTTGCCACTTCCTTCTCCAGGGGATCTTCCTGACCCAGGGATTGAACCCGCATCTCCTGCAGTGACAGGCAGATAGATCCTTTACCACTGAGCCATCAGGGAAGCCCCCAGGAGCAGTGGCAAATAAGCTGAGCAGTGGCTGTGGTGTCCAGCAAGGTACAAGTTCTGGCTGCAACAAAGAACGTCTAAGTGTTTCTGCCCTTTTTTGCCCAATTGGCAGAATCTGCATGGACGGAGGAGCCTGGTAGGCTGCAGTCCATGGGATTGCTAACAGTCAGGCACAACTGAGCAACTTCACTTTCACTTTTCACTTTCATGCATTGGAGAAGGAAATGGCAACCCACTCCAGTATTCTTGGCTGGAGAATCCCAGGGAAGGGGGAGCCCGGTGGGCTGCCGTCTTTGGGGTCGCATAGAGTCAGACATGACTGAAGCGACTTAGCAGCAGCAGCAGCCCTTCAGATTATCAAATGGAACAGAATGGGACATACTGTCTGGGCAGTGAAGGTAAGAACACCAATGAATTCCTAAAGATTCATGATTGGCTTGAGGAATTTCTCTTCCTCTCTCTTTCCTCCTTCCTCTCTGTTTTTTACTCTCCCTCCCTTCCTTCCTTCTTTCTTTCCTCTTTCTTTCTCTCCTTTTCTCTTTCTTTCTCTCTCTCCCCTTTCTCTATTTTTAGTTAGGAAAAAAAACTGTCCAAGGGACATAGATTCCTTTTCAGAAATCCAGAATGATTTAAGGGGCATGGACACTTCTCTTCTTTCAAACACCACCTAAGGAAACCTTCACGAATAAGGTCCTCCGGGAGTGTGCTCCCATCAGTAACACCCTTTGTCCATGGAAGAATCCTTGGACTAAAATTCTCTATTAAGATTAAACAAAGATTTGCACTGAAAGCATGCACATGGGGAATGCAGAATGTGTTTCCTATTAAGGCATTTTTGAAGAGAGCCGAGGAAGAAGGCCTATTGTTTTTGTTCATCAGAGCTGCCACCAAATGTTGAGGGGTAACAGTGACAATCCAGTTCAGTCCCCGGGGAATGGACTCATTAAATGCTTCTACATTTTCTTGGCTCAAAAAGCTGATCACAAAGAGGGCAGAAATGTTGAAGTTAGCTTGGAAAAATATTTGGAAATGGTATTTTGACATAATCATAAAGAGGGCCCTCGTGGCTTTCCCCTAGATCAAGATTAAGGCCAAATAAGTCAACACTGGGGTGACAGAATAGGCAAATATATATGTATATTTTCATATATTAGCACACAGGAATATTCTTTGCATGAAGGATACATCAAAACTCACCTTAATAGATTTTTGTTGAGTTTATTTTCCCTGAACTGTTTATCAACACCTACTGTAAGCAAGTTGAGGAAGAGAAATCTTTATCCTGCTACCCTCCCTTTTCCTCATTTTTCTTTCTTCCTCTTTTATTCTTCATCCTTTTTTTTTTTCTTTCTTGATCTCTTTTTCTTGCTCTTTCTCTGTGTCTCTGAGACTGAAATTAACTGTGCTGTCTCTAAAATAAACACTGTTATGGGGATCTGTAGCCTCGGGCTGAATGACCCTCAAGTTTCTGGTTTCATTACAAGTTAATATCTGTGTTTTGCTCCTGACTCATAAAAGCAGCTTTTGCTTTAGAAATCCCTCAAGCAACTCTGCTTTTTTTTTTTTTTTTTAAACTTTTCCACCAAATGGCCAGCTTTTATGTATTCTCTGTAAAGGTACCCAGTGGGCAGACACTGCTCTGTTTGATTGCCAGGAGGACCATGAAAACCCAAAGAATAAAAGAGCAGTCTTAATTAGAAGTCATTTGGCTCAGAAAAGAAAGGGAGGGATATTTTCCCCAGAGATTTGAGGACCCAAGTGGTTGGCCATCTCTTACCAAGAAAGCAATCTGTCTCTATGACAAGTAAGAGCATAGGTCACTTTGATAAATAACATCTGTGGGGGCCCTGGTGAAGTGGGGATTTCTGTGAGATGAGTAGGATGGTGATCCTGTGAGAAACCCACAGAGAAGTTGCCATCAGCTGACAGTTGCTGGCTTGCAGTCATCACAGAACACCAGAAGGTTGACTATACCTACAGGCCACTATAATTGCAGCATCCTCTGAAACATGGGCCTTAGTGTACAAACAGGCTGACCTCCTGTCAGCTGGGAGAAATGTGGGGTCATAATTCTTGGAGCTGAAGGGGAAGTCGCAGCCAGGAAGGGATCTCTACTTCCAATAATAAGGCCATAACATTTATGCTTATATTCATGAGGCCAGTCAAAGACTAAGGGCATGCATGTCCCAAGTGACAAGGCTTAAGGAGACCCAAGGAGCAGGAATGCTGAGCCCACACTAGACACATAAAGGGACATTTGTACTTTTGGCCAAAGCATTATTCCAGGGTTTACAATTAATTATATGAACACTTCACTGGAAACTTTCATCTAAAAATGATTTTCATAATTATTGAACCAGTGCTGTAGCTATCTTTTCCAAGTTTTATTACAGACTATTGCAAATCATCTAATACTCTTTAAGGGAACAAATCCTTTAGAAGGTCATATAACAGGGTTATTAAGAAAAGAAGGATAAAAGAGCAGAATTTTGTACTGTTACAATGCCAATTCTCCAAACTCAAATATCTTTAATAGTTCACAAATCTTTACAATCATCCCATGAGGATTTTTACACAATACTTCAAAGAGAATAGTGGTGGTTTTTTTTTTTTTTTTGGTCTTATTATTTATTTATTTATTTATTTTTGATAAACAGTTCTGTTCTTAATTGTTGGGTGCATGCAAGGTCCTGGTTCCAGTCCCAGATATCAAAACTCTGGACTCAACTGGACTTGGACAGAAAGTAAATTCTCCCTCTATGGGCATTGCACGGAAATCAATTTGGTTAAATTCCTAAATTACAAGACTAGAGTCATAGGAAGAAACCTCTGGGTTAGATGCCTTTAAAGCCAGTCCCTGATGGACTTAAAAGGAAAGCAGGAGAACATTATCTTGAATCATGCCCAGATTAGATGTGGCTATTTTTGTTATTGAATCCAAAGATGTGGCCAACCCTGAATCTATCATTTTTCGAGCCAAGGAACTATATGTTTGCTCCAGATTAAACTCATCCAAGTGGAGCAAATCTAGCATTTTGAGGCGGTGACTATACAAAAAATATAAAGAGGAAAAATTCAATCAGTCAAGCTAATGGTTTCTTTCAGATCAAAACTCCCTTCCCAACACAAGTGTTTAGCACTGGGAAAGGTGGTCAGACTGCTTGTATGAGTCTACATGAGGATTAAGTTAAAAGAATATTTTTTTTTTTCACACAAGCCTTGAAGGATGAAATTTTGAAGCACAGAGAGACAATACTTCTTCCTATGGGACCTTAAGAGATAAGTAATCACAAATATTCTCCCCACTTTCCTCCTCTCTCCTACCCTGTATTTGCCTCCCTGTCTATCAGCTGGGCCTCCCTTGTGGCTCAGCTGGTAAAGAATCCGCCTGCAATGCAGGAGACCTGGGTTTGATCCCTGGGTTGGGAAGATCCCCTGGAGAAGGGAAAGGCTACCCACTCCAGTATTCTGGCATGGAGAATTCCATGGACTGTATAGTTCATGGGGTTGCAAAGAGTTGGGCACGACTGAGTGACTTTCACCTTCACTTCACTATCACTCAGAAACCACATATACACACATATTTTGTTCTTCATTTATATGCTGCCATATTCCAAGTAGGCCTTTCAGAAGGCTTGCAGAAGTACTGACAAAAAGTTAATAAATGAATCAGATATCCTGGTAAGGAAAATGTAGAGTTTTTATCTCTTTAATTTTTTGTTTGTTTGTTTCCAGAATTTTTGTATGAATGGAATCATACTCTATGTAGTCTTTTACATCCAGTTTCTTTCATTTATCATAATATCTTTTAAGGTTCATCCGTGTTGTGACACGTATCAGCCCTTTGTTCCTTTTTATTGTTGGGTAGTATTCTGTTTTATGGATATAGTATAATACATATCTACCAGTTGATGGACATTTATTGGAATTGTTTCTGCTTTGGGGACATAAAGAAGTGTCTTGGGTGTTTTGCACATTTTCTGTTCTTTTGTCCATCATGCTTTGTATTCAACTCTTTTTGATTCTTCTTCCCCTTCAAGTTCACTATTAACATTAAAGAGAATTTTATGAACTTTCTACTCTGTCTCTCAGAGGTCAGAAACATACTTTTCAAAACTCACTTGAAAATACCTTTTCTAGTTTGTCAAGAATTATTTCATCTCCTACTCGTTTGGTGTTAGCTATTTTATTTGTGTTAATTTGTCATTTGATTTGAAATTTTATTATCTAGGTTTGTCTTAAAAGTAAATTTTTTTTCTTTTTTTTAATTTAATTTTATTTTTTAACTTTACAATATTGTATTGGTTTTGCCATATATCAAAATGAATCCACCACAGGTATACATGTGTCCCCCATCCCGAACCCTCCTCCCTCCTCCCTCCCCATATCATCCCTCTGGGTCGTCCCAGCGCACCAGCCCCAAGCATCCAGTATCGTGCATCGAACCTGGACTGGCAACTCATTTCATATATGATATTATACATGTTTCAATGCCATTATCCAAAATCATCTCACCCTCTCTGTCTCCCACCGAGTCCAAAAGACTGTTCTATACATCAGTGTCTCTTTTGCTATCTTGTATACAGGGTTACCGTTACCATCTTTCTAAATTCCATATATATGCGTTAGTATACTGTATTTTAAGATTACGTATTTATTTGACCTGCCGGGTCTTGGTTGTGGTACTGGGGTCTTCACTTGGGGCATGCAGAGTCTTTGCTGCAGCGTGTGAATCCGTGCCTGCAGCATCTGTGTGGCACGACCAGTGATTGAACCTGGGCCCCTGCATGGAGAGCGTGGGGTCTCAGTTCCTGGACTGCCAGGGAGGTTGCTTAGAGGTGCTTTATTGACTTTCCGTCTTTCTCTGATTCTTTTCTCTCTGGTGGTTTCTCAGTTGCCTCCATCTGGGTTCCCAGAGATTCTCAGTCCAGAACCAGAACTTACACTGGGTCTCAGAGTTCCTGTGTCACCCATGGTTCATCATTCCAGTCAGGTGAACCCACCAGGCCCCTCTGTCTTCACAAACTCTAGCTGGTGAGACCAATTTTGATACTTTGCCCCTTCTGGAGTGCTTTTGGTCTCACTGGAAATACAACTCTGCAGTGCCTCCAGATACTTCCAGTTCTGGAGCCTGGCAGTGTGCTGGCTTCTGCTGTATTTCACACTTTGGGTGTTATTTTTACTTCGATTCAACTAGATTTTTAAGTTATTTTAGAACATGGATTTGTTTTTTAGAGAAGCATGCTAAAATACAGTATACATACAGAAAAATACTTACACTATAACTGAACATATGGATGGATTTTCATTAACTGAGCACAATTTCTCCAAAATCAAGAAACAGAGCAACTTGCAGTCAGAACCTTGCCCCTGTGTGCCTGCCCAGTCATTCCCCATCAAAGATAAGTATTGTTCTGTTTCCTACCTGGGTAGATATGGTTTGAGTCCGGTTTAGGACTATTATCAATAGTGCTAATATACACATATTGGGGCTTCCCAGGTGGCACTAGTGGTAAAAAACAAAACAAAACAAAAAAAAACCTGCCTGCCAATGCAGGAGGAGATATAAGTGATTGGGTTTGATCCCTGAGTCGGGAAGATCCCCTGGAGGAGGGCACAGCAACCCACTCTGGTATTTTGCCTAGAGAATCCCATGAACAGAGGAGTCTGGTGCACCACGTTCATGGAGTCACAAAGAGTTGGACATGACTGGTGTGATGTCATGTATGCACACATATACATATTAACACATGTCTTTGGTAAACATATGTGTTTATTTCTCTTGGAGAACTTCTTAAAAGTGGAGTTTGGGGGACATAAGGCAGGCATGTGTTCAGTTTTAGCAGATATTAAACACTTTTCCAAAATGGTTGCTCCAGTGTAAATTCCACATTTAATGTCCCCACATCCTTGTCAGATTTTAGTATTATTACTTTGTTCCATGTAACATGGATATGTTTTAAATAAAAAGAAAAAAAATCATATCTCATTGCTTTCTTTCTAAAGAGAAAGAGAAGTAGGAGCTCTCAACACAATCTTCCAGCTCTATCTACTCAGTCTAATATAGTTTCCAGTGCAGCCTCAGTCTCCAATACAACCCAGTCCTCCTGGTTCAGTCGCTTTGCTCTGACTCTAAAGGGTGCCTCCTTTCAATGAAAGCAGTTCTGCAGGTAAGGCAATGGCACCCCACCCCAGTACTTTTGCCTGGAAAATCCCATGGACGGAGGATCCTGGTGGCTCCAGTCCTGGGGTCGCTAGGTCGGACACGACTGAGCGACTTCACTTTCACTTTTTCACTTTCATGCATTGGAGAAGGAAATGGCAACCCACTCCAGTTTCTTGCCTGGAGAATCCCAGGGACGGGGGAGCCTGGTGGCTTCCGTCTGTGGGGTCGCACAGGTCGGACACGACTGGCGCAGCGGCATTCTGCAGGTGATTGGTATTCTTCAAGACCTAAATCAGGGATTAGGTGGAAAGAAAGGCTTTTGTTAATCCTCTCTTACCTCTTTTTCAAACCTTTACTAAACGTGGTTATTCTGCTCTGTTCCCAGGAATGTGGTACAATGCTAATGGTAGAAAAGTAGAACAAACTTATTTATAGAAGACTACATCAGTTGATTTTACCCTTTCACAAATGTTTTGCTTTCCCCATTCAGTTGTAGACTTTGGGAGAGAAAGAACTAATCTCATTCTCAGATTTTGAAATTTATCTATAGATTTTTAAGGCATGTATTAAAAAATAAACAGTTATTAATCTTAAAAAGTGCCCCATTGGAGTACTTATAAGTGGTCAAATAATGGCATAAACCTTCCTAGAATATTTTTACTTTGTAAAATATAAATGTTCTCAAGGTGGTAACCCATCAAGTACCATAATTCATTTATATCTTAGTGAAAACAGATTTGGCTCACCATTTTTTTTTTTTTTTTTAGAGAAGGGTGGTTGAATTTTCTTCAAAAAAAATATTCACTACTCCTTTGTATTGGGACATTCTGGCAGAAAGTAAAGAGAAACTAAAGAGCCTCTTGATGAAAGTGAAAGAGGAGAGTGAAAAAAAGTTGGCTTAAAACTCAACATTCAGAAAACTAACTAAGATCATGGCATCTGGTCCCATCACTTCATGGCAAATAGATGGGGAAACAGTGGAAACAGTGGCTGGCTTTATTTTTTTGGGCTCCAAAACCACTGCAGATGGTGATTGCAGCCCTGAAATTAAAAGATGCTTACTCCTACAAAAAAAAGCTATGACCAACCTAGATAGCATATTAAAAAGCAGAGACATTATTTTGCCAACAAAGGTCCGTCTAGTAAAAGGTTTGGTTTTTCTAGTAGTCATGTATGGATGTGAGTGTTGGACTATAAAGAAAGCTGAACGCCAAAGAATTGATGCTTTTGAACTATGGTGTTGGAGAAGACTCTTGAGAGTCCCTTGGACTGCAAGGAGATCCAACCAGTCCATCCTAAAGGAAATCAGTCCTGAATATTCATTGGAAGGACTGATGCTGAAGTTGAAACTTCAACACTTTGGCCACTTGATGCAAAGAACTTACTTATTCGAAAAGACCTTTATGCTGGGAAAGATTCAAGGCAGGAGGGGAAGGGGATGACAGAGGATGAGATGGCTGGATGGCATCACCGAATCTATGGACATGACTTTGGTAAACTCTTGGAGTTGGTGATGGACAGGGAAGCCTGGCGTTCTGCAGTCCACAGGGTCGCAAAGAGTCGAACACGACTGAGTGACTGAACTGAACTGAACTGATGTTAAGTAGTGGATTCCATTTGTCACCCTTTACTGAGGATGTCCCTGTGTCTTGATTTAGCCAGCGGAATACAGATAAGGGATGGTATGCCTGGTCCAAGCTTTGGTCTCAAGAACTCTCATTGCTCTCTTGGAGCTCTGCCACCACTGTGTTGACAAGACCAGACTTCTTGGAGGGTAAGGAACCAAATGCAAGAAGGATAAACATCCCATCCAATAGCTTCCTGACTAAATAAGCATTGGGGAACTCCATGTAGACCAGCAGAGCTATACCCAACTTGCAGCTGATCACAGATACGTCTGCTCAGCCAAGACCAGTTGACCCCTGGACTCCTGAGGAACATTAAGAGTTTATTTTAAGCCATTGTCTTTGGGGTGTTTTGTTACATGGCAATAAGTAGCAGATACAGACAGATGAAGTGCAGGACAACTGGAGGAAGGGCACATACCTATGGGAAAGGTTTATAGTTCCTCACAAACTTTCCTTGTGTCTCTCTCCTTCTCCTCCTCTTCCTCCTCCCCTTCCTCCCTTTCTCTTCTTTCTTTTCTCATGACTGGTTGCTATTCTTCTATTTCTTCCACAAGGTAGATGGTTTTACTCCTTCAAAGGGAAATCCAACTTATCATGTTAATACACTAAAGTTACAATAATAGCACACAAAAATTTTTCTGTGATCCAGTTTTAACCCAGATTCACATTTGGATCCAAATTTCAGCTTTTAAAGAGTTGTTATTTTGGGGAAAGTAACTTATGCTCTGTAAACCTTGTTTTCTTCTCCAGAAAACAGAGATGATGACAATATCAACCTTGCAAGGCCATTGTTAAAAAATAGAATAACCAAAAGTTTACTCTTAGGAGAGAGGTGTGGATTTCAGTCCTGGTACTGCAGTGCATCAGGTCTGTGACTTTGGCTAAATTGTTCAATTTTTCAGGATTTAGTTTCCTTAGCTATAAATTGGTCATAGCAATAATTCCTAGAGTTCCCAGATGACTCTGTGGTACAGAATCTGCCTGCCAAAGCAGGAGATAAGGAAGGCAGAGGTTGTATCCCTTGGTCAGGAGGATCCCCTGGCAGGGAAAATGACAACCCACCCTGGTAAATTTGCCAAGAAAATTCTGTAGACAGAGGAGCCTGGCAGGTCACAGACCATGGATCACAAGGAGTAGAGAAGCCTGGAGGGTCACAAAGAGTCGGACGTGACTGAGTGACTGAGCACACACAGCACACAATGATTCCTGTCTCACAGCATGGATTGGAGATTAAATGAGAGTAAACATGTGAAAACCAACGCCTGGTCTGATGCATATTGCCCTCCATTGCATTCCTTATAATAGCATATTTCTTTCGAGTCCTGGATGATGTAAACCCTCTTGAACTCCCTCCAACCCATCCCAAGACATGCATCCAATTACAATATCCTTCTCTGTTACTTGCTTTGGTTTACTTAGCGGGAGACCTGAGTTCAATCCCTGGGTTGGGAAGATCCCTGGAGAAGGGAAAGGCTACGCACTCCAGTATTCTGGCCTGGAGAATTCTGTGGACTGTACAGTCCATGGGGTCGCCAAGAATCAGACACGACTGAGAGACTTTCACTTTCCTTCACTTCACTCAGCACATAAGGCACAAAACATTTGTGATACTTGCCTTTCACCTTGTCTTTCTTGTTTCTGGTTCAAGTTTTAGGGTGTGTTTGGTGGGGAAGGGGTGCACACGTAATGGGAGCTCTTCTGTGTACTAGTCAAAAGACAGAAATCATTTCCAGATGTGTTTGAAAGATAGAACTCTGTAACAGAACAGGTGTTACTTACTCTATATTCTCACTTGCTAATAGTGAGTAACACAAAACAGCATCCAGTGACAGGAATAGTGCATTCAAGGGCTAATGCTGGAGAAGAGCAACCACAGAAAGTTAAATACCTTGGGGGGCTTCTCTGATGACTCTTGCCCACCAGTGCAAGAGACAGAGATCCGATCCCTGGTCTGGGAGGATCCCACAAGCCTCAAAGCAGCTAAGGCCATGCACCGCAACTATTGAGCCTGTGCTCTGGACTTTGGGAACCAAGGCCACCGTAGACCTCCCTCACCCTCCCCTGGAGCGTGAGATGCACAGCAAGAGAAGCCGTCGAAATGAAAGCCCTTGCACCGCAACTGGACAGTAGCCTCTGTTCTCCACCACTAGAGCAAAAGCCCACCCAGCAATGAAGACACAGAATAACAAAAAATAAATAATAAAAAATTTTAAAACTATGCTTGGGCTCAATTCTCAGCTTTTATCAAAATGCTGACTGGTGCTGAGTGCAGGCCTCCCCATCTTCCTTACTGTCAGTCCATCAGCCTCTCTCCCTTCTCCCCCCCTCCCTCTCCCTCCCACTATCTCATTCTTCCCCCCTTTAAATGGACTGGTTGGATCTTCTCAATCCAAGGGAGTCTCAAAAGTCTTCCAATGCCAGTAATTTGTTTTTCTCTCACTTATAAATATATTTTTATTGAAGTATAGTTGGCTTATAATGTTTTATTAGTCTTAGGTGTACAGAATAATGATTCAGTAATTTTACATATTATTCTCCATTAAAAGTTATTACTAATCAGTTTATTTTAATTGTCTTTCAGAGCCCACACCACATTCTATAAATATAGAAGATGTAATTTCCTATTTTATATATGAGGAAATTGAGGTACAAGTCTAGGATATAACCAAGATCACAAAATTAGTGGTAAATTAAAAATTCAAATGGAAATTGTCTCATTCCAGTGTTCCTATTCTTGAGATTATGTAGCATTGTTGCTTGACAAAGCTGTACTCACAGCATGAAAAATATAAATATACATATATAACATATATTAAGCCATATATATTTATATGTTTAGGTTCCATTCCAAACATATTTTATCACCATAGTTGATTCATATGGGATAGGCACAATAAAGGACAGAAATGGTATGGACCTAACAGAAGCAGAAGATATTAAGAAGAGGTGGCAAGAATACACAGAAGAAATGTACAAAAAGATCTTCATGACCCAGGTAATCATGATGGTGTGATCATTCACCTAGAGCCAGACATCCTGGAATGGGAAGTCAAGTGGGGCTTAGGAAGCATCACTACAAACAAAGCTAGTGGAGGTGATGGAATTTCAGTTGAGCTATTTCAAATCCTAAAAGATGGTGCTGGGAAAGTGTTACACTCAATATGCCAGAAAATTTGGAAAATTCAGCAGTGGCCACAGGACTGGAAAAGGTCAATTTTCATTCCAATCCCAAAGAAAGGCAATGCCAAAGAATGCTCAAACTAGCACACAATTGCATTAATCTCATAAGCTAGCAAAGTAATGCTCAAAATTCTCCAAGCCAGGCTTCAGGAGTACATGAACTGTGAATTTCCAGATGTTCAAGCTGGACTTAAAAAGGCAGAGGAACCAGAGATCAAATTGTCAACATCCCTTGGATCCTTGAAAAAGTGAGAGAGTTCCAGAAAAACATCTACTTCTTTATTGACTATGCCAATAAAGCCTTTGACTGTGTGGATCACAATAAACTGTGGAAAATTCTTACAAAGATGGGAATACTAGACCACCTGACCTGCCTCTTGAGAAATCTGTATGCAGGTCAAGAAGCAACAGTTTGAACTGGACATGAAACAACATACTGGTTCCAAATCAGGAAAGGAGTACATCAAGGCAGTATAATTGTCACTCTGCTTATTTAACTTATATGCAGAGTACATCATGAGAAACACTGGGATGGATGAAGCATAAACTGGAATCACGATTGCTGGGAAAAATATCAATAACCTCAGATATGCAGATGACACCACTCTATGGCAGAAAGGGAAGACCTAAAGAGCCTCGTGATGAAAGTGAAAAAGGAGAGTGAAAAAATCGGCTTAAAGCTCAGCATTCAGAAAACTAAGATCATGGCAACTGGTCCCATCAGTTCATGGCAAATAGATGGGGAAACAGTGGAAACGGTGGCTGACTTTATTTTTGGGGGCTCCAAAAATAAAAAA
The DNA here is from genome assembly GCA_935064755.1 of Tragelaphus eurycerus. Lineage (NCBI taxonomy): Eukaryota > Metazoa > Chordata > Mammalia > Artiodactyla > Bovidae > Tragelaphus > Tragelaphus eurycerus. The sequence goes on along the minus strand of CAKXYN010000289.1, from coordinate 579,037 downwards.
AAATCACTGCAGATGGTGATTGCAGCCATGAAATTAAAAGACGCTTGCTCCTTGGAGGAAAAGTTATGACCAACCTAGACAGCATATTTATTAAAAAGCAGAGACATTACTTTGCCAACAAAGTTCTGTCTAGTCAAAGCTTTGTTTTTTCCAGTAGTCATGTATGGATGTGGGAGTTGGACTAAAAGAAAGCTGAGTGCTGAAGAATTGATGCTTTTGAACTGTGGTGTTGTAGAAGACTCTTGAGAGTCCCTTGGACTGCAAATAGATCCAACCAGTCCATCCTAAAGGAAATCAGTCCTAAATATTCACTGAAAGGACTGATGCTGAAGCTGAAACTCCAGTACTTTGGCCACTTGATGTGAAGAACTGACTCATTTGAAAAAGCCCTAATGCTGTGAAAGATTGAAGGTGGGAGGAGAAAGAGATGACAGAGGATGAGATGGTTGGATGGCATCACCAACTCAATGGACATGAGTTTGAGTAAACTCCACGAGTTGATTATGGACAGGGAAGCCTGGCATGCTGCAGTCTATGGGGCCGCAAAGAGTAGGACATGCCTAAACAACTGAACTGAACTGAAGGAAATGAAAATTAAATGTGTTGCTGTGATGTAAGAAGTATAGATAATAGAAAAGACACTCTAAATATATAACCACATTTAATCATTAAAACCCCCTTAAAAGGTGACTTAGTTCTTCAGTTTACAGTTGGGAGAACCAAGACTTAAAGGATTGAGTAATTTGCCTAAGATGCCAAAGCTAATTAATGGCATAACTGAAACTTGGACACTACTCTAACTCCAAAGTCCACACGGTTTGTACTAGATCACCTTCCCCATTTACACAGTTCATCCTAAAGTTTGGGGTATGTATGTTGCACTTCAGTTTCCTTGCTTCATGCAGAAGGATCTGATCCGGCTTTGCTTTTTCTTTGGTACTGTTTTCATGTTAATTTCTGTGCTCCTCTGTAATGCTCCTTAAGTACATTTTTCTTTCTGAGTTTCAATTTGATTTGTTGGGATTTCTTTGCTCTAGCTAGAGGGTGAGTCAGTTGTTTAAAAAGAGGCTTTAAGTACATGTTTTTGCTTTTTCAAGTTTCTGAATGCCTCCAAAAACTCACTTCTGAGGTTCTGAAGCCCAGAGGGGCAGAGACCATAAATATTTAAAATAGGAGTATATCATTTTAGTTAAAATTTATGGAGTGATTGATGACTCCAATTCAATTTTCATAAATTGACATCATAAGGTCTGGATGGGAAATCGCCTTCAAATTACAATGGGGCTCTCTGGAAGATAAGCCTTTTAGAAATGCCCTCAATTCAGTTGTTAGCAAGTTTGTGACTTCAGGGTCAAGCAGATCTTGAATTGGAACAGTCCCATCCCTGTTTTCATTTATCTTTCTGATCTCCCTGTAGCTGTTCTGATGGAGCTTCATGTGTCACCATCTCCACCCATTGAGCTGTGTTCTTGCATTGGCAAGGCAAACACCATCATTTATCAGAACAAAAATTTCACTCCAGCCTTAGAGAAGCTTCACTTGCTTTTCACAAAACACTCTGGAAGTCAAGGAGAGAATCAGCACTAATTTAGGATGCAGGTGATTTTTCTTTTGTTTGCAAATTTGAATGCCGTCTTCTGGTGGTGGTGGTGGTGTCACTAAATTAAGTCCTTGATTGTCATCATTTTAACATACCTCAGTTTCCAGCATTTGAACATCTCTGAAAAATTCTAGGGATAAATGCATCGAACTAATTCAACCATAGCCTGAGTGACAGACAGCACAACCATTAACAAGGTGAAACTTCTGCAAGGTTGCTGCTGCTGCTAAGTCACTTCAGTCGTGTCCGACTCTGTGCGAACCCATAGACAGCAGCCCACCAGGCTCCCCATCTCTGGGATTCTCCAGGCAAGAACACTGGAGTGGGTTGCCATTTCCTTCTCCAATGCATGAAAGTGAAAAGTGAAAGTGAAGTCGCTCAGTCGTGTCCGACCCTCAGCGACCCCATGGACTGCAGCCTACCAGGCTCCTCCATCCATGGGATTTTCCAGGCAAGAGTACTGGAGTGGGTCTGCAAGGTTACTGACTATATATTTTGGGCATTGTGACTAGCATGGGGCCTGGGACATGACAGGTACCAATATTTGATGAAAATGAATTAAGAGCCCCTGAAATGCTCTCTGTACCCAGAAACACTTTGTTGTTGTTGTTCAGTTACTCAGCCTGTCTGACTCCTTGTGATCCTATGGACTGCAGCACACCAGGCTTCCCTGTCCATCACCACTCCCAGAACTTGCTCAAACTCTTCCATTTAGTCAGTGATGTCATCCAACCATCTCGTCCTCTGCTGTCCCCCTTCTCCTCCTGCCTTCAAACTTTCCCATTAGCAACGTCTTTTCCAACGAATTGGCTCTTCCCATTAGGTGGCCAAATTATGGGAGCTTCAGCCTCAGCGTCAGTCCCTCCAGCGAATATTCAAGATTGATTTCCTTTAGGATTGACTGGTTTGATCTCATTGCAGTCCAAGGGACTCTCAAGAGTCTTCTCTAACACCACTGTTCAAAAGCATCAATTCTTCAGTGCTCAGCCTTCTTTATGGTCCAACTCTCACATTCATACATGACTACTGTAAAAATCATAACTTTGACAAGACAGATCTTTGTTCGACAAGTAATGTCTCTGCTTTTTAATACACTTTCTAGGTTTATAATAGCTTTTCTTCCAAGGAGCAAGTGTCTTTTAATTTCAGGGCTGCAGTCACCATCTTCATTCATTTTGGAGCCCAAGAAAATAAAGTCTGTCACTGTTTCCCCATCTATGTGCCATGAAGTGATGGGACCAGATGGCATCACTGACTCAATGGGCATGGGTTTGGGTGGACTCCAGGATTTGGTGATGGACAGGGAGGCTTGGCATGCTGTGGTTCATGGGGTCACAGAGTCAGACATGACTGAGTGACTGAACTGAACTGATGGGCCTGGATGCCATTATCTTCATTTTTTGAATGTTGAGTTTTAAGCCAGCTTTTCCACTCTCTTTTTTCACTTTCATCAAGAAGCTTTTCAGTTCCTCATTGCTTTCTGCCATACGGGTGGTGTCATCTGCATATCTGAGGCTATTGATATTTCTCCTGGCAATCTTGATTCCAGCTTGTGATTCATACAGCACGGCATTCCACGTGATGTACTCTGCATGAGTTACATAAGCAGGGTGACAATAAACAGAAACATAAATCTGTGTATTATTTTTGTACAGATTCCCTCTCTATGACCTAGAACATTCCCTTAAGTCAGTAATTCTCAATCTTGCTGGGTTTTGTCTCTCAGAGGACTTCATTAGTGTCTGGAGACATTTGTGCATGCCATAATTGGAGGGGGAGTGCTCTGGCATGTACTGAGTAGATGCCAGGGATGCTGCTGAGCCTTCTACAAGGCAAAGAGAGCACACCACTCCAAAACATCAAAGAATTAAATGGCTTTCAAATGTTCTGAATTGAGAAAGCCTGCTCTCATTTGCCTTCAACTCAAGCTGGACTTGAAATCCCAAGATCTAGAATTTCAATGATGAGGGGTGTGGCAAAGACTCTAACCTGTACTCCTAATTATGACTCTTTCATGAGTTCTTAGGGAAAGTAGTCAGAACTTGCCTTATCCAGGAACCCCAAGAGGAAATGCCAAACATCAAGATCATTTACTGAACTCAGTAGGAAGAAATAAAACTTTTCTCTGTCTCATTCTCTTGGCAATTTTCCTCTTGAGATTTCTCCCTGACTCCAAACCAGAGTGCCCCGGCTCACCCCCACACATTCTCCAAGTACATAACTTGTAGAAGCTGAAAACTACTGAGCACTTCTGGATGAGATGAAGGTGACATGCCAGTTAGAAGCCAATTAGTTTTGTAACTCACTCAGGGAATTGTACAGTTAGTTTGTATATCTTATAAATCATCTTTAAAACATCTAACTATTCCTTGCTTTTAATTGAAAAATTAAAAAAAAGAACTGGCTCATCAGATCTCCGTTTCCTGTGTAAAGAGAGATTAAGTAATTACATGATATAATTTTTTCATATATTTATTATTATTCTGACAAAGTTCAGAAGAAAGTATAACATCCTCTTATTTGTCAATCAAATATCAAATGGAGTGATTGGACTGACTTCTAAGCTACTAGTCAAGCAACACAGCTTAAATTTATACAATAGGAAAATGTTGGTATGGCTTCAAATTCTGGTTCTTGGATTCAGAAACTTGCATTCAACGTCTGGCTCTTGCATTGAATATGTGGCTACAGGAACCTTACATAATCTTTCTGGGCATCAGTTTCTTCATCTTTAAAACAAGGAAGTTGGATTATAGGACCCAATTCTCTTTGATTCTGATTTATTCAATGGAATAATTTTAATCTTATACTATGACTAACAGAAAAAAAAACAACTTACATTGGTATGTTGATATCTCTCAAAGGATTACTGGAAATACTCATCTAAGAAGATAATCTTTTGGAAATGTGACAGATTAGGAAATTACTCTGGACACATACCATGGATTAAAGAATGTGGTTTTGGAGCTAGTCTGTACATTGTTGAAGTTTGTAGAGTGCTTTTATTAAAGGTTCCCTGGATTTGGGGATATCATCACAATAGAAAGTGTTATAATCATCATAATCAAAGTTGAATGTAGAAGATGGCGGCGCCCAGCAACCGGTGAGGAGAGAGGACACGGGGCTCCCAGGGGGCAGCTGGACTCTTGCGTGATGGCCGCATCCCCGCACACTCTCTCCTCACGCCTCCTGACAGCTTCCTACAGGACAGATCTACCTCACTACTCAGAATCCCCCAGTTCAGGAAGTGGGCTGCTTATGGTTCAAATGGTTTGTTGCTGGATCTGTCTTTTTGATGCTGGTATGGGAGGAATTAATAGACAGCTTGGCTTCCTGAAGCTATGAACCAAAAGATCACCAAAAGATCTGCTATTAAGTGTCTGTGCAGCCTGTGATGATACACTTGGAAGGTCTACTGTGAGCGATGTGGGCGACTGAGTTGTCAGCCCTCATCTCATTCTTATATGGAAGACAGTTTGCTACCTGTTGTAGCAGAGGTCCGGACAGAGTCCCTGCTTTCAATGAACTTAAAAAAAAAAATGATCTGCATTAAGAATTGCTACAAAAAAGAGGATAGAATGATAGACTACTTTAAAGAAACTTCGACATTTGACAAGCAGAGTGGAAACAGGATGCTGCAAGCAAGGAGATGTGTAAACAAAGATGAACAAACTGAAATCGTGGGGCAGGACAGTGAGTCACACGCTGGGGAGGAGGATGCATCTGGTATCTAGAAAGAAGAGCCACTCGGGAGTCACCTCGTAGGTTCCTGCATCTTCTCAGGAACGTCAATCAGCAGTGGGTCACATTTCAACACTTTAACTTCCTCCGGCACATGTATGTCACACAACGAAACAGAAGCCTGAAGCAGCAAATAAAACCGAAGCCAGAACCAGCAGAATCTCCTTTCCTTGAAAAAACTTCTTTGGATGAGGCCAAAGCCGAAATATGCGAGATGAGACCTCTTGTACCCCCCAGCCTGTCTCTGTCCAGAAAGCCAAGTGAAAAAGCATTGATAGAACTAGAACCCACCTCAGTAACTGAGGGCTCCAAAGCTCTGGGGAAAGAGACAAAGAAGAGAAGCAGTGGAAAGAGATGAAGCTGCGTGTGGATGATTTGCCAGGAATTCTGGCCCGGCTGTCCAAAATCAAACTCACAGACCTGATGGCTATTTCATTTCCCTCTTCTCAATGCTGTGGATGCAAACCAAGTACTTCCTGGGGAATTTCCTGGAGACTGAACTGAGTGCTTCATTTTCGTAATAGTGATGCTCAGTAAATTTGAAGTTAGGAGTTTAAATTTGGTCCTGGATTTTTAAGACCACCACCTCTGGTGACCAGGTATGAAGAAAATAAAGAGGAAAACTGGAAGGCCCTGCAAGTTCCTAGTTTTGCAGCTGTGTTATTAAAAATCTCCATCAGAAGTCTTTATCTTTTAACCCGACGTAGTCACGGTTTGTAGTCACTCTCTGATTGATTGTATTTAATGTAGCTGAGGAAAAAAGTACCCTGTCTCTCATCAATTGACTTTTCATCTGAACGAAACAATAAGCATAAGAATTACCACCTTCCTCCATACGTGTGTGGGTAACAGAATTGTCAGAAGGTTCACAGAATGCAGCCAAGCCATGAAGCCTACGAGACTCACTTAAATTAGAAATTGAGCCATTTGAAGCTTACGGTGTTAACAGAAATGAAAAGAGAGGAAGAAGTCATAAGTACAGCTATCAAGTAAAAAATACATGTTCGTTTGAAAATCAGAAAAGACCTAATTCCTGCCTTTTAATTAAGTTGTATAGTTTTGAACTTTAAGATCCGTTAACGAAAACATTCCATTGCTTGGAGCCACCAGTGAACAAAGCCACACACAAATTCATTAACTGTCTGTTCTCTGGCTGCTTTGTACAAAAGAGATTTAAAGAAAATACACCTCAGGTCTATAGGATTTGGGTTATAATATTGCATAGTCCCTGCTCTCAAGGATAATGAGATATAATAGATCACAAGGATAATTTGAAATCTATAGAGAATCTCAAACTCTCATTTAGTCAGCAGTTTTCATCTTTCAAGCAAATCTTTTATCAGAGTTGATAATTATCTGAATTGATTTATTGAAGTTTTGTTTTTCATGATAATTCTTTTTGGGGCCAGGACTGAAAAATAGTGAGGCAGTGAAAGAGAGAGATGAAGCAGGATGTAGATGACCAGTTTTTTAATATCATCTTTATAGTTATTTTTAATGGATGATCTCAGAAAAGAGATAAAGTTCTTTTTAATGGATGATCTCAGAAGGTGCATGAGCACCTTCATTATGCTTGTACTCAGAGACCAGCAGTTCTCAAAGTATTGAGCCTTTATCAAAAAAAAAAAAACAAACCATTCTTGATTAAGCCACTGCTTCAAGAAAACCTGTTGTGTACTGGAAAAGGGAAAACCTTTCAGCAGTTGCTTGCTGCTCTGGAAACAGACCATGAGCTGGAGAAGGGGGCCAGGACCCCGGAGCCACCGTCTGCAGGGACGGAGCCCCCTAAGTGCAGAAGCAGGGGCATGTGCCCTGTGGGTGGAGCAAGGGGAACTTGTCCCCTCAGTGTGGGCTCCCTGCTCGGGGACTTGTGGCCGTTCTTCTTAGGATCTCTGCTGCAGGAGCATCATGGCTCGTGTGCAAGGATGTCCTGAAAGCACAGCTGGCCTGCTGGTGGTGATGTGATCAGCTGGGTGGTGTGTATGTGTGTGTGTTTGCTCAGCTGGCTCAGTGGTAAAGAACCTGCCTGCCAGTGCAGGAGAAGCAGGTTCGATCCCTGGGTCAGGAAGATCCCCTGGAGAAGAGAATAGCAACCCACTCCAGTATTGCCTGGAGAATCCCATGGACAGAGGAGCCTGGCAGGCTACAGTCCATGGGGTCACAAAGTGTTGGACATGACCAACCAGCTGAGCACAGCTGGTCTTCCCTTCCTTCAGTGGAATTTTATTCTGAAAATGTCTGTCTTTGCAGGACTTGTTACAGAATAACCTGTATAGCAGAGAGCCATATATCATGTGTAACTTACATGACCCTTGTCAGGCCAAGGGTTGAGTTCACCGCCCTTGGCTGGCTCCTGGATCTCCATGTATAAAATTGGACATGCTACCCACCAGTGCTTGCCTTGCTGCTTATTTTAGAGCAGGCCTCTCCAAAGTTTGTTGGTCGTGTATTTTATCAGTAAAAAAATTTTAAGTGCATGTGTGTATATTTATAGAATATTTATCCTTTTGTATATAAATGCCATATGTAATAAAAATGTATAGTTATTACTTGTAAATAAAATTCATGTGCTCTCAAAAAAAAAAAAAAAAAAAAAGTTGAATGTAAGTTGGGAATATAGAGCCTAATAAAATATATATATATATTGTCCAATGAGTACTGTCAAATTCTTTGGAACTTTTCTCTCAGAAGTTAAATTCTGCTACATCTTAGACTTGTTCTTAAGGACAAATGGAAACAGCCTGTACTTTTTCCACTTATTAAGGTATATCAACTATGATTTTGTGGTTGCAAGAAACATAAATTTGCCCATGTGCTTGGCAGGCTCTAAGATATCCCCCAGTCATCTTTGCCTTCCGATGTTCATAGCGTTGTAGACAGCTTTCTCACAGTGAATCAAGGCTGACATTAAGTAACCAATGTGTGTGTGTGTGTGTGTGTGTGTGCATGCATGAGCATGCATACTCAGCCGTTCAGTTGTGTCTTGACTCTTTGCAGCCCCAGGACTGTAGGCCTCTAGGCTCTTCTGTCCATGAAATTTTCCAGACATGACTACTGGAATGGGTTGCCATTTCCTACTCTAGGAGATCCTCCCCTACCCAAGGATCAAACCTGTGTTTCCTGTGTGTCCTGCCCTGGTAGGCAGATTCTTTAACACTGTACCACCTGGGAAGCCCATGTAACTAATAGAATATGACATAAATGATAATGTGAGGTTAGGTCTCAAATAACTCCTGAGGTTAAGTCACAAAAAGGCATTTCAGCTCTATCTTGGTGTCTTGGATACTTTCTCTGGGAAAAGGATGCTATCATGCCATAAGGACGTTCAGGAGAGCCCAAGAGGAAGAGAACTAAGACCTCCTCCCAACACCCAGCACCAACTTGTCAACCGTTTGAGTGAGCTCCTTGGGGAGTAGACACTCCTTCTGTGGTCAAGCACTCAGTTAAATCCTGGTGTGCCCAACCTGTAACTTCAACCTCAGGAGAGAGCCCCTGAGTCAGAGTCACCCAGCTGAGCCGCTCCTGATTCCCTCATCCACAGAAACTGTGTGAGATTTATATATATATATATATATATATATATATATATACACACACACACATATATATATGAATTGGGGTAATTCATTTTGCAGCAATAAATAAATATATAATAATAACATAAAATATAAATAAAAGCAATGTATGAAAAGGAAATTCAGAAGTTTAAATAATGGAAGGAAACACCAGAAAAGATTCAGGGACTGAGGCTAACTCCGGGGATGTAGAAAGCAGGAAATAATGATTTTTCAGAGGTCAGATGTTCAAATGAACTGGTAATGACCACTTTTAGTACCTCTTACACTCTGTTTGACATTCTATTTGAGAGGCCAGGTACAAAGAGTCTAGTCAACCCTTGACCAAGAAAGAGTGGAGTCTAAGAATGTGTGCAGTAGGAGAACTGTAGTTCCCAGAAGGAAAATAAAAATGTCATTATTTTTGGCTGTGCTTGTTCTTCACTGCTGTGCATCGGCTTTCTCTCGTCGCAGGGAGCAGGGGCTATTCTTCATCACAGTGCCTGAGAGTCTTATCACCTTGGCTTCTCTTATTGCAGAGCCTGGGCTCCAGGTGTGTGGGCTTCAGCAGTTGCAGCACACAGGTCCAGTGGCTTTGGCATATGGGCGCTAGAATGCCGACCCAGCAGCTGTGGCACACGGGCTTAGTGGCTCCATGGCATGCGGGATCTTCCTGGACCAAGAATCTAATCTGTGTGCCCTGCATCAGCAGGCAGATTCTTAACCACTGGACTATCAGGGAAGTCCCAAGATGTTATCTTTAAGAAAGGAGTTATTGATGCTGATTAGGCAGAGGAAGAGTTGTCCACTACCAATAGCCTAATAGTTTTTGCAGCTGTGAAGTGATTTGGTAATATCGGAGTTCATGCAATCCTGTGTAAAATAGCCATTATCTTGCACAGCATTTTTCCAAGCACTGGATATTCTCAAAAGTGTAACCCTATTAAAAGTAAAAAGAAAAAAATTGGAAAAAAAATTCTGATTAATTTTCGAGATATTAGCAGTGATCTTCATCTTCAGTGACTTCCACAATTGCCATTCTGTACTAATTAGAATAGATGCTACTAAGTAACATAAAGTGTTATTACAGATTCTTTTTTCTTGCCAGACAGGAGTTCTGGGCAAGTAAACAGTACTTCAGGTGACTTTCATCTTTGTGGAAATTCAAGAATCGAGGCTAATGGATGCTCTGCCATCTTCAACATCTGACTTCCCAGATTTTCCTGTGAAATATTCCCATTTCAGCTAGTCAGAAGGGAGGAAGATCATGGAAAAGCACAAATGCTATTTTGTTTTACTCTTCAGTCCTGTAAGGATGACCTTAATTTCTATTAACATCCCATTACGTAGAACACCATCACATGACTCTTTCCTAACTCCAAGGGAAGCTGGGAAATGTAGTCTCAGGCTATATAGCCACTTCTTAGTACAACTTACATTAAGGAAAGGATAGCATGTTTTTGGGGGAGGTGATCTTTTAGCCATTTCTGCTGTATATTAATCCCTTGGTCACTTCTTACTGTTTGTCAGCCAAGTATATGTTACACGATCAGTTTCCTGGGAGAGTAACAGGATCTCTGCTCAACGTAATGTGGACACAAATGAAATCCATGGTCTCATCAAGATATTTTTAAATAACAGATGGTTTTAGGACATGCCTCTCATACTGCTCAGGGATTATGGTGTTTCTGATTCCATCATCATCTTAGGACTTTTAGGGTGATTTTTGGCTTTATACCATAAAACATGTGACACGGAAGCTTATCCCTGGGACACCTGTAATGGAAAAAATGACAGATCTGTTAGCCACAGCTTTTCAAACTAATGATAGATTTGCTTTAATTAACTCTTCATCTTCAGGCTGACATAAGACTTCTGAACCCAGGGTTATTTCAGTTCCTAGAATCTGCAGAGACATCTTAGCTCAAGATACAAAATTGGCTAAAAATACCAAAAAAGTAAAAATGAAAAAAGAGAGAGAGAGAAGTATAAATAGAGTCTACTTAAGCCAAGTACTGCACACGCTGAGATGTAAAAGAAAGCATTCCAGGCAAAAGCACGAGTTTGGAGGCAGGGGATGTGAAGTTACTTAAAATTCATATGATTTTATTCAAAATTCATATGGCTTTATTCAAATAATGTCACTGGAAGTAATTCACTATGAAAGCCTAAATCTTGGGTTGAAATTTGTGCTGGGTATGTGAGGACAGTGGAAAGAGGTGACTGGGTATTTAGGGACCAAATCCTTAACTGCTGTTTCTCCATGCTTGCTCCATCATTTACCTCATGGATCAAAAATGTTTAAGTCACCAAACTAGTATTTTAGAGCAAATTCAATAGGACCTGCCTTAAAAATGAATAGTCTATGGCCACGTTGCATTTTGTACTTACATGCCATGAGATGCTTTTCAGAGTCTTATTATATAAATATCTTGATTGAGGCAAATAATTTGTCTGATAGAATTTAGAAGAGATGATTAAAGGTGTGATTACATCTCTGAGAGAAGCTCTTAGTACTAGAATTACAGATGATTTATTTTCCCATATTAATCTCCTGAGTCAAATTTTCCCTATAATTATCATAGTTAAGTTGTGAATGTCTAACCAGCATATCAAAAATAACATACAAATAGACAGATTCTGATTTCCCCACAGGACCTTCTCTACTCTGTATTTCTCTTATCAGTTACACCAAAATGATCTCTTCAATATCTCAGGCCACAAACTCAGGGGTATCGCTAGATTTTTCTGTCTGCTTCTCTACCTACTTCCTATTTACATACATCCTGTTGCCATCAGGATGGCAATCTTGAAGGCAAACTTCCTATCTACATACATCCTCCAAAAGTCTGATCTGACTACTTCATACTCTCTTGGATGTCATCCTCTGTCCCAGGAAACCTGAAATAATTTTCTATTTGATCTCCCTATTTCTAGTATCACTATCCTACCATCCATTGTTCATGTGGCCACTAGAGTGATGGTTTCTAAAATCCAGGTCATGTCCAAATCAGACTGCATCACTTCCCTACTTGAAAACTGCCAATGCTACCCATTGACATTAGAATACAGTACACAGTTTTTACTCCTGCGTTGACGACCTTATTGTATGGTCCTTGGCTGAATTTTTCATTTTATTTTATTTTGGCCACACGTCATGGTGTGTGGAATTTCAGTTCACTGATCATGGATCAAATCTATGCACCTTGCAGTGGAAGTGTGGAGCCTTAACCACTGGACCACCAGGGAAGTTCCTAAATACTTGGTCTCATATTTCTCTTCCCTTTGTTTGCTATGCTCATTATACATTGACCATATTAGTCCTCAAGATCTCTAACTGTGTTTCTGATTTCAGAGTCTCATGCTGGCTCTTCTGTTGCCTGGGACACCCTCCCTCCAGATTTTCCTATACTTTGTCCCTTTGGATATGTCAGGTCTAGTCTTCTTTCAGAAAGTCTTCCCTGACCACCTCATAGTTTACCAAAGTAACTCTCTACTCCATTACCCTATTCTCTTTGCTTTATTACACTTAGCTCTCTCTGAAACTATTGTACCGAATTTTAGTTCTTTATAGTTCATGTCCCATGAGTAAAATGAAGCTTCTTAAGAACAAAAACACTTATCTGTGTTCATCTCAGCTATACATATATTCCCAAAGTTTACAAGAGTCCCTGCCATAGAGCAGGTGCTTATTCTTCAGAGCTCAGTGGTGCTGGAGAAGACTCTTGAGAGTTCCCTGGACTCGTTTGACTCAAACCAGTCAATACTGAAGGAAATAAACCCTGAATATTCATTGGAAGGACTGTTGCTGAAGCTGAAGCTGGAATATTTTGGCTACCTGATGTGAAGAGCTGACTCATTGGAAAAGACCCTGATGCTGGGAAAGATTGAAGGCAAAAGGAAAAGGGGACGGCAGAGGATGAGATGGTTAGCCAGCATCACCTATTCAATGGACATGAATCTGAGGAAATTCTGGGAGATAGTGGAGGATAGAGGAGCCTGGTGTGCTGCAGCCCATGGGGTTGCAAAGAGTTGGACATGATTGAATGACTGAACAACAGCAACAACAAATGTTCTAGAGAAGTCCCTAACGATTGACAGCAGGACAGGGAAATGCCATCAGACGGACCTCACCCGAGGAAGTGCCGCGGCCAGCGCTTATCAGGCGAAACCCCCAGGAACCCTGCTGCCGAGAAGCTTAGAAAAAAAGAGTGAAAGCAAGATGGGGTTGAGAGGATCGGGCAACTAAGGACCGATCCCAGTCTTTATTAATGCTCATATTTATACCATGTAGGACGTGACATTCGACATACAAGACTCTTGCTTATCTCCAGGCCTGGTTTTACATTAACAATACAAAAGGTTTCTGCTCCTTGAGGTGTAGCCTCAAGCCAGACTCGCTGGAGTCATAAGGTTGTAAGAAACATTCTTGAGGAAGGCGGGACAGAGAGCTGAAGAAGGCCTCAAGCGGAGATTGCACAGCGAGGCAGCTCCCAGGACTTAACCCTTCCCGGGTCAGTCCCCCGCAAGGAAGGACACTTTCCTATCAGAGGTGGGCTTTATGAAGATTTATGGGTACTTCTGTGATCCAAAGCCTGAACAGTTGTTGTTTCATCCTTCACCCTCTGCTCCATGAGGAATAATAACATCTCCAAAACAAGTTGGCAGTCATTGGGTCCATTATTCTTTATTTCTTTCTGTATCTGCAATAAATAATGTTTAAAAGAAACAATGAAAAATGGTTTTGTTTCCTACTGATAACAGCGAAATTCAAAACTGTCATACTGTTGTACTACACTAATGTAGTCAAAAGAACTGAATAAAAAATATTTTGGAAGGTGATCTGTCTTGCAGAATCTTGAGAGCAGTTCTGCCACACTCTGGGATCAGTAGTGTATCAGTTCAGTTCAGTCGCTCAGTTATGTCTGACTCTTTTGACCCCATGAACCACAGGATGCCAGGCCTCCCTGTCTATCACCAACTCCCAGAGTCCACCCAAACCCATGTCCATTGAGTCAGGGATGCCATCCAACCATCTTATCCTAGATCTTCCCCTTCTCCTCCTACCCTCAATCTTTCCCAGCATCAGGGTCTTTTCCAATGTATCAGCTCTTTGCATCAGGTGGCCAAAGTATTGGAGTTTCAGCTTCAACATCAGTCCGTCCAATGAACACCCAGGACTGATCTCCTTTAGGATGGACTGGTTGGATCTCCTTGCAGTCCAAGGGACTCTCAAGAGTCTTCTCCAACATCACAGTTCAAAAACATCAATTCTTCTGCACTCAGCTTTCTTTATAGTCCAACTCTCACATCCATACATGACCACTGGAAAAACCATAGCCTTGACTAGACAGACCTTTGTTGACAAAATAATGTCTCTGCTTTTTATTATGCTGTTTAGGTTAGTTTTAACTTACTTAAAAATAAATGGGGACTTACTTGGTGGTTCAGTGACTAAGACTCTGAGCTCCCAGTGCAGGGGACAAGGTTCCTTTCCTGGTTGAGGAACTAGATCCCACATGCTGCAACCAAGATCAAAGACACCACAGGCCATACCTAAGACCTGGCAGCCAAATAAGTAACTGTATGAAAGTGAAAGTGAAGTCACTCAGTCATGTCCGACTCTTTGCGACCCCATGGACTGTAGCCCACCAGGCTCCGTGGCCCACGGGATTCTCCAGGCAAGAATACTGGAGTGGGTTGCCATTTCCTTCTCCAGGGGATCTTCCCAACCCAGAGATTGAACCCAGGTCTTCCGCATTGTAGGCAGATGCTTTAACCTCCGAGCCACCAGGGAAGCCCAACTGTATGAAAATAAATATTAAAAAATAAAATACGTGGAAATAGGGGGATATTCCTGACTACAGCATGAATGGAGACTGGTGATAACTATATTCAGATGAGATTTTTTAACATGTCTGAAAACAGACTATGACACTTTAAGCACTGACGATGATGTTGAAGTAATACCGAATTCATGACATTTCACTCATTTATTCATTTACTGTCACCAGCATCTGTGGGTTGGCTGGGGGTCTGTGGACATTTTGTGGGTTCAGTTGCAGCCCTTCCTGGAACTAAAGGTCTGGCTTCACTTAGCTCCTCACTCAGCGCTGGGCTCTGATCTGCTCTATGTGTTTCTTCTGGAGGTCAGAGAATTGCCCTGGGGAAGTTCCTCATGGGGATGGCAGAAGTGCTGGTAATTGAGCACAGCTCATTACAACCTAGATTCAGAATTGTTACACTGATATCTCTACCCACATTCCGTTGGCCAACACAAGTTACATGATCACTCTGCCCCAGATCAAGGGTGGGGAAGGAGTCATTCCACCTAAGGTGAGGCCACAGAAAGGATGTGAGTATGGGCAGGGATGGAGAATTAGAGTCAGAAATTCAATCCAGCGTAGTATATAACCTAAGAAATAAGCCTACAGAAAGTCCAACCTAGCAATAGAGTATGTTCACATGTATGTGTGAGTGCATACTTTCCATAAAATATATATCAACGTTTAAAAGACCATTGTTACAAGGTAACCTGATCTCCCTCAAAACCAAGTTTCAATGGAGAGCAACTCTGTAAGACAAAATTATGATGAATTCCTTGTAATTATTTCTAACTAGAGGTGCCACGGACTTCTTTTTGAAAACTTGGTGCATGGCTGGTTCTCCTACATAAATATCTTAATAACTCCTACTTATTGAGACATTAAATTTTTTGTTTGTTTTTGGCTTAAGAGGCAGGCCTTGGAAACAATATTCTTTTTCAAAGTGTGTGTGTGTGGTTTTTTTCCTCTTCATTCCTGTCATTCAAAGGGAGATCTTACACATATTGATGAGGTTCAGGAAGGGGTGAAAGATAAAAGTCTTTGGAAGACTTTGGCAGAACCACTTCAGTTTCATTTAAGTTGATTTGCCCTGATATGTGCTGCTGGTTCGGGATCTGGAGCTCTGACTCCAACTCTAGATGATTATCGTTTGTTTCTCTGTCTCTGAAAAAACCAGGTGGTCTGTTGCTCACTGTCAAGGTCAGTAGATAAGCCAGCTCTTCTTAGAATCTCAGAGGACCCACCCTGTGGAGGATAGTGATGAGGGGGAGTTGATGGCCCTTGCATCTGCCTTTTCCCTCACTCCATGTTCCATTCTGGGTGTGCAGCGCAGTCTCCTGTGGAGACTTGTTTCAGGACTGGGTGTCAGTCATTTATATACAACAGTGAGTCACTGCTTTAAAGGATATTAACATTTAGGGCTCCTGAAAAAATTATGGGATGAAAAAGTTTACCTGCAGCAGTGAGAAGTTACCAAACTCGATATAAACAGATAAACTTGGGTGAATTGAAAATCTAGAACAGGGAGGGGCAGTATAATAATTTATATATGTGATATATAATGTAATACATGCATGTATTACATATAAATATGTATATAAATCATACAATGTATACAAATGAAGGAAATTTAAATGCAATAGATAAAAATACTTTTTCAAAGAAACACATATAAACCAAAAGCTACTTATTAAATATAGTCATGTTGCCTCAGGAATGAAGAGAATGAGGATAGAGAATAGGAAAAAGAATAAACAAATTCAATAGTAAAGATGCAGGACAACGATGATTACGTACCAGGAAATGAAGAATATGATCCACTTGGTCAGCTGCACTTGAGATCAGAATCAAACAACAAATGGCAGGGAGGAAGCAAGGATGCAGGAGGAAACCAGGAGGTTCACACACCTATTACAGCATCTTCAGGTAGTGGCCCGGCAGGAGGGGAAGTACCATTTGGGGCTTATGTGCTGGGGCACACAAAGTGCCTCACCCAGCACCTCCACAAGGTTAAGCACTCAGTGAGGACTTGTCGAATTGAGCTGTGTTGAACCTAATGGCCTCAAGAAGCCTGGCTTCCCTGAATCTGTGAGTCTACATCCTTCAGGCTGACTTCATTCTCCCTGTGAAGAACAGCCAGAGCACATGTTAGAGAGAATCATAAAACCCTTCAATCTAACCACATCCAGTACAGGACATGTTCTTTTTTGTTGTTGTTGAGGATATGCTTTTGTTTTTTGCTGATGGCACTCACATTTACTCTAGGGGAACCTCATCCCACTCTCATCTCATATAATTTGGATGAGGCTGAATTACTGAGTTTTCCCTACTTGATCTTTTCTGGAGGCAAGCTAGCCCCACCACTGGAGTGGGATTTTTTTTTTTTTTTTTTTTTTTTAAGGGATGGCTGTGTGACCCAATTCAGGACAATGTGATCTCAATTCTGGGACTTTTTGCAGGAAACATATTTCAGAAAATTGTGTTTAAGAGCCTAGGGCCACCATACATTAAGAAGGCTTGTCTGAAAATCAGCCAACACAGAAGAGAGAGAGGAGAAAGAGAACTAAAGATTGAGAGATCTTGGGTATTATTTGTTTAAGCAGGTGTGGGTTGGACTTTTTTTTTTTTTTAACTACTTCAAACCTTAGCAGTGATGATCAACATATCCCAGAGTGAGTACATCTCTGTGGAGATGTCACTCTGTAGTTGAGATTCACTGAACTCCTACTGAAAAGAAACCCCTCACATTTCCAAAGCACCTTGCCCATTTCTGTACAGCTTGAACTACCAGGAAGATTTTATCCAACATCTTTCTTCCTCAAACTTTCTGTCATTTTTAGCCATTTTATAATTTACAGCTACATAGAAAAATGCAATGCTTCTTTCAGCTATCATGGACCCATTTCATCTCTTCTGCAGTGAAATGCCTACCCTGTTCACAGGTTCAATCTCCAGTATCCAAACTGTAGCCATCAAGAACTTTTTAAATACAATGAACCTGTCTTACACTCTACGCTTCAGCTCTGTTACCTGTGTCAGTAATTCTTGCTGCATGACAAAGTACCCCAAAACTCAATGTCTTAAAAATCAGTAAACACCTATTGCTGTCTCCACGGCTCTGGGTTACCTGGCTGGTTCTTCTTGACTGAGCTCACTGATGCTTTTGTGGTCAGCTGTAGAAGCAGCAGGCAGCTCTGCTGATCTTGAATGGATGGTCTAATGTATACAGGGGTCACTGGTCTTAAGTGGTCTTGACTAAGATGACTTCTCCTCCATGTAGTCTCTCACTCTCTGGAAGGCTAGCCCAGGCTCCTTCAGATCAGATCAGATCAGTCGCTCAGTCGTGTCGGACTCTTTGCGACCCCATGAACCGCAGCACGCCAGGCCTCCCTGTCCATCACCGGCTCCCGGAGGTCACTCAGACCCGCATCCATCGAGTCAGTGATGCCATCCAGCCATCTCATCCTCTGTCGTCCCCTTCTCCTCCTGCCCTCAATCCCTCCCAGCATCAGAGTCTTCTCCAATGAGTCAACTCTTCGCATGAGGTGGCCAAAATACTGGAGTTTCAGCTTTAGCATCATTCCTTCTAAAGAAATTCCAGGATTGATCTCCTTCAGAATGGACTGGTTGGATCTTCTTGCAGTCCAAGGGACTCTCAAGAGTCTTCTCCAACACCACAGTTCAAAAGCATCAATTCTTCGGCGCTCAGCCTTCTTCACAGTCCAGCTCTCACATCCATACATGACCACAGGAAAGACCATAGCCTTGACTAGGCGAACCTTTGTTGGTAAAGTAATGTCTCTGCTTTTGAATATGCTATCTAGGTTGGTCATAACTTTCCTTCCAAGGAGCAAGCATCTTTTAATTTCATGACTGCAGTCTCCATCTGCAGTGATTTTGGAGCCCAGAAAAACAAAGTCTGACACTGTTTCCACTGTTTCCGCATCTATTTCCCATGCAGTGATGGGACCAGATGCCATGATCTTCGTTTTCTGAATGTTGAGCTTTAAGCCAACCTTTTCACTCTCCACTTTCACTTTCATCAAGAGGCTTTTTAGCCCCTCTTCACTTTCTGCCATAAGAGTCGTGTCATCTGCATATCTGAGGTTATTGATATTTCTCCCACCAATCTTGATTCCAACTTGTGTTTCTTCCAGTCCAGCATTTCTCATGATGTACTCTGCATATAAGTTAAATAAACATGGTGACAATATGCAGCCTTGATGTACTCCTTTTCCTATTTGGAACCAGTCTGTTGTTCCATGACCAGTTCTAACTGTTGCTTCCTGACCTGCATACAGATTTCTCAAGAGGCAGATCAGGTGGTCTGGTATTCCCATCTCTTTCAGAATTTTCCATAGTTTATTGTGATCCACACAGTCAAAGGCTTTGGCATAGTCAATAAAGCAGAAATAGATGTTTTTCTGGAACTCTCTTGCTTTTTCCGTGATCCAGCGGATGTTGGCAATTTGATCTCTGGTTCCTCTGCCTTTTCTAAAACCAGCTTGAACATCAGGAAGTTCACGGTTCACATATTGCTGAAGCCTGGCTTGGAGAATTTTGAGCATTACTTTACTAGCGTGTGAGATGAGTGCAAACAAGAGATGGCAAGAGTGAATGTCGACATTCTAGGAATTAGCGAACTAAAATGGACTGGAATGGGTGAATTTAACTCGGATGACCATTATATCTACTACTGTGGGCAGGAATCCCTCAGAAGAAATGGAGTGGCCATCATGGTCAACAAAAGAGTCCGAAATGCAGTACTTGGATGCAATCTCAAAAATGACAGAATGATTTCTGTTCGTTTCCAAGGCAAACCATTCAATGTCACAGTAATCCAAATCTATGCCCCAACCAGTAACGCCGAAGAAGCTGAAGTTGAAAGGTTCTATGAAGACCTATAAGACCTTTTAGAACTAACACCCAAAAAAGATGTCCTTTTCATTATAGGGGACTGGAATGCAAAAGTAGGAAGTCAAGAAACACCTGGAGTAACAGGCAAATTTGGCCTTGGAATAAGGAATGAAGCAGGGCAAAGACTAACAGAGTTTTGCCAAGAAAATGCACTGGTCATAGCAAATACCCTCTTCCAACAACATAAGAGAAGACTCTATACATGGACATCACCAGATGGTCAACACCGAAATCAGATCGATTATATTCTTTGCAGCAAAAGATGGAGAAGCTCTATACAATCAGCAAAAACAAGACCAGGAGCTGACTGTGGCTCGGACCATGAACTCCTTATTGCCATATTCAGACTGAAATTGAAGAAAGTAGGGAAAACTACTAGACCATTCAGGCTCCTTCATGAGGAAGCAATTTTTTGGAAGAGCAAGACATGAAAGGCCTGGGAAGGCCTGGGCTCAAAGCCCATCACCTTACTACTTTCTGTTGGTCAGAACAAGTCATGAGGCCAGCCCAGATTCCAGGGGTGGGCACATAGACTATGCTTGTTACAGGAGTTGCTCAAAGGCATGTTGCAAAGGGTAGGGTGGAGTTAAGGAAAGAAGATAAAAGCTCTTCCTGAGTCTTTTGTTTCTTAAAAGCAATCAGTCCAAACTAATCTTCAAGCTATAGAGACACATTTTGGGATAGCAAGTTTTGTTCCCTAAAGACTTGATTGCACGGAATCTATTTGCATTCTGTTTGCATCCAATCCCAAGATCTTAATCAGGATCAAATGTAAATTAAGCAAATTTGGCAAATCATAGCTTATATCCTATCTCTTTCAACATTTCTAAGAAGAAACAAAGAAACATAGAAAACAGACAGAAAAAAATGTCTATATTTCAAAGCCTCACTTGATTTAAATACGTTACATTGAATCAGGGATTGGTTGAGGGAATAACATGACTTTGGCTCCTGTTAAGATATATTGAGTAAAGACCTTCTATTTATTTTCTGGCAGGAGCAACTTATCAAAACCATACCTTGGAGACAGCATATTTGTAAATATTAAGGACCCACTCTGTATTGGCTTGGCCTTAAATCTGCATTGGACAATGATCTAATATTGAGCAGATTCCCTCAACTACAGGCAGCTCTCTTAGTAGATAAGGTTGGTTCTTCTATAAACTCTCATTTATTCATTCATCTATCAAACCACCATTTACAAAGAATAGAATAATATCGATTAGCCACATGGCACAATAAGCTAATGATTGTGATTTATCATGAGAAGGCATGCTGGTCTTCAGCCTTTCTTGTTTTCCTTGAAGAAATAACCAAATAGTAATGATACCTTTGAGTTGGGGAGAGCCTGCCAGGTCTGATGGCTGGATATAAATGGCATGGAAGGGACCCACCCAAGGTTTGGTGGGGACAGGAGCTTAGGGTGACTTTCAGTCTTGCCTGGTATAATGGTAATTGGGATGGAGCATGGAGCTTAGCTTTAGTGTTGAAATCACCTAGCATTTGACTCTAAAACACTTTTGACTTACAGAATAATATTCCAGAGCCTGGTGAGAAAGTCCAAACAATCTTTTCATCATAAGCAAAGTGGGAGATGGATCTGCAGCTGACCTCCTTGGAATCAATCCCATGGGGTCCATCAAAGTGAAAACATGGAGTCAGGCGCTCTGTAAATTTAAGACATTTCTAGTGGGGGTTGGCTGTATGTGATTTTGCCCTTATATCTCAAGTTTTATATAATTCTGCTTTGTTCAAAAAGCCAGGCTGAGGGAACCTAATTACATCAGAGATTATGTCTAATCCCTCCTTGTAACCCTAGAGAATTCTCTTAATTGCTCTGAGCTTGTTTGTCAATAAGTCAAGTGAAGACTAAATAAATGAGGACACTGAATCATCCTCTTAGATTTACAGGACTTTATCTTTCTACTATTTAGGGGAACCTCAGGGCCACTCTATCATTCTGTGAGGGTGGGCATCAGTGGCTTCATTTTACACATGAGAATGCTGAGGTCACAGCCAAGGTGAGATTTAGAAGAGTAGAATCTGATATGGGAACTTAGAGCACTGTTAAAAAGTCTTCTACAAATTTAAACAGGGTATTGCTCTTCAGAGCTAATGGCTCCAAGGATGCTTTGATCATAGCAAAATTCTTAGTCAAGTTACCACCACCCCAGGGGGATCAATTCCCATCTGATGGGCCTTCCAGATGCAAGGGATCTTTCAAATGTGTGTAAGTGAACCAAACAAAGCTATTTGGTCTGCTCATTAGTACACTTACCATCACAGAGGAAGGAAGACACACAAAACCACAGTTCATAAGACCTTGACCTCTGTGGGTCCTGGTTTTCTTATCTGTAAAATGAGAGGGTTACAATAGACCACCTTACCTATCTCCTGAGAAACCTGTATGCGGGTCAAGAAGCAACAGTCAGAGGCAGATATGGAACAAAGGACTGATTCCAAGCTAGGAAAGGAGTACAACAAGGCTGTATATTGTCATCCTACTTGTTTAACTTACATGCAGAGTACATTATGTGAAATACCAGGCTGGATGAATCACAAGCTTGAATCAAGATTGCCAGGAGAAATATCAGTAATTTCAGATATGCAGATCAGATCAGATCAGATCAGATCAGTCGCTCAGTCGTGTCCGACTCTTTGCGACCCCATGAACCGCAGCACGCCAGGCCTCCCTGTCCATCACCAGCTCCCGGAGGTCACTCAGACTCGCATCCATCGAGTCAGTGATGCCATCCAGCCATCTCATCCTCTGTCGTCCCCTTCTCCTCCTGCCCTCAATCCCTCCCAGCATCAGAGTCTTCTCCAATGAGTCAACTCTTCGCATGAGGTGGCCAAAATACTGGAGTTTCAGCTTTAGCATCATTCCTTCTAAAGAAATTCCAGGATTGATCTCCTTCAGAATGGACTGGTTGGATCTTCTTGCAGTCCAAGGGACTCTCAAGAGTCTTCTCCAACACCACAGTTCAAAAGCATCAATTCTTCGGTGCTCAGCCTTCTTCACAGTCCAGCTCTCACATCCATACATGACCACAGGAAAGACCATAGCCTTGACTAGGCGAACCTTTGTTGGTAAAGTAATGTCTCTGCTTTTGAATATGCTATCTAGGTTGGTCATAACTTTCCTTCCAAGGAGTAAGCGTCTTTTAATTTCATGGCTGCAGTCACCATCTGCAGTGATTTTGGAGCCCAGAAAAACAAAGTCTGACACTGTTTCCACTGTTTCCCCATCTATTTCCCACGCAGTGATGGGACCAGATGCCATGATCTTCGTTTTCTGAATGTTGAGCTTTAAGCCAACCTTTTCACTCTCCACTTTCACTTTCATCAAGAGGCTTTTTAGCCCCTCTTCACTTTCTGCCATAAGGGTGGTGTCATCTGCATATCTGAGGTTATTGATATTTCTCCCGGCAATCTTGATTCCAACTTGTGTTTCTTCCAGTCCAGCATTTCTCATGATGTACTCTGCATATAAGTTAAATAAACATGGTGACAATATACAGCCTTGACGTACTCCTTTTCCTATTTGGAACCAGTCTGTTGTTCCATGACCAGTTCTAACTGTTGCTTCCTGACCTGCATACAGATTTCTTAAGAGGCAGATCAGGTGGTCTGGTATTCCCATCTCTTTCAGAATTTTCCATAGTTTATTGTGATCCACACAGTCAAAGGCTTTGGCATAGTCAATAAAGCAGAAATAGATGTTTTTTTGGAACTCTCTTGCTTTTTCCATGATCCAGCGGATGTTGGCAATTTGATCTCTGGTTCCTCTGCCTTTTCTAAAACCAGCTTGAACGTCAGGAAGTTCACGGTTCACATATTGCTGAAGCCTGGCTTGGAGAATTTTGAGCATTACTTTACTAGCGTGTGAGATGAGTGCAATTGTTCGGTAGTTTGAGCACTCCTTGGCATTGCCTTTCTTTGGGATTGGGATGAAAACTGACCTTTTCCAATCTTGTGGCCACTGCTGAGTTTTCCAAATTTGCTGGCATATTGAGTGTAGCACTTTCACAGCATCATCATTCAGGATTTGGAATAGCTCCACTGGAATTCCATCACCTCCACTAGCTTTGTTTGTAGTGATGCTTTCTAAGGCCCATTTGACTTCACATTCCAAGATGTCTGGCTCTAGGTCAGTGATCACATCATCATGATTATCTGGGTCTTGAAGCTCTTTTTTGTACAGTTCTTCTGTGTATTCTTGCCACCTCTTCTTGATATCTTCTGCTTCTGTTAGATCCACACCATCTCTGTCCTTTATTGTGCCCATCTTTGCATGAAATGTTCCTTTGGTATCTCTGATTTTCTTGAAGAGATCCCTAGTCTTTCCCATTCTGTTGTTTTCCTCTATTTCTTTGCATTGATCACTGAAGAAGGCTTTCTTATCTCTTCTTGCTATTCTTTGGAACTCTGCATTCAGATGTTTATATCTTTCCTTTTCTCCTTTGCTTTTCGCTTCTCTTCTTTTCACAGCTATTTGTAAGGCCTCCCCAGACAGCCATTTTGCTTTTTTGCATTTCTTTTCCATGGGGATGGTCTTGATCCCTGTCTCCTGTACAATGTCACGAACCTCATTGAAAGAGGGCATCAGAGGGCAAATACACTAAAACCATTCACACAGATAACTAGTCAGTCTAATCACACAAGGACCACACCCTTGTCTAACTCAATGAGATTAAGCCATGCCCGAGGGGCAACTTGGGATGGGCGGGTCATGACGGAGAGATATGACAGGGTGTGGTCCGCTGGAGAAGGGAATGGCAAACCACTTCAGTATTCCTGCCTTGAGAACCCCATGAACAGTATGAAAAGACAAAATGATAGGATACTGAAAGAGAAACTCCCCAGGTCAGTAGGGGCCCAATATGCTACTGGAGATCAGTGGAGAAATAACTCCAGAAAGAATGAAAAGATGGAGCCAAAACAAAAAGAATACCCAGCTGTGGATGTGTCTGGTGATAGAAGCAAAGTCCGATGCTGTAAAGAGCAATATTGCATAGGAACCTGGAATGTCAGGTCCATGAATCAAGGCAAATTGGAAGTGGTCAAACAAGAGATGGCAAGAGTGAATGTCGACATTCTAGGAATTAGCGAACTAAAATGGACTGGAATGGGTGAATTTAACTCGGATGACCATTATATCTACTACTGTGGACAGGAATCCCTCAGAAGAAATGGAGTGGCCATCATGGTCAACAAAAGAGTCCGAAATGCAGTACTTGGATGCAATCTCAAAAACGATAGAATGATCTCTGTTCGTTTCCAAGGCAAACCATTCAATGTCACAGTAATCCAAGTCTATGCCCCAACCAGTAACGCCGAAGAAGCTGAAGTTGAAAGGTTCTATGAAGACCTACAAGACCTTTTAGAACTAACACCCAAAAAAGATGTCCTTTTCATTATAGGGGACTGGAATGCAAAAGTAGGAAGTCAAAAAACACCTGGAGTAACAGGCAAATTTGGCCTTGGAATAAGGAATGAAGCAGGGCAAAGACTAATAGAGTTTTGCCAAGAAAATGCACTGGTCATAGCAAATACCCTCTTCCAACAACACAAGAGAAGACTCTATACATGGACATCACCAGATGGTCAACACCGAAATCAGATCGATTATATTCTTTGCAGCCAAAGATGGAGAAGCTCTATACAATCAGCAAAAACAAGACCAGGAGCTGACTGTGGCTCAGACCATGAACTCCTTATTGCCAAATTCAGACTGAAATTGAAGAAAGTAGAGAAAACTACTAGACCATTCAGGTATGACCTAAATCAAATCCCTTATGATTATACAGTGGAAGTGAGAAATAGATATGCAGATAATACCACTCTAATGGCAGAAAATCAAGAAGAGCTAAAGAGTCTCTTGATGAGGGTGAAATAAGACAGCAAAATAACTGGCTTGAAACTCAGCATTATAAAAACTAAGATCATGGTATCTGGTCCTATCACATCATGGCAAATAGAAGGGGAAAAAGTGGAAGCAGTGACAGAATTTCTTTACTTGGGCTCCAAAATCGCTGCCAATGGTGACTGCAGCCATGAAATTAAAAGACATTTTCTCCCTGAAAGGAAAGCTATGCCAAACCTAGACAGCATATTAAAAAGCAGAGGCATCACTTTGCTGTCAAAGGTCCATGTAGACAAAGCTCTTTTTCCAGTAGTCATGTATGGATGTGAGAACTGGACCATAAAGAAGACTGAACTCCAAATTGATGTTTTGAAATAGTAGTACTGGAGAAAACTCTTGAGAGTCCCTTGGACTGCAAGAAGAGCCAACCAGTCAATCTGAAAGGAAATCAACCCTGATTATTCACTGGAAAGACTGTTGCTGGAGCTGAAGCTCCAAAACTTTGGCCACCTGATCCAAAGAGCCAACTCATTGGAAAATACCCTGGCACTGGGAAATACTGAGGGCAGGAGGAGAAGCGGGTGACAGTGTAAGATGGTTGGATGGCATCACTGACTCAGTGGACATGAATCTGAGCAAACTTCAGGAGATAGTGGAGGACAGAGGAGCCTAGTGTGCTTCAGTCCATGGGGTTGCAGAGACAGACACGATTTAGCAACTGAACAACAAAAACAACAAAGACCCCTTTCTGTTTTGTAGTTTTGTAATTACCACTTTCTGTCGTTCCAGGAAAAGGAGTGGGGCCATTCCCTTCATAATAAGATCAACTACTGAGTCATAAATAAAGTTAATATATTTTCTTAGCATTTGGCCCAACTTGAGTCAAATACTGTAGAGAGTCATTGTGTACTAATTTATTTTTCTTCTCCATTCCAATATTTTAATTAAATAACTACCTACTAAATGATGTTTTTGGAGAAGATAAGACTTTTTGTAAGCAATCCAATATGGAATGCAGACACTCCATGACAAATAAACCATATAATGCAGCTGAACAACAAAAACAACAAAGACCCCTCAGTTCAGTTCAGTCACTCAGTCATGTTTGACTGTTTGTGACCCCATGGACTGCAGCACGCCAGGCTACCCTGTCCATCATCAACTCCTGGGTCTTGCTCAAACTTATGTCCCTCAAGTCCATGATGCCATCCATCTCATCCTCTTTCATCCCCTTCTCCTCCTGCCTTCAATCTTTCCCAGCATGAGGGTCTTTTCCAGTGAGTCAGTTCTTTGCATCAGGTGGCCAAAGGATTGCAGTTTCAGTTTCAGCATTAGTCCTTTCAATGAATATTTAGGACTGATTTCCTTTAGGATTGACTGGTTGGATCTCCTTGTAGTCCAAGGGACTCTTCAAGCATCTTCTCCAACACCACAGTTCAAAAGCATCAATTCTTTGGCTCTCAGCTTTCTTTATAGTTCAACTCTCATATCCATACATGACTACTGGAAAAACCATAGCTTTGACTAGATGGACTATGTTGGCAAAGTAATATCTCTGCTTTTGAATCTGCTGTCTGGTTGGTCATAACTTTTCCATCTCTGCTGCTGCTAGGTTAGTCATAACTTTTCTTCCCCAAGGAGCACAGGCTCCCCGTCCCTGTTTTTAATTTCATGGCTGCATTCACCATCTGCAGTGATTTTGGAGCCCAAGAAAATAAAGTCTGTCATTGTTTCCACTGTTTCCCCATCTATTTGCCATGAAGTGATGGGACTGGATGCTATGATCTTCATTTTCTGAATGTTGAGTTTTAAACCAACTTTTTCACTCTCCTCTTTCACTTTCATCAAGAGGCTCTTCAGTTCCTTTTTGCCTTCTGCCAGAAGGGTGGTGTCATCTGCATACCTGAGATTATTAATATTTCTCCTGGGAAGCCTGTGCTTCATCCAGCCTGGAGAAGTGCTTCTTAGGCTTACTAGAGCTAAATTTTTTTAGCTCTAGTGGGTTTTTTAGCTTTAGTGGGTTTTCTAGGAATGAACCAAGGCACCAATCTTTGAAGGACTCCTCATGGGAAAGGATGGCTAAATTCTTATGAAGTGTGCAGTGAACATTCTTGTTTACCATGATATCCACTTTACCTAACCAGTGCATCCAAACTCTAGCTTCTGTAAATGTCCAGTGCTAAGTGCTCTTTCTTTCCACTACCATTTTCTGAAGGATTGCTCTTGAGCAAAAGTGTCAGCTTCCCTAGATGTTTATTTCCTCAGCCTGGGGCATCCTGCAGCTAACATCTAACTGTTGGGGGGTAATCAAAGGCCAGTTCCTTGTCTCCAGGTAAGACCAGTTTGAGTGTAACCCCAGCTCCAGAGCTCCCCAAGGGATCAGATGGAGACTAGACTTTGGCTGAGACCACATCCTAGCTCCTTCTTCTGCCTCCTCTGCTTTCCTTGCTCTCTTTATCCTGAGAGACATCCTGTGATGAATCACATACATTCCAATTCCCCTCTCAAGCTCTTCCTTGAGAGACCATGGCCTCAGGCCACACATCCATAGGGCACTCCCCTAAAGTTCAGGCATTGCTTCCTGAGACCAAGTCCAAGTTTTCACAACTCTCCAGAACTCTTTGTCCCTACACATCAAGAAGTGAAAGGAGGAAGCCACGCACTGCCTCAAGAACATGAGGGCACCTTGGGAAGTTGTTCTGGACACACACTGAAATTCACCTCAGGCTATATACAACATAAGAAGCAGGACTTGGGTGCTAAGTGGAAACTGAAGACCTTCGCATGGCAAAGCAAAGGATGCCAGAGGTCCTCTGTGAGACAGCAGATGTCCTGTCGGCCCTTCCCTGCTCCACCCGCAAAGAAACTCCTACCTGGAGACACTATCCAGAGGGGAGGAGTGGCTGCTGGTAGATGGAAGGGTCTCCGTACCAGGATATCCTTATGGGAAGAAGACCAGTGGCTGGAATCCAGCATCACATCATCTCAAGACAATCTGTGGCAATAGGGGCTGGAGTAGGAAGGAAACCATAACAAGCCTTAGAGGAGATAGGATTTTGTTTCTGAAAGCACAGAGGAGGGTAGAGGATTCCTGAGTGAAATAGAGGCAAAGGCTGAGGGCTGGCCCTACTGTGGAAGGGATTTCTCTCAGGCAGGGGATGGGAGGTGAAGATAAAGATGATGCCCCATGGGGAAGGGAACAGGCAGCTATCTGCTGTGAGCAGATGGCAAAGCTGTTGAGAAGAAAAGAAGAGACAGTGGATTTAGGGGTTCTCAGTGCTGAGATGGTGGACCCCTGAGACATTCCGTGTAGACTGAGGAAGAAAGACCAGGCAATATTTTCCCTCCTGTGGTGCCTGAGGAGGTCAGAAAGCAAGGTCAGCCTGCATTCAAATATCAGCTCAGGAGGCTTCTTAACTGTGTGGCCTTGGGGAGGTCAGTTCTGACAGCTCAGAACTTGTCTCCTCATCTACAGAATGCAGAGGGTAGTGCCTCTCTCCTAAGGTGATAAGTGTCAGCTGCCTTGTCTATGTAATGTGCATGCAGATATCTGTGAATTAAAGGCTTTGACATTGCTTGACTTCCCTGAATTCTGGTACTGCCCTCAGTTCAGTTCAGTTCAGTTCAGTTGTTCAGTCTTGTCCAACTCTTTGTGACCCCATGGACTGCATGTAACCCCATGCCAGGCTTCCCTGTCCATCACCAACTCCTGGAGTTTACTCAAGTTCATGTCCGTTGAGTCAGTGATGCCATCCAACCATCTCATCCTCTGTCATCCCCTTCTCCTCTCGCCTTTAAATGTTCCCAGCATCAGGCTCTTTTCCAATGAGTCAGTTCTTCGCATCAGGTGGCCTCCAAACTCAGGTTTGGAGTTTCAACTTCAGCATCAGTCCTTCAAATGAATATTCAGGACTGATTTCCTTTAGGATGGACTGGTTGGATCTCCTTGTAGTCCAAGGAACTTTCAAGAGTTTTCTCCAACATCACAGTTCAAAAACATCAATTCTTCAGCTCTCAGCTTTCTTTATGGTCTACTGTGCACCAGGCCTTTTTTTTTTTTTTTTTTTTTTGGCCAACTCAGAGAAGTTAAGTCGGAAACAGACTTTAAATGGAGTAAAATTAACTTTCATTAGCAGACCAATTAATAGTCAACACAGTAATTTTCTGCCAAAGAGATAGTCATTCAAACTGCCCCTGATTTCACTATAAATTTATTTGTTATTCTCTAGCTTACTACCTTAAATATATTGTTAGTTTACATGTCTTTGAACCTTGAAAATGAGTGGATTAACAGAGACAGAGAAACAGAGGGAGAAACAAGTGCTGCAGCTTCTCAGTGAAGACCCATAAATTCATTTATTCTAAATAAAACAATAATGGTACTAGCCGCCTGCAAGGAAGCTGTTTACTGCAAGGAAGTGACAGAGTCTAGACTGGGAAGCAGGAAACAGAAAAGAGGAAATGGTTTATAAGCCTAAGAAAATATATACAGATAGAAGTTGATGAAAAGTGCTAGGGGATAAGGAGGTCCCAAATGATTCTTTTTCAAAAAGTGAAAACCTTATCTTTGGCCAGGACTCACTTCTCCCTGCTGTTTCACATTCTCAGTGTGATTTTGCTGATTTTTCAAGGGCAACTCTAAATACTTTAGAATTCTCAAAATATTTATTTGTTACTGAATAACTAAATTACTCCTGTGAATTTGAATTCTGCAAAGGATGAAATTAACAGAAACTCTGAGAAACATGCAAGGGAAAGGAAACTCCAAGGACTTATTAGAGATTTTTACAAGCCAAAGCTAGGCTTCTTTTTCTTTCTTTTCTTTGTCCTTTTGCATGATCACAAGCCAGTCCAGACCAGGGAGCAAAACCCAGGGTTCACACATATATTTATTTAGTTAGTAAGGCATTCCTATTTTTATAGCTCCAAGTTCTTAACTTTCTTGTTAGAAAATGTTAACAAGGTTTAACATATATAAAATGAGCTGTGGTATGGCATGTAAAAAATGTTGGCCTATCCTGGCTCCTTCCTTTTTAATACCCATGTTCAATGAAAACATCCTACTGACAAGCAAAATGTCTGGGCAACTTTATAGACAGTGTTCCCACCTCAGGGCCACAAGGTCACAGATTTGTTTCTGATTCTACTTAAAAAACACTCAACAATGGTAAGTTTGTGTGTGCTTTTATGGGAGGGAACTGTTTTATATGATCCAAGATCTTAAAGATACTCCAAGGAATCTTACATGTATGCTGGGCTGTGAATTGGGAAGTCTGCTATGGTGCTTGCTGTGAAATTGGGGAGCTTCATTGAATCACAGGCAAAGACTGACTATAATAATTCTCAGACATTGTGTCTACCCAACTCCAGAAAGCACTTTGTTTTCATGGTGGCAATCAAAATGCTGGAAAAGCATTTCAACCTGCTGTTCCAGCGTAAGCTTGCAGTGGCCATAAAATAAAACACGGCAGAGTTGAGGGGAGGTGGGGAAGGGAAAAAAGAAAAAAGTAGACCCCACTGGAATCACACAGACATTTTACAACTATTTTAGACACTGCAGGCCTTTCCTTCTTAAGTCATGAGCAAGTATGGCTTCTGAGAAGTTGCTCTGGGAATTCCCAATGGCCCCTAAGCAGGGAAGTGAATAAGCCATCAACTCCATAATGAGCAAACACAGGGCACTCCTAGCAGACGGGGATTAGGAAATAGCCCCGTTGGGTGGTTACCATGATTTCTGAGCATGTTGACCAAAGAACAAAACTCTAAATCTAATTCCTGGATTCAATTATGCCTTCCATCAGAGTTGGCCATTATGACTTTCTCTGTCTGATAGCCTTTAGAAATATTGTTGTATCAGCTATGAGTCTGGACCTCAGAAAGATCTTGCATTTCTTGCATTTTTTACTCCTTATCTTAGATACTGTTCAGCCATGTAAATAATCCAAGCTAGTCACCTGAAGGCTGAGAGACCCCATGGAGGCAAGGAACCATCCCAGTCAGGGCCACCTTAGACCACCCAGCTTCCAAGTTGCCTGGCTAACCAAAGGGCCATAAGGGAGTGAGCCTAGATTCAGGAGGCAAGGATATAGACCTCTCGATGCAAAGTGGCCAAGTCACACTGGAAAAGGATGAGGACACATGGGACAGTGAATTGTACTTGTTTTACATAATCCTCCACATCTACTGCATGGTTGTTGTTGTTTAGTTGCTAAGTCATGTCTTAATCTTTTGTGACCCGCCAGGCTCCTCTGTCCATGGGATTTCGCAGACAGGAATATTAGAGTGGGTTGCCATTTCCTTCTCCAGGGGACTTTCCTGACTCAGGGATTGAACCAGTGTTGGTAGGAGGATTCTTTGCCACTGAGCCACCTGGGAAGCCCCTACTGCAAGGTGCCATTAAGCATAGTGAAGGGCTGAACACACATAAAGCATGTAGCAGAGGGGCTGCACCGTCTGCTCAGTAAATGTGAACTTGTGTTACTGTTTCTAAAATAGGTGCCATAATGCATGGACGGCTTACTTAAAACCATCAGATGCCTTGCTCTTAGGACCAGATTGACAACTGTCAGGAATTCATAGTTCACTCCTGCAGCATGGCACCTGGGTGAGAGAAAGCACTATCAAACCACATCGTGAGTGTTAATGCACCCCTAACCCTAAGACCCCTATTAAGTCTTTCTTGACTTAATAGAAGCACCTCATTTGACAACTCTCCCCACATTAACCCCCCACCCCCGCCCCCACAAAATATACATTGCCTCTTCTATTCAGACATTGACCAAAGGTTTAGATGGTACAGATGACTCATACCTTAAACAATGAGAAGAATTTCTTTTATTGCTTCTTGATCCATTGTTGTGCTCCCATGAAACTGCTGAATGACACCAGAGAATATAAAACATGCCAAAGAAATAAGCAATGCAATGACATGTGGCAGGGCTTCATCAGGAAAAACCTCGGATCAACTTGTGTCTCTGGAGACAGCGCACATCCGGGGCTGTCCCTGTTCCCCGGGACTCATAAAGCTCCTGTCTCCAGGGCACAGGTGAGGCCTTCACATTCTTTGAGAACAACAGCCTGTTCATTTCCTCCAAGGCTATAAAGCCGTTTTATTGGACTTCAGTATCTAAAGGAAACAGAGCTCTGGGTCAGAGGGCGCTTTTAGCGAGTCACTGGGCACGTTTAGAGCCCAAACCTCAGGGATGCTAAGGTTGGGAGGCGCTCCTGAACTCTTTGAAATGTAACTCAGTTTAAAGTTCAAAGGAAGCTTGCTGACTTTATCATTATTGTTGGGGGCAAGATGCGTTTGTATAGTTAAAAATGGTTGGAAGATTTAGCTGTATAACATCAGCTCTTTAATTTTATTTTTTTCAATTTTCACTTACTTTTGGCTATTCTAGGCCTTTGTTGCTGCGCACAGGCTTTTGCTTAGTAGTGGTAAGCCAGGGCTGCTCTCCAGCCATGGGGCTTCTTGTTGCAGTGGCTTCTCTTGCTGGGAGCATGAGCTCTGGGGCAGGCAGCCTCAGCAGCTGTGGCACTTGGGTTTAGTTGCTCCATGGCACGTTGAGGTTTTCCAGGACCAGGGATTGAACCTGGATCCCTTGCATTAGCAGTGAATTCTTAACCACTGGACCATCAGGGAAGTCCAGCATCACCTCTTTTTTATTTATTTTTTTACTTGAAATCAATTTTTATTATACTGCATGATCTAGTGATCATAATATTCTATTATTTCCACTTTAACTAAAGCAGATTGTAAAACAGTGAGAATGTTTAAAAATGAGTCTTTAGAAATATACCTAAAGAAATAAGTGGCTATAAAAATCCAAAAGTATCTATAGTAGAGTAAAATAATAAATACCATCTGGTCCTGAATTCTAAATAAATACTATAATTACTATACTTATTTTTCTTTCATTTTCAAAATTTCCCTTTATTTTCTCAGGAAGCTTCATGCACTAAAATAATGTTTCAGCCTCAGTATCTACTTCTTCAATCATCCCCCTCATTCTTCTTCCTCAATTTATATTATTATTTAAAATTTATTTATTTCTAACTGAAGGATAATTACTTTGCTGCATTGTGTTGGTGTCTACCAAACCTCAACATGAATCAGCCATAGGTTTTTACCTATATCCCCTCCTCTTTGAACAGCAGCATCAGCTCTTACCAAGAAATATTTGGCAACACACACTGTATTGCTCTCAAGGGAAAAGCAAATTTGGATACTGAGGAACCCCTTTGACAACTACCGTGGGATTCAGTGGGATCTGACTTGCCCAAGAAAACGTCTTAAATAATCCTTCCTCCTTCACTTTTTATACAGATTGGGTAGGGGAGTCTCATTTCAAAGAGAAAAGCATCCGTTTGTATGATCAGGGAGGCATATCCTCTGTTCCAAGTATGATTCAACCTACTGATTAAGTTCTGCATCTGTGTTTCCTCAAGTGTAGTCTCTGGCACACAGGTCTGGAGACAGGCTCCAAAACCCAGCAGCTCTCTGTGCAGAAAGGTGAGAGAAACACCACATACTGTGGTTCAGTCTTGGACATTCTCAGTACACTTTGGCTTCCCTGGTGGCTCAGTCGATAAAGTGTCTGCCTGCAACGTGGAAGACCTGGGTTCAGTTCCTGGGTTGGGAAGATCCCCTGGAGAAGGACATGGCAGCCCACTCCAGTATTCTTGCCTGGAGAATTCCATGGACAGAGAAGCCTGGTGGGCTACAGAGTCAGACACGACTGAGTGTTTTCATTTTCATTTGGTCTCTTAAAGACTTGGAGAAGCCAGGCAGTAGAGAAACATGTTTAATACCAACCCAACCATTTCCAGAAGATATATAACCTTTGTTTTATCTTTATATTATGGAAACTAGAACATCTTGAAAGAGATCAAGTAGACTTTGAGTGATCACTACTGTTTGGGTAAATCAGATGACCATATATATAACCTTGAAGGATGTTGTTTTAGGTATTTCACATAATTCAGGGTCTTGGGAAAATGGTAGCCATGACTGTTAGGTGACTTTCATAGATTCAGACTCTTAGTTATAAGATGTTTTATAATGTTGGCCTTCTGTTTGAATTGGTTTCCCTGGTGGTTCAGCAATAAAGAATCTGCCTGCAATGCAGGAGAAATAAGTTCCATCCCTGGGTCAGGAAGATCCCCTGGAGAGGGAAATGGCAATCCATTCCAGAATAGGAAGAAGTCTGAACAATGTACTGAAAATGAATTTAAGGAAGAAATGTCTAAAACAAATTATTAATAAGTTAAGGTACATATACCTAGGGTCAGCACTGCTACAATTGAAGGCAGGTAAACTCTCATAGTGGGGTCATCAGTGGTACTAGAAATGTCTATGACAGAGGCTTCTTCTTCATGAACTCCCTTGTTCCTTATTCCACTTCTCTTTATTTTTTCCTTTGCTAGACCTTTTGCTATTCCAATCTATTTGCCTATCCGTCTTTCTGCAATGTGAGCATATGAGGTCAATCTTGATGGATACAAAGTTAGTGCTCAAATGCCTCTGCCTTTTGGTTCCTTACACGCATTCTTCCTGGTATTCATTTACCTTGTACTCCTTTAAAAATTTTTTTTATTTATTTAGCTGTTCCAGGTCTTAGATGCGGCAGTGGGATGTTTAGTTGTGGCATGCAATCTCTTAGGTGCAGCATGTGACATCTTAGTCCCCTGACCAGGGATCGAACCCAGGCTGCCTGCACTTGGAGCACAGAGTTTTAGCCACCAGACCACCAGGGAAGTCCCTGACTTGCACTCTAGAGGTCCTCAAGACAGATGCTGTTTCTTCCTAATTTTCAAGTTAAAAAAAAACCACAAAAAACCAAAGTAAACAAACAAGCAGAAAAACCTAAAGGGAATGTGGTTGAAGACAATTCAATAAAGTTTCTTTGCTCTGAGTTGAGATTTTATCATCTCATCTCATTTTGATTATAAGCCCTGACTGGGATTTATATGCATCTTTTTTGAAATAATAAAAATAGAAAAATTAGTAGCAAAAGACGTTTTGTTTGTTTTAAAACCTAGGATCCATGTTGGTGGTGGGGCTTTGGAAATAACAAAGTTGTCTTTGGAGGTTCAAAGGTTAGTAAACAACACTTCACCACCTTTCTCTTTCATCCTCCTCCCTCTCTAGTTTATTTTCCCCCTTTGGTTTCCCAATGAGTGAGTGAGTGAGTGATTGAGTGAAGTCGCTCAGGCATGTCCCACTCTTTGAGACCCCATGGACTGTAGCCTACCAGGCTCCTCGCTTCATGGGATTCTCCAGGCAAGAGTACTGGAGTGGGTTGCCATTTCCTTCTCCAGGGGATCTTCCCAACCCAGGGATTAGAACCCAGGTCTCCTGCATTCCAGGCAGACGCTTTAACCTCTGAGCCAATAGAGTATGTAAAAAATAATGCAGGCCTATATGTTGCTGGCTGAAGACTGTAGACCTAAATTTTACTTCACCTGAATCTGACATTTATTTTCTAGAATAGAAGTTGGGCTCTGTACCAGGTTACTCTTATATGGTGTTGTAAACAGTGAGACCAACTCAACAATGAAAACAACACAATTTTTAAATAGCAGGCATTGCTGTTTTTTTTTTTTTAAAAAAAAAAAGTTTTAATAGAAACATCCCCTCAAATTTAGGACTGGACCCCACTGGTTTCTCCCTTGCATATCAAGATAAATAAGCAAAGAGCCCATTATTACTTGCATGTCTATATTGATTTTCTGTTAGTTAAATTGAGGCATTTAATTGTGCTGTAGAAGTTGAGAAGACTTATATATGAAAAGAAGTTTACTTTTATGTGAAAAAAAGGAGTAGTAGTTGGAGGAGTGGTTGAATTTATATTCCTTGAATTTTATCTCCAACAAGTTATAAACCCAGAATCATTGTGAGAAACTCATAAGGTTCACCAGAAATTTCCTTTTAAAAAAAGACTTTTTATTTATTTTATATTGGAGTATAGCTGACTGGGCTTCACTGGTGGCTCAGTGGTACAGAGTCTACCTGCCAAAGTAGGAGCTGCAGGTTCAATCCCTGGGATGGGAAGATCCTCTGGATAAGGAAATGGCAACCCACTTCAGTATTCTTGCCTGGGAAATCCCATGGACAGAGAAGCCTGGCAGGCTACAGTCCATGGGATCACAAAAGAATCAGACACAATTTAGCAACTAAACAACAATAGCCAATTAACAATGTTGTGATAGTTTCAGATGAATAACAAAGGGACTTAGCAATGCATATACATGTGCCCATTCTCCCCACCCATCCAGGCTCACACAGAACATTGAGCAGAGCAGTCTCTTTTTTGAAGTGTTCTGTATAAAAAATTTTTTTCTGTTGTTTTGTTGTGATTTTATGTTTCTTTACTGCTCTTTAAGTCCTTCCAATACAGGTGGACTGTATACAATGCTTTTTTCCCTTTTAAATAATCCATTCTGAATGACTCAGTGTAAACACTTCAAGCCAACGTCATCTCTGGCTCAATGAGAATCACTTTCATTCCACTGCTGGATCCACTTACTGAGAAGATTAACTTTAGAACGTGGGACAGAGGAGGGCATGCATCTGCTCATCTAATCTGAGAATGTTAAAATAAGGCCCGAGATGACTCAACTCTTGATTGTGGGGTGTGTGTGTGTGTGTGTGTGTGTGTGTGTGTGGCTGCATGTGTGAAAGACAGTGTTTTAATTTGCTTGATTTGCTTTTTAGCTGAAGCTGTTTGATTACAAAGAATCAAATTTAAAACTCAACTAATCAGTTGGATTAACCTAGTTCTCTTGAGACTAAACTTTAGGTCAAACTGAATTCTGCAGTGTGTCCTCTGCTACATGTCTGTGATCCCATAGACTTGCTGATCATCACAAAACATGTTATTGTCTCCCAAGAGACTTTTCTAGGAAGTTTGGGTAGGGCTGAAGGAGACCTTACAGAAAATCAGGACTTGCCTGTGGTCCAGGTCTTAACCCTATGCTTCCACTTCAGTGGGTACAAGTTTGATCCCTAATCAGGGAACTGAGTGCATGCCACAATGCCATGCACTGTGGCCAAAAAATAAAATAAAATACAATAGAATGGAATGGAATACTTAAGAATAATGTAAAATAGCCTAGTGGAGGAAATGGAAGAATAGAGATAGCTGATAAACTCTACATATATGTATACACACACACACACACACACACACACACGACAAAGCAAGTTTAGGAGAGAACAGTAATGGAGAAAAGGACCACCCTATGTAAGAAAAAAACAAAGAAAACCTATCTGATGAGATTACATTTCAGGTGATGATTATTTGCATTTTGTTAGAGTCTTTTCAGTTCAGTTCAGTTCAGTCGCTCGGTCGTGTCCTACTCGTTGTGACCCCATGAATTGCAGCACTCCAGGCCTCCCTGTCCATCACCAACTCCTGGAGGTCGCTCAGACTCACATCCATCGAGTCAGTGATGCCATCCAGCCATCTCATCTTCTGTCGTCCCCTTCTCCTCCCGCCCCCAATCCCTCCCAGAATCAGAGTCTTTTCCTGAGTCAACTCTTCGCATGAGGTGGCCAAAGTACTGGAGTTTCAGCTTCAGCATCATTCCTTCCAAAGAAATCCCAGGGCTGATCTCCTTCAGAATGGACTGGTTGGATCTCCCTGCAGTCCAAGTGACTCTCAATAGTCTTCTCCAACACCACAGTTCAAAAGCATCAATTCTTCGGTGCTCAGCTATCTTCACAGTCCAACTCTCACATCCATACATGACCACAGGAAAAACCATAGCCCTGACTAGACAGACCTTTGTTGGCAAAGTAATGTTTCTGCTTTTCAATATGCTATCTAGGTTGGTCATAACTTTCCCTTCAAGGAGTAAGTGTCTTTTAATTTCATGGCTGCAGTCACCATCTGCAGTGATTTTGAAGCCCAGAAAAATAGTCTGACACTATTTCCACTGTTTCCCCATCTATTTCCCATGAAGTGATGGGACCAGATGCCATGATCTTCGTTTTCTGAATGTTGAGCTTTAAGCCAACCTTTTCACTCTCCACTTTCACTTTCATCAAGAGGCTTTGGAGTTCCTCTTCACTTTCTGCCATAAGGGTGGTGTCATCTGCATATCTGAGGTTATTGATATTTCTCCCAGCAATCTTGATTCCAGCTTGTGGTTCTTCCAGTCCAGCATTTCTCATGATGTACTCTGCCTATAAGTTAAATAAACAGGGTGACAATATACAGCCTTGATGTACTCCTTTTCCTATTTGGAACCAGTCTGTTGTTCCATGTCCAGTTCTAACTGTTGCTTCCTGACCTGCATACAGATTTCTCAAGAGGCAGGTCAGGTGGTCTGGTATTCCCATCTCTCTCAGAATTTTCCATAGTTTATTGTGATCCACACAGTCAAAGGCTTTGGCATAGTCAATAAAGCAGAAATAGATGTTTTTCTGGAACTCTCTTGCTTTTTCCATGATCCAGCGGATGTTGGCAATTTGATCTCTGGTTCCTCTGCCTTTTCTAACAGCT
The DNA here is from genome assembly GCA_935064755.1 of Tragelaphus eurycerus. Lineage (NCBI taxonomy): Eukaryota > Metazoa > Chordata > Mammalia > Artiodactyla > Bovidae > Tragelaphus > Tragelaphus eurycerus. The sequence continues at coordinate 540,026 of CAKXYN010000289.1, read as the reverse complement.
TGAACATCAGGAAGTTCACGGTTCACATATTGCTGAAGCCTGGCTTGGAAATTTTTGAGCATTACTTTATTAGCATGTGAGATGAGTGCAATTGTGCTGTAGTTTGAGCAGTCTTTGGCATTGCCTTTCTTTGGGATTGGGATGAAAACTGACCTTTTCCAATCTTGTGGCCACTGCTGAGTTTTCCAAATTTGCTGGCATATTGAGTGTAGCACTTTCACAGCATCATCTTTCAGGATTTGGAATAGCTCCACTGGAATTCCATCACCTCCACTAGCTTTGTTCGTAGTGATGCTTTCTAAGGCCCACCTGACTTCACACTCCAGGATGTCTGGCTCTAGGTCAGTGATCACACCATCATGATTATCTGGGTCATGAAGATCTTTTTTGTACAGTTCTTCTGTGTATTCTTGCCACCTCTTCTTAATATCTTCTGCTTCCGTTAGGTCCATACCATTTCTGTCCTTTATCGAGTCCATCTTTGCATGAAATGTTCCTTTGGTATCTCTGATTTTCTTGAAGAGATCCCTAGTCTTTCCCATTCTGTTGTTTTCCTCTATTTCTTTGCATTGATGGTTGAAGAAGGCTTTCTTATCTCTTCTTGCTCTTCCTTGGAACTCTGCATTCAGATGTTTATATCTTTCCTTTTCTCCTTTGCTTTTCGCTTCTCTTCTTTTCACAGCTATTTGTAAGGCCTCCCCAGACAGCCATTTTGCTTTTTGCATTTCTTTTCTATGGGGATCGTCTTGATCCCTGTCTCCTGTACAATGTCACAAACCTCTTTCCATATTTCATCAGGCACTCTATCTATCAGATCTAGGCCCTTAAATCTATTTCTCACTTCCACTGTATAATCATAAGGGATTTGATTTAGGTCATACCTGAATGGTCTAGTAGTTTTCCCTACTTTCTTCAATTTCAGTCTGAATTTGGCAATAAGGAGTTCATGGTCTGAGCCACAGTCAGCTCCTGGTCTTGTTTTTGCTGATTGTATAGAGCTTCTCCATCTTTGGCTGCAAAGAATATAATCAATCTGATTTCGGTGTTGACCATCTGGTGATGTCCCTGTATAGAGTCTTCTCTTGTGTTGTTGAAAGAGGGTATTTGCTATAACCAGTGCATTTTATTCATTCCACTTTAGGTTTTCTATATTTATCAGTGTGGATCTACACTGAGATACCTTACTCATATTAACTAATGTAAAGTATTGTATGGAAGAGGAAATGGCAACCCACTCCTGTATTCTTGCCTGGAGAATCCTCGTGGACAGAAAAACCTGGTGAGCTACAGTCCATGGGGTCACAAGGAGTCGGACACAACTAAAGCACCTTAGCCAGGGAAGGCAATGGCACCCAACCCCAGTATTTTTGCCTGGAAAATCCCATGGACCGAGGATCCTGGTAGGCTCCAGTCCATGGGATTGCTAAGAGTTGGACACGACTGAGCGACTTCACTTTCACTTTTCACTTTCATGCATTGGAGAAGGAAATGGCAACCCACTCCAGTATTCTTGCCTGGAGAATCCCAAGGACGGAGGAGCCTGGTGAGCTTCTGTCTATGGGGTCGCACAGAATCGGACACGACTGAAGCGACTTAGCAGCAGCAGCAGCAAAGCACCTTAGCACACAGCACGTGGTGCTCTATGGAATGACTACATCATAATTCATTTCACTCTTTCCTCATAAGTGGACTCTGGGTGTTTCATTCCTCACTATCACAAGTAGTGCTTCAACAAGCTTCCTTCAGCCTATCTCCCTGTGACAACATGGGACATTTTCTCTAGTTATATACTTAGAGGTAGAAATACCAGGGAAGGGAATTTTTTTAATGTGGACTGCCCAATTCCATCCCAAATGTCCTGAATCACAATTCATGAGGACAGAGCTTGGCCCTCTGTATTTCTCAAAAAAGCTCTTTGGGAAATTCAGATACAGTCTTCCAAGAGACCAATGTTTTGAAATCCATTGTTCTAGCCTACATGAATCTATCCCACACAGGAATCAATTTAAAAAATGAGAAAAGAATAGGCTCTTCCTGGCAATGTGAATAACCTCTGCGTGTCCCCACTAAGGCCCAGGAGAGGCTGCTCTTGGCGTCCTCCCAGATCACTTTCCTGGCTTGTATATCCATCTGCCAGCTGCTGGGGGTATTGGCTGCCCTCTTCCAGAGAACTGCCCCCAGGAGGAACCATCAGCCTGAAGGGTGTGACCCCCTTGCCCTTCTGCCCCCCAGGAAGTTCCACTTAGGACTAAGCCACCCGGAGTGTAAAGAGCTGGTGCTCCTTCCTCCGCTCAGGGCACGCTACCGTGCTTCCAGGGATCTGGCTGCGGCTGGACTCCATCTCGGCGCAGTTCCCTCCCTCTTCTTGCTTCCCTCCCTTCCCTTTTCCTGGAAGGTCTGGCCTCAAATATCAAGCGCACTTGAGGCCCTGCTTGAAGCCAAGCTCAGGGCACTTAAACCAAGACCGTCCTTGGCTCATTTTCTCGCTATTTTACCTGTCTATTTTCTTCTGCCTTTCTATTCTGTTACTTCTGTTTGCCCTTTTCCTCTTCTGCTGCTCATAGAAAATGAAGTACTTATTTTAAACAAATACACTGAGCCAGCTCTTTCTGGGGCTGGGACCTGCAGACATAGCACCCTCAAATCCTGCCCTGCCGTCTGACCACTTGGTGGGCCAATGAAGGTCTAAGCTTTGGTCCCATTAACTGTGATGCTGACCTCTTCCTCCTCCCACCCTACCCCGGCAGCCCTCTGAATTCTATGTTTGTCTTACATGCTCAGAATGTGTCGACATGGCACACAGTCTGCAGCCAGCTACCCTTTCCTAGGAAATAAATGCACTGTGCTCCAGCATTGAGGAAAGGGTGCGGCCTCTCAGGTGTCCCGGAAACACTTCCTCAGCGGGATTGAGTCAGCCCAGCTTGGGCTTGGAGCCCTGAGGCTAAACCCACTCCCCACTTCCACCTCCTGTGCAGGCGTAGCTCCTGCTACACCCTCATACCGGTGAGTTTGTTGCCATGGGGTGTTTATAAACACGTGGCCAACTTGCCCTTATTTTCTAACAATAAAATAGACCCGTAGGCATTGGAGCACTACATCAAGCATTCCTTTATGCTTTGAAATCCCAGCCAGGAAGTAAATCCTCAGGCCCTTTCAAACCAGTCCTGTTTCAAAGGGAGTGGCTGAAGGACTTGAAAATTGAGCCTCTTCCTCCCCAGCAGGCTGCTCTGGGGGTGTGCAGAGCACACTCACAACAGAGATCTTCCACAAACAAGAAAAACTCCTAATGTCCCAGGACAAGGACTGGCCACAAGAGATGCTGAGACCTCCTGGGAGACCAAAGATTTGGTTCCTCCCTGAAGAGCTTTGCATCCAATAGGAAATGATTCTTGGGCCTCAAGCTGTTAAAGAGGGAATTATCTGGTCTGCCTGGCAACTCAGACCTAATCCTCCCATGGCTGTGCCCCCACAGTCGCAGCCTGGGCAACCACCCTGAATTGACAGGAGCAGGAGCAGACACGCTTTCACAGGTGGAAAGGGATTATCTCAGTCCTGTGGCCTTTGTTCATGTCTTCACTCAAAAGTTTCCATCATGCAGTATTTGACGGAGAGAAAGTTGGATGCAATCTTACATCTACATTTTGTCTCTGGCCAGGGGAGGATTTATTTCAAACCTCCATTGTCTTTCCCATTACAGTTAACTCCTAGGACTCCATGCGGGGCAAAAATAAATGATTTCTCTCCTACTGGAATCCAGTTTGACTGTGTTTACCAGTTAAGATCTTCTGAACCTCTCCGATCTGGATTTTTAAATACTGAGCCAATTGGGGAAAAAAGTCTGTTTTTACTGGCCAAATTTTACCTCCCTGAATTTAATATTTATTTTTATGGTCTTTTAGTTTTTGCTGAAAAATTATGCATGATCAGAATCTTAGTTATAAGTCTTCTGAATCAAATTTACTTCACAGTCACAAAACTGAATAGAACATACTTGGAATTTGTCTTCTTTGCCATTTTAAACGTTGAAATGGAAACATGTTAGTACCTCTAAGAGAAGATCTGGTGTCAAATTCTGGTTTTACTAAAGCTTGACATTCTTGGGTAACATAGCCATAAGTTTGCCATCAGTCCAACTGGATCTTCACTTCTGCACAAGAGTGACCCTACAGGCCCCCAGCATCCTGTTCTTCTGCCACCCCCAACACACGCTGCCAGTGCCCCCTCTCAGGAAGCAGTCGCCATCAGTCCCTCAGCCCTTCCTGACTTCTAGTGGATTTAGATCATTGCATGATCTCATCTTGCAATAGCTTTGGGGGCAATAGCTTTTGAAACATGGTGCTTAGTTTAGTGGGGAATGAAAGACATTGCTAGGGATTTCTATCAGGCATCAAGAAAGAGGTGCAGAATACTTGTGAGGGTGGAGTGTTGCAAGAACATTTCTGAGCCACTGATTTGTATCCAACCAAATCCCAGATGTGCCTGGATATAAATCAAACTGACTTTGAAAATAGGACTAAATGGGAAATCTCTGTAGGTAAGATTTAGAAGCACCAATCCACCCTTGTCTTGTTGCTACTCACGTAGGTCACTCTTAGACATTGATGGGGAGGTGTGTTACCTCACATTTGGTAAAATGATTATTTTTCAAGCAACAACAACAAAATAATAATAATAATGTGGAGTCACAAAGAGTCCAATGTAACTGAACAAATTTCATCTTCGTAATTGAATAGCTAGGCACTCCAGGCACTTTTGATATTAATCTTCAGTACAACTCATTGTGTTACAAAGATTCTTCATGCCACATGATATACCAATAAAATAAAAGGAATTAGAAAATTATTCAAGATTTTCACTTTTATATGTCAGCTTTGATATTAGGAAACCCAGGGTGGCACGCTGCAAGAAGCACAGCCAAGATACACCTTTCCATTCCCTAGAAGTTCAGGGTCTGGGCCATCAGGCTGATTTCATTTAAACTAGTCATTACATCAAATTTTACTTGATAGAGGATCGTAAATGACTCTCCTTCTGAAAAACCTATAACACACCAGAAGAAAGATTGACAGTGAGAACAGCTGAATGTGTGATCCATTCTTGGCTTATTTCCTTTCCTACTAAATGCATCCAGGGCCACCCACCTAGCAAGGCCACAGGGGCCTGTCTTTATCATACAGTCTTTCCCATGGCCTCTCCTCAAACCAAGGAGGGAAGAATGGGCAAGAACAAATGATCCGATTCCTGATAGTCCATTATCAGGAATCTGGGAAAAGATTGGAACAATTTACACTAAATTTACAGGTGGTAGCTTCACCAAATATAACTTGACATATCTAAGTTCCTAATTCTCTCCCAAGACTACCTCTGTCTTAATATACAGACAAATCCACATCCCGGGGAGCCTGCATTAACCAGTCAGTGCCTGTGGGGTGGACTACCTGATTCTTCTAAGGTCTAGTTCAGCCTCTTAGAAACTTAACTGCTGTCAAAGTTAGATCACCACACCAGGAGCAAGGCCATGTCAGCTACTCCCACGGCTTCAGTCCTACCATGGCATTACAGTGTTCTGTACTTTAGGCCAGAATAAACTGAAGAAAATGGAAAACTTGCTTCTTTAATTCAAACAGCATCAAATATGCAATGTAACCATTTTGAGTCAGCATCAGCCCAGGTTGGGTCAGGAGGATGAGCATGGCAGTTCTCCAACCCTTTCCCCCTGTGACTTTTCATCGTTAAAAGTCACATCTTCATTGCAGAGGAGGTTGTTTTTCCCTGCTCTTCCAAGTCCAAAGCCTCAGTCTTAAAAACTGAGCCTTAGAAACTCTGCTCTTAAAAGCTTTTACTTCTGGTACCTGTCCACATACAGGAATAGATGAGTGTAAGTTGTTTATAAATATATAGATGCATGTAGTGGCTCAGTAGGCTCTGTAACACAAGCTCTTCTTTCCAGAAGACAATTCCAATAGTCTAGATAGTTGAGGCCCACTCATCATCCTGATAAAATGGTCAAATGTTTCTTTAAATTCTTCCAGAGCCCTAATTTGGAGAAGGCAATGGCACCCGACTCCAGTACTCTTGCCTGGAAAATCCTATGGATGGAGGAGCCTGGTAGGCTGCAGTCCATGGGATCGCTAAGAGTCGGACATGACTAAACAGCTTCACTTTCACTTTTCACTTTCACACATTGGAGAAGGAAATGGCAACCCACTCCAGTGTTCTTGCCTGGAGAATCCCAGGGACAGGGGAGCCTGGTGGGCTTCCATCTATGGGGTCGCACAGAGTTGGACACGACTGAAGTGACTTAGCAGCAGCAGCAGAGACCTAATTCTGTTTTTTTTTTTTTTTTGTTTTTGACTATGCCCTAAACAAGTGGAGTTTGCCTCTCCTTGGTCTGTGTGGCTTTGCATTCCCCCAAAATCATTTTATCACTTTTCTTTTCTTCTGTAAAAATTTTATAAGAAAAGTGGTATTTCTTTGTTCTTGAAATGCTGACCAGTGGCAAAATAAGCTGTACTTTTTTTTTTTTTTTTTTTTAATTTGGATACCTTGTAAGAGGCCAGGAACAAAGTAAAGGAACCAGGCAAATATTTCAGCTATTAGGCGAGCACTGGCTCCAGAGAAGCAAGCTAGGCAGCTGGCATGCATGGATATCCCAGGGCAAAGGGTTTGAAAATGTTATTATTTGACTAAAGAATCAGTAGGAGAAACACTTGCCAAAAAGGAATTTCAGAAGCTCTGCTTGAACATGAGTTTGAGGAAGTGAAAATACTTGAGATGAGATTTCTGTTACCATAGCTGACAATGAGCTGGCCAGCTCCCCACTGGCAGATGGTGCCAGGATGCTTTGATGGAAGGGATACACTGGGAGAGCATGAACCATTCCTGAAGCTCCACTGTTGCCAGAAAGAAGAAGGCAAGTCTGAGAGCAGGCAGTAAGAGTTCCTCTTAGACCAAGGGGACTTGTAGCCCAAGTCATTCCTTGTTAAATTGTGTGGTCATGCCTATGACCATGGTAGGGAATTAGTTATCTATTGATGCATAACAATTTACCCCCAAATTAGCATCCTGAAAGTGTTTGTTATCTTTCTTCCATGGGGCAGAAATCCAGTTACAACTTAGCTGGGTGCCCCTGGCTCAGAGTCTCTCACAGGCAACAGCCAAGGTGCTCTCTGGGGCTGCTGTCAAGTCCAGACCCAACCTGAGTAGCATCTGCTTCTGAGATGACTCACACAGCTGTCAGCAGGGTGGAGGTCCTCGCAAGTGTTGGCTGGAGATATCAGCTCCTTGACACATTGGCCTCACCATCAGGTCTGACAAAATGATAGCCTGCTTCCCAAGAAAAAGGGCTCCAGGACAGAAGGAGAAGGAGAGACAGAGGGAGGTAGAGGACATGAGGAGGCAGAAGCCACAACCCTTTTGTAACCTATGATAGAATGTCAGCTCCAAAGTTAGGCTGCAAAAGGGCTGTGGTTTCTGCCTCCCTGTGTCCTCTCTGTAACTGAGTCAAGAGGTCCAACTCACACACAAGGGGTGGGGATTACACAAGGGTATGCATACCAGGGGGCAAAAATCTTTGGTCTCTATCTTAAAGGCCACCTGCCACAGTTAGGGACCATATTTTTCACTTAAATGGGTGTCAAGATGCTTGATCTCTCTTCAATTTTGTGAAGGTAATTAGCATGATACAAACTAGTCGTTTTGAAAAGAGACTCTGGTTCACCATATGGATCATGGTCTTCACTCAATACATCATCTTGGTTAGTGAAAATGAGCTGCCTAGTGTGGAAGTGGTGGGAGGATAAAGTACTATATAGAGAGTTGTGTCAACTAGAATCCTTTGCCCTCATGGGAGCCTGGGTGGAAATTTCTCTTTTTATTCGCCTGTAAAATGAGCTTGGCTGTAAGACATTCCCTTGGTAAACTTTGGCTAAATGAGAAGAGTCAGGATAGAGTGGACTCTCCTCTAGAAAGAGCTGTGTAACTTATATCACACCTATGCAACACGCTCTTCACATGAGTGAAAGATTTACTCCGTGTGTGGGTGTTATGTATCGACTCTCCATATAAACATAGTTTTCATGAGTCATTTTATAATCATGGTTAATAGCGACTTATTTCAGGAAAATGGCAAGAGTTTAGATCAAAGGGCATATTGTTTTCTTAACACACTGGCTCCCTGACAACATTTTACAAGATGATTAATTCCAAAAAGAATTAATTTGACCTTGTTGAATGTGGATTAAAGAGCATCATGGAACATTAGGGTTCATAAGGACCTTTGTGATGAGTTGCCTAAGCTCCATCATTTTATGAATAAGGAGACAGGCCAGAATTGAGACTAAATAAAACTGTTTCACTGCTTGACCTACTATAGACTACTGTGTCCACCAGTGTTACCAGAATTTGGAAAGCAGAGAGAGAAAAAATGGCTTTATTTTCTCTGTCGAAAAAAGAAATCAGTAGAGGTTGGAAAATCTTTTTCAAATAATACTTTTAAGCTAACTTCTTTATTTTCAGAAACTAACCCAACACAAGAGGTGTTCAGTGAATAAGTGCTGATCTTGATGGCATCTAATTACAGGTGAATTGGACACAGCAGGGGCTAATAAGGGATGAACCTAGTGTCTTCCAGTCACAGGGGAATTTCATATTATTGATGTTTCTATTTGAAACCCATTTTAGGGACTAAATTGACCTCTGGAGTTACTATTTGATGGTCTTCTTAGTGGGACTGCAGCTTTGGGGAGTGATTAGAATTTAAAAGTTGGAAGCAGTAGTCAACCGATGCTTTGAGAAATTGAACTTCAAGCAAAGAGGCCTGAGTTCTGGACCCAGCTCTATTTCACAGGTCCAGTGTGAGAATAAAAAAAAAAAAAAACTGTACTCTTCATAAATAGTCATTTAATCTTGGGCAAAGTACTAACTTTGGGCCATTTTTAAAAATATGTAAAATTAGCATATTACATTAATGATTCTCAATGAGCATTGGTAGCATATCATTTTGGAGGACAGGTATATATTCAAATTTCTGAGATGGGTTAGGAAGAAATCCTGTAACAGAAAGAAAAAAAAAAAATCCCTGAATTCTAGTAGTCAGAAAAAACAATCTTTCCTAGAGGGAGGTTGGGCATCCTGGCAGAATTTCCAGGTTGAAAAATGGGACTCCAGGTGTGTTTATTAAAGGGGGCTCAGCTGCAGATACACTGGGGAACTTTGCCTAGATGGTCTCCATTCCTCTGAGTCCTAAAGTTTAGATAATTGGTGAATAGAGAGAGACAAAGTGATTCAAGGAAGCAATGTTAGAACAGAGGAAGTGCTAAGAAAGAAAGGGGCTGGCCCCCAGCTAAGAATGGCGAAACAAGATTGGACACTGGCAGCAAACACAGTGTGTTCAAACAAACAAAGAACACTGAGACTAGAGGCTTCCATCTACCTGTATTCAAAGGAAACAAAGATCCCAACTCTGACGACCCTTTGTGGCAGGTCTCCTCTCGTCTGTCAGTGCATTTCCAGGACTTATATTCAGTTCCAAAGTTTATAGCCCAAAGCAGCTAAATCTTAGGAAAATGATCCAAGAATGTATTGGTCTCCAATATAAAGCCAAACTAAATTGCTATTGGCTTCAGTGTTAAATGGCAAAAATATCATTGTAGTTGTTAAATCTATTTCAATTTGTGATATTAGTACACCCATGCCTTTTAAAGTGGGGACAAATTGAACATTTTTAAGTGCCTTCCATTTTATTTGGATTGATACCACCCTCTTATAAACCCAGTAACATTTTACAAAAGTCTAAAATAATTTTATATATATATTGATTTGTTTATAGTTCATCTATTCTGTTCTAATATCTAAATTCTAGGCAAATCTCTGCAGTACCTTGGAACTTTGGCTTAAGAAGTGAAGGAGACTTGAACTCTGCCATAAAAATGCATGGAGATACTCATGTGTGACCAGAGGGTGAGTTTGAAGCAGTTTTTTTTTTTTTTTTAATTAATTTACTTTTTATTGAAGGATAGTTGCTTTACAAAATTTTACTGTTTTCTGTCGAACCTAAACATGAATCAGCCATAGATATACATATATCCCCCCCCCCTTTTGAACCTCTGTCCCACCTCCCTCCCCATCCCACCCCTCTAGGTTGATACAGAGCCCCGGTTTGAGTTTCCTGAGCCATACAGCAAATTCCCACTGGCTATCTATTTTATGTATGGTAATGTAAGCTGCTTCTTCTACATAGAGCTTGCCTAAGAAAATGAAGAGGAATAAGATCAGATCAGATCAGATGAGTCGCTGACCTTCGCTCCTGCTGCGCTCGCCGGCCTCCCTATCCATCACCACTCTCGGGTCCTCACTCCTCCATCGAGTCAGTGATGCCATCCAGCCACTCTCCTCTTCTCCCCTTCTCCTCCTGCCCCCATCCCTCCCAGCATCAGAGTCTTCTCCAATATCAACTCTTCGCATGAGGTGGCCAAAATGAATAAGATTTTTTTGATGGAAGGGGAAGGAGCAGAATGTGGAAGGGCAACTAGTCTTGAAGTGAACAATATTGGATTCTAAGATGCTTCTTTTGAAACCCATGGCCAAGTCATTCACTTGATGCATCCTTGATAACATCTCTAAGGTTATCAGGCTGTTAACTAGATTATTCCCTAGAGTTTTCTTCAGGTTTATAATATTTTTTTAAAATTAAGGCATATAAATGTAATGCATATCCATCATAAAAAGTTGTGAAGTATAAGAAAAGTACAAAGAGAAAAGAAAACAAAAATACTACTAATACAGTTATCCATAAAACCCTTGTAAAAATTTGAGATACAGTCTTCTACCTTCTACTCTTTGGCTCTGGGGGTATGTAAGTGTGTGTGTGAAACATTTTAGAAGCGAAATTAGGAGAAAGCAGTTTTGTAGTGTAACTTGTTCAACTAAATATACATCATGAATAGTTTCAATGTTTAAATCAAGAAAACTTGATTTAAGTTTTTATTAAATGAGTTTATGAGCCTATATTTATGAGTTTATAAATGTAAGTTTATTGTAATCTATGAATGTGTGTTTATACATATATATGTGTGTGGATGGTGGGGAAACAGTGGAAACAGTGACAGAATTTATTTTCTTGGGCTCCAAAATCACTGCAGATGGTGAATGCAGCCATGAAACTAAAAGATGCTTGCTCCTTGGAAGGAAAGTTATGACCAATCTAGACAGCATATTAAAAAGCAGAGACATTACTTTGCCAACAAAGGTCCATCTAGTCAAGGCTATGGTTTTTCCAGTGGTCATGTATGGATGTGAGAGTTGGACTATAAAGAAAGCTGAGTACCAAAGAATTGATGTTTTGAACTGTGGTGTTAGAGAAGACTCTTCAGAGTCCCTTGGACTGCAAGGAGATCCAACCAGTCCATTCTAAAGGAAATCAGTCCTGAATGTTCACTGGAAGGACTGATGCTGAAGCTGAAGCTTGAGTATTTTGTCCACCTCATGTGAAGAGTGATTCATTGGAAAAGACCCTGATGCTGGGAGGGATGAAATGGCTGGATGGCATCACTGACTCGATGGACAGGAGTCTGGGTAAACTCCGGGAGTTGGTGATGGACAGGGAGGCCTGGCATGCTGTGGTCCATGGGGTCGCAAAGAGTTGGACACGACTGAGCAACTGAACTGGTGGATGGCTGACTCTGTGTTGTATGTGTGTGTATATGTGCTCATTTTCCTCAGGTTGTTTCTAATTCTCCACAAAATTAATACAACTCCAGTGATGGTCTTTGCAACCAAATTTCTGTGGAATGTCCAACAACAGGAAGGAGAGGGGATAAAATGTGTGGGCATGTGGGCACATGTTGTACATATGTACATTTTTTTCACAACTGAATCTTTCAGAGTTGGAAATAACATCTTACTGGATTCAGGGTAGACTTGGGCCAATTATCACAGGAACAGTTAATAATAGGAACAGTTTGATTAGGTTTAAGTGGAAAAGCTAGGAAATGTTGTTGTTATTGTTTAGTCAATAAGTCCTGTCTGACTCTTCTGATCCCCATGGACTGTAGCCCACCAGACTTCTCTACCCATGAGATTTCTCAGGCAAGAATACTGGAGTGGGTCACCATTTCCTTCTCCAAGGAATCTTCCTGACCCAGGGATCGACTCCACGTCTCCTGAGTTAGCAGGTGGATTCTTTGCCACTGAGTCACCAGGGAAGCCCCCTAAATACAGCCACACTCCTGGGCTGGGCTGGGCAAACCACATTCCTCTGAAGAATAAAAGAACAGTACAGAATGGGAGAAAAGATCCAGAAACCTTCTGTTGTAAGAGCCCTGTTGTGTGGAAAACCTTACTTGGAAAGAATGTATGAGTTAGGAACTCTTCAGGCAGATTAGAGGTTCAGTGAAACTCCAAAGAGAATTACCAAGAACAAGTTGTCATCATCTCCCAGGCTTGTCTGCTGTAACTCCTGAGTTTTATGGTCTGGTTTAAGTTACATGTTTATAATTACCCCCCATCCCAGTTCCTGGCCATGCCTTTCTCACATTGCCAGGCCTGCTGATTCTCCTTTGTTCTTCCTGAACCAATCCTGCATAACCTTTAAGAATTAACTCAGGCTCCATTTTTTAAGGATGCCACCACGTGTAACTTCCCTCACCAAAGTCCATTACACACTTCTGGTCTCCTGTAACACCCTGGGCCTGCTTCTGTTAATCTTCTTACCATGTGGAAATACATTTAGTCTTCACACATCTTTGTCTTTGAACTGAACTTCTTGAAGGAATGATTTAGCCTGTCATCTTTATAATTCTAATGTCTAAGATAATATTTAGAATATTCATTTGTTTAACACAAAGACTGCGTCCACAATAAAGCTGGTTGCACTAAGAATAGATAAGAACATAACTGTGTAATAAATGAGTCAATTTCACTGATTCAAATCAATCAACTGCCATAATAGTAGATGGGAGGTTTGCCAGGTTCAGTGTACCTGATGGCTGTTTGTTTCTGTTTTTTTGCATCCTATAGTGTAAATCTTCATGGTTAAATGTTAAATTAACACTGCATTAATTGAATGCTAGGAACAATGTATAGCTGACCTAGCTGGTCCAGAACCCTGGACAATATAATTCAGTGCTAAAATAAGGCTTTATGGAAAGCCTGAAGCACAAGTCCAGTGTGAAGAGATCACATTTCTAGAAAAGAACAATTTTTAAATCCCTTGAAGCAGAACTCAAGAAGCTCTATTCCATTCTGCCCTGAATGTTAGTGCTGTCTGACGGTCAGTGAGTCTCTCAATTACTTTCTCATTTGAAAAATGAGTTGATATCTACCAAAACAAATGAAGGAATAGAGAGGTAAGTAGCTGTCCATAGAGATAAGATTAATGGACAGGTTGCCATTGGTATTTGTCCTGAATGAGGACAGAATTTGAGGACTGATAGTCAAAGAATCATATGAAAATTGGTGTAAGAATTGCTGTGCAGTAGTTATGAGTTCAGTGATAAAATAAGTATTTTCTATAGATTATACTCTCCTATTGCATGTGAATTAATTGTTTTACAGAAATAAGAAAAATATCTATGGCCATGGTGGCCAATCAACTGCACTGGGTGGGAAATGTCCAGGAAAATCTACCTCTTAGAAGGTTGAGCCAATAGATGCTTCAATTTAGAAAGCCGGGGCCCCATGTTACTTTGGCCCTGCCTTCTACACATTGTGCTCTAGTTACTATTATTAAGATTTTGGCTATCATCGATTTGCAAATTATAAATTATGTAAACAGTAAGGAGAAATGTATCAAATAAAAGAAAAATCTCTAGAAAAGTTTTAATAAGCAACAATTATTACTCTTTTACCAACAGACTTTAACAATAAAAATAAAGCTCTTAAGTGCATGAATGTGATCTAAATTTCATATCATTATAAATTACTTCCTGTGTGTTCAGCCCTAAAGATTACTCAAATAATGCTAAGAAACTAAAGCCACATGACATTCTGAAATGAGAACATGCAGATACTTGGGGCATATATTCACCAAAACATGCAGATATATTGCTAAAGTTAACCAGTGTTTGCTTTTTACTTAAACTATTTCTCTACACACATCTGAGATATCCCTTCGATTAATTGATGCCTAAAGAGAGAAAAAGTCACCTTTTTGTTTTTTGTTTTTTAAACAGCAAACATTTATTATCCTACAGTTTTGTGTGGGTTAAGAATCTGGTTGCAGCTTAGCTGGGTGCACCTGTTTTAAGTTCTCTCACAGGGTAAAAACTCAGGTATTATACTCAGGGCTGTGGTTTCATTTCAAGACTCAACTGGGGGAGGATCTATTTCCAAGGTCACTTCTTTGCTTGCTGGCAGCATCCAGTTCCTCCAGTGTAGCACTGTGAGCCTCGGTTCCTCTCTGACTGTCAGCCAAAGGGCTCCATCAACTCCTTGCCAAATGGGCCTCTCTGTAGAGTGCCTCTCATGGCAAAGGTGGCCTCATGAAAGCAAGCAAGCAAGAGGGCAAGAGACTATGACAACATGGAAGTCATTGTCTTCTTGAACTACTTTTAGAACTAACATCCCATCACTTCAGACATATTTATTCATCAGAAATCGTCACTAGTTCCAGCACAAACTCAAGGAGAGGGTATATCATGTGGTGTGAATTTGAGGAGTGGGACTCACTGGAAGCCAAGTGAGAAGCTGCTTAATGCATCTCATTACTATTAACAGAAGGAAAAGGAAGGAGGCAATCTCACTGCAAACCAAGGAGCCCAACTAATACAAAACCCAGGTGAGGAAAAGTTTCTTGCCAAATGCTCCCCAAAAGTCAACGAATAACAGGGCCCAAAAGTGATCAGTGGATTTTGGAACATCATCATTGTCATTTACCAGTAAAGACAGAGCAGAGAAGAGAGGAGCCAGGAGACCAGATGGAGGAGGGATGAGAGTGATTGGTAGGGCAGATGCAGAAAGTATCATTTACATTCTGGATGGTTGGTGTGTTAGTTTCCTACTGATGCTGTAGCGAGCCACACAAATTAAGACAAATGTATTATCTTCAGTTCTAGAAGTCAGAAATGCTCTAAGTCAGTTGTTGGCAGGGTGCATTCCTTCTGAATATTGTAAAGTACAGTCTGTTTCCTTAGCTGTTCCGTCTTCTAGAGGCTCCCCACATTCCTTTGATCACAGCCCCTTCCTCCATTTTCAAGGCCAACAGTGCTGCCCCTTCAAAAGTCTTTCTCTTATCTCTGCTTCCATCACCACATCTTCTCTGACTCTAACCTTCATGCTTTTATTTACAAAGCCATTGTGATAGACTGAATTCACCTGGATCACCAGGATGATCTCTCCAACTCGAATTCCTTAATCACATTGCAAAGTCTCTTTTGCCACATCAGCCAGTTCAGTTCAATCACTCAGTCATGTCTAGCTCTTTGCAACCCCATGGACTGCAACACACCAGGCTTCCCTGTCCATTACCAACTCCTAGAGCTTGCTCAAACTCATGTGCATTGAGTTGGTGATGCCATCCAACCATCACTTCCTCTGTTATCCCCTTCTCCTCCTGCCTTCAATCTTTCCCAGCATCAGGGTCTTCTCCAATGAGTAAGTTCATATCAGATGGCCAAAGTATTGGAGTTTCAGCTTCAGCATCAGTCCTTCCAATGAATATTCAAGATTTCCTTTATCATTAACTGGTTGGATCTCCTTGCAGTCCAAGGGACTCTTAATAGTCTTCTCCAACACCACAGTTCAAAAGCATTAATTCTTTGGTGCTCAACTTTCTTTATGGTCCAGCTCTCACATCCATACATGACTATTGGAAAAATCGTAGCTTTGACTATACAGACCTTTGTCACCAAAGTAATGTCTCTGCTTTAAAATATAGTGTCTAGGTTTGTCATAACTTTTCTTCCAAGGAGCAAGCATCTTTTAACTTAATGGCTGCAGTCATCATCTGCAGTGATTTTGGAACCCAAGAAATAAAGTCCATCACTGTTTCCATTGTTTCCCCATCTATCTGCCATGAAGTGATGGGACCAGATGCCATGATCTTTGTTTTTTGAATGTTGAGTTTTAAGCCAGCTTTTTCACTCTCCTCTTTCACTTTCATCAAGAAGCTTTTTAGTTCCTCTTTGCTTTCTGCCTTAAGGGTGGTGTCATCTGTGTATCTGAGGTTATTGATATTTCTCCGGGCAACCTTGATTCCAGTTTGTGCTTCATCCAGGCCAGCATTTCACATGGTGTACTCTGCATATAAGTTAAATAAGCAGGGTGACAATATACAGCCTTGATGTACTCCTTTCCCAATTTGGAACCAGTCTGTTGTTCCATATCCATATCTAACTGTTGCTTCCTGACCTGCATACAAAGTTCTCAGGAGATAGGTGAGGTGGTCTGGTTATTCCCATCTCTTTAAGAGCTTTCCACAGTTTGTGGTAATCCACACAGTCAAAGGCTTTGGTGTAGTCAATAAAACAGAAGGAGATGTTTTTCTGGAACTCTGTTGGTTTTTTGATGATCCAAGAGATGTTGGCAATTTGACTCCTCGTTCCTCTGCTTTTTCTAAATCCAGCTTGAATATCTGGAAGTTCTTGGTTTACATACTGTTGAAGCCTAGCTTCGAGAATTTTGAGCTTTACTTTGCTAGTGTGTGAGATGACTTTTGCCACATAAAGCAACAAATTTCCAGTTTCTAAATATTAGGCTATAGACATCTTTATTTAGTCACTCAGTTGTGCCCAACTCTGCGACCCCGTGGACTGTAGCCAGTCACCTTTCATGTGTTGTACAATGCTGTTGTTTTTATGTTTCAGACAAAACCTCACTTGTTTAACAAATCCTGGAAAGGAGGTACCCCCTTTGTTTTGTGGAACCTTTAGGGGGTCACCACGCCCGAACTCTGAGGGCAGAGAAGCTGTGCGCTCTCCTCTCCGGCTGCCTTCAGAGAGGCCCCTGCCAGGCCACACTGCCAGGTTTGCTCTGCGGCCTCACATCTGAGCTTTCACCTTCTGCCCTCATCCTGGAATGTTCTTTCCTCCTCATTGTCTGCTTTCTGTAGTCTCTATGGAGTCACTGCACATTGCATGTGGTGATGTGGAACTCCAGAAAAGTGCTCAATGGTTTTCCTTCTAGCACATTTGTGAAATCACAGGCCAGGTTTTCCCTCAACTCTCTGTTCTTGGAGTCTGCACGTGCCCTCAAGTCTTCCATAATGGGCTTTCATCTAAAGATGGTGGAGTAGAAGAATGTGCTCTCAACTCTGCAAGAGTATTTTGTGAAGTCTGAAAATATCATTGCTATATTTATTTGCCTGGATTCAACAAAGCCCTTTTGTATAATATGACAGGATACAATAAGACATATAACCCTTGATTACCTCAAGGAGTAGAGCCAGCTCTTTCTCTAAAGTTGCTTCTATAAAATAGACAGAAAAAACTCTACTCAAAATTACAGATAATCTATATGATTAGAGGACATTGCAGTTAAGTTGGTGGTAAGAGTATTAGAAGGCTGATACTCTTAACTTGAAGAACTCAAAATAAAGTAGTGTGTTCAGGTCTTTGGCTCTTAGGAAGAGCTAGTTTGGGAATTTCCTGGTGGTCCAGTGGTTAAAACTCTGCCTGCCAGTGTGGGGAACAGGGATGATTCCCAGTCTGGGAAGACACCCCCATGCTTCAGAGCAGCTAAGCCCACGCACCACAACTGCTGCAGCCCATAAGCCCTGGAGCCCGCATTACACAACAAGAGGAGCCAACGCACAGAGAAACCTAAGTGCCACAACTAGAGAAAGGCTGTGCACAATAATGAAGACCCACATGGGCAAAAGTAAATAAACAACTTTTAAAATAAAAAAAAAGTCTATCCTAGAATAAAACATAGGGAATTCCTTGACATTGACTTTGGCAAAGATTTTATTTATTTTTTCATTTTACAGCAAAAGTAAAGATAAATGCATGGAACTACATCAAACTAAAATGCTTATGCTTCAGATCAGATCAGATCAGATCAGTCGCTCAGTCGTGTCCGACTCTTTGCGACCCCATGAACCGCAGCCCAGGCCTCCCTGTCCATCACCAGCTCCCGGAGGTCACCCAGACTCGCATCCATCGAGTCAGTGATGCCATCCAGCCATCTCATCCTCTGTCGTCCCCTTCTCCTCCTGCCCTCAATCCCCCCAGCATCGAGTCTTCTCCAATGAGTCAACTCTTCCTGAGGTGGCCAAAATACTGGAGTTTCAGCTTTAGCATCATTCCTTCTAAAGAAATTCCAGGATTGATCTTCTTCAGAATGGACTGGTTGGATCTCCTTGCAGTCCAAGGGACTCTCAAGAGTCTTCTCCAACACCACAGTTCAAAAGCATCAATTCTTCGGCCAAAAACAAAAACAAAAAAAGCCCCATAAACAAAATAAAATGGCAACCAGTAAAATGGGTTTGCAAATATATTTGCAAATCATGCCTCTATTAAGAAGTTAATCTTATACAAATATTCAGGAAACTTGTATGTAACAATAACAAGAAACCCAAATAACCCTTGAAGCTTCTAGTGAGGATTAATATGGAAATTTAATTTCAAATCTTAAAGCAATCTTCAGAAACTAAACTTAATAATCATAGTCATCATGTATCAATCTTAGCAATTATTCTTTTGTTTCTTTCCATATTCCCTGAGGATGTATCAAGCATTAAGCTCTATTTAGCTATGGAGATTTACCACCTTTGTTCCAGGTGACTGAGTCACTAAACACTAACTTGGGATGAAATTTATTTTTTCTTTTGTTACCTGATGGAGCTCAGGAAACGTAAAAAAAAACTTTAAATCTCAATAAAATTTTCAATTTTATTGAAAATTTTGAAAATGTTCAAATTCAAAATGGAAAATATTGAAAATTTTCAATATTCATACCAAACCCCAAATGATGACAGTGGGGCCAGTTTTGGGAGCTCATCTAACTCATTTCTTTCATTTGAAAAAGAGTAAAGTCCAAATAGTTTGAAGGTGGCATTAGACTATCCCTTAGAGACTGTTTCTATTTCAGAAATGGGTGCAATTGGAGGGCTTTACTAAGCTCAATGTGGATTTCACTTTGGTTTATTCCTAAAGTGTGAAAAACTGAAGGATGTGGGTGGGTGGTGGACAGAGAGCCCAGGCCTCCCTTGTAGCTCACAGAAGCACTCCCCAAACTTGTCTATGATGGCAACATTTGCAGGGTAAGATGCCAACTAGGTTCAAAAGGTCTAGAATACAGACTTGTGTGTGCTTATTCGCTCAGTCGTGTCTGACTCTTTCTGCCTCCATCGACTGTAGCCCACCAGGCTCCTCTGTCCATGGGATTCTCCAGCCAAGAATATGGGAGTGGGTTGCTATAACCTCCTTCAGGAGATCTTCCCGACCCAGGGATTGAACTCAGGTCTCCTGCCTTGCAGGTAAATTCTTTACCATCACCAAGGAAGATTATAGACTTGCTGTCTTTTAAAGAGTACAGTAAATATGGTATTTACTTGGAAAGCATTCTAAAGTTTGCTTGTGGGTGGGAATGTCGGGATGGTTACAGCTTACTAGGTATGGTAAAGAGTGGAAGGAGAAGTTCTTTGAAGCCAGAAATTTGCCCATGTGGATGGGTGTAGCTGACACCACTTGTGGTGAGCTGAGGTCGTGGGTAGGTATTTCAGGTAGAGACTTCTGCGCATTTTGTGTATTCCCACACAGTTGGGTGCAGCTTGCTATGTTCAAATAGTGTTTCTCAAGGATGAAATCATTTTGCATTTGTGTACTGTGTATACTATGCTCAAATTGTTACATAATAATATGTTCTTTGCATTGACACAAATCCATCTTTTCAAAACAAGCCTTTTAGAGCAAAACTGACTGCATACCTAGAAGTGGTTTCAGAGTCTATGACCTACCTTGCTATTCACACAGCATGTGTTATGAGGATTAGATGAGTTAAGAAATATGAAAATAATTTGAAATCTGTGAAGCACTGTATAGTAGTTAAAAATGTAGAAAAATCTGGAGCCAGTTTATAATATTTTATAGGCAACAAGATCTTACAGTCTAACACCCTTAAATAAACTAATTTATTATTGATTTCCATGAATAAAATGAAAAAAATAGATGAAAAATAGTCTCTTTTTGAACAGACTGTCTTTTATTGGTCTAAAATCAGAGTCGATAAACAATATGGAGTCATGATTCAATTATATCTCTAGTGGTCAGAGTATATTGATTTAGCCAAAAGGTTCATTTGGGTTTTCCCTTAAGATGTTACCAGAAAATAAAAAACCAGAATGAACATTTTGGCCAATCCAGTACATACCAATGATTTTAAAAATACAGTTCCTTGTATCCCTGCCATGCGGTGTGTGCTGTGCTTAGACGTGTCCAACTCTTTGTGACCCCATGAACTCTAGCCCACCAGGCTCCTCTGTCCATGGGATTCTCCAGGCAAGAATACTGGAGTTGGTGCCATTTCCTTCTCCAGGGGATCTTTCTGACCCAGGAATTGAACCTGCATCTCCTGCCAGGCAGATTTTTTTTTTTTTTTTTTTAACCACTGAGCCATCAGGGGAACCCCCAGGAACAATGGGAAATAAGCTAATGAGTGACTGTGGTGTCCAGACAAGGTACAAATTCTGGCTGCAACAAAAAAGTGTAAGTGTGTCTCCCCTTCTTTGCCCAATTGGCAGAGTCTGCCCTTCAGAATATCAATTGGAACAGAATGGGACATTATATCTTGGCAGTGAAGGTAAGAGCACCAGTGAATTCCTAAAGGTTTATGATTGGCTTAAGGAATTTCTCTCTCTCTCTCTCTTCCTCCTCCCTCTCTTTTTTTTTCTCTCTTCCTCTTTCCTTCCTTCCTTCTTTCTTTCTCTTTCTCTCTATATTTTTCTTTCCTGTACTCTCTCCGTCTCCTTTCTCTATATTCAGTTAGAAAAAAAAAAAAAAAAAAAATGTCCAAGAGACAGATTCCTTTTCAGAAATCCAGTATGGTTTAGGGGACATGGACACTTCTCTTCTTTCAAACACCATCTGAGGAAACTTTCATGAATAAGGTCCTCCAGGGATGTGCTCCCACGAGTAATACCCTTTGTCCATGGAAGAACCCTTGGACTAAAATTCTTTATAAAGATTAAACAAAGATTTGCACTTCCCAACCAGGGATCAAAGCCAGGTCTCCCGCATTGCAGACAGATTCTTTACTATCTGAACCATCAGGGGCGGCATAACCCCCTTATTCCCCTTTGCAGACAAAGACAACTCTTTTAGTATGCCTAGTGGGCTTATTTTTTATTTGAATATGTTACTATTTGAGTGTATGCATTTTTAATTTTTTTATGTAAGGTTCTTATTTCCCACTCTTCTGTTTCACTAAGAACTATGTTTCCCCTGTGGCTTGGCTGTAAAAAATCTATTTGCAATGCAGGAGATACAGGAGACATGGGTTCAATCCCTGGTTCTGGAAGATACCGTGGAGGAAGGCATGGCAACCCACTCCAGTATCTTTGCCTGGAGAATCCCATGGACAGAGGAACCTGGTGGGCTATAGTACATGGGGTTGTACAAAGTTGGATACTACTGAAGCAGTTTAGCACAGATGTGTATAACTTGTTGTAGTTTACAAAGTGTTTCCATTCTTATTATCTTCTTTAATCCTCTCAACTCAAAGCAGCAGACAGGGTATTTTGAAGTCCTCTCCTCCCTTCCCAATGATTAGTCATTAGACATAAACATTAGCTTATGTCTCTGGTTCAACTATTTTATCCTGACTCCTTCAGATCAGATCAGATCAGATCAGTTGCTCAGTCATATCCGACTCTTTGTGACCCCATGAATCGCAGCACACCAGGCCTCCCTGTCCATCACCAACTCCCGGAGGTCACTGAGACTCACATCCATCGAGTCAGTGATGCCATCCAGCCATCTCATCCTCTGTCATCCCCTTCTCCTCTTGCCCTCAATCCCTCCCAGCATCAGAGTCTTCTCCAATGTTCTGACTCCTTAAGATACATTAATTCTATGTGGTTAGTCACTCAGTCATGTCTGACTCTTTGTAACCCCATGAACTGTTGCCTGCCAGGCTCCTCTGCCCATGGGACTTCCTAGGCAAGAATACTGGAGTGGGTTGCCATGCCCTCTTCCAGAGCATCTTCTCGACTCAGGAATGGAACAGGGGGTCTCCTGCATTGCAGGCGGATTCTTTACCAGCTGAGCTACCAGGGAAGCCCAGTTCTCTCTATATTATAACCTAGTTCCACCAGCCTTAGCAAGAATATTCAAAGCAGCTGTATATCAACACATGGTCCAAGACATCAAGTATTCAGCTAACACAGAGAGTAATCTTACAAACATGCATATTTAGGTGGCCCATCTCCTGTTCACACTTCTGCACCAGTCAACCCAAAATCTAGATGAACATACTCATACACACACACACACACACACACACACAAGTGCTGAAAGGAATTAAAAACTTCCACTTCTTAATAATGTGTAATATTTCAGCATATACGTTCCAACATAAAAATGACCACTATGTACAAATGAATAGCAAAAATTCATGCTAGTTTGATGAGATAAATATGTATATGAGAAAATTACATTGATTATAGATCCAAATTATGAAATGGGGAATTACCCCTGGAGAAATAAAAGGGAAAAAGAACAACTCTCCAGAGCTGAATATTAGAAGGGAATTTCCGTTACTCTGTGAGTCTCACTGAAAAGTAACTGAGAGAACCAACAATGCTTGCAGTCTTTGGATTTGAACCTGATAAGGGACAAATATGGCACCCAGGAGAGTGCACCTATTTCAAATGTACTGGAGGCGGAACTCTCAGCTACGGACTGTAAGGAAGGCTGACCCTGCCACCACTGGCCAAGCTAAAAGACTGTGGTGGCCACAGAACTCATGGAGGAATTATGATTCAAAGAATTTTTCTAAGAAGTGATATGAAACAGAAGAGTGAAAACTGGATGGAAGGCTTAGAAGCCCAAGTTTCCAGCTCTGATTCTGTCCTGAGGATGAATTAATGCTGGGAAAGTTATTCCACTTCCCTGTGCATGTTCTTCCTTTTTTAAAGATTTGTTTCTATTTATTTATTTTCTTTTTGGCTGTGCTGAGTCTGTTATTGCTTGAGGGCTCTCTCTGGTTGTGAGAAGTGGGGGCTACTTTCTGGTTGAGGTGGCCCCTCTTGCTGCAGAGCACAGTCTCTAGGGCACCGGCTTCAGTAGTTGTGACTTGGGGGCTCAGTAATTGCGGCACATGGGCTTAATTGACCCACAGGATGTGGGATCTTCTGGAACCAGGGATTGAACCAGTGTCCATTGCAATGCAAGGTGGATGCTTAACTACTAGACAGCCAAGAGGCCAACATCCTTTTTCTTGAAATTCATTCTCTTTAAAATGAGAATGTCGAATAGGAAGTGGAATAGTAAGTAGGCATTTCCTTATGTACTGACCTCTTTTGCTTTAGCAAAGCCAGAAAGTGATGGTGTGAGTGTCTTGCTTTTCCAAACCTATAGAGCTGATCTTTGAGTCATATTCCTGGTTTTGTGATGAAGTAGCCTGGTTTTAAAGTAGCCTTTTCATTGTTTTTAATATCGCAATTACACAGGCACACTTTAAAGGCCATAATTTCTCCTGGCTTTCCACTGAGAAGATCAAAGCCAGAGGAGGAGAATGCAAAGAAAGTATTTTCCTGTGCTGATGGATTGTACACTGAAATGAAAGTCAAAGTAATCCATCTCCGTCAGCTTCTCTCTTTCTTCTGCTCTCACACACAGTTTGTTTACAAACTATGCTGACCTACCGTGAAGAGCTTCTGTAAGAATCAGGAAGTACCAACCACCTGAGCTCCCTGGAGGCCGGGCCAGAAACTCAGTTTGCTCCTGTGCATTCCAGCTC
Organism: Tragelaphus eurycerus; assembly: GCA_935064755.1. NCBI lineage: Eukaryota > Metazoa > Chordata > Mammalia > Artiodactyla > Bovidae > Tragelaphus > Tragelaphus eurycerus. The sequence continues at coordinate 516,131 of CAKXYN010000289.1, read as the reverse complement.
AAGCAGACTGTGTCTGTTTCACGAGTGATGAGTTGTGATGGAGCTCCTGCTTTGATATGGTCCTCCGTGGCCCTTGTGTCAAACGGTAGCCTTGAACCCCACTCTGGGGAGGAGAAGGAGCAGGGAGGTCAACGTGTGGTGGTGTTGAGGGAAATGTGTCAGCTCGTAAGTCTTCAGAACCTCCTGCCATAACAGCAGCTGTAGCTTGCAAATGTCTGAACCTGGAGATTTTTCTGCCTCCTTGTTTTGTCCTCATGTGAAAAACTGTAAGTGGATCTATTCCTGTTTGGCCTCAAACACAACCCATTTAACAAGTCGGCCCTGGCCTGCAGGTATTTGAGAAGCAATACAGCACATCCCCAGCCCGTGGTACTTCATCTTCCGGGAGCTCAGACTGGCCTGTTTTCAGCCTCACTTGCCCTGCCTTTGGCATCGGGCGTACCACCGCCCTGTCCCATTAGAGTGTCATTAGTGCCCTTAATGAAAATCCGGTTTTACACACTGAAAAGTGATCTGAAGCAGTCTCGAGGAAACGCTATAAAACCCGCCCCTGCTGTTAGCAGGAGCCTTCGCACACCTGCAGTTTTGACAGGGTTCTTGAAAAACCCTCTCCCCCTGGGTGGAAGGAGGGGCCGCAAGTATAACAAACAGTGTAAACAGCTTCATTCCCGGGGCTGGGAAAGCCCTCCTCTGCCCCACGTGCCCCATGATGAATGAGTGAAACATTAAGTTTTTGTCTGAGGAAACTGGTCATTAACCCCAGGAACAGGGATCATTCGCCAAACCCACCAGGCTTAAATAGTCCTCTGTGGTGTTTTCTTCAGGCAAAAGTAAAGAAGTACCAGTCATTCATTTAAAATAATCATTTGTTTCATAAAAAACTCCCCAGTGTTAGGGAATCTTTTTTTCATACTATACGATACTGTGGAAAAAAACACAGTCAGTTGTCTTAATTTTAAGACACTGTAGAATTGCTGTGTGGAATTAGAAAGTTGAAAGGAAAAATGATTTTGTTGAGAGATACAGTCCTACATTGAAACACAGAAAGAAGGGGAAGAGGGTCTTTGAATATTCATATACAAATAAGAACAATGCCGATCTGGGCAATTCCTTCAGCAGGGACTCAGCAAAGGCACTTAAAATGGTGGCTGTGAGGATGGAGAGGAACCAGGTCTGTGTCCCTGTGACTGAGATGCAGAGGACAACCACACTGGCAGGAAGAGGGCTGTTCCTTCACACGGTAGCTCCAGAGTGGACTCGACAGTTCAGCCCAGGGGCGTGCTGGATTGCTCAATAACTTTTTATTTTGTAGATATACAAAATAAATAACTTTTTATTTTGTAGATGTGTGTGCATTTCAACAGTATGTAAGCTCACATATAACATTTAGATACATACATTATATATATATATATATATATTGATTTTAGGCACTAGTTGTGGCGGACTCTTTATGACCCCATGGACTGTAGCCTGCCAGGCTTCTCAGTCTATGGGACTTCCCAGGCAAGAATACAGGAGTGGATTGCCATTTCCTTCTCCATGGGGTCTTCCTGACCCAGGGAGCAAACCCATGTCTCCACTGACAGGCAGATTCTTTACCACTGAGCCACGTGGGAAGCCCTAATATATATATATATATATACACACACACACATACTTATTTACTTTTGAAAGATATTTGAATATGGAAATAACCACAGCTTCAGAGCTGTATGGAGTGTTGAAAGTGAAAGTCACTCAGTCATGTCTGACTTTTTGCAATCCCATGGACTCTACAGTCCATGGAACTTGCCAAGCCAGAATAATAGAGTGGGTAGCCTTTCTCTTCTCCAGGGGATCTTCCCAACCCAGGGATCAGATCCAGGTCTCCTGCATTGCAGGCGGATTCTTTACCATGTGAGCCACAAGGGAAGCCCAAGAATACTGGAGTGGGTAGCCTATCCCTTCTCCAGTGGATCTTCCTGACCCAGGAATCGAACCAGAGTCTCCTGCATTGCGGGAGGATTCTTTACCAGCTGAGCTCTCAGGGAAGCCCAGTGAGTGTTGAAAAGGTGTTTAAAATTAAGAAAAACTATAGAAAATACCTGTATTTCCTAGGGCTCACAGTAATAGAGCCTTAAGACATCCCTTGAAGAAAGAAAACCAAATAAATTACAAAGGAAACTTGGTTTATCCACCCTTCATGAAGTAGCATTTTTGTTTTTAAGAGTTTTTGTTTATGTAGACCATTTTTAAAAATCTTTATTGAGTTTGTTACAGTAATACTTCTGTTTTATGTTTTGGATTTTTTTGGCCCTAAGGTATATGGGTAAACTTAGGTCCCTAACCAGCAATCGAACCTGTGCCTCTTGCATTGGAAAACTAAGTCTTAACCCCGGACCACCAGGGAAGTCCTGAAGTGGTATTTTGAGCTCCCTGTTTGAAGACCCCTTCTGAGTACACATTTATCCAGTCATTGCCTGGCTGCATATTTCTATTGACATGGAACTCCTTACATCTCAAGTCATCAGATTCTATTTCTCAGTAACTCTTATTTTAAAATAGGTTCATCCTGGAGAATGCCAGGGACAGGGGAGCCTGGTGGGCTGCCGTCTTTGGGGTCGCACAGAATCGGACACAACTGAAGCGACTTAGCAGCAGCAGCAGCAGCAGCAGGAGCAGCATGTTCTCCCCAAATAAGCCTACCTCTCATTTTTACCCTTTCACCCTAGATTCATAGCTGTTACAATTCTGAATGAATCTCAGCTTTCTTTCACTGACAATACTTCACATATTTGAAGTGATAGAAGAAGCATTTTCCTCCCCCTGTAAGGAGTCATGACAGCTCATAAAGCAGTGGAATGAGCAATGGCACTCTCTCTCTCTCTCCCCCTGTCCATGTGTAGGGGAGGTCCCTCCCTCTCTGTTCTTGATATTGGGACTTGATGAGTATGAGGAAGGGATCCTGTCTGATCTGATGAGCAAAGGTCAGCTCTACATATTCCTTTCTGAGGCAGTCATTCTAAGGTCTAGATTTTAAGAGAAATGCTAGGAACTTGGACTATGACTACCAGAAGGACCATCTCTATAATCTGCAGGGCTCCCATTTAAGAAAAGATTAATAATTTGAAAGTGTTGATGACACAGCAGCAAGACCTGTGCAGTTTCCATGCCTTAGAAGCTGGCTCTGGCTGCTCATTAAAGTGATTCTTTTTCATCTAATTTTATAAGTTGTAAAGTTAATATTTCTATTTTCATTGGTCTTATATCCTTGCATTTTTCTTAATTGGCTATAGATTCAAGACAAGTTTAATAGAGAGAGGTGTGGTTTGTAAAATCCCTTATAATCATAATAGAAGGCAGGGATTATCTCTCTAGAATCTACTTTTATGCAGGTTAAGAAAGTTTTGACAACTAAATGGAATATAATAAGCCTTTAAATGGTTATTAATGCTCTATGACATGTAAAAAAATTTTAGCATGTAATGAGATGCAAGCAAAATACACCATTAAGTATTAAGTTATTTACATTATTTAGAAACTCCACAGACACTGCCTATAAGAGATGTTCAATCAGTAATGCTAACAGTTGATATATCTGCTGGCAGAACTATGGAGGATTCCTTTTATAAATGTCTTTTAATGTTCTACAATTAATAGTAAACCTGAAGTCACAAGAATGTTAAACATATAATCTGAAAATTCTCAAAGCAATGAAAGAAAATGTCTCGGGATTAAGTAAACCATTACTCATCAGGATGAAAGTGTCAGCTGGGCAGGATCAATCATAAGAGATGCCTCCATTAACATATTGTGGTGAAATCTCAGAACAATGAAATGAGAAAAAAGATGATGGCTTCTAGTGTTTGGAAATTTGGAACAGATTTGTGCAGGGAAAAGATGTAGAAATAAAATATAGATTGTTATATCTCACAGTACTATTACGCAAATATGAAAATAAAGATGTGTTGATTCAGAAATCTTATCACAATTAGGCTTTCTCTAAAATATACAGTACTGCAAGAGTCATTGAAGAATAGATATACAATGAGATTGACAAGAATAAAACTCAGTCTGACTTAAAATTGGGCACATTACGTAACCTCTCATACCTCAATTTTCTCAGCTGTAAAATACAGGTAGGAATTCCCCCCATATTTTTCCATGAGAATTAAATATATTAATGTAGATTAAGTAGATACAAGAATACCTAATAAAAATAAATTAAAAACAATTATTATCACAATAATAATAATAATAAATAATTATTATCACATAGGTGTTAATATGGATAGAAGGATACAGAGTTGAAAGTTTTTATCTCACAGGGAGAATGTGGAGAGGGAATAACTCTAGGCATTTAAAAATTATCAGTTATATTTGACTAGGATAATATACGGGGAAGGCAATGGCACCCCACCCCAGTACTCTTGCCTGGAAAATCCCATGGACAGAGGAGCCTGGTGGGCTCCAGTCCATGGGGTCGCTGAGAGTCGGACACGACTGAGCGACTTCACTTTCACTTTTCACTTTCATGCATTGGAGAAGGAAATGGCAACCCACTCCAGTGTTCTTGCCTGGAGAGTCCCAGGGACAGAGGAGCCTGGTGGGCTGCCGTCTATGGGATCGCACAGAGTCGGACACGACTGAAGCGACTTAGCAGGCAGGCAGGCAGGATAATATATTATGATTACACTGGATTTATTCCAGAAATGCAAGTTTTGCCTAACACTTAAAAATTCAACCAAGGCAACAGAAAAAATGAATAATTATCTCATTGCATAAAAAGTATTAGATAAAAATTTAATATCTGTTCATGATGGAAAAGAAACCGTTAACAAACTAGTAATAGAAAGGAACTTTCCTCTCCAGTGTTATTGAGATATAACTGACATATAATATTGTGTAGGTTGAAAGTGTAGAACATGATGATTAAATACCCATATATATTGTGAAATGATTGCCACAATAAGATTAGCTAACACAGTATCTCGGAGAAGGCAATGGCACCCCACTCCAGTACTCTTGCCTGGAAAATCCCATGGATGGAGGAGACTGGTAGGCTGTAGTCCATGGGGTCACTAAGAGTCGGACACAACTGAGCGACTTCCCTTTCACTTTTCACTTTCATGCATTGGAGAAGGAAATGGCAACCCACTCCAGTGTTTGCCTGGAGAATCCCAGGGTCGGGGGAGCCTGGTGGGCTTCCGTCTATGGGGTCGCACAGAGTCGGACACGACTGAAGTGACCTAGCAGCAGCAGCAGCAGCAACACAGTATCTCACATAGTTACTATTGTGTGTGTGTGTGTGTGTGTGTATAGTATTGTTAATTATAAGGCTTCTCTGGTGGCTAGCCATCATAATAAGCACTAGACTCCCAGAACTTCTTCATTTTATGATTTAAAGTTTTGTACTCTTTGACTAAAATCTTCCCATTTCCCCTGCCCTCCAAATTGTCATAATCACCAAACTGCTTCGTTTCTGTGAGCTCAACTTTTTAGATTCCATATACAACTGAGATTGCAGTATTTGTTCTTCTCTGACTGGTTTATTTCACTTAGCCTAATGCCCTCAAGGTTCATCCTTGTTGCCACAAATAACAGGATTTGGAAGGGACCTTGAAAATCTAATAATGAATGGTATTTAACAAAACCCACAATAAACAGCATACTTGATAATGAAATTATCAGTTGTATTCTTAAAAACTGAAACAGAACAAGGGAGCAGTCATGGACTAAAGGTCCTAGCCAGTGCAATAAGACCAGAAGCATAAGTAAAATATACAAGAATTAAAAAGGAAGGGAAAATGTATTGCTTGTAACTAACAACATAATTTTGTACATAGAAATTGGAGAAGAAAATGGCAACCCACTCCAGTGTTCTTGCCTGGAGAATCCCAGGGACAGGGGAGCCTGGTGGGCTTCCGTCTATGGGGTCGCACAGAGTCAGACATGACTGAAGCGACTTAGCAGCAGTAGCAGTACATAAAAATACCAAAATACTGACATGCTAGTTTAAAAGAATCAATTTAATAAATTCCACTGAATAAAAGGTGAAGTATAATAATCAAATTTGCTTTTGGATATCAGCAATAAATAACTGGAAAATTATATTACAATAAAATTGCATTAAAATACCTTCAAAAACAACAAATGCTTTCACACATACCTAAGATTAGATATGGAAAACCTTTACACTAAAAAGTATAAAATATTATTAATAAAAAATTTGAGACAAAAATAGACCATGTTCATAGAATCATAGATAGTCCTCACATCACTTTTAAAATTATCAGCTTCCTGTCCTCACAATTTGATTTAAAATACAGTCTGATTTTAAGCAAAATCTCATCTCTGGCGTTTTATCCCTGCCAAGTTGATCAGCTGATTATAAAAATAATGTTATGGAAAGGCACAATAGGAATTAGCTTAGCATCATACCTTCCAAAGATTTTGAACAACGATGAATTAGAGGACTTGCAGTATTAGATACTAAGGCCAAATATTCTCCAAAACTACAGTGATCAAAATCTCGGGGTGGCTATTGGGACCAGGTAAATCAATCAATCAAATAAACACCGAAACCTAGAATAGAGAGACCAGAAGTTGACCAATGTATGCACTGTCACCTGATTCATGTAAAACAACACTATAGTACAGTAGAGAAAGGATGGTGTTTTTAATATATGACTGTGTCTTTTATATATTCATATTGGAGAAAAAAATGTGTCTTAATTCCCTTCCTCACATCCATACATAAAGGGATAATTCCATGAAGTTTAAAAATCTAAATGTGAAAGGTAAAAGACAGCCTTTTAGGGATCAATTTGATGAGAGAACATTTCTGTAAAATTGTAGTAAGCAATAGTTCTGGCATAAGGGAAGGGTAAGGGCAGAGCTAATGCTTATGAAATGCGCTCAGAGCTCTTTTCCCTTTGTTCATAGCCAAATTCTCCTGATGTACTCTCCAGAAGAAATAAACATGGCTTTCTAGAGCCTTATCTCAGCTGGAGAAGAGTTTCCATGTACAGTTCTGCAGTCTTAGCTTCTCCTGCCTCACTTCTTAGGGAGATGAGAGGGTGGTGGTGGAATACAGAGTCAACACAGGCAAGGCTTGGCTTCAAAGGAAACAGATTTCTGGAATACTGCAGTTTCTAAGGGGAGAGGAAAGGTTATACCACCATGGAAACACCTGCTCTTTTCCTCTGCCTTCATGAGTCAGAAGGTCACTCATTTCTGAGACACAGGTCCAGAAAAAAGCCTGAGATTCAATCGTAAAATTGTAGAATGCCAGGTTATAGTATACCAGGGTGATTTAGTTATTTTAAATTCCAAGTTTGATAAATTTAAATACTCTATGACTATCAGGATCTTCTTATCATGACTGCTTTGTCTCTTTAAAGTGTGTTTTCTCTTGCTTTTTTTTTTTTTGCAACCCTTCTAATTTTTTGATGAAAGTGAGAAACTTTGTATTGAGTTATCACTTTAGCTGCTATTGGAGCTGAAGTTAACAGGCCATTAGTGAGAGGATGTATGTTAATCTTGCTACAAGTATGACTTTGTATATCACTGGCCTTGTAGGTGCCCATATTTGCATAAATGTTCCTCTGGAGTCCTGATTTTCTTATCCCTCTTCTCCATTGAGATTTCCTAATTACTTTGCCTTATCACTGAGAATCTTGTCTTAAAGTTTCTTCCTATTTTTGTAACTCTCACTAGATTTTATATCGTGGGGCTCCTTTGTTAGTGCCTGGAGTAACAGGCAAATGTGGGCTTGGAATACGGAATGAAGGGCAAAAACTATGTCCATTGACAGAAATGCACTGGTATAGCAAATACCCTCTTCCAACAACACAAGAGAAGGCTCTATACATGGACATCACCAGATGGTCAACAGGAAATCAGATTGATTATATTCTTTGCAGCCAAAGAGTGGAGAAGCTCTATACAATCAGCAAAAACAAGACCAGGAGCTGACGTGGGTCGGACCATGAACTCCTTATTGCCAAATTCAGACTAAATTGAAGATAGTAGGGAAAACCACTAGACCATTCAGGTATGACCCAAATCAAATCCCTTATGATTATACAGTGGAAGTGAGAAATAGATTTAAGGGCCTAGATCTGATAGATAGAGTGCCTGATGAACTATGGAATGAGGTTCGTGACATTGTACAGGAGACAGGGATCAAGACCATCCCCATGGAAAAAAAATGCAAAAAGCAAAATGGCTGTCTGGGGAGGCCTTACAAATAGCTGTGAAAAGAAGAGAAGTGAAAAGCAAAGGAGAAAAGGAAAGATATAAACATCTGAATGCAGAGTTCCAAGGACTAGCAAGAAGAGATAAGAAAGGCTTCTTCAGTGATCAATGCAAAGAAATAGAGGAAAACAACAGAATGGGAAAGACTAGGGATCTCTTCAAGAAAATCAGAGATACCAAAGGAACATTTCATGCAAAGATGGGCTTGATAAAGGACAGAAATGGTATGGACCTAACAGAAGCAGAAGATATTAAGAAGAGGTGGCAAGAATACACAGAAGAACTGTACAAAAAAGATCTTCACGACCCAGATAATCACGATGGTGTGATCACTGACCTAGAGCCAGATATTCTGGAATGTGAAGTCAAGTGGGCCTTAGAAAGCATCACTACAAACAAAGCTAGTGGAGGTGATGGAAATTCCAGTTGAGCTATCCCAAATCCTGAAAGATGATGCTGTGAAAGTGCTGCACTCAATATGCCAGCAAATTTGGAAAACTCAGCAGTGGCCACAGGATTGGAAAAGGTCAGTTTTCATTCCAATCCCAAAGAAAGGCAATGCCAAAGAATGCTCACATTATGGCACAATTGCACTCATCTCACACGCTAGTAAAGTAATGCTCAAAATTCTCCAAGCCAGGCTTCAGCAATATGTGAACCGTGAACTTCCTGATGTTCAAGCTGGTTTTAGAAAAGGCAGAGGAACCAGAGAGCAAATTGCCAACATCTGCTGGATCATGGAAAAAGCAAGAGAGTTCCAGAAAACCATCTATTTCTGCTTTATTGACTATGCCAAAGCCTTTGACTGTGTGGATCACAATAAACTGTGGAAAATTCTGAAAGAGATGGGAATACCAGACCACCTGACCTGGCTCTTGAGAAATCTGTATGCAGGTCAGGAAGCAACAGTTAGATATGGATATGGAACAACAGACTGGTTCCAAATAGGAAAAGGAGTACGTCAAGGCTGTATATTGTCACCCTGTATGTTTAACTTATATGCAGAGTACATCATGAGAAACGCTGGACTGGAAGAAATACAAGCTGGAATCAAGATTGCTGGGAGAAATCTCAATAACCTCAGATATGCAGATGACACCACCCTTATGGCAGAAAGTGAAGAGGAACTAAAAAGCCTCTTGATGAAAGTGAAAGTGGAGAGTGAAAAGGTTGGCTTAAAGCTCAACATTCAGAAAACGAAGATCATGGCATCTGGTCCCATCACTTCATGGGAAATAGATGGGGAAACAGTGTCAGACTTTCTTTTCTGGGCTCCAAAATCACTGCAGATGGTGATTGCAGCCATGAAATTAAAAGACGCTTACTCCTTGGAAGGAAAGTTATGACCAACCTAGATAGCATATTCAAAAGCAGAGACATCACTTTGACAGCACAAGTCCATCTAGTCAAGTCTATGGTCTTTCCTGTGGTCATGTATGGATGTGAGAGCTGGACTGTGAAGAAGGCTGAGTGCCAAAGAATTGATGCTCTTGAACTATGGTATTGGAGAAGACTCTTGAGAGTCCCTTGGACTGCAAAGAGATCCAACCAGTCCATTCTGAAGGAGATCAGCCCTGGGATTTCTTTGGAAGGAATGATGCTAAAGCTGAAACTCCAGTATTTTGGCCACCTCATGGGAAGAGTTGACTCATTGGAGAAGACTCTGAAGCTGGGTGGGATTGGGGGCAGGAGGAGAAGGGGACGACAGAGGATGAGATGGCTGGATGGCATCACTGACTCGATGGATGTGAGTCTGAGCGACCTCCGGGAGTTGGTGATGGACAGGGAGGCCTGGCGTGCTGCGGTTCATGGGGTCGCAAAGAGTCGGACACGACTGAGCGACTGATCTGATCTGATCTCATCTGATGGAATCTAGAAAGGTGGTACTGAGGAACCTATCTGCAGGGCAGCAATGGAGATTCAGATATATAGAACAGATCTGTGGATACGGTGGAGGAAGGATAGAGAGGGGTGAATTGAAAGAGTAACACTGAAACATACATTGCCATACGTAAAATAGATACCAGTGGGAATTTGCTGTATGAAGCAGGGAGCTCAAACATGGTGGTCTGGACAACCTAGAGGAATGGGATGAGATGGGAGGTGGGAGGGAGATTCAAGAAGGAGGCTACATATGTATACCTATGGCTGATTCGTGCTGATGTATGGCAGAAATGACAGAATACTGTAAAGCAATGCTAGACATTCTAAGGCAGAGAGAAGACACTACATGAGAAGAGATGACTGATAGAAATGGATAGATGAAAACTCTAAAAAAAATAAAGGAAATGCTACAAATCAGGAACTGTAACAGAAATGAAGAATGATTTTGGTGTACCGATCAGTAAACTCAACATAGAGGATAGAATTGGTGAGCTTGAAGGTAGTTCAACAGAAACTACCCAAACTGAAATTCAAAGGAAGAAGAATGGAAAAAAAAAAAGAAGAAGAAGAAGAAGGACATACATGTGAGAATTAGAGGACAATTTCAAACATGGTTCAGTCAGTTCAGTCGCTCAGTCGTGTCCGACTCTTTGTGACCCCATGAACCACAGCATGCCAGGCCTCCCTGTCCATCACCAACTCCAGGAGTCCACCCAAACCCATGTCCATTGTGTTGGTGATGCCATGCAATCATCTCATTCTGTGTCGTCCCCTTCTCCTCCTGCCCTCAATCTTTCCCAGCATCAGGTCTTTTCAAATGAGTCAGCTCTCCACATCAGGTAGACAAAGTATTGGTGTTTCAGGTTCAACATCAGTCCCTTCCGTGAACACCCAGGACTGATCTCCCTTAGGATGTAGCATCCACATAACTGGAACACCAGAAGGAAAAGAAAGAAAATGGAGCAGAAAAAATATTTGATTTAATAACAGTCAAGAACTTTCCAAAATTAATAACAGACGTCAAACCACATAGCAAGGAAACTCAGAGAATGCCAAGTAGAAAAATACCAAACATATACATCTTGAGCCTGAGTATATCATATTTAAACAGCAGAAAATTAAAAACAAAGAGAAAATTTTGAAGTCAGAAGGAAAATAAAAATCACCTTAACTATAGAAGAAAAGGATAAGGATAACATCACACTTGTCATCAGAGATCAGGCAAGCAAGAAGAGAGGGGAGTGAATGATTTAAAATGTTGAAAGAAAAAACAGACTCTGATTTAGAATTCTGTACCAGTGAAATTATGCTTAAAAAAGGAAATTAAGGACAAGTAAATCTTTTTCAAACAAACCAAAATTGAGATTAATCACCTTCCCTAAAAAGAATGTTAAAGGAAGTTCTTTAGTCAGTGGGAAAAGTATAAATAATACATAGCCAAAAGAGTAGTCTCAAGAGAAGTAAAAGTATTTTGAACTAAATACAAATCCAACTTATCAAGATCTTTGGGATGCAACAATGGTAGTGCTAAGAGGGAAACAGTAAAAGAACTGTACATAGGAGAGAACAAGATGGTGGAGGAGTAGGTGGCCGTGGAGTACATCTCTCTCCACAGATACATCAGGAATATACCTTCAGACACAGAAGTGTATGCAGAACACCAGCTTAGAGCAAACAGGAGGACCTGATCAGCAGAAAGGAATATATAGAACCATGCAAAACTTGGTAGGATGAAGGAACTAGGGGTGGAAACAGGAGTGTTAGTAGGACTGGACTGCCCTTGGTGGGCAGGGGAACTGAAGCAGGGCTGAAGATCCCCATATTGGGGCAACGGTCTGAGTCAGAGGAGAAACATTTAAAACTGAGAGTGAAACAGCTGATCTGTGGCAACCTAAATGGAATGAGAATCATACAGTCCTTACTGCAACCATACACACCCTGTACAGGGACGAAGGTCCCCTAAAAGGGGCAGAGGCTGGGAGCCTGAGTTTGGGGATTGTGGAGCAATCCCAGGGTGAGGGCTGCTGTTGACTGTGGACAGACAGATTGAGGGGATGTGAAGGAGGAGATTGTGGTGGGAAATGCCTGTGGAAGAATGTCAGGCAGCCATGGAAGCAAGGCAGTACTGCTGAGTCATGCTTAATGGGTGGAACCATCACCATGGCCTCTCTCGCCCCTCCCCGCTGGACAGCTTCCAGAGCTGAACATTAGAGAGGCTGGCCCATGAAATGCTTGACTGACTGAACTACAGGGCAGGACCCCACCCAGGGTGCCCCTTTAAGTGCCTGATGTGCCTATCTACAGAGTAGGACCCCAGCTAGGGGGCCCCTCTATGTGCCTGATATGCTGAACAACAGAGAAGGACCCCAGGCAAAGGAGCCCTCTAAGTGCCTGACTGGGTGGACCTAAGGAGAAAGAATGGCCAAAAAGGCCTTCTGATTGCCAGCTACAATAAGCTCGAAAAAAGACTCTAATAGGGCCAGAACTCCTGTGGCAGAGGCAGTCCATGTCCTTGCCCACTTGGTGCCGTCAAGGTCCCCACAAGACAAACAGCTCAACCACCTTCACAGTCAACCCTCACTGAGTTAGAGCCATCACAGGCAAAAACAAAGTTTTGCATCTATGCATGCAGGGTGGCTTCTGTCATGTCCAACACTTTCCGACTCTGTAGACTGTGGCCTGCCAGGCTTCTCAGGCAGTGGGGTTCTCCAGGCAAGAGTACTGGAGCATATTGTCCAATACTGGTTGCCATGCCCTTCTAGAGCACTATATTTCCTGCTGCCCTAGCCACCAACTCCCCTGAGTACCTGGTGCTGCTAGAACCCCTGCGACCCAAGCAGCTGCACCATCTCCACACCGGGACCTCACAGAGACAAATCCAAGTCCTCCAGGGCAGCCTCAGGAGCGAACCCCAGTGGGTGATCCACATGCAGAGGAGGAAATAAAACCACAATGGAAACCCAGGGACAGTTTGACTAAGGAAGAAGACCCAAAACCTTCCCACCAGCTGCACAGGCTGCAGATTAAATCGACACAATCAACTAGGCAGACTCTGTGTCTGTGGAATATATAAAAGGCCATTGAGAGCTCCCACAAAAGAAAACACACTAGCCCTGGTAGCTGTGAACATTGAAGGCAAGAACACACAGGAATAGGACCAGATTAGAATCTGAGCTGCCCCCACAGCAGGTCCAGAGACCAGCACAGTGTTGGAGGCTATCCTAGGGAGGTGAAGTGGACTGTGACTCCCAGCGAGGGAAAGGACTCTGACAATAATGACTCAAGAAAAAAATTTAATATTCTTACATTTTGACTTGTTCTGTAGATTCTTTCTAATTTATTTAAATTTTATTTCCCTCCTCTGTTGTAGTTGTAAATTTTATTGGCACTATGAAATCTAATTAAGCTTTTGAGCTCCCCCGCCCCATTACATTTTTTTACTATTGTTATAAATCTCTGCAGTTCTGTGGCATTTTCTTTCTTCCTTTTTTTTTCTTTCTTCTTCCTTTATTTTTCTTTTCTCTTCTTTGAATGTTAAGTTTTAAGTTTTGTAAACTATTATTATGTTTTCTACATTTATTCCTTTGTTTGTTTTTCCTACTGTTCTTTTCCCCTTAGAGTTAATCTTTAATGTATACAAATTTTCTTTATCTACCTCTATTTAACTCTGCATATCTATTCTTTCTTTCTTTTCTTTCCTCTCAACATATTTTTTAGTTTTGTTTTCATTGTTTTATTCCCCACTTGGCACCTTGCTTTGGTTTTGTTTTCCACTTTGTGCTTCAGTTAGTTGTGTTCTTAACTGGTAGATACAATTTTTGATTTCCTTTGTTTGCCAGGTCAATCTGCTGTACCTTATTTTTGCTGCACTATTTTGATTTTGCTTATGGGTATATATGAATACATGTATATTCCATTATTTTAATTATTATTTGTTTGATTTTGTAACTGCCATTTGTCAGGGGTTCATCTTTGGTTTCTTGTTTTTGGGTATTTGTTTTAATCTCACAATGCCATAACAAACCACATGTGGAATCTTCATTCCTGACCAAAGATCAAGCCATGAGCCTTTGGAGTCAGAGCATTGACTCCAAGGCCTTAGAATACCAGAGAACTAACCCTAGGGAGTATCAAATAGTGAGAACTCACACAAAGGAAACCACTTGAATATAAGACCTGGCATCACTCAACCACTAGTAGCACCCTTTGCAGGACAAACAAAAAAAAATATAAACCAAATCATTAGCATGCACGATTACCACCACACTCAGGCTTGCCCATCAAGGGAAAAACAACCAACCAAACAAAAACTGAGCACAATTATCACCCTATACAAAGCTTACTCAATCACTGGACCAACCTTAGGAGAACAGAAACCAAAAGGAAGAAAGAATTCAACCTTGAAGCCTGTGAAAAGGAGACCTCAAACACAGTAAGTTAAAAAAAAAAAAAATAATGAAAAGGCAGAGAAATACTACACAAATGAAGGAACAAGCTAGAAACACAGAAGTCCAAATTAAAGAGAGGAAATAGGTAAACTACCTGAAAAAGAATTCAGAATAATGATAGTAAAGAAGATAAAAAATCTTGAAAACAGAATAGAGAAAATGCAAGAATCAATTAACAAAGACCTAGAATTAAAGAATAAACATAGAGAGATGAACAACATAATTACTGAAATTAAAAATGTTCTCAGATCAGATCAGATCAGATCAATTCAGTCGCTCAGTCGTGTCCGACTCTTTGCGACCTCATGAATCGCAGCACGCCAGGCCTCCCTGTCCATCACTAACTCCCAGAGTTCACTGAGACTCACGTCCATCGAGTCAGTGATGCCATCCAGCCATCTCATCCTCTGTCGTCCCCTTCTCCTCTTGCCCCCAATCCCTCCCAGCATTACAGTCTTCTCCAATGAGTCAACTCTTCGCATGAGGTGGCCAAAGTGTTCTAGAAGGAAGCAGTAGAAGAATATTTGAATCAGAAGGATGAATCAGTGAGCTGGAAGATAAAATGGTGGAAATAACTTCTGAAGAGCAGAATAAAGTAAAACGAATGAAAAGAACTGAGGATAGTCTCAGAGACCTCTGGGACAATATCAAACACACCAACATTCAAATTATAGGGGTCCCAGAATAAGAAAGGCAATGGCACCCCACCCCAGTACTGCCTGGTCCCATGGACGGAGGCCTTCCTTTGCTTGGGGGGGCCCCGGCGACTGAAGCGACGCAGCAGTAGCAGCAGAATAAGAAGAGAAAAAGAAAGGATATTAGAAAAATTTTAGAGATTATAGTTGAAATTTTCCCCAACATGGAAAAGGAAATAGTCAATAAAGTTCAAGAGGTGCAAAGAGTCCCATACAGGATAAACCAAGGAGAAACACACCAGTTCAGTTCAGTCACTCAGTTGTGTCCGACTCTTTGTGACCCCATGAATCGCAGTACACCAGACCTCCCTGTCCATCACCAACTCTCAGAGTTCACTCAAACTCATGACCATTGAGTCAGTGATGCCATCCAGCCATCTTATCCTCTGCCGTCCCCTTCTCCTCCTGCCCCCAGTCCCTCCCAGCATCAGAGTCTTTTCCAATGAGTCAACTCTTCGCATGAGGTGGCCAAAGTACTGGAGTTTCAGCTTTAGCATCAGTCTCTCCAAAGAAATGCCAGGGCTGATCTCCTTCACAATGGACTGGTTGGATATCCTTGTAGTCCAAGGGACTCTCAAGAGTCTTCTCCAACACCACAGTTCAAAAGTGTCAATTCTTCGGTACTCAGCCTTCTTCACAGTCCAGCTCTCACATCCATACATGACCACTGGAAAAACCATAGCCTTGACTAGACAGACCTTTGTTGGCAAAGTAATGTCTCTGCTTTTGAATATGCTATCTAGGTTGGTCATAACTTTTCTTCCAAGGAGTAAGTGTCTTTTAATTTCATGGCTGCAATCACCATCTGCAGTGATTTTGACACACACTAATCAAACTAACAAAGACTAAACACAAAGAAAGAATATTAAAAGCAACAAGGGAAAAGCAACAAGTAGCATACAAGGGAAACCCCATGTGTTTAACAGCTGATCTTTCAGCACAAACCCTGAAGGCCAGGAGGGAATGCCAGGATATGTTTAATGTATTGAAAGGGGAAAAAATCTACAACCAAGATTACTGTAAACAGCAATAATCTCATTTAAAATTGATGGAGAAATAAAAAGCTTTTCAGACAAACAAAAGTTAAGAGAATGCAGTACCACCACACCATCTTTACAACAAGCATTAAAGGGACTTAAATAGTCAAGAAATACAAGGGAAGAAAAAGATCTACAAAATCAACCCCAAACAACTAAGAAAATGGCGATCAGATCAGATCAGATCAGTCGCTCAGTCGGCCGACTCTTTGCGACCCCATGACCCGCCTCCCTGTCCATCACCAGCTCCCGGAGGTCACTCAGACTCACATCCATCGGTCAGTGATGCCATCCAGCCATCTCTCCTCTGTCGTCCCCTTCTCCTCCTCCCTCAATCCCTCCCAGCATCAGGTCTTCTCCAACGAGTCAACTCTTCGCATGAGGTGGCCAAATACTGGAGTTTCAGCTTTAGCATCTACCTTCCAAGAATTCCAGGATTGATCTCCTTCAGATGGACTGGTTGGATCTTCTTGCAGTCCAAGGGACTCTCAAGAGTCTTCTCCAACACCACAGTTCAAAAGCATCAATTCTTCGGCGCTCAGCCTTCTTCACAGTCCAACTCTCACATCCATACATGACCACAGGAAAGACCATAGCCTTGACTAGGCGAGGATAGGAACATATATATCCATAATTACTTTAAAAGTAAACGGATTAAATGGTCCAACCAAAAGACACAGGCTGGCTGAATGAATACAAAAACAAGACCCATATATATGCTGTCTACAAGAAACCAACTTCAGACTTAAAGACACATATAGACTGAAAGTGAGAGGATGGAAAAATGTATTCCAACAAATGGGAAGCAAAACAAAGCTGGAGTAGCAATCCTCATATCAGACAAAATAGACCTTAAAATAGAGAAGATTACAAGAGATAAGGAAGGACACTACATAATGATCAAGGGATCAATCCAAGAGGAAGACATAACACTTGTAATTATCTATGCACCCAAAATAGGAGCACCTCAATACGTAGACAAACACTAACAGACATAAAAGAAAAATTTGACAGTAACACAATAATAGTAGGAGACTTTAACACCCCATTCACACCCATGGACAGGTCATCAAAATAGAAAATTAATAAGGAAACACAAGTCTTAAATGATACATTAGATGAGCTGGATCTCATTGATATCTTCAGGGCAGTCCATCCAAATGCAGAAGAATACACCTACTTCTCAAGTGCGCATGGAACATTCTCCAGGATAGACCACATCTTGGGTCACAAATCAAACCTCAGTAAATTTAAGAAAAGTGAAATTGTGTCAGGCATCTTCTCTGACCACAACACTATGAGACTAGATATCAATTCCAAAAAAAAAAAAAAAAAAAAAACTGTAAAAAAACACAAACACATTGATATTAAGCAATATGTTTCTAAATAACCAATAGGATACTGAAGAAATCAAATGGGAAATCCAAAATTTCTAGAAACAAATGACAATGAAAATCGGACAACTCAAAACCTATGGGATGCAGCAAAAGCAATTCTCAGAAGAAAGTTTATAGCAATACAATCCTATCTCAAGAAAGAAGAAAAACATCGAATAGACAACCTTACTTTACACCTAATACAACTGGAAAAAGAACAAAAACAACAACAAAAAAAATCCCACAATTAGCAGAAGGAAAGGAATCATAAAAATCAGAGCAGAAATAAATGAATAAGAAATGAAAGAAACAATAGTAAAGATTAATAAAGCTAAAAGCTGGTTGAGAAGATAAACAAAATTGACAAAACTATAGCCAGACTCATCAAGAGAAAAAAAAGAATAAAATCACACAAAATTCAAAATGAAAAAGGAGAGGTTACAACAAACAGACAATGCAGAAATACAATGGATTATAAAAAACTATTATGAATAGCTATATGGCAATAAAATGGATAACCTGGAAGAAATGGACAGATTCTTAGAAAAGTTCAGTCTTCAAAGACTGAACCAGGAAGAACTGGAAATTATGAACAACCCAATTACAAGCACTGAAATTGAATCTGTCATCATCAGATCAGATCAGATCAGATCAGATCAGTCGCTCAGTCATGAATCTCCCCAAAAAACAAAAGGCCAGGACCAGATGGCTTCACAAGAGAGTTCTATCAAACATTTAGAGTAGAACTTATGCCTATCCTTCTAAAAGTCTTTCAAAAAACTGCATAGGAAGGAACACTTCCAAACTCATTCTATGAGGCCACCATCACCCTGATACCAAAACCAGATGAAGATAACACACAAAAAAGAAAAATACAGGCCAGTATCACTGATGAACATAGATGCAAAAATCCTCAACAAAATTTTAGCAAACAGAATTCAGCAACACATCAAATAGCTCATGCACCATGATCAAGTTGGTTTTATTCCAGGAATGCAAGGATTCTTAAAAATACACAAATCAATCCGTGTGATACACCATATTAACAAATTGAAAGATAAAGACCATATGACCGTCTCAATAGATGCAGAAAAAGCCTTTTACAAAATTGAGCACCCATTTATGATTAAAACACTTTCAAAAGTGGGCATGGAAGGAACCTATCTCAACCTATCTCTGATAAAGTGAAGTTTCTCAGTCGTGTCCAACTCTTTGCAACCCCATGGGCTGTAGCCTACCAGGCTCCTCTGTCCATGGGATTTTCCAGGCAATAGTCCTGGAGTGGATTGCCATTTCCCTCTCCAGGGGATCTTCCCAACCCAGGGATCGAACCTGGGTCTCCCACATTGTAGACAGATGCTTTACCATCTGAGCCACCAGGGAAGTCAACAATATATATGATAAGCCTACAGCAAACATAATTCTTAATGGTGAAAAACTGAAAGCATTCCCCCTAAGATCAGGAACAAAACAAGGGGTGTCCACTTTCATGACTATTATTCAACATAGTCTTAGAAGTCCTAGCTACAGCAATCAGAGAAGAAAGAGAAATAGAATCCAGATCAGAAAAGAAGTAAAGCTCTCACTGTTTGCAGATGACATGATACTGTACATAGAAAACCATAAAGGTAGTATCAGAAAATTACTAGAGCTAATCAGTGAATTTAGCAACGTTGCAGGACACAAAATCAATACACAGAAATCATTTGCATTTTTATATTCTAACAATGAAAAATCAGAAATAGAAATTAAAGAATCAATCCCATTCACCACTGCAAAAAAATGATTTAAATATCTAGGAATAAACTTATCTAATGAGATGAACTGTACACAGAAAATTATAAGACACTGATGAAAGAAATCAAAGATGACATAAACAGATGGAGAGATATTCCATGTTCCTGGGTAGGAAGAATCAATATTGTGAAAATGCCTATACTACCAAATGCAATCTACAGATTCAACGTGATCCCTATCAAATTGCCAATGGCATTTTTCACATAGCTAGAACAAAATATTTCACAATTCATATGGAAACACAAAAGGCCCCAAATAGCCAAAGCAGTGTTGAGAAAGAATGGAGTTGGAGAAATTAACCTTCCTGACTTCAGATTGTACTACAAAGCTATAGTCATCAAGACAGTATGGTATTGGCACAAAAACGGAAATATAGACCAATGGAGCAAGATAGAAAGCCCAGAAATAAAAATAAACCTATGCACCTATGGGTACTATATTTTTGACAAAGTAAGGAAGAATACACAATGCGGCAAAGACAGCCTCTTCAATGAATGGTGCTGGGAAAACTGGACAGCTACATGTAAGATAATGAAATTAGAACACTTCCTATCACCATACACAAAGATAAACTCAAAATGGATTAAAGACCTAAATGTAAGGCCATAAACTATAAAACTCTTAGAGGAAAATGTGGCCAGAACAGTCAATGACATAAATCAAAGCAAGATCCTCTATGACCCACCTCCTAGAGTAATGCAAATAAAAGCAAAAAAAAATAAACAAATGGGACCTGATTAGACTTAAAAAGCTTTTGCACAGCAAAGGAGACTATAAACCAGGTGAATAGACAACCCTCAGAATGGGAGAAAATAATAGCAAATGAAACAACCGACAAAGGATTAATTTGCAAAATATACAAACAGCTCATACAACTCAATACCAGAAAAACAAGCAACCCAATCAAAAAGTGGGGAAAAGACCTAAAGAGACATTTCTCCAAAGAAGACATACAGATGGCTAACAAACACATGAAAAGATGCTCAGCATTGCTAATTATCAGAGAAATGCAAATCAAAACTACAATGAGATATCACTCACACCAGTCAGAATGGGCATCATCAAAAAGTCTACACACAATAAATGCTGGAGAGGGTGTGGAGAAAAGGAAATGCTCTTGCAGTGTTGGTGGGAATCTAAATTGGTACAGCCACTATGAAAGACAGTATGGAGATTCCTTAAAAAACTAGGAATAAAACCATATGACCCAGCAATCCCACTCTTAGGCATATATCCTAAGGAAACCAAAATTGAAAAAGCTTCATGTATCCCTTTGTTCATTACAGCACTATTTACAATAGCTAGAACATGACATCAACCTAGATGTCCATGAACAGATGAATGGATAAAGAAGTTGTGATATGTGTACACAATGGAATATTACTCAGTGATAAAAAGGAACACATTTGAGTCAGTTCTAATGAAGTGGATGAACCTAGAACCTATTATACAGACTGAAGTCAGTCAGAAAGAGAAAGATAAATATCATATTCTAATACATATATACGGAATCTAGAAAAATGGTACTGAGGAATTTATTTACAGGGCAGCAATGGAGAAGCAGACATAGAGAAAAGACTTATGGACATGGGGAGAGGGGAGGAGAGAGTGGGATGTATGGAAAAAGTAACATGGAAACTTGTATTACCATATGTAAACTAGATAGCCACCAGGAATTTGCTATATGGCTCAGGAAACTCAAACAAGGGCTCTGTATCAAACTAGAGGGATCGGGTGGGCAGGGAGATGGGAGGAAATTTCAAAAATGAGGGGATATATGTATACCTATAGCTGATTCTTATTGAAGTTTGATAGAAAACAACAAAATTCTGTAAAGGCAATCATCCTTCAATTTAAAAATAAATAAATTTTAGAAAATCAATTTAATCAAAGAAATGAGAAAACAGAAACAAAGGAAAACAGTCAAAGGAGACCAATTAATAATTGTTTAGTCATTAAGCATAGTCAAGGACTTTTAGTTCACCCTCAAGGGCTGTAGATAATATCGAGCCATGTCTTGTAAGCTGTGTGATATAGACTGAAACCCTACCAGGTGAAAAAAGGTAACTACACAATGACCAGACTATAGACATGATACAAACTGCCACAATTCCAACTGGCCTCAAGGAATGGGACTGACCCTGGAGCTGAAGATTGTGTGCGTGTGTGCTGGGTCGTTTCAGTCGTGTCCGACTCTTTGCAACCCTATGGACTGTAGCCTTCCAGGCTCCTCTGTCCATGGAATTCTCCAGACAGGAATACTGGAGTGGGTTGCCATGCCATCTTCCAGGAGATCTTCCCAACCCAGGGATCGTACTGGCATCTCTTATGTCTCCTGCATTGGTAGGAGGGTTCTTTACCACTAATGCCACCTGAGAAGGCCCCAGAACTGAAAATTAACTGTAGTTAAAACAGTCAAGATAATGTTGGTCAGATCACCACATGACCAATTTTAAGATGACTATCAGAACTGACTGTGCTGTTTCTACATGTAACAGCCCCCTATGCTATGCTATGCTAAGTCACTTCAGTCGTGTCCAATTCTGTGCGACCCCATAGACGGCAGCCCACCAGGCTCCCCCGTCCCTGGGATTCTCCAGGCAAGAACACTGGAGTGAGTTGCCATTTCCTTCTCCAGTGCATGAAAGTGAAAAGTGAAAGTGAAGTCGCTCAGTCATGTCTGACTCTTAGCGACCCTATGGATTGCAGCCTAACAGGCTCCTCCTTCCATGGGATTTTCCAAGCAAGAGTACTGGAGTGGGGTGCCATTGCCTTCTCCGAACAGCCCCCTAGCTTGTGTCAATGAAAGCTCTTGCTTACTGATTGTCAGTGAAGGGGAGTCAACCTTTGGACAGGAGTCCACCCTGCCCCACCCAGTCGCCCACCCCACTTCCAGTTGCCAGCAGGCATTGGAATTAAAGCAAACTTTCTTTTTCACCAAATAAATAAGTAAGGAACTGCACATAAGCACTGTACCCTAGTTAATAAGTATGTATTCAATGGAGGTATGTTTTAGCCGTTCAGGTATACCTATTTATACATATGTACTGGAATTGGAAAATTAAATGAACAGATGGTCCAAAGTGACAACCAAGTTTTTCACTCTTGGATTGGGCAGCACTGATCAGCAAGGGGACGGGTCTAGAAAGAAGCATGTGGAACTGGGCTACATTTGGAGACATTGGTATAAACTCCTGAGCTTACTATAAATATAGATGTTACACATAGAAATACTTACAGATATTTATATGTACACAGGTTGGTATACACATGTAGTTTCAGGCTCTGTCACCTGAGTGGACTCCTGTACCCAAAACACACAGTTTATTTTGTATTTTGTAGTGCCATAAAGTAAGGAAGTATGAAAATTTTTTTCTTTTGAGGAAACATGGTGATGACACAGGAGCTAACTGAGAGAGCTCCTAATGACCCAAGCTGTAATGAGTTGAACACATAATACATAACCCTGCGTTGTATTATAACCCAAAATATAAAATAAATATACATGCTGCGGTTCATGGGGTCGCGAAGAGTCGGACACGACTGAGCGACTGATCTGATCTGATCTGATTTTGATATAAATTAATAGTTTAACAAATAAATACATTGAGAATAGATACATTTGTGCAAAAAATTGCAATTTATTTATGTTGATCCTTTCAGATCAGATCAGTCGTTCAGTCGTGTCCGACTCTTTGCAACCCCATGAACTGCAGCACACCAGGCCTCCCTGTCCATCACCAACTCCCAGAATTCACTCAATCTCACGTCCATCGAGTCAGTGATGCCATCCAGCCATCTCATCCCCTTCTCCTCCTGCCCACAATCCCTCCCAGCATCAGAGTCTTCTCCAATGAGTCAACTCTTCCCATGAGGTGGCCAAAGTACTAGAGTTTCAGCTTTAACATCATTCCTTCCAAAGAAATCCCAGGGCTGATCTCCTTCAGAATGGACCAGTTGGATCTCTTTGCAGTCCAAGGGACTCTCAAGAGTCTTCCCCAACACTACAGTTCAAAAGCATCAATTCTTCGGTGCTCAGCCTTCTTCACAGTCCAGCTCTCACATCCATACATGACCACAGGAAAGACCATAGCCTTGACTAGACGAACCTTTGTTGGCAAAGTGATGTCTCTGCTTTTGAATATGCTATCTAGGTTGGTCATAACTTTCCTTCCAAGGAGTAAGCGTCTTTTAATTTCATGGCTGCAGTCACCATCTGCAGTGATTTTGGAGCCCAGAAAAACAAAGTCTGACACTGTTTCCACTGTTTCTCCATCTATTTCCCATGTAGTGATGGGACCAGATGCCATGATCTTCGTTTTCTGAATGTTGAGCTTTAAGCCAACCTTTTCACTCTCCACTTTCACTTTCATCAAGAGGCTTTTTAGTTCCTCTTCACTTTCTGCCGGTCGACAGGCCCGACGGCACCTACTGTTTCAGGCTGCACAACGACCGGGTGTACTACGTGAGTGAGAAGATTTTGAAGTTGGCCGCCAATATCTCCGGTGACAAGCTGGTGTCGTTGGGGACGTGCTTTGGAAAATTCACCAAGACCCATAAGTTTCGGTTGCACATCACGGCTCTGGATTACCTAGCACCCTATGCCAAGTATAAAGTGTGGATAAAACCTGGAGCAGAGCAGTCCTTCCTGTATGGGAACCATGTGCTGAAATCTGGACTTGGGCGAATCACTGAAAACACTTCTCAGTACCCAGGGAGTCGTGGTGTACTCCATAGCAGATGTCCCTCTGGGTTTTGGGGTGGCAGCAAAGTCCACACAAGACTGCAGGAAAGTAGACCCCATGGCGATTTTGGTAATTCATCAAGGAAAAATTGGGGAGTATGTGCGACATGAAAAGAAATTGACTTAAAGCAAAATCGTCGCAAGGACTTGTGGCTGTGTGGAAGGGCCTAGTTTTGTTTCCTGTGTCTCTCTAGGCGCCACCGTCATGTTGAATTTTTGTCAACACTGTGACCTCTTCAGGGACTTCTTAGTTTAATATTCTATCACGGACAAATGCAGGCTGGATTCTTACTATGCAGAAATGACTCAAAAATGGAGTTTTGGATCTTTGTGACTGTGACTCAATAGATTACTGTGTTTTATATTTGAATCAGAGGGCTTCTTGTTTGAGTAACAGGTTCTAAATTGTTGGAACTGAGGACAAGAATAGCTTGTTATTGTTATCTGTGATAACACTTTTCCAAACACATGATAAGAACATAAAGAATTTTCTTAACTATTTAATATTATGAAAAATAGATATTGCCATATCAGAATAGTAGGTCATGTTTGGGATTTTACAAATGAAATATAGATAAAATAGTAAGGGCAGTTTATTCTGTGGCTTTTCTATATGATAGGTACTGTGTGGTGTGGAAGAAAAAACTCTGATTCAAACACCGTTTCTCACATTTACCAGCTATATGGCCTTAGATGAGTCATTAAACTTCAATAAGCTTCATTTCCTTCTTCTTTCAAAATACCTTACCCATCTTCCTAAGAATAGTTTTTAGAATTTAGAATCATGATTGTAAAGCACCTAACACAACGCTTGGCGAATGATGGTGTTGAATACCTGCTAAGACTTGTTTTTGTAACACTTATACTGAGTATTTCTGTTACTAAGAATAGGATATTATGAATATAATTTGATTATATTACCTTGGCTTTAACAAGCGGTTTTCTTGATCTTTTTCTTGAATGGTATGATCCCTGGCTGAATGTTATTTTTATCACCTTGATTTCTATTATAAATCTTTTGGTTTTTTAATTCAATTTTTTTTTCTTGAAGTATAGTTGATGTACAATATTGTGTTAGTTTCAGGTGTACAGCAGAGTGATTCATTTATATGTATATTCTTATAAATCTTTAATTACCTCACTGGATTAGACAAAAAGCACTAATCAGAGACCCTGCAATAATAATTCAGCTCTTCCATCCTCCCCCATTCCTTCCAAAATTACTTTTAGAATTATTAAAGTATTTTTTAGCAAAAAAGCATATCATAGAAAAAATTTAACTCCCTGTATTGTAGTTTCTTTTGGAGAAGGCAATGCCCCCCCCCCCTAGTCCTCTTGCTTGGAAAAACACAGGAACGGAGAGGGGCGTGTGGGAGGACAACCGGGGGGGCCGGGAGGAGGCGACCACGGAGACGCGACTTAACTTTCATTTGCCACAGAGGAGTGGTCTCAGCAGAAGAGGGGGTTATTATTATTTCCCCCCCCGATATTGACACAAATTTTTTTTTTTCACCCCCGCCTTTCTCAAGGTGGACTCAGAATAAAAAAAAAAAAAAAAAGAGAAAAAAAAACACAGAACAAACACATTTTCTTATTTGTAGCAACACTCTTTTTTTCTATCAAGATCTGAACCTTTCCTTCCTGAACGGCAAAAAAATACCTCAAGAAGCAGAGAAGGTGGGCTGTTATTCCCATCTCTTTCAGAATTTTCCACAGTTTATTGTGATCTACACAGTCAAAGGCTTTGGCATAGTCAATAAAGCAGAAATAGATGTTTTTCTGGAACTCTCTTGCTTTTTGATAATCCAGCGGATGTTGGCAATTTGATCTCTGGTTCCTCTGCCTTTTCTAAAACCAGCTTGAACATCAGGAAGTTCACGGTTCACATATTGCTGAAGCCTGGCTTGGAGAATTTTGAGCATTACTTTACTAGCGTGTGAGATGAGTGCAATTGTGCGGTAGTTTGAGCACTCTTTGGCATTGCCTTTCTTTGGGATTGGGATGAAAACTGACCTTTTCCAATCTTGTGGCCACTGCTGATCCTTTAGGGAGGAGGAATATAACCTACTTGTCCTTAAATATGGGTTGTGCATAGAGACTGCCTTCCAGAGAGTATAGTTTACTGATGAGGAATAAAGAGTAACTTTTCAAGACACAAACACTGCCTCAGGCAGGTCGTCAGGGTTAACATCAGCAGTGATAAGTCATGTTGATAATATATACTTTTAACATGACGAGATAAGAATGACACTTGACCTCTGTGGCCTTCCTTCTCAAAACCCATAACCTCAGTTCAATCCTGAGAAAAACATCACAGAAATTCTAACAAGAGTACTCCTGAAAGCTTCAGCAATATTCCTCCAAATTGTCAAGGTCATCAAAAACAGGATCACTCTGACTGTCACAGTCAATAGGAGCTTAAAGAGACACAACTACATGTAACTTGGTGTATCAGATGGGATTCTGGTACAGAAAAAGGACATTGGGTAAAAATTAAAGAGATCTGAATAAAGTATGGACTTTAAACATATTGCACAATATTCATTACTTGTGACAAATGTCCCATGCCAGTATAAGATGTTCACAGTAGGGAAATCAGATGTAAAGTAAATGAGAAACCTCTGTACTAGCTGTGCAGCACTTTTGTAAATCCAACCCTGTTCTAAAATAAAAACAATGATAAACAGTGATAAAGGGGTAAAGGTAGATTCAGGTGAGAAGAGAAAACAAGGGTAAAAAAATGACCAGCATTAATTATAGAACATATCTCTCTATTTTGGATAGGAGATTGTTCTGATTTTGCTTGGTCTCACTCATACTAATGTAAGATCCTAATAAGGGGAGATTGGATATATGGGAACTCTATAAATGTTTCTAGCGTTACAGTGTTTCTGTAAATGGAAAACATTTTTTTGGCCACATATTAGGCAGGGATCTTAGTTGCCTGACAAGGGATTGAACCCGTGCTCCCTGCAGTGGAAGAACAGAGTCCTAAACACTGATTGTTGTTATTATTTAGTTGCTAAGTCATGTCTGACACTTTGTGACTCCATCAACTACAGGATACCAATTCCCTGTCCTTCATTATTTCCCAGAGTTTGTTCAAACACATGTCCATTGGGTCAGTGATGTTATTTAACCAGCTCATGCTCTGTTGCCCCCTTCTCTTCTTGCCTTCAATCTTTCCCAGCATCAGGGTCTTTTCCAGTGAGTCAGCTCTTTGCATCAGGTGGCCAAAGTATTGGAGCTTCAGCTTCAGCATCAGCCCTTCCAATGAATATTCAGGGTTAATGTCCTTTAGGATTGATATCCTTGCAGTCCAAAGGACTCTCAAGAATCTTCTCCAACACCACAGTTTGAAAGCATCAATTCTTTGTAGCTCAGCCTTCTTTAAGGTCCAACTCTCACATCTGTACATGACTACTGGAAAACCAACCACTACTGGAAAATGAACCATTGGCCACCAAAGAATTCCTTGTGAATCTATTTTAATATAGTTCATTAAAAATAAATAAACTAGAGAATAAACATGTCTTTTAAAAGGAGCACACATTTACACTGGAAGGTTTGGGGTGATTGTGTTAGGCTGTAGTTTATGGGTCAGCTGGGGAAGTTTTGATTCACCCTGCTTTAGTCTGTTTGGAATCCTGGCTGTGAGACACCATTTACCTAGGTGATACTCTTCTCCTGATATCAGGATTGCAAGAAGCCAACTAAACAAACATGTCTGAAGCCTTTGTTCATCTTATATCTGCCAATATCCTATCAATAAAATCAAGCCATATGCTGCTGCTGCTGCTAAGTCACTTCAGTCGTGTCCGACTCCGCATGACCCCATAGACGTCAGCCCACCAGGCTCTCCTGCCCCTGGGATTCTCCAGGCAAGAAAACTGGAGTGGGTTGCCATTTCCTTCTCCAATGCATGAAAGCGAAAAAGTGAAAGTGAAGTCGCTCAGTCGTGTTCGACTCTTAGCGACCCCATGGACTGCAGCCCACCAGGCTCCTCCATCCATGGGATTTTCCAGGCAAGAGTACTGGAGTGGGGTGCCATTGCCTTCTCCAACAAGCCATATAGCAAAGCCCAAAGTCAACAAATGCCAACCATAAGACAATGGTAAGACTGTAGGTGTATAATCCTACCACAAGGGAGACAAAGAGAACCACAGTGATATGAACTGAACTGAAGTCACTCAGTCTTGTCCAACTCTTTGTGACCCCATGGACTGTAGCCTACCAGGCTCCTCCATCCATGGGATTTTCCAGGCAAGAGTACTGGAGTGGATTGCCATTTCCTTCTCCAGGGAATCTCCCCAACCCAGAGATTGAACCCAGGTCTCCCATATTGCAGGCAGACCCTTTACCCTCTGAGCCACCAGGGAGACTGGTGATACAGTTGACTGCAAAATACATCAGACCAGAAATACCGATGACAGTCTTTAAAAAGAAGAACCAATCTGAAGGGTTAACGTTATAAGATATCAAGATGTATTACAAAACATATCAAAATAGCATAATGTTGGCATGAGGACAAATAAATATTCCACTTCAATATAAGGAAGAGTCCAGAAACAGACTTATTTATTATAGCAGAGAAGATGTCAGAGGGCCTTGGTGCGAAGACTTACCACATAAAATTGATGATTACAGGTGGATTATAGATCTAAATATAAACAGTAAATTAATAAGGTTTCCAGAAGATACCATATTCAAACACCTTTATAATTTTTGGTAAATAAAAGATTTATTAAATAAGACACGAGAAGCATAGAACATGAAGATTGAGAGTGGTGAAAATGTGGTATCGTGGAATCACATTTGCATGTTAAAATTAAATATGATGACAAATTTTTTAAATCAAAATTTTAGTTGTATTGACTTATTTGCTCCAATTTTCTGTTTATAGTATTTAAAAGTGTGAATCTTAATATCTGACGTACAGAGGATAAATATATGCTGTATGGCCATGAGTGTGGCATGTTAACTTGGCATAATTCTTAGTGAATTCAAGAAGGGTTTAATTCTGTCTTGAAAAATAAACTAATAAATGAAAAGTTAGGGCAAGTTTCAGTATATGATGTATGTTTAGTAAATGGTGGATAACTTTTAATTGTTCAAGAAATAGCCTTGGGTGCCACCATGTAACAGAATTCTCAGCTAGAACGCCTACTGCTTTGAACCTATTTTGACATTTCCCATGTTCTGAGAAATGCTGATGTTAACAAATTTCTGTAATTTCTTCATTTCTTTAGATAATGCCATTTTATTATTCCTTTAGAAACAACTTCCGATTTCACTTGAAAAACCACAATGAAATGTTTTATGAGTGTCATGAGGGCTCCATAGCAAAAGACTCACATTGCTAATGCTTCTTTGTTCAGAAGGAACCAGACTGCCAAGTTTCAGAGAATTACAGTATTTGATTTCTAGATTAGCAAGGAATGAAATTGTTCTTTTATTTTCCTCCCTGTTTGAACAACTCCAGCTTAAGAAGTTAAGTTTTGCTGTTATTATTGCTGATTTTGTGTTCATTCCCCATCTCACAAGAAGAATGTGAATGTTAAAGAAAAGCAACAGAAGTTTATCTTATCATATTCCTCATCACCATTAGCAGCGCCATCTTTAAACTCATTAAACATCTGGTGTGTCTCCTAGCATACTTTCCTAATCTAGGTAACTCTGATGAACTGTAGACTGATACTCACCATGGCAACCATGAAGGAGTAAAGACAACATGACTGGCTAACAAGTCATAGTCCTCCTCTCATCTGATTTTTCACTTGAAAACAGAGATTTTTATTTTTACAGCAGTCCAGACAAAACTCTTCTAGCGTGTCCCATGATTGAGATGCTTTGTCATACAAGTTCTCAGTGAAGGTTACAGTCATCCACGTAATGAAATCATAATATTTACTATGTGTTCACATGAGGTGCTAAGGAAGGGGATTAGTTACTTATTACTAAATAACAAAATGAACACAAACTTAGTGGCTTAAGACAACACACATTTATTATTTCAGAGTTTTTAAGGGTCAGAAGTCTGGATACTACCTAAGTGAGGCCTCTGCTTCCGGGTTCCATAGGGTTGTAGTCAAAGGGTCAGCTCAGTTGAGAAAAGATCGACTTCCACATTTATGCCGTTGTTGGCAGCATCCAGTTCCTCGCAGGCTGCCGGCCTGAGCCTTAGTTTCTTGTTGGCTGTAGCTAGAAGTTACCTTCCAGCTCCCTGCTGTATGCATGGTACTCTCCATATCAAAGCTTATCGCATGGCAGATTGCTCCTTCAAAGCCAATAAGGAAGAGAAAGTTTCCTACCAATATGAGTTAAACACTTTATAAAATGAGATCACACTCAGGAAATGATATATTTAATACATTCCTTCACCTTGGCCATGCTCTTAGTTGGAAGCTATTCACAGTCCTATGCACACCAAGGGAGAGGCTCACACAAGGGTGCAGAACAGGAGGCAAGGATCGTGGGACCACTCTAGACACTGTCCACCAACTGAGTGGTGCTGGAGCCTTCTCTTCTCTTTCCCTGGCAACCTGACCCTACAAGATGGCTCATAAAATGGAAGAAACAAAGGTGGATGCATATTAGATCTTCAGTTACCACTTGGAATGAAGTTGTCTTGAAGGGTCACCTCACCCACAGTGGATTTTGACTAAGCAAGAAATTTGAGAACTTTTATAGTCTGACTTTAAAAAGAGAAGAAAACCTTAACCTGATTTATGAAGGAAAAGGAAAAGAAGAATGACATGGGCTATTAAGATGAGTTTTTTAAAAAGAAGAAAAAGATCAAATGTGTGAAGATAGACATGCACCGTATTAAAAGCAGTCAATGTTGCATGGAGATTTCTGATGGAGGTAAAAATGAGTCTGACTGAAAGCAGTGAGGAAGAATGAATATCAATGTCAAATAGAAAACAAAAACTTGATATAATAAAATTTCATATTAATATTAAATGATATAAAGAATAAAAAATAACCAAATAAATAGTTCAAAATGACTAACATTAATAATATGAAAAGAAGTAGTATCCACAATGAATTTTATGCTTTTTATTTGGCCATGCTCTGTGGTGTACAGGATCTTATTTCCCTGACCAGGGATAGAACTCATGTCCCCTGCTTTGGGAGCACAGAGTCTTAAACCCTTGAATGCCAGGAAGTCTCTGAATTTTATAATTAATGGAATATTGAAGTCAAGGTCTAATGTTTGTTTCTTCTTCTCAAAAGCCATTGTATAATATCCAGAAGAAAATATATTTTATTCTGGAAAGAGAACAAATAAACCAAAAATATAATTTTCAGAATACAACAGAATGTGAATACATTTTTGATTGAAAAAATATGACTTTTATATAATTGTATCAAAGCCACTACTTCATTCCAACTATGATATAGAAACATTAAATTCCTTTTGTTCTTAATGGTGAAAAGTCTTGAAAAATTGGCCCCTAAAATCAGTGGTTCAAAAACTTTCACTTCTCATCACCCAATGCTGCTAAGTCGCTTCAGTTGTGTCTGACTCTGTGCGACCCCATAGACGGCAGCCCACCAGGCTCTGCGGTCCCTGGGATTCTCCAGGCAAGAACACTGGAGTGGGTTGCCATTTCCTTCTCCAATGCATGAAAGTGAAAAGTGAAAATGAAGTCGCTCAGTCGTGTCCGACTCCTAGCGACCCCATGGACTGGAGCCCACCAGGCTCCTCCGTCCATGGCATTTTCCAGGCAAAAGTACTGGGGTGGGGTGCCATTGCAAAAACTAGGAAACAAGTGGATTCCTGGGTTCCACCACTAGAGATTCTGATTCAACAGGTCTGGTTCAGGGCCTGATATTTTGCATTTCTAACAAGCTCCCAGGTCATACTTTATAATGATCGATGGCCCACCCTCTGTGGCTTGTGGACTGACAAATACTCAAATGATGCATATGTCTGATGGTTAGTAACTAACTAACTTTTCTTCTACAGCTATTTTTGAGGAAATACTAGTTACAATTTATGCCAAAATGCATATAAAAATTAATTAATTGTGACTGGCTCTCTAGCTATGTGGCTTCAAAAGTCCAGATTTCCAAAGAAAAAGAATCCAAAAGTTTTACTTCTGATTATGGGATAAAATGGTAAGCTCCAGAAATGTAGATCAAGTGTCTACACTTAAGACACTCAAATAATTGTTAATATATAAATGAATGAAAAGCATTTCTATTTCATGGTTTAAAATGGAAACATATCAAGAATTTCCTAAAGGGGAGATAATCTGATCTATCATGTGTTGTCTTAAGATACAGTGTTGTAGCACAGTACCAAAAATATCTTTATTGCTTCATGTCCTTTGCACTGTGACTTTGAAATCTTTACAACAGGAAACTTTTTTCAAACCTTGTCTCTCTCCCCACACTGTGACCCTAGTCATGTCTTGGCTGTTCTTGTGACTTGTCTTGACCAATAGAATATGGAGGAAGTTATGTTTAATTTTGAGTCTAGACCTTGGAAATCTTGTGTACTTCCACTTTCTCTCATAACCTTTCCACTACTGTGTGGACAAGTCCAGACCAACACCAGAGGACAATGACAGATGAGGTAAAGCAGATGAGGCCAGGCATGGTGAAAACACAAGAGAGTCCAGCCAAAATAAACCTCCCCAACTCACAGACAACCACAAACACATGAATGGGACCAGACAAGACCAGAATAATCTCCTACCTGAAACAAATATATATGATCTATAACTAATGCTTGTTGGTATTTCACCTCAGTTTTCTTTTTGCACCTAAATCCATTGTTACCACTTTAGCATTGTTTATGGGAACAGAGAAAGGAGTTGGCCTTGGTCACATTTCATTTGAGTTTTAAGCTTAATTGACCTCTAATTCTGAGAGTCAGGAGAATCCCAATCGATGTGCTTCAAGTGTAAAATGTAGAGAAGCCTATCTGGTCAGCACATAAATTAACTGAGATATATTCACACAATGGAGTATCATGTACAATGAGAACAGACAAACTACAACTCCACACAGTAGTATGACTGGATTTCACACCAAAATGTTGAGTTAAAGAAGTAAGACACAAAGGAGCACAAACTGTATGTTTCTGTGTATTTAAAGCCCTGAATCAGACCATACTAATCATTGGTTTTAATACTCAAGGCAGGGTTTCCCTCTGGAGGCAGCCCAAGTGTACTTCCGGAAATAGGTAATGACTGACAGCTGAGTACACCAGGATGTTGATAATGTGAAAATTCATTAAGTTTTATGCCTAGAGTATATACTCTCTTTTCACTGTTTAATCTTCAGTTTAAAGCTTAAAAACTACAGAGGAAAAACTACTTCCTCATTGATGAGGTTAATATGTCAAACTCCTGTCTCTTTTTCCTGTCTCAGTTCCATGACTTTCCAATGTTCTGGAGGGAAAGGAAGGGAGGGTAACTTTGAGGAATAAAATAAATGTAGGGAGAAGAGTTCCTTATAAAGAAATGACAGAATTATCACCTTCAAGGAAAAGAGTCAACACACACAATTAAATTATATTAAATATACTTATTTAACATTTACTAAATGTCAAGTATTGTTTTAGGTAGGTAGGATAGATCAGGGAACAAAAATGACAAAGATCATACTTCTATAGATTTTATATTCTAATGGGGGAGGAATGGAGGGAGGAGAAGACTATTTTTAAAAAAGTAATGAATGTATAAATTATGTTGTAGTTAGAAGATAACCAATATTTTGACTCAAAAAAATGGTGATCAGGAGTGCTGAAAGAGAACTGGTTTTAAGAGGTGGTGAAATTACAACATTCAAACAAAGACCTGAGGGCAATACCAAATGATTTATATTCCTCCTGTCATTTGATTATCATGAAAACAAAATTATTTTCTGACCATTAGGCATCCCTGTTGCCCCTCATTCAGCCCCTGAATTGCCAGTACACACAGCTGAGTCAGTCTGTGAATATCACCCAAGCATAGGTGAGCCAATCCCTGCAATGATAATAAACTCAACTGAGATACAGATCCTTGTCATTTTACCTGCTTTTGATAGTTTGTTTCCCACTCTTGCATTTATCCTTAGCTGCATCCTCTAAAGTATTTTACAGATATAGCCAAACAGAGAACTTGGTGTATTTTTGTTATTTATGGACAAGTTGCTTGATACTGTTGGGTTTAAAAAAATATATTTTAAGTAGACTTAACTTTTTCAGAGCAGTTTTGGGTTCACAGCAAAATTGAGTGCAAAGTATAGAGAGCCTCTATATACTCCCTTTCTCTTCCACCCCACAAGCAGAGCCTCCCTAACTATTCACATATCACATCAGAGTGGTATACTTATTATAGTCAATGAATTTACGTCATTTCACCCTCTAGTCCATGGATCACATTAGGAATCACTCTTGGTGTTATACATTCTATAGATTCTGACAAATGTGTGATAACATGTATCCCCCATGTAGAATCATTAAGAATAGTTTCATTGCCCTAGAAACCTTTTTTGCTTCACCTGTTCGTATCTCCCTCCCTTCTAGCACTTGTAAATAACTAAACATTTTACTGTTTCCATGGTTTTTGCCTTTTTCAGTATATATAAAGTTGACCCTTGAACATTAAGAGTTTGGACTGAGGTCCATTTACTGTTCAGTTGCATCTGACTCTACAAACCAATGGTCTGTAGCCTGCCAGGCTCCTCTGTCCATGTGATTTTTAGGTAAGAATACTGGAGTGAGTTGCCATTTTCTCCTCCAGAGGGATCTTCCAGACTCAGGGATTGAACCCAAATCTCCTGCATCTCCTGCGTTGGTAGGTAGATTCTTTACCACTGAGCCACCTGGAAAGACCAGGTCCATTTGAATGTAGGTACTTTTCAAGAGTAAATACTACAGTATTACCCTGTCCATGGTGGGCTGTGATGTACCATACTTGCAGTACTTGGATGTAATCCAAAAACAACAGAATGATCTCTGTTCACTTCCAAGGCAAACCATTCAATATCACAGTAATCCAAGTCTATGCCCCAACCAATAACACTGAAGAAGCTGAAGTTGAATGGTTCTATGAAGACTTACAAGGCCTTTTAGAACTAACACCCCCAAAAATGTCCTTTTCATTATAAGGGACTGGAATGCAAAGGAGGAAGTCAAGAAACACCTGCAGTAACAGGCAAATTTGGCCTTGGAATATGGAATGAAGCAGGGCAAAGGCTAATAGAGTTTTGCCAAGAGAACGCACTGTTCATAGCAAACACCCTCTTCCAACAACACAAGATAAGACTCTACACATGGACAACACCAGCTAGTCAACATCAAAATCACATTGATTATATCTTTTTGCAGCCAAAGATGAAGAAGCTCTATACAGTCAGCAAAAACAAGACCAGGAGCTGACTGTGGCTTAGATCATGAACTCCTTATTGCCAAATTCAGACTTAATAGAAGAAAGTAGGGAAAACCACTAGACCATTCAGATATGACCTAAATCAAATCCCTTACGATTATACAGTGGAAGTGGGAAATAGATTTAAGGGCCTAGATCTGATAGATAGAGTGCCTGATGATCTATGGAATGAGGTTCGTGACATTGTACAGGAGACAGGGATCAAGACCATCCCCATGGAAAAGAAATGCAAAAAAGCAAAATGGCTGTCTGGGGAGGCCTTACAAATAGCTGTGAAAAGAAGAGAAGCAAAAAACAAAGGAGGAAAGGAAAGATATATCCATCTGAATGCAGAGTTCCAAAGAATAGCAAGGAGAGATAAGAAAGCCTTCCTCAGTGACCAATGCAAAGAAATAGACGAAAACAACAGAATGGGAAAGACTAGAGGTCTCTTCAAGGAAATTAGAGATACCAAGGGAATATTTCATGCAAAGATGGGCTCAATAAAGGACAGAAATGGTGTGGACCTAACAGAGGCAGAAGATATTAAGAAGAGGTGGCAAGAATACACGGAAGAACTGTACAAAAAAGATCTTCACGACCAAGATAATCATGATGGTGTGATCACTGACCTAGAGCCAGACATCCTGGAATGTGAAGTCAAATGGGCTTTAGAAAGCATCACTACAAACAAAGCTAGTAGAGGGGATGGAATTCCAGTTGAGCTATTCCAAATCCTGAAAGATGATGCTGTGAAAGTGCTGCACTCAATATGTCAGCAAATTTGGAAAACTCAGCAGTGGCCACAGGACTGGAAAAGGTCAGTTTTCATGCCAATCCCAAAGAATACTCAAAATACCGCACAATCGCATTCATCTCACACACTAGTAAATTAATGCTCAAAATTCTCCAAGCCAGGCTTCAGCAATACATGAACCATGAACTTCCAGATGTTCAAACTAGATTTATAAAAGGCAGAGGAACCAGAGATCAAACTGCCAACATCTGCTGGATCATTGAAAAAGCAAGAGAGTTCCAGGAAAACATCTATTTCTGCTTTATTGACTATGCCAAAGCCTTTGACTGTGTGGGTCACAATAAACTGTGGAAAATTCTGAAAGAGATGGGAATACCAGACCACCTGACCTGCCTCTTGAGAAACCTATATGCAGGTCAGGAAGCAACAGTTAGAACTGGACATGGAACAACAAACTGGTTCCAAATAGGAAAAGGAGTACGTCAAGGTTGTATATTGTCACTCTGCTTGTTTAACTTCTATGCAAAGTACATCATGAGAAACACTGGGCTGAAGAAGCACAAACTGGAATCAAGATTGCCAGGAAAAATATCAATAACGTCAGAAATGCAGATGACACCACCCTTATGGCAGAAAGTGAAGAGGAACTAAAAAGCCTCTAGATGAAAGTTAAAGAGGAGAGTGGAAAAGTTGGCTTAAAGCTCAACATTCAGAAAACTAAGATCATGGCATCTGGTCCCATCACTTCATGGGAAATAGATGGGGAAACAGTGGAAACAATGACTGACTTTATTTAAAATATCAATAACGTCAGAAATGCAGATGACACCACCCTTATGGCAGAAAGTGAAGAGGAACTAAAAGCCTCTAGATGAAAGTTAAAGAGGAGAGTGGAAAAGTTGGCTTAAAGCTCAACATTCAGAAAACTAAGATCATGGCATCTGGTCCCATCACTTCATGGGAAATAGATGGGGAAACAGTGGAAACAATGACTGACTTTATTTTTTGGGGGCTCCAAAATCACTGCAGATGGTGACTAAATCCATGAAATTAAAAGATGCTTACTCCTTGGAAGGAAAGTTATGACCAACCTAGATAGCATATTAAAAAACAGAGACATTACTTTGCCAACAAAGGTCCGCATAGTCAAGGCTATGGTTTTTCCAGTAGTCATGTATGGATGTGAGAGTTGGACTGTGAAGAAAGCTGAGCACCGAAGAATTGGGCTTTTGAACTGTTGTGTTGGAGACTCTTGAGAGTCCCTTGGACTGCAAGGAGATCCAACCAGTCCATTCTGAAGGAGATCAGTCCTGGGTGTTCTTTGGAAGGACTGATGCTAAAGCTGAAACTCCAGTACTTTGGCCACCTCAGGCAAACAGTTGACTCATTGGAAAAGACTCTGATGCTGGGAGGGATTGGGGGCAGGAGGAGAAGGGGACGACAGAGGATGAGATGGCTGGATGGCATCACCGACTCGATGGATATGAGTTTGAGTGAACTCTGGGAGTTGGTGATGGACAGAGAGGCCTGGCGTGCTGCAATAAATGGGGTCGCAAAGAGTCGGACATGACTGAGTGACTGAACTGACTGACTGACTGACCCTGTCCACAGTTTGTTAAACCTGCAGATGCAGAAACACCTGGATATGGAGGGCTGACTCTAAGTTACATGTGGATTAAACTCCAAGTTGCTTAAGGGTTAACTTGAATCATTCAGTATGTAGCTTAATCATATTAGATTCTTTGACTTTATAGTATATATTTAACCCTTTATGTCTTTTCATGGTTTGATAGATCACTTTTTAGTGCTGAATAATATTTCATTTTCTGGATGTACCATAGTTTATCCATTCACCTACTGAAGGACATATTGTTTGCTTCTCAGTTTTTGAAATTATACATAAAGCTGTTATAAACATCTATGTGCACATTTTTTGTGTGGATATAAGTTTTAAACACATTTGAGTAAATACTAAGGAGTGTGATTGTTGGTAAGCATGGGTATAGTTTTGTTAGAAATTTCAAGGTGTCTTCCAAAGTGGCTTTACTATCTTGCATCCCCAAAAGAAATACATGAGAGCTCCTATTTTTATACATCCTTGTCAGCAGTGGTAGTGATCAATAATTCTAACAGGTGTGGGGTGGTATCACCTTGTTTTATTTTATTTTTTTTTTTTTTGGGGCAAGATTTTAATATCGGACAAAAAAAGAATTTTTTTTTTTTTTTTTTTTGGGGGGGCAAGATTTTAATATCGGACAAAAAAAGAATTTTTTTTTTTTTTGGGGGGGGCAAGATTTTAATATCGGACAAAAAAAGAATTTTTTTTTTTTTTTTTGGGGGGGGGCAAGATTTTAATATCGGACAAAAAAAAAATTTTTTTTTTTTTTTTTTTTTTGGGGGGCAAGATTTTAATATCGGACAAAAAAAATTTTTTTTTTTTTTTTTTGGGGGGGCAAGTCACCTTGTTTTAATTTTCATGATGACATATGGTGTGGAGCATTTTCTCATATGCTTATTTACCATCTGTATATCTTCTTTTGTAATGTGTCTGTTTAGGTCTTTCCCCCTTTTAAAAAAATAAGATTGTTAGTTTTCTTATTGTTGAGTTTTAAGAGTTCTTTGTATACCTTGGATGATAGTCCTTTATTTGACGTTTTTTTTTTTTTTTTTTTGCAAACATTTTCTATCTGTCTGTGGCTTGTCTTCTCATTCTCCTGACAGCATCTTTCACAGAGCAGAAGTTCTTTAACTTTAAAGAAGTCAAGGTTATTTCTTGACTTCTACCAGTTATTTTTTTCATGGATCATGCTTCTGGTGTTATATCTAAAAAGTCATCACCATACTCAAGGTCATGTATATTTTATCTTATGTTAGTGTCTATAAATTTTATAGTTTTGCCTTTCACCTTTAGATCTATGATCCATTTTGAGTTAATTTTTATGAAAGGTGTAATGTCTATGTCTAAATTCTTATTTATCTATTTTTGCATGTGGATGTTCAATTATTCCAGCACTATTTGCTAAAGAGAGTATATTTTCTCCATTGTATTCCCTTTACTCCTTTTCCAAAGAACAATTGACTATATTTATGTAGATATATCCAGGCTCAGGGGCTTCCCAGGTGGCTCAGTGGTAACGAATTCACCCGCCAATGCAGGAGATGCAGGAGGTGTGGGTTCTATCCTTGGGTCAGGAAGATCCCTTGGAGTAGGAAATGGCAACCTGCCAATTTTCTTGCCTGGAAAATGCCATGGACAAAG
This sequence comes from Tragelaphus eurycerus, assembly GCA_935064755.1. Lineage (NCBI taxonomy): Eukaryota > Metazoa > Chordata > Mammalia > Artiodactyla > Bovidae > Tragelaphus > Tragelaphus eurycerus. The sequence continues at coordinate 476,524 of CAKXYN010000289.1, read as the reverse complement.
GAGTCTGGCAGACTACAGTCCATGGGGTCACAGAGAGTCGTACAGGACTAGTGACTGAGAACACACACATATGAAAGGTTTCTATGCAGTTACGCTCATTTATTTTTCTGTTCTTTTGCCAGTACCAAACTTGCTTGATTACTCTATGCTATGCTAAGTCACTTCAGTCGTGTCCGACTCTGTGTGACCCCATAGACGGCAGCCCACCATGCTCCCCCGTCCCTGGGATTCTCCAGGCAAGAACACTGGAGTGGGTTGCCATTTCCTTCTCCAATGCATGAAAGTGAAAAGAGAAAGTGAAGTCGCTCAGTCGTGTCCGACTCTTAGCGACCCCATGGACTGCAGCCCACCAGGCTCCTCCGTCCATGGGATTTTCCAGGCAAGAGTACTGGAGTGGGGTGCCATTGCCTTCTCCATATATAGCTTATTAAAAGTTGGCATATCATGTGGACATTTATATATTACTCTAGCTGTACAGAATGTTTTAACATCAAATAATTTCAGCACTCTGACTCTGTTCTCTATTTTGAGTCCCCAAATAAACTTTACAATCAATTTGTCAATATCCACAAACTATCAACAACATGCTAGATTGCACTTAATTTATGTCAGTACAGTTCAGTTGAGTTCAGTCGCTCAGTCGTGTCCAACTCTTTGTGACCCCATGAACTGCAGCACACCAGGCCTCTCTGTCCATCGCCAACTCTCAGAGTCCACCAAAACCCATGTCTATTGAGTTGGTGGAGCCATCCAACCATCTCATCCTCCGTCATCTCCTTCTCCTCCTGCCCTCAATCTTTGCCAGCATCAGGGTCTTTTCAAAAGAGTCAGCTCTTTGCATCAGATGGCCAAAGTATTGGAGTTTCAGCTTCAGCATCAGTCCTTCCAATGAACACCCAGGACTGATCTCCTTTGGGATGGACTGATTGGATCTCCTTACAGTCCAAGGAACTCTCAAGAGTCTTCTCCAACACCACAGTTCAAAAGCATCAATTCTTCAGTGCTCAGCTTTGTTTATAGTCCAACTCTCACATCCAAACATGACCACTGGAAAAACCATAGCCTTGACTAGACGGACCTTTGTTGACAAAGTAATGTCTCTGCTTTTTAATATGCTGTCTAGGTGGGTCATAACTTTCCTTCCGAGGAGTAAGTGTCTTTTAATTTCATGGATTGAGTCATCATCTGCAGTGATTTTTGATCCCCCCAAAATAAAGTCACCCACTGTTTCCACTTTTTCCCCATCTATTTGATACATCTTAATAATATTGAGCCTTTCTGTTCATGAACATGGGATATTTCTTATGTAATTCTTTTAAAAATGTCTTTTATTAGAGTTTTTGCTTTCCTCTGTAGATCTTGTATATATTATTGTTATACAAAACATTTATATTTTTGGGGGGATGTGTTAATGTATATCAGATCAGATCAGATCAGTCGCTCAGTCGTGTCCAACTCTTTGCAACCCCATGAACTGCAGCACGCCAGGCCTCCCTATCCATCACCAGCTCTCGGAGGTCACTCAGACTCACATTCATGGAGTCAGTGATGCCATCCAGCCATCTCATCCTCTGTCGTCCCCTTCTCCTCCTGCCCTCAATCCCTCCCAGCATCAGAGTCTTCTCCAATGAGTCAACTCTTCCCATGAGGTGGCCAAAATACTGGAGTTTCAGCTTTAGCATCATTCCTTCCAAAGAAATTCCAGGGCTGATCTCCTTCAGAATGGACCGGTTGGATCTCCTTGCAGTCCAAGGGACTCTCAAGAGTCTTCTCCAACACCACAGTTCAAAAGCATCAATTCTTCAGCGCTCAGCCTTCTTCACAGTCCAGCTCTCACATCCATACATGACCACAGGAAAGACCATAGCCTTGACTAGGAGAACCTTTGTTGGCAAAGTGATGTCTCTGCTTTTGAATATGCTATCTAGGTTGGTCATAACTTTCCTTCCAAGGAGTAAGCGTCTTTTAATTTCATGGCTGCAGTCACCATCTGCAGTGATTTTGGAGCCCAGAAAAATAAAGTCTGACACTGTTTCCACTGTTTCTCCATCTATTTCCCATGTAGTGATGGGACCAGATGCCATGATCTTCGTTTTCTGAATGTTGAGCTTTAAGCCAACCTTTTCACTCTCCACTTTCACTTTCATCAAGAGGCTTTTAGTTCCTCTTCACTTTCTGCCATAAGAGTGGTGTCATCTGCATATCTGAGGTTATTGATATTTCTCCCGGCAATCTTGATTCCAGCTTGTGTTTCCTCCAGTCCAGCATTTCTCATGATGTACTCTGCATATAAGTTAAATAAACATGGTGACAATATACAGCCTTGACATACTCCTTTTCCTATTTGGAACCAGTCTGTTGTTCCATGACCAGTTCTGTTGCTTCCTGACCTGCATACAGATTTCTCAAGAGGCAGATCAGGTGGTCTGGTATTCCCATCTCTCTCAGAATTTTCCACAGTTTATTGTGATCTACACAGTCCAAGGCTTTGGCATAGTCAATAAAGCAGAAATAGATGTTTTTCTGGAACTCTCTTGCTTTTTCCATGATGTATATAATGTTTATTAATTTCAAATTCACTTATTTATTGCTAGTATATAGGAAAACAATTGACTCTTCTTATGTTAACCTTGTATTCTGCAGCCTTGCTAGATCACTGATTAATTCTGGGAGACTTTATTTTTTTTGTTGTTCAGTTTTTTCAGATTTTCTACAAAGACAATATCGCCATCTGCAAACAGAAAGTTCTATTACTTCTTTCCCATTCTGTACACTTGCTTGTTTTTATGTAGTCAATCATATAATAAATAACATAAAGGGATAATTAATTTTTAGACTTTCTATAGTTTCAGAGATTATTTAAATCCTCATATATTAATCAGTTTCCTATATAATTTGTTGATAAATTGACTGAATTAATCACTATGTTTAGAACTTATTTAACTTTGATCCAACATTTTTTTTGCCTAGAGATGTAAAATGTGTATGCTTCAGAGTGTAGTAAAATCTTGAATTGGAAGTTTCATCTAATATAACAATATGTGATAGATATCAGCTTCCAATGTAGGTACCATGCTATAGGCAAACATTTAAAAGAATTGATCAAGAACCTTTTCAATGGGTTTTGAATCTGTTATAAAAATAAAGGATAAAGAGTCCAGTGTTTGAAATTAGTCATAGAGTTTCTTTAGTGAGAGTTTTGTGCTTTAAGGCATAGGTCCATAATAGGAAGTAAGAGGATACTTTTTTTTGCCCCTCAAGTCAAAAAAGAGAGTGTTTTCATCAGGACCACTTGCAAGACATGGTAAGTGATGGTGCACATGGTAAGAAAAATAAAGTCTGGAGTTTGACCTCCATCTGAGTATTCTAAGGTCAAGGGTCTGTGACTTTTAGGTCAAGAAGGCAGAACAAGAATGAGGACCAAGTTTAGGAAATTACCATACCCAATGGAAATAGGGGCTTCCCTGGTAAAGAATCCTCCTGCAATGCAAGAGACCCCAGTTCAATTCCTGGGTCAGGAAGATCTGCTGGAGAAGGGTTAGGCTACCCACTTCAGTATTTTGGGGCTTTCCCTGTGCCTCAGCTGGTAAACGGAGAAGGCAATGGCACCCCACTCCAGTACTCTTGCCTGGAAAATCCCATGGATGGAGGAGCCTGGAAGGCTGCAGTCCATGGGGTCCCTGAGGGTCGGACACGACTGAGTGACTTCACTTTCACTTTCATACATTGCAGAAGGAAATGGCAACCACTCCAGTGTTCTTGCCTGGAGAATCCCAGGGATGGGGGAGCCTGGTGGGCTGCTGTCTATGGGGTCGCACAGAGTCAGACACGACTGAAGCGACTTAGCAGCAGCAGCAGCAGCAGGAGCTGGTAAAGAATCTGCCTGCAATGTGGGAGACCTGGGTTTGATCCCTGGGTTGGGAAGATACCCTGTAGAAAGGAAAAGCTACCCACTCCAGTATTCTGACCTGGAGAATTCCATGGACTATATAGTCCATGGGGTCACAAAGAGTCGGACACGACTGAGCGACTTCTGCTTTCACTTTTCACTTTCAGTGGAAACGAGACAGCGTGGGAAAAGGGTGCACACATTTCTGCTGACCCATATGAGGGTCAGACTGAAGGATATGAGCCTAAAGCTACTTTGATTCCTGTCCATGGTGACTACTTTGTAGGCTGTTGGGTATCTAAGAGTGTCTGTGGTGAATGAGTGTCCAGAAAACTAGTGCTGAGGGAAGAGAGGCACCTAGAAGAATAGGATGTGTCGTCCACCTCATGGGAGGTGAATTAGTCAAGTAGGATAACCAACAAAAATCGATGAATGTGTCCATGAGCACATGCTTTCCATCTCCACCAGCACTGGGGCAAGTGAATTTGTGATTTGTTATCCATGAAGTAATAACTGTCTGCCCCCAATGTTCTCCTTCTCGCCTCCGCTTGCTCATTCTAGACGATGCCAGTGGCATTGCTAGTGAGTAAGAGACGGGAAAGGGAAAAAGAGGAAGACAACCAAAGCTTCTTTCCAAAAGCACGTGGCCAGCGTATAGCTATCCCCAGTCAGGAGGAAATATATGCTAATGTTCAGACTAGTTCAGAGTTTGTATTATTTTCTAGAGGTAGATGTTTTTAAGTATTCAATTGTGACTAAGTGGTTTGAAATGATACATAACTTTCTATTACTGTACTAACCATGATGGACACCTGGGTAGTCACTTGAAGGCAGAGGAAATATCCACCACTCTCCAACCCAAAACAGGCTGAAAGGGACAGCGGGAAAGAAAAATAAAACACCCTTTATGACCTCGTCCTCTGAGTCATGCATGTTTAACGTTGGCCCATGAGTAAGGCTTTGGGGCCCGCACATGAAGACCAATATGTGGTAGGTTTGGTAGTCTGTACACAATAAAAGTCTGTAGTGAGTTGTTTCTAACTCTCATCCATGTTTGAGTGTTAGAGCTGATAACCTAGCTCACAGCATTTTACCCTGTGATATTGGACCAGCTCCTTGGCGTGGCCTGAGCAAATATTCACTAAACCAATTCTAGGTCTATGATTCTCAAACTGTAGCTCTTATCATAAGAGTCAGTAGCTGATCTTGTTAAACATGAGGAGATTTCCACCCCCTTTCCTGCACCAGGAGATTTTGATTGGTAAAGTTTAGAGTAGACCATTATTAATTAGCACTTTATGTTTTAGGTAGTCTGGAAGATGTCTTTGGGATATACCATTTTAGGGCAGTGTGTCTCAAATTTTAATAGCCATATGAATCACCTGGGGATTGTGTTACAATGTGTTCTGATTCATGGACCCGGAATGTGTGAGATTGTGTTTCCCTCCTCAGTGATACTTTTGCTATTGGTCCAAGTACCACTTGGGCTTCCATTGTAGCTCAGTCAGTAAAGAATCTGCCTGCAATGCAGGAGACCTGGGTTCGATTCCTGGGTTGGGAAGACCCCCTGGAGAAGGAAATGGCAACCCACTCCAGTATTCTTGCCTGGAAACTCCCCTGAACAGAGAAGCCTGGTGGGCCACAGTTCATGGGATCACAAGAGTTGGACATGGCTTAGTGACTAAACCACCACCACCACCACCACCACCACCACGTACCACACTTGCAGAAACAATGGTTAGGACATTGATTCTCAAACCTGCCTTGTCTTTAGAATCACAAATAGTGCCCATTCTGTTCAAACCACAGATTTCAGATTCCCACCTTTATCTTCTTGACTCATAATCTTAAGGTGAGGAATATAAGAAAAGAGAAGTGTCCTCAAATATTAGCTGGAGTCTGGAGCAGCCCCAATACCCGAAGGCTATGTCTAGTGGGATTCATCATAGACAGCCTAAGACAGCATGATCCTCTGTTTTTTCTGATGACCAGACCCCAAGAGAGAGAAGGAAAGTTCTGTTCGTTAGTCCATAGTCCCAAACTGTTTTGAGTGTCTTAGTGGATGGCTTGATACATAAGTTTGGCCTCACTGTCTGGGTTTCACCCTAGATGGTCTCACTTTTGAATGCATACCAGATCCATCTGGGTCTTAAAAAAAATAACATTTGATCACCACCCTCTAGAAATCCTGATTTAATAGGCATGAGAATTGGGATTATAATTTAACTGCCCCATGTACTGGGATCCTTAGAAGCTCCTTAGATAGTTCTAGTGGGCAGGGAAAAGTGAGAAACAGAACCTTTGAAGACGTGGTCTGAAAATGTCCTGTGTAAAGAAATCTTACCCATTAGTTTATAACTATGGCTAAAATCTTATATTTGCAGTCTTTTGAGGTCAATTTATTGCTTTCAAAGTTTTCCTGTCAAAACTATATGGCCCAAGATACATCACAGGGACAATTTAACACCATAAAATGCTGGCAGAAAGCTTGAAGCTATTTTTTGTGCATTATAACAACTACTATTATGATTCTATTGCATCTTGAATTCCTTTACTACATATTTTCTATTCCTAAAATGTATAGAAATTTTCCATACATAATTTCTGTAAGTAATATTTTATTATTGCTACAAGAATACGAAGATGCTATAGCCCAGATTTCTTAACTGATCTCTTTCAAGTTTGAGTCCTACAGAGCTAACTGGCTAGTTAAAACCAAGGATGTAAAAACTCAATATAATGTAAATAAATAAAGGTCTTCCTCACCAAGACCTCTTCCAGTGACATGCCTCCATTAATGACAGGGCTCTCCATCCAGTTTTATAACCCAGAATCTTAAACTTACTCTTAAAACTGTGTCCTCTCCCTCATCTCCTACATTCAATTGTTCACCAAATCAAATTAATTTTACTTCCTCACACCTCCAGACTATACTAATTTTCTCTGTATTCTCCATCACCACCACCACTTGAGTTAAAAGGATGATCATCTTTCCTCTTTTCATTTCAGTGTCTATAAGTAAATTTTAGTTTATTTATTTAATTTAATTTAATTTTTTAACTTTACAATATTGTATTGGTTTTGCCATATATCAAAATGAATCCGCCACAGGTATACATGTGTTCCCCATCCTGAACCCTCCTCTCTCCACCCTCCTCATACCATCCCTCTGGGTCGTCCCAGTGCACCAGCCCCAAGCATCCAGTATCGTGCATTGAACCTGGACTGGCGACTCATTTCATATATGATATTATATATGTTTCAATGCCATTCTCCCAAATTTTAAAAATATATGTCAACACAGCTATGTGTTTATGTATTATCTATGACTGCTTCCTGCTACAAGGGCAGGATTGAGTCTTTGTAACAGACACTGCATAGACCACAAGGCTGGAAATAGTTACTCTTGGGCCTTTTACAGAAAAAAATCACCAGAATTTGTGCTAGATTATCTTAAAGCAGTGTTCTCAAAAGTTGAGAAAAATATGAATCACCCAGGAATCCGGTTAACTTGCAGATCCTGATCCAGCCATTCTGGGACTGAATTTAGATTCTGTGATTCTAACAAACTCCCAGATGATATGAGTGCTGCTCATCCATGTCCACACTTTGAGTAGCAAAGAGGTGAAGCGCCCTTCTACCTCTGAAAAAAGGAAGAGGACACAGCTGATAAACACTCCCTCAGCCGAATAGCCCAGCTCAACATCGAGTGAATAAACCATGTGGGTAGCATGTACCCTCGCTATGATGCTATGAAAACAGCTTTGTGCCTCTGTGGTCTTCCTCCCATAAACCTATAATCCTTGTCTAATCATGAAAAAAAAAAAAAAAAAAACACAACTTCCTATGAGAAACTTTCTACACAATGCCTGAGTCGTACTTATCAAACTGTCAAGGTAAAAGGAAAGTCTGAGAAATTGCCACAGCCAAGGAGATATGATGACTAAATATGGCATCCTGGATGGGATCTTGAAACAGAGAGCATTAGGTAGAAGCTAAAATAATCTGAAAAAAAGTATGGGCCTAAATTAACAATAAAGTATTAATATCAGTTCATTGTTGCAACAAATGTACCATACAGGATATTGATAATACTAGGGGAAGCTTAGTGTGAAGCTTATAGCAACTCTATAATATTTTTTAACTTAAAAAAAAAAAAACCTTGTTTTAAAAGATAAAGTTTAATTATAAAACAAAAAAAATGTAGCAAGCTTTACCAAATACTAAAGGACAAATCCTACTACAAATTTCATGAATAGATTACTTCAATCTTACAAAAACTTTTTCAGAATACAGACAAAGAGGAAACATCCAACTCATTTTTAAACATAATATACTCTTGATAACAAAACCAACTAAGGTGTTATAAAAAAGAAAATGTACACTCCAATATAATTCATAAACATACATATAAAATATTAAATATTTTTCAAATCAAATTCCACAATGTATTAAAAAGTAAACTCTTTTGATTAAATTGGATTTATGCCAAGACTATAAAATTGATTTGACACTACAAAATAAAATTACATTGCTCACATTATTAGCATATTAAAGAAGAAAAGCTCTATAGGATTATCTAAATGGATACAGGAAAGAGTATTAAATAAAATTCAACATCCATTTGTGGTTAAAAAAGGAACTTTAGCAACTAATAATAGGAAAAAGAGTTTCCTTAGCAAGATAAATGACATCTTTAAAAAAAAACAGTAAATATTATAACTAAAAGTTAAAAGTTAGAGGATCAATTTCTGGAAAAATACAGACATTTTCATCTTTGGTGAACTGCGTCTGTTCATTATTAACACTGCATGTTGTAGGGAGTGTAGTTATTCAAGAAAAAGAAAAAAGAATTATGGCTTGGAATGCTGCTGCTAAGTCATTTCAGTTGTGTCCAACTCTGTGCAACCCCACAGACGGCAGCCCACCAGGCTCCCCCGTCCCTGGGATTCTCCAGGCAAGAACACTGGAGTGGGTTGCCATTTCCTTCTCCAATGCATGAAAGTGAAAAGTGAAAGTGGAGTTTCTCAGTTGTGTCCAACTCTTAGCGACCCCATGGACTGCAGCCCACCAGGCTCCTCCGTCCATGGGATTTTCCAGGCAAGAGTACTGGAGTGGGGTGCCATTGCCTTCTCATGGCTTGGAATAAAGCAAAACAATTTCATTATGTGAAGCTGGTATAAATGCCTATCTAAAAAATTCAAAATCTTAAGGATGCATTTAAATAGAAGGGTTTGTCATTGCTGTTGGTTATTAAAAGAATGTCAGGAGCCAACTGCATTTTATAGCCAGCAACAAATAATCAGTTAAAATGTAATTTTAAAAGTTATACTGTATAAAGCAGTCCTAAATCTATAAGGGTATGGTTTATATGACTATTTCCATTTGTAAAAAGTGATAAATTCTACACTTCTGTAACAAAGCAGGACCCTATGGGCCTTCCTAGAATGGACCCCACCCCCTCATTTGCCTCTCACTTATAAAGCATTAGCCTACCTAGGTCTTCCCTGAGTTCCAAAGAATACATTTAATAGAGAAGCAAAAAAAAAAAAAAAAAAAAACCACGCAGAAAAAAAGGAAACGGTCAAGCAAGACAAAATAGTAGTAATTAAATAAAGTCAAAGACTTTAGATAATATTCTCCTCAAGGGCTATAGATAATATTCTGAGCTGTGTCCTTTGGAGCTCTTTTATAAATACTGAACTCCTACCCCCAACCAGGTGGAAAAAGTTAGCTGGATGATACCCACAAGCATGTCGACTCCAGAGCAACTGGAGCCAGAATTGATGCTGTTGACTCCTGGATCACCTTCACCACCAACCAGTCAGAAGAACTTCCACAAGCTGATCACAGACCTCACAGAGTCCTCCTCACCCTGTCTTTAAAAACCTTTCCCTGAAGGCCAGCAGGGTGTTCAAGTCTTTCAGGCACCAGCTGCCTGGACTCCTAGCCTGGTGCCTCCAGTAAACCTTGTGGTTTTCTTCACCTCGACCAAGTGTCAGGAGCTTGGCTTTACTGCGCTCAGGGGAGTAGACCCTAATTTGGTTCTGTAACACTTAGGTTTTTGCATTTTGCTGTACGTATGTGTGCAAAATGGCTGTCTGGGGAGGCCTTACAAATAGCTGTGAAAAGAAGAGAGAGCGAAAAGCAAAGGAGAAAAGGAAAGATATAAACATCTAAATGCAGAGTTCCAAAGAATAGCAAGAAGAGATAAGAAAGCCTTCTTCAGTGATCAATGCAAAGAAATAGAGGAAAACAACAGAATGGGAAAGACTAGGGATCTCTTCAAGAAAATCAGAGATACCAAAGGAACATTTCATGCAAAGATGGGCACGATAAAGGACAGAGATGGTGTGGACCTAACAGAAGCAAAAGATATTAAGAAGAGGTGGCAAGAATACACAGAAGAACTGTACAAAAAAGAGCTTCAAGACCTAGATAATCATGATGATGTGATCACACTAGAGCCAGACATCTTGGAATGTGAAGTCAAATGGGCCTTAGAAAGCATCACTACGAACAAAGCTAGTGGAGGTGATGGAATTCCAGGGGAGCTATTCCAAGTCCTGAATGATGATGCTGTGAAAGTGCTGCACTCAATATGCCAGCAAATTTGGAAAACTCAGCAGTGGCCACAAGATTGGAAAAGGTCAGTTTTCATCCCAATCCCAAAGAAAGGCAATGCCAAGGAGTGCTCAAACTACCGAACAATTGCACTCATCTCACACGCTAGTAAAGTAATGCTCAAAATTCTCCAAGCCAGACTTCAGCAATATGTGAACCGTGAACTTCCTGATGTTCAAGCTGGATTTAGAAAAGGCAGAGGAACCAGAGATCAAATTGCCAACATCCGCTGGATCATGGAAAAAGCAAGAGAGTTCCAGAAAAACATCTATTTCTGCTTTCTTGACTATGCCAAAGCCTTTGACTGTGTGGATCACAATAAACTATGGAAAATTCTGAAAGAGATGGGAATACCAGACCACCTGATCTGCCTCTTAAGAAATCTGTATGCAGGTCAGGAAGCAACAGTTAGAACTGGTCATGGAACAACAGACTGGTTCCAAATAGGAAAAGGAGTACATCAAGGCTGCATATTGTCACCATGTTTATTTAACTTATATGTAGAGTACATCATGAGGAATGCTGGACTGGAAGAAACAGAAGTTGGAATCAAGATTGCCGGGAGAAATATCAATAACCTCAGATATGCAGATGACACCACTCTTATGGCAGAAAGTGAAGAGGGGCTAAAAAGCCTCTTGATGAAAGTGAAAGTGGAGAGTGAAAAGGTTGGCTTAAAGCTCAACATTCAGAAAACGAAGATCATGGCATCTGGTCCCATCACTGCATGGGAAATAGATGGGGAAACAGTGGAAACAGTGTCAGACTTTGTTTTTCTGGGCTCCAAAATCACTGCAGATGGTGACTGCAGCCATGAAATTAAAAGACGCTTGCTCCTTGGAAGGAAAGTTATGACCAACCTAGATAGCATAAGCAGAGACATTACTTTACCAACAAAGGTTCGCCTAGTCAAGGCTATAGTCTTTCCTGTGGTCATGTATGGATGTGAGAGCTGGACTGTGAAGAGGGGGGAGGGGGGGTGGGGGGTGGGGGGGGGTGGGGGAGACGCTGGGGGTGGGGGGGGGGGAGGCGATCGGGGTGGAGGGGGGAGTGGTTGAGTAGGGGAAGTAAAGGAAGAGGTAGCCGGAGCCAGGGAGAGGGGTGATGGGAGAGGTGGGGGGGGGGGGGGAGGAGAGGGGGAGGAGGAGAGGGGAGGAGGTGAGGGGGGGGGGGGGGGGGGGGGGCGGGGGGGGGGGGGGGGGGGGGGGGGGGGGGGGGGGGGGGGGGGGGGGGGGAGGGGGGGGGGGGGGGGGGGGGGGGGGGGGGGGGGGGGGGGGGGGGGGGGGGGGGGGAGGGGGTGTGGGGTGGTGTGGGGGGCAACCGAGTGGACTACACCCGACTCTTGGGGCCCCCACGACCGCCACCCGCCTGATTCGGCTGGCCATGCGATTTTTTCCAGGCAAGAACATTGGAGTGGGTTCCCCCATCCCTTGGGTCTCCCCACCCAGGGATCGAACCCAAGTCTCGTATGCCAGCTGTAAATATATTTTACCTCAAAATGAAATTTAAACACATGTTTAAAACAGAGAAATTTTTAAATAGAGAGCATGGCTTGTCTTTAAACATTTGGGACACTTGTATTTATAAATGTGCATTAATTTGGGAATGCTGAACATCACATACATTTGTGTGTGTGAGTACGTGTGGTGTTTTATTTGGTACTGTTGTTTTGTGAGATTGTAAGCCCTCTTGCTTTATAAGGATATGAGTTCCAATCCTACTGGAAGTATACAACACCTTGATGAGATTTTTTACCCCCATCCAGCCCTATCCATTGAATAACTGACATGAAGAAACTGGTCACCTGGGCAAGGAGGGCCAATAGGCATTGCTTGAGTAGGGTTAAACCTCAGACGAGACTGACTGCTGCAGGAGATAACATGTTCATCCACAGTGATCACCTCTGAAAACCCAGGCTTTATTTGCTCACTTCAGTCTTATTTGCAAATGGCACAGAATGCCTGCCAGCAAACCTATTAGACACCCTGCTATCTCCAGGGTGATGGACAGGCTTTAAAATGAAGGCATTTTAAAGGAGATGCTTTTCATCTGAGGATGAAAGCTTAGTTTCTTTTCATGCAATATGTCAAAGATGATTCTTTTCTAAGTATGCTCCTAGCTTGTTAAGAAAACATTATTAAAGTATATCATTATTACAATTTATTACAGTATATTTTTATCAAGTTTAAGATAAAATTAAATATAATAAACTGTATTCATTCAAATGATACTATTTGTTATATTTTGACCAATGTGTGAATGCTGTAACCACCACCACAATCAAGATTCAAAAGCTCCCATTATATCTAAAAGTTTCCTTTGTGCTTTGCAGTCTCTCCATACTTTACTCTTGGCCCCAAGAAACCACTGATCTTGTTGTCACCATACATATTAGTTTGTTTTTTCTTGATTTGTCACATAGATAGAATCAAACACACACAACACAATTTTTTGCGTGTCTAGCTTATTTCTATGGTACGTATTAAAATCACAGCTGCCACTCATTCTAGTTAAATATCTACTGATCCAAACAAGCAATGCAATGAAGATCAATAAAAAGAAAAATGGCAGTCAATTTTAACCAGCAAATTGCAGATTTTTAAAAATATGTAGACATTTTATCCATAAAATGAGGCCATCATGTTTTGATGGTACTTATATATATTTTTTTTTTTAATTTTTATTTAGTTATAGGTGATTTACAATGTTGTGTTAGTTTCAGGTGTGTGGCAAAGTGAATTAGTTTTGGGGGCAGGAGGAGAAGGGGACGACAGAGGATGAGATGGCTGGATAACATCACTGACTCGATGGATGTGAGTCTGAGTGACCTCCGGGAGTTGGTGATGGACAGGGAGGCCTGGCGTGCTGCGATTCATGGGGTCACAAAGAGTCGGACACGACTGAGCGACTGATCTGATCTGATATATGTATGCACTGTTTTTTTTTTTTTTTTTTTGTTTCCCATATAGGCCATTACAGAGTATTGAGTAGAGTTCTCTGTGCTCTTTTATAGTGTGTATATGTCAGTTCTAACCTCCCTATTTTTGAGGAGGCTGCCATTAAGCAAATTTACAGGTTATGTTTAATCAAAATTTCATGATAGTCAATGTCAATAATAATATGAACAGTTAGACTTTTCCTTTAGAGAACATGCTCTCTTAGAGAATTCTGAAGTACCAACTTTTGCAGAAGTGTTACAATAAAATATGTTTGAAAAGTAACAGACAAAAGGCACAAGTAAAAATGCAAAATTTGCAAGAGAGAGGAAGAACATTTAAAAAAAGGTGAAAACTGCACTACTTTATGTAATTCAAGAAAATATACATCAGAGTTGAAGAGTTATACAACATTTTTAAGGAAATTATGTTGTATTATTTTCACACGCACATCACGATTTCTGCTGGCAGACACAGAAAGGAGAGCACCCTTATTATCATTTTTAAATAATAGAAATATACAGTTAATTTCTAAACAAGCAATGCACATTTTCATTGTTTAGTATTCAATAGCACCTACAATAAGCACAAGGAGTACATTAGAAATGTAACTCTCTGAATTTGCTTTGTGTTCTATGTAGTTTTACTTTATTTTGATGAGGAAATAACACCCCCTATGATAAGATGGCCTTGTGGTCTTCAGTTAGATAAAGTTAAATTTTCAATAAAATATATATTCTTAATATGTTACTAAGCAAACACTGACTTTTCTAAGAAATGTTATCAATGCCTCTTTCACATTATCTTTTTTAACCTTTTCTTTCTTTTTTATTTTTTAAATATAAATTTATTTATTTTAATTGGAGGTTAATTACTTTACAGTATTGTATTGATTTTGCCATACATCAACATGAATCTGCCACAGGTATACACGTGTTCCCCATCCTGAAACCCCCTCCTACCTCCTTCCCCACACCATCCCTCTGGGTCATCTCAGTGCACCAGCCCCAAGCATCCAGTATCATGCATCGATCCTGGACTGGCAATTCGTTTCATGCATGATATTATACACAATTCAATGCCATTCTCCCAGATCATCCCACTCTCTCCCTCTCCCACAGAGTCCAAAAGATTGTTCTATACATCTGTGTCTCTTTTGCTGTCTTGCATACAGGGTTATCATTACCATCTTTATAAATTCCATATATATGCATTAGTATACTATATTGATTTTTTCTTTCTGGCTTACTTCACTCTGTATAATAGGCTCCAGTTTCATCCACCTCATTAGAACTGATTCAAATCTATTCTTTTTAATGGCTGAGTAATACTCCATTGTGTATATGTACCACAGCTTTCTTATCTATTCATCTGCTGATGGATATCTAGGTTGCTTCTATGTCCTGGCTATTATAAACAGTGCTGCGATGAACATTGGGGTACATGTGTCTCCTTCAATTCTGGTTTCCTTGGTGTGTATGCCCAGCAGTGGGATTGCTGGATCATAAGGCAGTTCTATTCCCAGTTTTTTAAGGAATCTACACACTGTTCTCCATAGTGGCTGTACTAGTTTGCATTCCCACCAACAGTGTAAGAGGGTTCCCTTTTCTCCACACCCTCTCCAGAATTTATTGCTTGTGGACTTTTGGATCACAGCCATTCTGACTGGCGTGAAATACTACCTCATTGTGGTTTTGATTTGCATTTCTCTGATAATGAGTGATGTTGAGCATCTTTTCATGTGTTTGTTAGCCATCTGTATGTCTTCTTTGGAGAAATGTCTATTTAGTTCTTTGGCCCATTTTTTGATTGGGTCGTTTGTTTTTCTGGAATTGAGCTATAGAAGTTGCTTGTATATTTGTGAGATTAGTTGTTTGTCAGTTGCTTCATTTGTTATTATTTTCTCCCATTCTGAAGGCTGTCTTTTCACCTTGCTAATAGTTTCCTTTGTTGTGCAGAAGCTTTTAAGTTTAATTAGGTCCCATTTGTTTATTTTTGCTTTTATTTCCAATATTCTGGGAGGTGGGTCATAGAGTATCCTGCTGTGATGTATGTCAGAGAGTGTTTTGCCTATGTTCTCCTCTAGGAGTTTTATAGTTTCTGGTCTTATGTTTAGATCTTTAATCCATTTTGAGTTTATTTTTGTGTATGGTGTTAGGAAGTGTTCTAGTTTCATTCTTTTACAAGTTATTGACTAGTTTTCCCAACACCACTTGTAAAATTATGGCAGAAATAAATGCAAAAGAAACAAAAGAGACCATAGCAAAAATCAACAAAGCCAAAAGCTGGTTCTTTGAAAGGATAAATAAAACTGACAAGCCATTAGCCAGACTCATCAAGAAACAAAGGGAGAAAAATCAAATCAATAAAATTAGAAATGAAAATGGAGAGATCACAACAGACAGCACAGAAATACAAAGGATCATAAGAGACTACTATCGGCAATTATATATGCCAATAACATGGACAATGTGAAGAAATGGACAAATTCTTAGAAAAGTAAAATTTTCCAAAACTGACCCAGGAAGAAATAGAAAGTCTTTACAGACCCATCACAAGCACAGAAATTGAAACTGTAATCAGAAATCTTCCAGCAAACAAAAGCCCAGGTCCAGACGGCTTCACAGCTGAATTCTACCAAAAATTTAGAGAAGAGCTAACACCTATCCTACTCAAACTCTTCCAGAAAATTTCAGAGGAAGGTAAACTTCCAAACTCATTCTGTGAGGCCACCATCACCCTAATACCAAAACTGGACAAAGATGTCACAAAAAAAGAAAACTACAGGCCAATATCACTGATGAACATAGATGCAAAAATCCTTAACAAAATTCTAGCAATCAGAATCCAACAACATATTAAAAAGATCATACACCATGACCAAGTGGGCTTTATCCCAGGGATGCAAGGATTCTTCAATATCCACAAATCAATCAATGTAATACACCACATTAACAAATTGAAAAATAAAAGCCATATGATTATCTCAATAGATGCAGAGAAAGCCTTTGACAAAATTCAACACCCATTTATGATAAAAACTCTCCAGAAAGCAGGAATAGAAGGAACATCAGTTCAGTTCACTTCAGTCACTCAGTCATGTCAAACTCTTTGCGACCCCACTACTTGCGGCACGCCAGGCCTCCCTATCCATCACAAACTCCCAGAGTTCACTCAGACTCACATCCATCGAGTCAGTGATGCCATCCAGCCATCTCATCCTCTGTCGCCCCTTTTCCTCCTGCCCCCAATCCCTCCCAGCATCAGTCGTTTCCAATGAGTCAGCTCTTCGCATGAGGTGGCCAAAGTGCTAGAGTTTCAGCCTCAGCATCATTCCCTGCAAAGAAATCCCAGGGCTGATCTCCTTCAGAATGGACTGGTTGGATCTCTTTGCAGTCCAAGGGACTCTCAAGAGTCTTCTTCAACACCACAGTTCAAAAGCATTAATTCTTCAGCGCTCAGCCTTCTTCACAGTCCAATTCTCACATCCATACATGACCACAAGGAAAACCATAGCCTTGACTAGATGGACCTTTGTTGGCAAAGTAATGTCTTTGCTTTTGAATATCTGATCTAGGTTGTTCATAACTTTCCTTCCAAGGAGTAAGCGTCTTTTAATTTCATGGCTGCAGTCACCATCTGCAGTGATTTTGGAGCTCAGAAAAATAAATCTGACACTGTTTCCCCATCTATTTCCCATGAATTGAGGGGACCAGATGCCATGATCTTCGTTTTCTGAATGTTGAGTTTTAAGCCAACTTTCTCACTCTCCACTTTCACTTTCATCAAGAGGCTTTTTAGCTCCTCCTCACTTTCTGCCATAAAGGTGGTGTCATCTGCATATCTGAGGTTATTGATATTTCTCCCAGCAATCTTGATTCCAGCTTGTGTTTTTTCCAGTCCAGCATTTCTCATTATGTACTCTGTATAGAAGTTAAATAAGCAGGGTGACAATATACAGCCTTGACCTACTCCTTTTCCTATTTGGAACCAGTCTGTTGTTCCATGACCAGTTCTAACTGTTGCTTCCTGACCTGCATACAGATTTCACAAGAGGCAGGTCAGGTGGTCTGGTATTCCCATCTCTTTCAGAATTTTCCACAGTTTATTGTGATCCACACAGTCAAAGGCTTTGGCATAGTCAATAAAACAGAAATAGATGTTTTTCTGGAACTTTCTTGCTTTTTCCATAATTCAGCGGATGTTGGCAATTTGATCTCTGGTTCCTCTGCCTTTTCTAAAGCCAGCTTGAACATCAGGAAGTTCACGTTTCACATATTGCTGAAGCCTGGCTTGGAGAATTTTGAGCATTACTTTACTAGCATGTGAGATGAGTGCAATTGTGCAGTAGTTTGAGCATTCTTTGGCATTGCCTTTCTTTGGGATTGGAATGCAAACTGACCTTTTCCAGTCCTGTGGCCACTGCTGAGTTTTCCAAATTTGCTGGCATATTGAGTGCAGCACTTTCACAGCATCATCTTTCATGATTTGAAAGAGCTCAATTGGAATTCCATCACCTCCACTAGCTTTGCTTATAGTGATGCTTTCTAAGGCCTGATTTCACATTTCAGGATGTGTGGCTCGAGGTTAGTGATCACACCATCATGATTATTTGGGTCGTGAAGATCTTTTTTTGCTCAGTTCTTCTGTGTATTCTTGCCACCTCTTCTCAATATCTTCTGCTTCTGTTAGGTCCATACCGTTTCTGTCCTTTGTCGAGCCCATCTTTGCATGAAATGTTCCCTTGGTATCTCTAATTTTCTTGAAGAGATCTCTAGTCTTTCCAATTCTGTTGTTTTCCTCTATTTGTTTGCATTGATTGCTGAGGAAGGCTTTCTTATCTCTCCTTGCTATTCTTTGGAACTCAGCATTCAGATGCTTATATCTTTCCTTTTCTCCTTTGCTTTTCACTTCTCTTCTTTTCACAGCTATTTGTAAGGCCTCCCCAGACAGCCATTTTGCTTTTTTGCATTTCTTTTCCATGGGGATGGTCTTGATCCCTGTCTCCTGTACAACATCACAAACCTCATTCCATAGTTCATCAGGCACTCTATCTATCAGATCTAGGCCCTTAAATCTATTTCTCATTTCCACTGTATAGTCATAAGGGATTTGATTTAGGTCATACCTGAATGGTCTAGAGGTTTTCCCTACTTTCTTCAATTTAAGTCTGAATTTGGCAATAATGAGTTCATGGTCTGAGCCACAGTCAGCTCCTGGTCTTGTATTTGTTGACTGTATAGAGCTTCTCCATCTTTGGCTGCAAAGAATATAATCAATCTGATTTCGGTGTTGACCATCTGGTCATGTCCATATGTAGAGTCTTCTCTTGTGTTGTTGGAAGAGGGTGTTTGCTATGACCAGTGCATTTTCTTGGCAAAACTCTATTAGTCTTTGCCCTGCTTCATTCCATATTCCAAGGCCAAATTTGCCTGTTACACTAGGTGTTTCCTGAGTTCCTACTTTTTCATTCCGGTCACCTATAATGAAAAGGACATCTTTTTTGGGTATTAGTTCTAAAAGGTCTTGTAGGTCTTCATAGAACCGTTCAACTTCAGCTTCTTCAGCATTACTGGTTGGGGCATAGACTTGGATTACTGTGACATTGAATTGTTTGCCTTGGAAATGAACAGAGATCATTCTGTCATTTTTGAGACTGCATCCAAGTACTGTGTTTTGAACTCTTTTCTTGACCATGATGGCAGGGGTGGCTGCCGAGGGGAGCTGCCCGCGGCCAAGGTCAGGGGTGGCAGCCAGCAGGCGCTGCCCAATGCCCGAGGCCAGGGGCAGTGGCCGGGAGGACCAACCCCTCACCCGAGGCCAGGGGCGGTGGCCAAGAGGACCAACCCCATGTCCAAGGAGCTGTGGCTGCGTGGACGCAGGAGGGCCTAGAGGCGCTATCCCACATTGAAGGTCAGGAAGGGTGGCGGTGAGGAGATACCTCTTATCCAAGGTAAGGAGCAGCAGCTGCACTTTGCTGGAGCAGCCGTGAAGAGATACCCCACGTTCAAGGTAAGAGAAACCCAAGTAAGATGGTAGGTGTTGCAAGAGGGCATCAGAGGACAGACACATTGAAACCATACTCACAGGAAACTAGTCAATCTAATCACACTAGGACCACAACCTTGTCTAACTCAGTGAAACTAAGCCATGCCGGTGGGGCAGCCCAAGATGGGTGGGTCTTGATGGAGAGGTCTGACAGAATGTGGTCCACTGGAGAATGGAATGGCAAACCACTTCAGTATTCTTGCCTTGAGAACCCCATGAACAGTATGAAAAGGCAAAATGATAGGATACTGAAAGAGGAACTCCCCAGATCAGTAGGTGCCCAATATGCTACTGGAGATCAGTGGAAAAATAACTCCAGAAAGAATGAAGGGATGGAGCCAAAGTAAAACAATACCCAGCTGTGGATGTGTCTGGTGATAGAAGCAAAGTCCGATGCTGTAAAGAACAATATTGCACAGGAACCTGGTTGTCAGGTCCATGAATCAAGGCAAATTGGAAGTGGTCAAACAAGAGACGGCAAGAGTGAATGTCGACATTCTAGGAATCAGCGAACTAAAATGGACTGGAATGGGTGAATTTAACTCAGAAGGAACATACCTCAACATAATAAATGGTATATATGACAAACCCACAGCAAACATTATCTTCAATGGTGAAAAATTGAAAGCATTTCTCCTAAAGTCAGGAACAAGACAAGGATGCCCACTTTCACCATTACTATTCAACAAAGTTTTGGAAGTTTCAGCCACAGCAATCAGAGCAGAAAAAGAAATAAAAGGAATACAAATTGGAAAAGAAGAAGTAAAACTCTCACTGTTTGCAGATGACGTG
Organism: Tragelaphus eurycerus; assembly: GCA_935064755.1. Lineage (NCBI taxonomy): Eukaryota > Metazoa > Chordata > Mammalia > Artiodactyla > Bovidae > Tragelaphus > Tragelaphus eurycerus. The sequence goes on along the minus strand of CAKXYN010000289.1, from coordinate 456,235 downwards.
ATCCTCTACATAGAAAACCCTAAAAACTCCACCAGAAAATTACTAGAGCTAATCAATGAATATAGTAAAGTTGCAGGATATAAAATCAACACACAGAAATCTCTTGCATTCCTATACACTAATAATGAGAAAATAGAAAGAGAAATAAAGGAAACAATTCCATTCACCATTGCAACGAAAATAATAAAATACTTAGGAATATATATACCTAAAGAAACTAAAGACCTATACATAGAAAACTATAAAACACTGGTGAAAGAAATTAGAGGACACTAATAGATGGAGAAATATACCATGTTCATGGATCAGAAGAATCAATATAGTGAAAATGAGTATACGACCCAAAGCAATTTATAGATTCAGTGCAATCCCTATCAAGCTACCAACGGTATTTTTCACAGAGCTAGAACAAATAATTTCACAATTTGTATGGAAATACAAAAAACCTCGAATAGCCAAAGCAATCTTGAGAAAGAAGAATGGAACTGGAGGAATCAACCTGCCTGACTTCAGGCTCTACTATATAGCCACAGTCATCACATAATCTTTTTTATAAATTGTGCTAGTTTCAAAAGCTTCCCCCCTCCCCTGTTATAATGAGGTCTATTTTTCTTCCCCTTCTGACAATACACCAGGGCTTGGAGAGGGCCTTGGTTGCACTTGGGTACAAAAGAAAGTAATTTTGTTGTGTGAAAGGATGGGGTTTGCATGTGACCATGTGCCTGTGAGTGCTGCCGATCGCCTGAACCTCCCGCATTTCCTTCATCCTGTGGTGCACGTCTCATGATCACCACGTCTCAAAAATCTGGTCTGCGTTTTCCCCTACAACATTTAGATTCCAGGATGGTGTGGCTGAATTCTTGAAAATTGGAGTTAGTGGTTTCCTAAGTGTCATTTTTCATTTCGACTAAGTGAAGTGAGTGAAGTTGCTCAGTCACGTCCGACTCTGCGACCCATGGGCTGTCACCTACTAGGCTCCTCTGTCCATGGGATTTTCCAGGCAAGAGTACTGGAGCAGGGTGCCCTTTCCTTCTCCAACTAATGCACACACATTTTTTTAAAAAAATATTTTACTATACCTTAAATTGGAATGCATCTTAGCACTGACGATGTCTCTCTATCTATCTACCTATGCATCTATCGGCCTGCCTATCCATCTATCTGTCTATTTGACAGCCTGCAGATCCATTTGGTAACTGCCTTCCTTTTAAAGTCTATCCATCACCCTCAGCTCAGTTCGGTCGCTCAGCTGTATCTGACTTTTTGCGACTCCATGGACTGCAGCATGGTGTCCTGTGTATCATCAACTGTCTATCAATTACCTGTCTATCATCAGGTCCTGGAGCTTGATCAAACTTGTGTCCATCAAATTGGTGATGCATCCAACCATCTCAATAGCACCTGCAATAAGCATAAGGAGAAATTTCCTGTTTCAGAGAGGATCAGAGTCCATTACCCTGGAGATACCCTATTCAAATAATACCCTGGCCCACTTGCCCAGGTGAGCAGTTTCTCCATGTCAGATAAGTCATCTCACCCGTACACTGCTTGCGCTCTTTGCATTGTCAGATTGCAAATGTTGTCTTTAATTACTCTTTAAAATATCTTCAAAAATATGAAACTAGATTCAGCATTAAAAATGTTATTATATACTCCCATGGAAATAGAAGACCAGGATATAAAATTTGATAGTAAATATTCATTGTTGGAGGAATTACCATAATTTCTTATATAGTTGCACAGCGATAACCAGGTTCATCTTAGAACCCAAGAGAGAAAGTTTACATCTTAGAACCCAAGAGAGAAAGTTTAGTTTTATTACTGCAAAGGAATTACCTATTATATGCCAGGATCAAAGATAAGAAATCATTGTGTTATAGATTAATTAGCAGCAATTTTTCTTTAGTAGTGCATAAAATAATAGCGATTTATTATTTCTTTAATTGAAGTATAGGTGGTGTACAATATTACATGTTACAGGTGTACAATATAGTGATTCACTATTTTTAAAGGATGTATTCCATTTATAGTTAGGAAATATTGGTATGTTCTCTGTATACATTATATATCCTTGTAGCTTATTTTATTCATAATAGTTTATATCTCTTAATCTACTACCCCTAAAACTCTCCTCCTTTTCCTCTTCCCACTGGTAACCATTACTTTGTTCTCTTACCTGTGAGCTGCTGCTTTTCTATTATATTCACTAATTTGTTGTATTTTTAGATCCCACATATAAATTATATGATACAGTATTTGTCTTTCACTGTTTTATTTCACTTAGTATAACACCCTCCAAGTTCATCCATATTGTTGCAAATGGCAAAATTTATTCTTTTTTATGACTGAGGAGTATTTCATTGTATACCACATCTTCTTTCCCCACTCACCTGTTGATAGATACAGATTGTTTCCATATCTTGGCAATTGTAAATAATGCTACTAGAACACTGGGGTACATATGACTTTTATTATTAGAGGCATCTTAGATACTGTAAATATAGTAATAGATTTACAACTGCACCAGAAGGAAAATGCATCTTTGACAAAGCACTGAGAGACCTGGCTTACAGGTGGCATCTTCACTTTCTTCCAAAAGACGATACTGTTACAGCTCTTAGCTAGAGTGATTGTATAATTTATTGTCTAAATTGAGACCCTTTTAAGAGTGAAAGGGGATGCTAGAACAAGGCATAAATTAGGACTGTTGTGGAGAAATCAGGACCTATGATCTCATTGACCTATGATCTCTTTGAGGGCAAGAGACCTCGCAAGGAAAACTAAATCTGAGTTTGCCTCTAAGTTTTTTCAGAAACAAGGTGAATATTAAAATATTTTATAACAAATTAAATTGAAAACTATAGACCTAGTATTTTTAGGCTTCTGTTGTTGTTCAGTTGCTTAGTCGTGTCTGACTCTTTGTGACCACGTGGACTGAAGCACGCCAGGCTTCTCTGTCCATCACTATTGCCCAGAGTTTGCTCAAACTTATGTCTATTGTATCAGTGATGCCATCCAACCGTCTCATCCTCTGTTATCCCCTTCTCTGCTTTCAATCTTTCCCAGTATCAGGATCTTTTCCAATGAGTCAGCTCTTCATATCAGGTGGCCAAAGTATTGGAGCTTCAACTTCAGCATCAGTCCTTCTAATTCAGGGTTGATTTCCTTTAGGATTGACAGTCTGGATCTCCTTGCTGTCCAAGGGACTCTCAAGAGTCTTCTCCAGCACCACAGTTCAAAAGCCTCAGTTCTTTAACGCTCAGCCTTCTTTGCAGTCCAACTCTCACATCCATATATTACTACTGAAAAAAAACAAAAAACAAAAAAAACCTAGCTTTGACTATACAGACCTTTGACAGCAAAGTAATGTTTCTACTTTTTACTTAATATCTAGGTTTGTCATAGCTTTTCTTCCAAAGCACACACATCTTTTAATTTCATGGCTTTAGGGTACTGTACTAAATAAATTTAGTATTGGTATTGGGGAAAAACATTTCTGGGAATTTAAGCAGAATAGGTCATAGAATATTTACATCATGAACAAAGTTAAAATAACTATTATATGAGCTTTTGTTGTGTAGATCACCCACATCAAAGGCTGAAATCTCCATAAGTGAAAGTCTCACCTTTAGGTCTAGGAAAACAACCGGAAAGATATACTTTCTTCTTACAATATTTGTGTGTGTGTTCCTGTATGTAATTGTTTCAAGTTATCAATGGTTAATGTCAGATTTTACTGCTCTACAATTCTCAGCTACTGCCTTTCAACATATAGCTTGGATCAGAATCACAGAGGCCCTCCCTCCCCTCCCCCTCCCCTGATCCTACCTTTTGGGTCATCACAGAACACCAGGCTGTGCTCCCTGTGTTACAGAGCAGCTTCCCACTAGCTATCTATTTTACATGTGATAATGTGTCTATGTCAATGCTATAAAAGGGAGGGGATATATATGGTGTGTGTGTGTGTGTGTGTGTATGGTTCAGCAGGTATAGAATCTGCCTGCAACACAGGAGAAGTAGGAGATACTGGTTCAGTCTCTGGGTCGAGAAGATCCCCTGGAGGTGGGCATAGCAACCCACTCCAGTATCCTTGCCTAGAGAATCCCATGGACAGAGGAGCCTGGTGGGCTAAGATCCATGGTGTTGCAAAGAGTCTGACATGACTGAAGCAACTGAGTACAATAGCACATATACATATATATATGTATATGTTTTATATAATGTATATATATATATAAAATTACAGCTGATTTGCATTGTTGTATGGCAGAACACAACACAACATTGTAAAGCAATTAGCCTCCAAGTAAAAAGAAAAAAAGAATCACACAGAGAAGACTTGCCTGGTGGTCCACTGGTTAAGACTGCATTTTCAATGTAGGGGATGCAGGTTCAGTCCCTAAGGGGGAACTAAGATGCCACACACTGCACTGCATGGCCAAAAAATTAAAAACAAATAAACAAATAAATGCACAGGGAGTAATAAAAGGAAGAATCACACAGAGAATTTGTTAGAAGACAGGTATCTTCCCCCATGCCTCATCCTCAGATTCCGATTCAGTAGATCAGGGGCAGAACCTGATATTCCCATTTTTAATGAGCTCCTGGTGATGCTGACATTACTGGTCTACAGGCTGCTCTTTGAAAAGCACTGCGGAGCAGTAATTCACAATCCTCATATATAAGCACTGTGCACAGATTCTGATTTGATTAGTTTGAGATCAGACCCACTGTTGGTGATACTGTTACATCTCTCCAGATAATTCTATTGTGTTGCAAAGATTGAAAACCACTGTTCTTTTCTTTTTCACTGTCCTTTTAATTTCAAGAATTTGAAATGTCTGCCAATTTTAATATATTTTAAGAACCCCAGGGACAGGCACCCTGTCTACTGGATTTCCCACTTTGTCCCCGGATCCTAGAATAACTGTCTGGAACCTCACTGGTTTCTATTACACATTTGGTCATTACTGACCAATGTTCTACGTGGTATCTTTATATATATAGTAAGGGTGTTGATGTCTTCACTTCCTTACCTCCACTGGTGTTACAGTGATGCTAAAAATATCTTTTTAAAAAATTTGTATCTGTTAGTGTTAACGTATGACAAACCACCTTGGAACTCAGGGCCTCAAGCAATAAGCATCTTTTATTGTTCATGAGTTTATACGTAAAAGTTCTGGTTACTAATTTCAGTGTGGTTTTTTCCCCCATACCACCAAGCAATTCTTACACACCAAATAGGTGTCCTACAATTCAATGTAATTCTCTCTCTCTCTCTCTCTTTTTTTTTTAAACTACCTTTATTTTTGGCTGGGCTGGGTCTCCATTGCCACTCTGGCCTTTCTCGGTTGTGGTGGGCGGGGGATCTTCTCTAGTTGAGGTGTGCAGGCGTCTCTTTGTGGAGGCATCTCTATTTGCAGAGCATGGGCTCTGGGGTGTGTGGGCTTCAGTAGTTCTGACACATGGGCTCAACACTTGTGGCTCCTGGGCACTAGAGCACAGGCTCAATAGTTGGGGGGCATGGGCTTACTTGCCCCATGGTGGCAATCCTGAACCAGGCTCGAACCTGGGTCTCCTGCATTGGCAGGCAGATTCTTTACCATTGAGTCACCAGGAAAGCCCTCAACTCAATTCTGACACCATTTGTGTGGAAATACCATCAGATTCCACAGGTTAAGTGCTCAGTTCTAAAAACTTGCTCTCCCTTTTAGATTCTAATCACAAGTCCAGGTTGTTGTCTATGCTTGTAGCTGACTGGCTATAAATCAGAGACTCCTATAACCAATCACATGGTTGGTTCCCTTGGCAACCCCTCCCCATCTTTAGGTGAAATCCCAAAGTAACTTAATACACATAACAAAAGACAACCTTTTCATTTTTTGGTTTTTGCTTTCAACACTTAGGAATTCTAAAGGTTTTAGCAGCTCTATGACAGAAAAGAAGACAAAGACAAAATATGTATTTCTTAACTATTAATTATAATTATAAATTACAATATTACAACATGCCAGCAGGTGGTTCTGCTGGCCTAGAAGAGGTCATTCTTGCATCTGTGGTCAGTCAGAGGTTGGAGACAGCTCTGTTCATCTTGGTAGTCTCTCTCGGATATTTGGGAGTTAGCTGGGCCGGTTTGTATTGAGAGACTACTGCCTCTCATCTTCCAAAAGGCTAGCCTGGGCTGGCTCACATAAAGGTTGCCAAAGTTTCTAGAGAGAGGTGGGGGAGCAGGCAAGACCTCTCTGTGCCATAGTTCTATTTCCAGAAACAAGTCACCAGAAGTCTAGAGTTAAAGCGAGAAGAAATAGATTCTACTCTTGGTGGGAAGAGCTTCAGTGTCAGTGCAAAGGGCATGGATGCAGCAAAGTCATGGATTGGACCAGGAAAACCATCAATTCACCCCAGCATCTAAGGCAAAGACACCCAACTGATCTCCTTATATTTCAGCTTTAGGAGAATTCCCAATAAGTCTAATGACAAAATGAGCTGATTTGAGCTCATTCTGTTTGTTGGCTTAGCTATTTAGTAAATGAAAGGCTCATTGGATTTAATTCCAAAGGTTTAAAACATCAGATCAGATCACATCAGTTGCTCAGTCGTGTCCAACTCCTTGCGACCCCATGAATCGCAGCACACTAGGCCTCCCTGTCCATCACCAACTAACTCCCAGAGTTCACTCAAACTCACGTCCATCGAGTCAGTGATGCCATCCAGCCATCTCATCCTCTGTCGTCCCCTTCTCCTCCTGCCCTCAATCCCTCGCAGCACCAGAGTCTTCTCCAATGAGTCAACTCTTCACATGAGGTGGCCAAAGTACTGGAGTTTCAGCTTTAGCATCATTCCTTCCAAAGAAATCCCAGGGCTGATCTCCTTCAGAATGGACTGGTTGAATCTCCTTGCAGTCCAAGGGACTCTCAAGAGTCTTCTCCAACACCACAGTTCAAAAGCATCAATTCTTTGGCGCTCAGCCTTCTTCACAGTCCAGCTCTCACATCCATACATGACCACAGGAAAGACCATAGCCTTGACTAGGCGAAACTTTGTTGGCAAAGTAACGTCTCTGCTTTTGAATATGCTATCTAGGTTGGTCATAACTTTCCTTCCAAGGAGTAAGCGTCTTTTAATTTCATGGCTGCAGTCACCATCTGTAGTGATTTTGAAGCCCAGAAAAATAAAGTCTGACACTGTTTCCACTGTTTCCCCATCTATTTCCCATGAAGTGATGGGACCAGATGCGATGATCTTCGTTTTCTGAATGTTGAGCTTTAAGCCAACCTTTTCACTCTCCACTTTCACCTTCATCAAGAGGCTTTTGAGTTCCTCTTCACTTTCTGCCATAAGGGTGGTGTCATCTGCATATCTGAGGTTATTGATATTTCTCCCAGCAATCTTGATTCCAGCTTGTGTTTCTTCCAGTCCAGCATTTCTCATGATGTACTCTGCATATAAGTTCAATAAACAGGGTGACAATATACAGCCTCGATGTACTCCTTTTCCTATTTGGAACCAGTATGTTGGTCCATGTCCAGTTCTAACTGTTGCTTCCTGACCTGCATACAGATTTCTCAAGAGGCAGATCAGGTGGTCTGGTATTCCCATCTCTTTCAGAATTTTCCACAGTTTATTGTGATCCACACAGTCAAAGGCTTTGGCATAGTCAATAAAGCAGAAATACATGTTTTTCTGGAACTCTCTTGCTTTTTCGATGATCCAGCAGATGTTGGCAATTTGATCTCTGGTTCCTCTGCCTTTTCTAAATCCAGCTTGAACAACAGGAACTTCACAGTTCACATGTTGCTGAAGCCTGGCTTGGAGAATTTTGAGCATTATTTTACTAGCATGTGCTGCTGCTGCTGCTGCTAAGTCACTTCAGTTGTGTCCGACTCTGTGCGACCCCATAGACAGAAGCTCACCAGGCTCCCCCGTCCCTGGGATTCTCCAGGCAAGAACACTGGAGTGGGTTGCCATTTCCTTCTCCAATGCATGAAAGTGAAAAGTGAAAGTGAAGTCGCTCAGTTGTGTCCAACTCTTAGCGACCCCATGGACTGGAGCTTACCAGGATCCTCCGTCCATGGGATTTTCCAGGCAAAAGTACTAGGGTGGCGTGCCATTGCCTTCCCCGTACTAGCGTGTGAGATGAGTGAAATTGTGTGGTAGTTTGAGCATTCTTTGGCATTGCCTTTCTTTGGGATTGGAATGAAAACTGACCTTTTCCAGTCCTGTGGCCACTGCTGAGTTTTCCAAATTTGCTGGCGTATTGAGTGCAGCACTTTCACAGCATCATCTTTCAGGATTTGGAATAGCTCATCTGGAATTCCATCACCTTCACTAGCTTTGTTCGTAGTGATGCTTTCTAAGGTCCACTTGACTTCACATTCCAGGATGTCTGGCTCTAGGTCAGTGATCACATAAAGAGTTGCAAATATCTAAGAAATGTATATTTTCAATTGATATTTATTTTTAATTAAGAATAGATATAAGAATTCTCAGTGGGAAACTTGGACCAACAAATGACAAATGGTTCACCACCAAACTTCACAAGGATTATAACATACAAAAGGCTGAAATCTAGGAAACTAAAAGAAAATGTGCTCTGAAAGTTACCTTTGGTTAAGTATGCTAACATGTAGTCCAGTTGGCTCTAATCTTCTTTGTAAATGTCTGTAAGCAAGAGAGTATTGCTTTAAAGGGGATCTTAAAAAGGACCTCCAGGCTCCTGATTCCATGTAAACCCGAGGCCAGATCCTGGGTTTGTTTCTCAGCTGTCCTGACTGGTGTGCTCCCTCTGGGAGGCAGATTGCCATCTTCCCTTGCTCAGGACCTCTCTTGACGCCCAGAGTATTTTTCACCGCTCCAAGGGAACTCTGGGTAAGAGATTTGCCACCTTTGTTCCTGAAGGACCGAGTTTCTGGGATACAGGAAAGCAAACCACATGGGTTCAAAGCTCTTCCTTATACAGTAATAAACATTTGATCAACTGGTTTTACAAGACAAATCCCACACTGCCCTGAGGGCTTCTCATCCCTAGGCGCTTTCTTCAAGGTAACCAGGCTCTTCTGTTTACCCTGCTTGTCCTAATGACTTATATTTAAACTTGTTTTGAAATTGTTTCTAAACAATACTGTTTTTGTGGGTTTTTTTAGTATTTTTCAAATCTTCCCTCTACATACTCCCATAGCCGCATAGCCTACACTTGGCAATGCACACAGAGATGCACAGATAAACGCAAGATTGACTTCTAAAAGGCAGAGTGAGGGCTGGTGGTGGTAGTTTTCTTCATTGGAAGGGCCTGAGCAAGCCAGCTGGAGAGACCAAAATCCGTTTACCAAGAGAGCCAGTTCAGTTGTTTCCAAAGCCTTGTTTATGTAACTCTTTAATTATAGCTAACCAAATCACAGGTATTTTGCCATGGGAAAATGTAAAGTCATTAAGCAACTTAAATACCTCTCCGCCCTTTTCAAGCAGACAACATGGCCATTAAGCAATTAATGCATGTTAAGACACTTCCAATTTTTTGGCATTAATGCTGGTTCAATCATTTGGGGCTGGAGAGCATAGATGAAACCTATGAAGTACAATTCTTAATGAGAAGCAAAGTATCTCATATGTTTCTTTTTGAAAATGGAATTCAACCTCTCCCCTCCCCCCGCCTCCTCTTGGATGCACAGAATATTAACCTAGTTGCGAAACCAGATTGGATACTGTTTGACATTGTCTAACATTTCCAATAGGTGTGTGAGTCACATTTGGACTTTAATCTCTGTTAATTGGGTGTCTTCCCAGGCTTGTGAATTTTAAGCCTTCCAAATCCTTGGGTTCTGGTGACATATTGGGCTGTGGTTTGTTGTGGGTCCTACAGAATGAAACTTCATCTGCGGCTAGTTCCCCAATAGAGAGAGTGACCTGCCTTATTTTCTTGTGAAAATGTGGCCAGCATTGCTGACAGGGAGACATGTTCCCTTAGTGTAATAGTAATATTATGAATTATTTTCTCCTAATACTGTTCAAGATTTGCTATGGGCTAAGTACTATTCTCATGGCATCTGGTCCCATCACTTCATGGCAAATAGATGGGGAAACAATGGAACCAGTGACAGGCTTTGTTTTCTTGGGATCCAAAATCACTGCAGATGGTGAATGCAGCCATGAAATTAAGACACTTGCTCCTTGAAAGAAAAGCTATGACAAACCAAGACAGCATATTAAAAAGCAGAGACATTGCTTTGCTGACAAAAGGTCATATAGTCAAAGCTATGGTTTTTCCAGTAGTCATGTATGGATATGAGAGTTGGACCATAAGGAAGGCTGAGCGCCAAAAGAATTAATGTTTTTGAATTGTGATGGAGAAGACTCTTGAGAGTCCCTGGACTGCAAGGAGATCATGCCAATCAATCCTAAAGGAAATGAGTCCTGAATATTCATTGGAAGGACTGATGCTGAAACTCTAATACTTTGGCCACCTGATGTGAAGAGCTGACTCATTAGAAAAAAACCCTGATGATGGGAAAAATTGAAGGCAGGAGGAGAAGGGGATGACAGAGGATGAGATAGTTGGATGACATCATCAACTCAATGGACATGAGTTTGAGTAAACTCTGGGAGTTGGCGATGGACAGGGAAACCTGGTGTGCTGCAGTCCATGGGTTCACAAAGTCAGACATGACTGAGTGACTGAACTGAACTAAGGTGCTATTCTAAGTGCTGGGAATACAGCACCATATAAGAAGCATGAAGTTCCTCATCACGGAGCATATTCCTTGGGGAGCAACAGACTACAAATAGGTATATCCATTAAAAAAATAAATATATAATGTAACCAAATTACCCAGAAGAAAATAAAACACAATAATCTGAAAACTCTTAGGGGGCTATTGTAAATTGGCTCATAAAGTAGGACCTTTGATGAAGAGTTGATACTTAACTGAGACCTAAATATTCCATAATATATCTAGCTATTAAAACTTTTATTTTTATTTTAAAATTTTTAAAAACTTTTTATTTTATATTGGAGTGTAACCAATTGTGATGGCTTTAGGTGCAAAGCAAAGTGACCCAACCATATGTATGCATGTATCCATTCTTCCCTAAACTCCCCTCTCACCCAGGCTGCACATAACATTGAGCAGACTTCCTTGTGCTTTACAATAAGTCCTTGTTGGTTATCCATTGTAAATATCAAAAAAAAAAAATCCACAAACAATGGGCCTCCCTGGTGACTCAGTGGTAAAGAATCCACCTGCCAATCCCTGTTCGATCCCTAGGTAGGGAAATCCCCTGGAAAAGGAAAAGACTAACTCACTCCAGTATTCTTGCCTGGGAAACCCAATGAACAGAGGAGCCTGCTGGGCTACAGTCCATGGGGTCACAGAGTCACAATGGAGTTAGCAAGTAAACAACAACAAACTATAAACAATAAATGGTGGAGAGAGTAGGGAGAGAAGGGAACCTTCCTATACTGTTGGTGGGAATGTAAATTAGTACAGCCAATATGGGGAAGAGTATGGAGGTTCCTTAAAAAACTAAAATAGAGACTTTTAGGCAGAGGGAATATTTAGTAAAGGTGAAGCTTTCTTTACTGGTTTGGCACTACACAGACAAAACTAGGAAATAAGCATATATTCAGTTCAGTTCAGTAGCTCAGTCACGTCAGACTCTTTGCGACACCATGAATCACAGCACTCCAGGCCTCCCTGTATCACCAGCTTCCAGAGTTTACTCAAACTCATGTCCATTGAGTCAGTGATGCCATCCTCTTCTCATCCTCTGTCCTCATCCTCATCCTCTGTCCTCATCCTCATCATCTGTCCTCATCCTCATCATCTTCTCATCCTCTGATTCCTCTTTTCCTGATCTCAATCTTTCCCAGCATCAGGGTCATTTCAAATGAGTCAGCTTTTCGCATCAGGTGGCCAAAGTATTAGAGTTTCAGCTTCAGCATCAGTCCATCCAATGAACACCCAGGACTAATCTCCTTTAAGATGGACTGGTTGGAACTCCTTGCAGTCCAAGGAACTCTCAAGAGTCTTCTCCAACACCACAGTTCAAAAATACCAATTCTTCGGCGCTCAGCTTTCTTTATAGTCCAACTCTCACATCCATACATGACCACTGGAAAAACCATAGCGTTGACTAGGTGGACCTTTGTTGGCAAAGTAATGTCTCTGCTTTTAATATGCTGTCTATTGGTCATAGACATAGGTTGGTCATAACTTTCCTTCCAAGGAGTAAGCGTATTTAATTTCATGGCTTCAATCACTATCTGCAGTGATTTTAGAGCCCCCAAAATAAAGTCTGACACGGTTTCCCCATCTATTTGCCATGAAGTGATGGGACAGGGTTCCATGATCTTCGTTTTCTTAATGTCGAGCTTTAAGCCAACTTTTTCACTCTCCTCTTTCACTTTTATCAAGAGGCTCTTTAGTTCTTCACTTTCTGCCATAAGGGTGGTGTCATCTGCATATCTGAGGTTATTGATATTTCTCCTGGCAATCTTGATTTCAGTTTGTGCTTCCTCCAGCCTAGCGTTTCCCATGATGTACTCTGCATAGAAGTTAAATAAACAGGGTGACAATATACAGCCTTGATGTTCTTCTTTTTCTATTTGGAACCAGTCTGTTATTCCATGTCCAGTTCTAACTGTTGCTTCCTGACCTGCATATAGGTTTCTCAAGTGGCAGATCAGGTGGTCTGGTATTCCAATCTCTTTCAGAATTTTCCACAGTTTATTGTGATCTACACAGTCAAAGGATTTGGCATAGTCAATAAAGAAGAAATAGATGTTTTTCTGGAACTCTCTTGCTTTTAAATGATCCAGAGGATGTTGGCAATTTGATCTCTGGTTCCTCTGCCTTTTCTAAATCCAGCTTGAACATCTGGAAGTTCCCAGTTCATGTATTGCTGAAGCCTGGCTTGGAGAATTTTGAGCATTACTTTACTAGATTGTGAGATGAGTGCAATTGTGCAGTAGTTTGAGCATTCTTTGGCGTTGCCTTTCTTTGGGATCAGGATGAAAACTGACCTTTTCCAGTCCTGTGGCTACTGCTGAGTTTTCCAAATTTGCTGGCATATTGAGTGCAGCACTTTCACAGCCTCATCTTTCAGGATTTGAAATAGCTTAACTGGAATTCCGTCACCTCCACTAGCATTGTTCATAGTGATGCTGCCTAAGGCCCACTTGACTTCACATTTCAGGATGTCTGGCTCGAGGTGAGTGACCACAATATCATGATTGTCTGGGTTGTGAAGATCTTTTTTGTACAGTTCTTCTGTGTATTCTTGCCACCTCTTCTTAATATCTTCTGCTTCTGTCAGGTCCATACCATTTCTGTCCTTTATTGAGCCCATTTTGCATGAAATGTTCCCTTGGTATCTCTAATTTTCTTGAAGAGATCTCTAGTCTTTCCCATGCTATTGTTTTCTTCTATTTCTTTGCACTGATCACTGAGGAAGACCTTCTTATCTCTCCTTGCTATTCTTTGGAACTCTGCATTCAGATGGGTATATCTTCCCTTTTCTCCTTTGCTTTTCGCTTCTCTTCTTTTCACAGCTATTTGTAAGGCCTCCTCAGGCAGCCTTTTTGCTTCTTTGTATTTCTTTTTCCTGGGGATGGTCTTGATCCCTGTCTCCTGTACAATGTCACAAACTTCCATCCATAGTTCATCAGGCACTCTATCAGATCTAGTCCCTTAAATCTATTTCTTACTTCCATTTATAGTCATAAGGGATTTGATTTAGGTCATACCTGAATGGTTTAGTGGTTTTCCCCACTTTCTTCAATTTGAGCCTGAATTTGGCAATAAGGAGTTCATGATCTGAGCCACAGTCAGCTCCTGGTCTTGCTTTTGCTGACTGTATACAACTTTTCCATCTTTGGCTGCAAAGAATATAATCAATCTGATTTTGATGTTGGCCATCTGGTCATGTTCATGTGTAGAATCTTCCCTTGTGTTGTTGAAAGAGGGTGTTTGCTCTGACTAGTGCGTTCTCTTGGCAAAACTCTATTAGCCTGTGCCCTGCTTCATTCTGTACTCCAAGGCCAAATTTGCCTGTTACTCCAGGTGTTTCTTGATTTCCTACTTTTGTATTCCAGTCCCCTATAATGAAAAGGACATCTTTTTTGGGTGTTAGTTCTAAAAGGTCTTGTAGCTCTTCATAGAACTGTTCAACTTCAGCTTATTCAGTATTACCGGTCAGGACATAGACTTGGATTACTGTGATATTGAATGGTTTACCTTGGAAACGAACAGAGATCATTCTGTCATTTTTGAGATTGCATCCAAGTATGGCATTTCAGACTTTTTTGTTCGCCATTTCTTCTAAGGGATTCCTGCCCATACTAGTAGATATAATTGCCATCTGAGTTAAAGTCACCCATTCCAGTCCATTTTAATTTGTTGATGTCTAGAATGCCAATGTTCACTCTTGCCATCTCCTATTTGACCACTTCCAATTTGCCTTGATTCATGGACCTAACATTCCAGGTTCCTATGCAATATTGCTCTTTACAGCATCGGACCTTGCTTCTGTCGCCAGTCACATCCATAACTGGGTGTTGTTTTTGCTTTGGTTCTATCCCTTCATTCTTTCTGGAGTTATTTCTCCACTGATCTCCAGTAGCATGTTGGGCACCTACCAACCTGGGGTAGGTGTCATAATTTTTATTTTGTTATGTCAAAATAATTATGACATAATTTTCAGTGTCATAATTTTTGTTTTTTTCTTTTCATACTGTTCATGGGGTTCTCAAGGCAAGAATACTGAAGTGGTTTGCCATTCCATTCTCCAGTAGATCACATTCTGTCAGACCTCTCCACCATGACCTGTCCATCTTGGGTGGCCCCACATGGCTTGGCCTAGTTTCTTTAAAGAAGCTATCAAAATGTATTTATATGTGGGCCCCTTCAGATTTTTATTCCTATTTAAATCCAAGTTGTTATTTTTATGTCTGTTTTCTTTGCTTTTTAAAAAAACATTAAAAATTAAATTATTTATTTTAATTGCTAATTACTTTACAATGTTGTGGTGGTTTTTGCCATACATTGACATGAATCAGTCATGGGTGTACATGTGTCCCACCATTCTGATTGATTTTAAAAATATGGCCAGTTCTTAACCCCTCTCCCCTCCCTCCCTCCCCACCCCATCCCTGTGGGTTGTCCCTGAGCACCAGCTTTGGGTGCCCTGCTTCATGCATCAAATTTGCACTGGTCATCTGTTTCACATATGGTAATATACATGTTTCAAAGCTATTCTCTCATATTGTCCCACCCTCGCCTTTTCCCACATAATCCAAAAGTCTATTCTTTACATCTGTGTCTCTTTTGCTGTCTTCCATATAGGGTCATCATTACCATCTTTCTAAATTCTATATGTATGCGTTAATGTACTCTATTGGTGTTTCTCTTTCTGGTTTACTTCACTCTGTATAATAGATACCAGTTTTCTTAGCTTTTGGTGAAAGAATGCTTAATGTTTTTCTTTCTGTAGGTAGTTCCCTTCTCTTATTTCAGACTTGGGTCTGTGGGAAAGATTGAGGTATTCTGACTTTGGAAACAAAGAGCAAAGAGAAGAAGCTCCTACTACAGGAACTGTTGTGTAACAATCCACTCTAAAATGTAGTGGATTAAAATGTCAAATATTTATCTAACCCGTGAATCTGCAGATGAGCTCTCTGTGCTCTATCTGGCTAGATACTTCTTCTGGTTATGATCAGGCACATGTGATCACACCTGTGGTCAGCCACACTCAGCAGGACAATTATGTCTTGAGGTTGGCTGAGCTGAGCTGGTGGGGTAACTGGACTCTGTGTCTCTCACCATCCAATAGGTTTATTCTCAGAGGAAGGATTGCAAGAGAGCAAGAGAAAGTTTGCAAGGGCTTCTAAAGCCTAGACTTAAGACGGATCCAGTGTCACACTCTCAGAATTCAAACCATTCAAAACAACACACCAGACCAGCCCAGTTTCAATGGCTGGTGAAATGGCTTCCATTTTAAGTCATGTTGGAAAGAATTTAGGGAGGGGTTAAGAACTGGCCATATTTTTAAAATCAATTTACCACAGCAGACAAACACTAACACTGCAGCCTAGAAATATCCATATTTACAGGACTGGCAAACATTATTTATAAGGGACCACATAGTAGACATTTTTGTCTCTACAGGTCAGAAGCATCTGTCACAACTACTCAACTTTGTTGTAGTGCCAAAGCAGCCCTGGACAATCAGTGAATAAATGGACATGGACACATTTCAATAAAACTTTATTAACAAAACAAGCGGCAGGCTGGATTTGATCCTTGGTGCTATAGTTTGCTGATCCCTTATCTGTTATCGAGGTGAGATTGTTTTGCTAAAAAGGCCTTAGCTTTCAAACAAATAGTGTGATTTCCATCAGACGCTAACAAACTCCGGGAGGACCAAAGTTGACTCAAATATCAGACCACAGGCCAACATATGGATGAGCTTTTGTTCAACTGTCAGGGGAAGGGCATTCCTTGGGCTTTTATTTTTTAATTAATTAATTTATTTTAATTGGGGGCTAATTACTTTACAATATTGTAGTGGTTTTTGCCATACATTGACATGAATCAGCCATGGGTGTACATGTATTCCCCATCCTGAACCCCTGTCCCACCTCCCTCCCTATCCTATCCCTCAGGGTCATCCCAGTGCACCGGTCCTGGTCACCCTGTCTCATGCATCGAACCTGGACTGGCGATCTATTTCACATATGATAATATACATGTTTCAGTGATATTCTCTCAAATCATCCCACCCTCACCTTCTCCCACAGAGTCCAAAAGTCTGTTCCTTATCTCTGTGTCTTTTTTGCTGTCTCGCATATAGGGTCATCATAACCATATTTCTAAATTCCATATATATGCGGTAATATACTGTATTTGTGTTTTTCTTTCTGACTTACTTCACTCTGTATAATAGGCTCCAGTTTCATCCACCTCATTAGAACTGATTCAAATGCATTCCTTTTAATAGCTGAATAATATTCCATTTTGTATATGTACCACAGCTTTCTTATCTATTCGTCTATAATGGACATCTAGATTGCTTCCATGTCCTGGCTATTGTAAACAGTGCTTTGATGAACATTGAGGTACACATGTCTCTTTCAATTCTGGTTTTCTCAGTGTGTATGCTCAGCAGTGGGATTGCTGGGTCATAAGGCAGTTCTATTCCCAGTTTTTTGAGGAATCTCCATACTGTTCTCCAAAGTGACTGTACTAGTTTGCATTCCCACCAACAGTGTAAGAGGGTTCCCTTTTCTCCACACCCTCTCCAGCATTTATTGCTTGTGGACTTTTGGATCGCAGCCATTCTGACTGGCGTGAAATGATACCTCATAGTGGTTTTGATTTGCATTTCTCTGATAATGAGTGATGTTGAGCATCTTTTCATGTGTTTGTTAGCCATCTGTATGTCTTCTTTGGAGAAATGTCTATTTAGTTCTTTGGTCCATTTTTTGATTAGGTCATCTATTTTTCTGGAATTGAGCTGTAGGAGTTGCTTGTATATTTTTAAGATTAGTTGTTTGTCTGTTGCTGCATTTGTTATAAGCTTCTGCATCAGCATTTTTAAACCTCCCAGTGGAAGTCCAACATGCAGCCAAGTTTGAGAGTCAGGTTTTCTCTGCACCCTTTAGGGACTGTCTGTGGTCTGGACCATCCCATGCTTGCTTGTCCCCCCACTCACCAGGATGCCCCTTCTGAGAACCCATCAGCTCCAGGAGTATTCTTCTTGGGAACTCAATAATACATAATGACAGGGTTGTTGTTGTTCAGCCACTCAGTCGTGTCCGACTCTTTGCGACCCCATGGACTGCAGCACACCAGGCTTCACTGTCGACACTTCACTGCCTCCATGAGTTTGCTCAAACTTATGTCCATTGAGTCGGTGATGTCATCCAACTGACTAATCTCTCTGAATTTTGATGCAGCCCCAGGGCCCTGAGCTTCAATATTTGTCATCTTGAAAGTTCATTTCGCTTTTCAAAATCTCACTTTTCTTTTCAGCATTCATCTATAAGTTTATAATCTCAGAGTACTCTATTTTGGAAGACCAATACTTTTTCAACAGAAATATTCCTTTTGCTTAGGGTTAAACATGAATAGCCAGAATTATCTGAAGGCAGACTTCACAAAGAATATATTTAACTTTTAACAGTTAAAATAATCTTCTATTTAAGTGTCCTCTGAACATGCCACTAACTGAAGTCAATATTTTATTAATTTTCCTGTAACTTGCTCAAAGCAGCATGGCAACCAGCTCTAAGGACTCTATTGGGTCAGTTTCCATCCTGTTACTTCATTCTGGTAATAGGTGGAAATTTAAGCTAAAAAGAAGTTTGGAGATCATCTGGTTCCCTGTCTTCTCCTATTTCATTAACAAACTAACAGCTCAAAAGTTAAGTTGTTTTTCCAACTTAGAAAAACACATGCAGGTGAGAATAGCAAGATGCTTCTTTATATATGGAAGATTCTATAGTGCTTTCAGGAAACAGTTTGCAGGGAGCACTAATCGTGTTCTCTGTCCTGTTCTCTCAGCCTCTATCTTTCTGCTGCACTCTCTGCAGGGCCTGTGTTTCTGAAGAACAGTAGCTCCTCTTCAGAAGTGGCTCACTTCAGTCACCTCCTCAAATCCATCCTCAAGGGATTCTAGTTTGCCAACGTCATCCCACAGCTGTCTCTCTGCCAAGCCGATTCTTGCCCCTCACTGTTTGTCTTGGAATACAGCCACTCCAGACCCTTCCCTTCTCTGGGGCTTCCTCACAGGCATCACCTGGGCTAACCCAGAGGAGAGAGCGTGACAGAGTTTCTTATGGAGCGGGGAGCCCCACTGCTGGACAAGGCGAGCTCTTTCTTAATACCTCTCCGGTCAAGTCTTTTCTCTCTCCCATGATTTTTCTGTAAAGCCCTTCAAGTAAAGATATCAGTAACTGGGGAACCAGCTGAAAGACTGTCTGGCCAAACATCTCTCCCAAGGCTGATTCTGCACCTGGGAAAAAGTCTGCCCTCAGCTTTGACAGCCATCTGAAGTGTGGAGCCAGCCAGTCTGGGATGGAATCTCCCCATTCTTCCTGCTGCTAGAATCCTAGCTGCAAAGCATGCCTTTCATGAAGGAACTCTGAGAATTTGTTGTTGCTTTTGCCATTTTTGATCTTCCCTGGTGGCTCGGATGGTAAAGCGTCTGCCTACAATGCAGGAGACCTGGGTTCAATCCCTGGGTCGGGAAGATCTCCTGGAGAAGGAAATGGCAATCCACTCCAGTATTCTTGGCTGGAAAATCCCATGGATGGAGGAACCTGGTTAGGCTACAGTCCATGGGGTCACAAAGAGTCGGACATAACTGAGCGACTTCACTCACTCACTCACTTGCCATTTTGATGCTGTGAATGGATGATGCCCATTCTAAACTTGGAGAAAAATTGAGTGTAAGGCAAGCCCATCCAGATTCTAATCAAAGGTATAGACCACCACCAAGAGACAGGGAACAGCTGAATTCTGAAGTGTGGACCAAAACCACATTAGTCAATAATCTTATGCTGCTGCTGCTGCTAAGTCACTTCAGTTGTATCCGACTCTGTGCGACCCCATAAATGGCAGCCTACCAGGCTCCCCCATCCCTGGGATTCTCCAGGCAAGAACACTGGAGTGGGTTGCCATTTTCTTCTCCAATGCATGAAAGTGAAAAGTGAAAGTAAAGTCGCTCACTCATGTCTGACTCCCAGCGACCCCATGGACTGCAGCCTACCAGGCTCCTCTGTCTGTGGGATGTTCCAGGCAAGAGTACTGGAGTGGGGTGCCATTGCCTTCTCCAAATAATCTTATAACCTAAGATAAATAACTGATTTAACACAGTTATTTTAATGAGTATTACAGAAGATAGGACCAGATCACCAAATCCATGATTCAGTACATGATGGCTTTTCTTGTTTACTATGTAAACTTCAAAGTTTTTAACTATACAGAAAAGTAGAGAGGGCAATGTAAACTCATATATGCACCACCTTGATTTAATACTTTTAAATGTTTTATCACATTTGCTCGATCTCTTTTTTCACTTTGGTAAAAGAAATTTACCCATGCAACACCCAAACTCAGTATAAATCTCTAAAAAATAAGTACATTTTTCTATATGACCACGGTATTATTATATTGCTCAACAAAATTATTAATTTCTTAGCATCATCTCACAATTCAGTTCAGCATCTCAAGTTGTTACTATAATATTTGGGGATCCAGATTTAATCAAGATGAGCACATCTTGCTTATGAAGGGACAAGTATCTGTCCCTGGTTGGTCTGTGAGAGGAAAAGATTGTGTGGCCTCACATTAGTCAGGGAAGACTGTAGAAAATGGTGAGACTGGGGAGGGAAAGTTTTCAGGAGAGGTAGTGAGACAGGCTGGGATCCTTTGCTGCAGTGCTTGTATCTGGACAAATGTCTCCAGGAACAACAAAATACAAAGAAACTATAGGAGCTTTATTGACTTCCAAAGCTTTTGACTGTGTGGATCACATACTTGGAATCTGAAGAGATGGGAATCAGCCACCTGATCCCTCTTAAGAATCTGTATGCAGTCAGGAAGCAACAGTTAGAACTGGTCAGAACAACAGACTGGTTCAAGATACGCAAGGCTGCATAGTCACATGTATACTAACAGAGTACATCATGGAAACGAGAAACAAATTGGAATCAGATTGCGGAGAAAATCAACCTCAGATACAGATGACACTCGGCAGAAAGTGAGGAGGGGCTAAAAGCCTCTTGAGAAAGTGAGTGGAGTGAAAAGGGGCTAAAGCTCAACATTCAGAAAACGAAGATCATGGCATCTGTCCCATCACTGCATGGGAAATAGATGGGGAAACAGTGAAAAGTGTCGACTTGTTTCTGGGCTCATCACTGCAGATGGTGACTGCCGCCATGATAGACGCTTGCTCCTTGGAAGGAAAGTTATGACAACCTAGATAGCATATTCAAAGCAGAGAATCACTTTGCAAGGTTCGCCTGTCAAGGCTATGGTCTTTCCTGTGGTCATGTATGATGTGAGAGTTGGACTGTGAAGAGGCGAGCGCCGAAGAATTGATGCTTTTGAACTGTGGTGTTGGAGAAGACTCTTGAGAGTCCCTTGGACTGCAGAAGATCCAACCAGTCCATTCTGAGGGATCAATCCTGAATTTCTTTAGAGGAATGATGCTAGCTGAAACTCAATTGGCCACCTCATGCGAAGAGTTGACTCATTGGAGAAGACTCTGATGCTGGGAGGGATTGAGGGCAGGAGGAGAAGGGGACGACAGAGGATGAGATGGCTGGATGGCATCACTGACTCGATGGATGCGAGTCTGGTGACCTCCAGGAGCTGGTGATGGACAGGGAGGCCTCGTGGTGGTTCATGGGGTCGCAAGAGTCGGACACGACTGAGCGACTGATCTGATCTGATCTGATCTGATAGGAGACTAAAGTAAGTGCATGAATGCAGCTGCTGGGGCAAAGTGGGAACAAGATACAAAAGACCAGAAACCCAACTGCCACTTCTTAGGTATCCAGAGCAAACACAGGGTACTGCGCATGATCCCTGCACACAGCACCAACCAGGGGGTGGGCAGACCACCCTGGCCACCCCCTGACCTGCCGTGACTCACACCTCATTTAAGGAACCAGCTTTAACGGAGCAAGCAAGGGATCAGTTATTTGTTTTGCTTCCTCGTGCTTCATCACAAGCCCCAGTAGAATCTTGCCTGCATTTCTCATCTGGCCTCATCAATTTCTATTGATCAAAGAGTCCAAGGACCCCTACAACCAGGTACAAAATTCCAGGTAGAGACAGCAAGAAGAGTAATACAGGAGCAAGGAGAAGGTGGTCCGTCCATGTCTGAAAATAGTGATACACAAGATTTACTTTGTAACAGTCACTTTCTGGGGAAAATGTAAAGGGTGAGATAGAGGAAGACAAACTGGCAAACTTTATGATTTAAAAGGAATCGATGTTTATTGATGAGCACTTCATCATTTCCGAGGGCTTTAAGAAAATGCATCTCCTTTTGGTGCGTGCGTCGGTGTGCCGCTGCCGCCCCCCAGCCACCCCGCCCCCCCCCCCTCCAACAAAAAGGGGGGTTTTTTTCCTCCAAAAAGAAAAAAAAAAAAAAAAAAAATATGTCGACTTTAGTGACCCCATGAAAGGAGCCTACCAGGCTCCTCCGTCCATGGGATTTTCCAGGCAAAAGTGAGACAATGAAAAGGGACTGTTAGTTCAGATGGCATCGTCCGAAAGCTCTCCATGCCCCCTGCTTACTTCACTTTCCATTTTCTTTTTCTCTTCCTTGTTAGAAATCACAGCACCTCTGTGCAATTGCATTTGAAAATGACCAAAGAAACTAAAGGCCAAGGTTTGGAAAAGGAAATGGCAACCCACTCCAGTATTCTTGCCTGGAGAATCCTGTGGACAGAGGAGCCTGGTGGGCTGCTGTTCATGGGGTCACAAAGAGTCGGACACGACTGATTGACTAAGCTCCACATGCATGCTATATAGAGAAAATGGTCATAAAGCCAGTTCCTGGATGTTTCCTGGTTGGAAATGAAAAGGTGTCAGAAATGAGGCTGAAAATTACAACATAATAATTCTAGAAAGCCAAGAGACAGCACAATTGCTGGGTGTCTTGAAACTGTCTTGAATGCAACAGAGAAATGAGGACTGGAAGTGCTGCCACAGAGCTGCTCTACGGCCTCCTGAGTCATCACACTAATTAGAAAGGCAGATGCTTGATGGACTAGACTGACTCGCTAGACTGACAAGCTAACTGGCTTGACTGTCAAATCCTGGGGCCTGGGAGTTTTAATCCATTCTCCCAGATATTCTTGCACACTCAAATTTAAGAAACACTGGCCTGCGATATAGCCTCTCAGGCTTTCTCTTCAGTGTGTATCCTGCTTCCACAATTAGCACCTTGAAACTTCAGCTTCCCCCTTGCTTTCTGTCTATAGCACAGAATTTTCCCTGTTTTTAACAACATAAGAAAGCAAGGAAGAAAAACATGCATATCAACCAAATTGGGGGGAAAAAAAGTTCCTGTTGTTTTCTACCTTCCAGTTCTTTCTTTTATCTTTAGTGTTTCAAATTTTACACATGACCTATAACTGTACTCTCCAGGTCTCACAAAATACCACTATTTAAGCACTCGACATCCACCTTCTACAGAATATCGCTCCAGAGACTTACCAGTGTGACAAGAGATACCACAATGCTAAAATCACCAGATGACCTGCTAATCAGTGAGTCTCATTCTCCATCTGTGCTCTTGACTGCTGGCAGCAGCATTGAAATTTAACTCTTTGGACTTCTTAATATAGCAATCTAATGCCATTTAACTTCTCATTTCCTATTTCTCAGGCTTCTTCCTGCCCCCACTAAACAAGTGCTTTTTCCCAGACTCAACCTTCAACCTTTGCTCTTATTTTTTCCATTCTCCCTCCAATAGAGATCAGATCAGATCAGATCAGATCAGTCATTCAGTCGTGTCCGACTCTTTGCGACCCCATGAACTGCAGCACGCCAGGCCTCCCTGTCCATCACCAACTCCCGGAGGTCACTCAGACTCACATCCATCGAGTCAGTGATGCCATCCAGCCATCTCATCCTCTGTCGTCCCCTTCTCCTCCTGCCCCCAATCCCAAACATCCAATGTTTCCACTTCAGCAGTTACCTGCCTCCACTGAAGGGTCAGGCTATCTAGGTGTATGACATGTCAACTCACCAAGAGGACAGTTTCCAGTTAGACATTCTCCTGTCCCCTGATGTCCAAGCATTTTCTCCAAATCCTCAGCCTCTCCCAGCCAGGTCCCTTCTAATTTCCTTTTATCCATAAACAGGCTTCCACAAGGCAAGCCTTAAACCTCATGTAACTTCCGCCACTTCTATCATATCTCATGATGTCCCAAGCCCTACGTCTACTATGCATGCATATTTTTTCCTAGCTTGCCTCTGCGGTTCTTGCCCAAGTCCCATTACACCCATCAAAATATTAAATATATAGTAATGAGAAAACTATTTCAGTAGACTTGAAAAATGTATAAACGAAGTCCCAGGTTAGGATCTGGTGGCTTGAGTTCTATTCAGTCTACCTCTCAGAGGCTCAGTTTCTTTTCCTGTAAAATGATACTTTGAGAACAGCTTATTTAATAGGGCTATTGGGGAGAATATAGATTTCACATAGTACTTTAAGGTTATAGTTGTTAAGAATAATTATATGTTATTATTATTATTATTATTAAATGACTCTTGATTCTCCTTTAGATCAGAAGGTGACAAATCGGGCTTGAGGTCTAAGTAAAATTATGAAATAGATGAAGTCAGCTTCCCCAGATCATCAAGTCTTTAGTGTGATTTTTCTTCCTGTCAAAGCTGTGGTTTCACGAAGGTCTAAACATTGGCTGGCTGACAACAACCTGTCTTAGCAGCATAGGATTTAAGCATGGATTTCATGCGTGTGTACTTGTGTGTGTGTGTGTGTGTGTGCTTGTGTGTGTGAGTATCAGCAAGGAGAATAGCTTTGGGGAGCAGCCAATTTTTCCTAGCATCGTTGAAATCTCCCCCAGGCTTTTTTCTGTCCTCCACTTTCTCAGGAGATACCCCCCAGAGAGTTTGCCATCAAGAACAGAGAAAACTGGAGTCAGGATTTCCTCCTGGCCCAGCCACCCACAAGTACTATTCCCCATCTTGTGGAACAAACAGTGAGAAGCCCAGACAGGCTAGTCATGCCTGATTAACCCATTTATACCTCGGGGTCATTTTTAAGCTGGAGGCTGAACACCAAATGGCTCTAAGTCCTTAGGTTGAATGGAGAAAAGTTTTATACTATGTATCTGTTACAGTAATAACTTCACTGCTATAAAATCCCTTGATTAACCCAATATTCTAAATGCTGTTAATAATTTAGATAGGCTGTAGCAACAACCCAGTCCAGTGTTCTTGCCTGGAGAATCCCATGGACAGAGGAGCCTGGTGGGCTATAGTCCATAGTGTTGTGCAGAGTCAGACATGACTGAAGCAACGTAGCGCGGCATGGTAGACAGCAACAAAATGATCTGCAAAACCAAAGGGGAAAAGTAAGTATTATAAATGGTGATGGAAGGACTATAAAGTACTAACCCATTGAATACATAACACTCAGAATATTCACACTCTTAAGTAATGAAACGGGAAAAGTTCAGACGTGTCCCTTAACCCCTACTGTCTTTCTTCTTGGAAGCATAACTGAGAATATGATTTTGTGTAATGGTATAATGAAGACATTGTACTTTGTGCATCTGGAACAGTCAATGCAATTTTAGCTATTTTCCACAGCAAGCAGGAGGAGGGATTAACATTTATTGGGCACAGATAGCTTTGTGAAAGTGAAAGTGTCTTAGTCATGTCCTACTCTTTGCAACACCATGGACTGTAGCCTGCCAGGCTCCTCTGTCCTTGGAATTCTCCAGGTCAGAATACTAGAGTGGGTAGCCTTTCCCTTCTCCAGGGTATTTTCCCAACGCAGGCATTAAACCCAGGTCTCCTGCATTGCAGGAGGATTCCTTACTATCTGAGACACCAGGGAAGCCCACAGAGAGCTTCATACATCTTAAAATTTAATCATCATAAAGACCATGATCATATTGAATATTAAGAAACTGGGGCTCTCTGACCTCAGAGAGGTCAGAAATCTTGTTGAAGTCCAGACTGTAGAACTGGGTTTGAACTCAGATTTATCTCATTTCATATCTCTTCTCTAACACCTTCTTATTGAAGTATAATATTCAAACAAAAATGCATTCTGGTCCTAAGTGGAAGGTGCTGAAATCTTTACTTCGTAAACACTTCATGTAAGCAACCCCTGGATTAAGGAACTGATAAGCCCCACGATTAAGGAACCAGAACCCCAAACACCTTCATGGAAAACCATTATACTTGATTCCAATACCAGAGATCAGTTTTGCCTCTTTTTGAATGTGAATAAATAGACGTGTAACAAGTCCTCTCTTGACTTCTTCTACCCAATTTTGTGAAATTCATTATATCCTTTTAAGCAGTTATAAGCAGTTGCAAACCATTGTTTCTCATTGCTGTATAAATATTCCACTGTAAGAATACACAATGATACATTTACCCACTCTATGGTGAATAAACAAGTGAAGTATTTCCTGTTTGGTGGTATTACAAATAATCCTGCTATGAACAGTCATGGTTGACCTTATTTGACATTTCTGCTGGATTTATATCTAGGGGTAGAATCACTGTGTCATAGAATATGCATAGTGCCAACTTTATTGAATAATGCCAACAAATTACTCAAAGTATCTACCTTTCCATCTGTAGAATATGAGAGTTCTAATTATTCTACATCCTTGCCAACATGTGCAATTACCTATTTTTTTCATTCAGCACTTTTTAGGAGTGGATTGGTATCTCACTGAGATTTTAATTTCTATGAAAATTCTGGGCTCCCTTGACTTGCTTCTTCCTCCTGCTTCCTTCATATTTGATGGCTTGTAACCAAATTTAGGGCCAACTAGCACCTCTAAATGCACACAGAGGTCTTCAAATGCATCAAGCCAGGAGGAGCAATAAGCCCATGAACAACAAGGTGGCGTCTTTAGGCAAGAACCAGTGTACTAATAACTATATCCAAAAAGGAAGATGAGAAGCAGTTAGTAGAAGTAGAGCAGATTGCAAAACAAGTCCCAGTTCTCCACCCCGTATCCATGCCATTTCAGCAACGTGACCTTGCGGCTCCTCCCATCAAGAGGGAGAGCTTTTATATATGAACTGGCCTTTCAATTCACCTTAGTCTGTAGAATATGGCACAATTAACACTATGCCTGGTTGGTTTAGACTTCAAAATATCCTGAATGGTTCTACTCTTTTGTTGGAATCCCACTGAGCCACTGGGCTAGACTATAGTAAAGTTAGAGACACATGAACTAGAGTAGAGTTGTCCCAGCTGAAACCAGGAGAGAGTTTTCTCCTCAGCCAAACCAGGACCAGGTCAGCAGAGTACTGGTCAATTGCGGATTTGTAAATTTCTAAATGACTGTTGTTTCAATCCACCAAAACCAAGGAGTATGGCAAACTCTCCTGTTTCACACATTTTCCCCAAAGTGGACCCCCTGCTATAGTCTGATACTGATTTTCTCTGCCCAGTATTGTCTCCTCTTCCCAGGAAAAATATTTCTCTCTCTCTCTCTCTTTGTGGCCACACTGTGTGGCTTGTGGGATCTTAGTTCCCTGATAGTAATCAAACTTGCGTCCCCTACCTTGGGAACATGGAGTCTTAACCACTGGAAAATTAGGGAAGTCCCTGATATTACTCTTATCTCTGTAATGTTCCATAAAAGTCAAATGAGATGGGGGGTTTTCTTTTTCTTAGTCTGCACTCTTAAAGAACTTTGTATTAACTGAAGATTTGAGGAGCACTCCCTTAGCAGAAGCAAGTTCCACAAGGGAAAGTCCTGCTTTTAATAGACTCTAATTTGCTCCTGGATCACCGTTGCACATCAGTCCCCAAGTCCAGCCCCAAGAAGCCAGGAGTTGCCTGTGTCAGCACACATAGCTCCCTGAACTCTGATGTGCTGCCAAGTAGTTCTCCTCCCAAAGCAATCAAACCATCCCTTTGCCAGGAAGGAAAATGACTGCCTTTGATGTCTCACTGGATCTGTGCTAGAACATTTCCAAAAAAGATGAGTCTGCAAAAATCCTTCCTTGGTAGAGAGGTGATACAGCAGATTGGGCCCAAGTGTTGTCCTAAAATGCCCAGGAATCGCTTTCAATTTGTTCAAATAAAGACTCTGGTCAAGTAGGGGTGGGGCCTGAGTTTTAATATTTTCAGAACCTCCGGAGTGATGCTGATACCTTTGGTGCATGGGCTGCACTTTCAATAGCAAAGGTCTAAGGTCCAGATTTTAGACAAACAGACCTGTAACTCAGTGGCTCATAGCTTCAACTTTCTTGTCTGCTAGTTGGATTGGTATAAGATTTATGTGAGACTATGCATGTAGAAAACTAATCATGTACTAATTCCTAGTACAAAGGATATGTGGATGATATAGAGTTATTGTATTAATATTATGCAGAGATGTAGAGTTGCTCAATGTTTAATGCATAGTCTCACTCTCCATAAATAGGTCTTGATTATTATCAGGATTTCCATGGGCCCAGTGCCAGGCAGCTTTCGATGTTTTCTGAGACCCATGTTCTTGTCCTGGCAACCTTAGAAGCAGTCCTAAAGCTGAGGTAAAATACAAGTGGTGGAATTTAGGTAATTCTGAGGGAGTCTTACTTAGGATACTGCTGCTAAGTCACTTCAGTCGTGTCCGACTCTTAGCAACCCCATGGGCTGCAGCCTACCAGGCTCCTCCATCCATGGGATTTTCCAAGCAAGAGTACTGGAGTTGGATCCCATTGCCTTCTCCACTTACTTAGGATAAGAAAGCTTAAAAGCAGGGGTCCTAGAGAGGTTGTGGTGAGTCAGGGTCCCCTGATTTGAAACCTATGCTATTGAACCTTTCCCATGATTTCCATTCATGTCCAAAACCTGTGAAGCTTTTAGTCCTATGCATTTGCCCATAGCTTATAAGGTTAAGTTGAAAGAAGACTGCATCTTTCCCAAGCAAAAAATACTCAGATGTTTCCCAAACCCACTTTCCCAAGCAAATCAAATAATCAGACAGAAGGAAGAATCAGGTGTTATGGGGCTTTTCCATTAGATATGTTCATTAAACCCTTACAACTCAACATGTGGACCAGGGACCAAAAGCACTGACATCATCTGAAAGTTTATTATAAATGCAAAATCTCAGGTTCCCCCCATTAGACCTACTCAATCAACTTCTTTGGGATTGGACCGAGGTATCTGTATTTTAACAACCTCTCCAGGTGATTCTGAGGCATGTTCAAGTTTGAGAAGTTTAACTTTACAGCCTCAAACCAACAGTATCAATATGGTCCCTTCTCGTTTTAGGAATCTAGGAGCTCAGACCCTAACCAACAGTCTACCGAACTAGAATCTGTATTTGAACAAGATCCTCAGGGCATTAGTATGCTCACTATAGTTCTAAAAATAATGCTCAAGGGTAGAACATACTCTGGGTTCAATCTATCCTCCAGGATACTGACTAGATGGATTATGGAACCAGGAAAAACATACGTAAATTAGTGGAATAAGAGAAGAATTCAGATAGAGCTGCCTCTGCATTGTAATTGTTTAATCGCTAAGTCATGTCTGACTCTTTTGCAATCCCATGGACAGTAGCCCACCATGCTCCTTTGTCCATGAGATTTCTCAGATAAGAATAATGAAGTGGGTTAGCCACTTCCTTCTCTGTGGGATCTTCTTGACCCAGGGATTGAACCCGTGTCCCCTGCTTTGCAAGCAGATTCTTTACAACTGCGCCACCAGGAAAGCCCATTGCATTGAAGCAAATAAGAAGGAATGAAAGCTTCAGACATTACTATTCACACTTACAAGTCTACTTAACCTACATTTGGGATGTGCTGGGCTTAAGTGGAGTGAGTTACAGACAGTGTTCTTACTGGATGACCATTAGGAGCAGTTTTCACTTTGACAGAACAGTGAGGGAGAAAACAGTTAGGGTATCTTTATTCCATCCCCATTCAATTTGAATCAGAGGCCAGCAGGAAGGGGAAGGAGGCTTTGTTCTTTGGGTGCAATTGAGGCATTCCTTCCCAAATTTTTACTCAGGGCCCTGGATTTAAAACTGACTGCTTCTGACAGTTCTAACTTATCTGAGACTCTAGGTATAGAAAGAGACTTCTGTGATTGGAAAGAAAAAGCCTTCTGGACAAGGTGCTTCAGTGGACACATCCACCACTGCCTTATCGTGCCCACTACACGTCCTGCGTGGGGCTGACTTGTCCACCCAGGTTGAAATCTGTGCTTTGGCTCATCTTGGATTTTTTATGATCAGGGAATAAAAATGCGGAAACTGGAACTTTGCTGGTATCTGACCAAGATATGGTATTGGAAACACCATCAGAGTATGTAATAATTTTAAAGTTTATTTTCAAAATTATATACATACATGTACATATAGCAACTGCTGACTTAAGCATATAAAACTCATCTACCTTCTTGTCCAGGTACTCCAAGCATCAGATGTGAAGATGTGATTAACCATGCAAGGGGGTTATTAGGGGAAATGCCTTGAGAGAAAATGGGGAGGCAGCCAAGGAAGACTGGGAGAACTCTGAAACCATAATGACGTCTAACTCTTATAAAGGAGAAAGTACAGGAAGGAAGGTTCTAGGGGCACAGACATCACTGTGCAGCCTGGGAAAGTTTCGGCAAGGTTCTCAGGGAGCTCCTGAGCCAGGGTAGCCTGCCAGAGGAGTACTGTGATCCCCAGAAATGGACCAGTGTTAGTATTGCTAAATGCTCAGTCACTAAGTCAGCTGCAATGGTGTCTATAGCAATGAGTATCCTCTGTCAACATCTCTTCCTATAGTTGGAGAAATGCAAGACACATTCTCAAAATCAAAACTTTCCTCCTCATCAAAAGTATTCAGTGTTGGCTGATATTTAAAGAGCCATGTATCAGCATGTTTGGCATCTCCTTGAGAGAAGATTTCATAAATATGAAATGCATCCAATCTGTATACTCACCTTAGACCTTCCATTGCTATCTGAGCAAATGGTCAGGCTCTATAAGTTTTCTTTGGAGAAACAGCAATAAGAAGTTTGGAGTTGTCATGTCAAACTTGGACTATAAAGTATTGATGCTTAACCAAGGCATTGACCATTGTTGATCACCTTCAAGAAGCCAGGAAACCAGAGTGGTGAGGTGAGTGTGAAGTGATATGTATACTGCCTTGAAACATCAACAGAAGATTGGCAGCAAGGATTTTCTCCCTTGTGAAATTGAGATCATGGCACTTGATTGAAATTCACTTGATAGATTGGTTTTCCATGATGAATGACATCACACTGAAAAATTTGAAATGTTGTACAAAAGAAAAGTGATTGTGTGAGTTGGACTCATGTCCAGTTAAGCAGAATAGGGTTTATTTTAAGGACACAAATGGGATTAGAACTGGAAACAGAAAGTCCCAAAGAAACAGAATAGAACCAGGAGTTGTCTATTATTTCTCTTCCGGGTTACCTATCAGTTTCTTCAGATGCAGATTCCTTTTTTACCCATAGACTGGAGGTCAATCCTTGGTCCATAATGTTGCTAAGAAGAAAGGCCCTGAATCTGAGATCACCCATCACAGAAGCCCCTGCTGCCAAGAGGAACCCACGGCTATTTCCTTGGGAAGTGGTTTGGACCAGGATATTTCAGTAAGAAATGAGAAACTGGACATGCCTGGCACCTAGACATATCCAACAGGTACAGCTTATAAATTGGCAAGGTGACATCATCCATAGAAACCAGACTATTAAATTAAAATCTGGAACTATGACTTATTCTCCTTCCAGTCCACATGACCTGGAACAAATCATGTAACTGCTCTAAGCTTCAATTTTCTTGCTGGGAATAAAAATGGGTTATGGGGAAATTCAAATCATATAATTTGCATGAAAATGTGTTGTAACTCTGAGATGCAAATAATGACCATCAGAGCTAAAGAGTGAATGGAAGCAAGCAAGCTGAGTTACTAACTTGCCAGGGAAGTGAATACACACCAGTGAAGAAATCCACTCAATGGTGAGTAGAAAACATACTTTGTTTTTTATTATAACATGCACAATTTTTGACAGATTACCAACAGACACAATGGTTGATTAAGTAAGCAGTTCCATGGTGATGGCAAAGGCTATCCGTACATCTTTTCATGAAAGATATATGTCAAAGTTGGGATTTCTTTTAACAAAGAATTGAGAGGGTCTTTAGAAATCAAAGAATCAGATTGTAGAGTCGGAAGCACCGGTCTCTGCAAATGTAATCTCTTTTTTAAAGGCTGTGTTTTCAAAGGCTTACTGGTTGGCAGACTAGCAAAACTCAGCATATTCGTGAAAGAACAAAGTGAGGACTTGCAAAGACCTTGGAGACAGGAGACCTGTGTCCTGTGCTGCTCCTGACTGGTTGTTTGTTCCAAGGTTATTTATTGTCCTTCTCTAGGCCTCCATTTCCTCAGTGATAAAATGTCTATAATTCATGACTAATGCTAATGTCCTTACCATCTCTGATAGACTCTGATTTCAGGAACTAGGATCTGATCATGAGCTAAAAAATGATTTTTTTTTTTCCCATCAGAGATGTTAGATGACATTAAAAATTCAAAAAGGATTGTGTTAGTATAGCCACAATATTATAACAAATTACCTCCCCAAATTTCATTGCTTAAAGCAACCATCTTATATTTTTCCCAAGTGCAAATGGACAGGGCCCCTTGATTGCTATGACTTGGGCTTGGTTGATCTTGACTGGGCTCACTCACATGTTGTAGTCTGCGGGTAAGTTCTTGAGGGTAGCTAGTATGTGTTGACCTAAGCTGGGTGCTGGGTGACGCAGGGCCTCTGCCTCTAGTGGATGGTCTGCCATCTTCTAGGAGACTAGTCTAAGCTTATTGATGTGCCAGTGGAAGGTTCCAGGAAAGAGAATGGAAGGATGCAAGAACTGGCACTTAGTCATTTCCATTGCATTTTACTGACCAAAGAAAATCGTAAGGTGAGCTCAGGTTTATCAGTAATGAAGTAGACATCATCTCTTGATAGAAGGAGCTACAAAATCATATTGCATAAGTGGGTGGAAGGAGGCAGCAATGACAAACTGGGGACATTTGGGACACTAATCAGCCAAATGGTAGCTAGACTGATCTATATGATTCTTTCTGAAACACTTCACAATATTTTCCTAAGTCACACAGGTTAAATCTCACTCCTACACAACAAAGAGAACCACAAGGGGTAGCACTCTGTTCATCTCTTTCTGGAAAATCTTCCAAACAAACACAAGAACAAGGGCGTGGCATTTGCCTAAGGAATAGTAGGTTAATGGCTGGTTTATGTCCTTTCAAAAGAATGGTTAGTGTCTCAGATGACCTCTAAGTCATCTTTCTCCCAGTCCATAAGTACTGTCCAGAAATTTTATTTTTTTCAGTACAGTCTTCGTGAAAACTGCAACAGATACAAATTAGCAGAACAGAAGCTGAGAAACTGTCCCCACACTAGCTATCCAAACAAAAGTCCCAAATTTCCTGTTGCCTTGGCCAACCCTGAGATATCCATGAAGGAACCAGACACCTAGAAGAAAAGGTGGTGGCTATCCAGAGTGGACATCATGACTCATATAATGTAGTCTTAGGTCTTTTAACTACAAACTCACTCAGTAACCTTGGGAAATGCATTAAATTTCTTCAATCATTAGTTTATTCTTCAGGAAAACAAGAGGTTAGGGTCAATTGACCCAGAGGTTAGGGTCAATCAGGGCTTCTCAAACTTGCATGTATCTGTACACATGAATTATCTGTAGATCTTGTAAAAAATGTAAATTCAGAGGCAGTTGAGGGACTGACATGCTTCGTTTGAAATCAGCTTTCAAGTGGTGCCAGTGATACCGATGTTCTTGGTGCATGGACCACTCTTTAGGTAGCAAAGGATTAAATCATAGAGCCATTGAACATTGCCTTGAAAAGGATCCCCTATTCCAATGCTGTTTCTATGGTCTTATCCAGCCCTAGAGTCCTTGAGGTCAGAGAACCTGAAGGTGCCCTGGTGCCCAAGCTCTGTAAGAATTTAATGGTCATTTGAATTGTTCAATAAAGTGACAAAAATGACCTCAAAATAACACCATAGTTTCCTTGTAACTATGTAAGTAAGGAGACACTTGATTTCTGTCTAATGGTTTATATGAACTAATGGGCTCTTATAGCTCATGCCTTCCACTGAGTAGAGACTGAATAATCTTTACATTTGCTTTACATCATTACATTTACTCAAGGATCTAGTATTGGATGATCTGAGGTGGAGCTGATATAATAATAATGGAGACAAAGTGCACAATAGATGTAATGTGCTTGAACTATCCTGAAATCATCCCCCTCCACTGTCCATGCAAAAAGTGTCTCCCATGAATCCAGTTTCTGGTGCACAAAAGGTTGGGGGCCACAGCTTTAAATGATCTACCCAAGGCCACTCTCCTCACATGTTAATTGTATACAGTAAAATACAGCTATTCCTAATAGCATAGCTATTCTTCCTTAAAATTGGCAAGTGAGACAACAGAGAAGCAGCACAGATTCATACAGCAAGTGAGATTGCTCCAGAAGTAGTGATTGGCAAAATCTAGATTTCTCCATGTGAACAAGTATGATGACTGGTAGAAAAATAACCTGTACACTACATATACTATATTCATATACTACATTATGTTGTATTACTATACAGTTTGCCTCCACAGTGTGCTCTTGAGCTCCTAAGTCATTGGTCTTGAATCCAAAACCTGCTGCTTTCTCATGAACCCAGCAATGGGTGCTTTAAGGGAGCAGCACCACCGGGTGGTGTGCTGTGGCCCCTTTAATGTGAGGCATTCAGTTTGTCTGAAATGGATGGGTACATTTTCTGCCTTTGCAACTTGGATTCTGAGGCTGGGAATAGTAATGCTGAGGAAGCCAGAGTATAAAAGAAAAGGATAAAAGGGCAAAGGACTGAAACCCACAGGGAAAGGCAATTACAAGGTATATTCATGTACGCTATGCAGAGGGAGGGATTTATTACACTTCCAGGGTTTTCAATTTTGTTTGGGGGATTTTTTTTTGTGTGTGTGCATAAAAGGTAGGGCGAAAGAACTGATATTTGTCAGTCTGAATTGGATAAGTGTAGTTGCAAAGAATAAAGGGAGCTTTCAGAAAGTGGGCAGCTGCGGCAAAGCCCGAAGCCATGGTACTTGATACTGCAATGTACTTTCTTAGTGTTTCTGGGCAGCTTTTGAGAACAGCAGGCAAGGCATTCAGGGCTGAAAACAATGGCAAATGTCAAGAAGGAAAGAAAGAATCTAGAGCTGAAAAGACTGTTGATTGACAAGTAGGACAGATCAAAGAGAGAAATTCATATCAAGTATTTACAATTATAATGCTAACAGAAATCAATAATCATAAAAAGAAACTATAGCAGAAAATTTTTAAAAACTAGCTTTCAATCATAAATAAAAATGCAAGAAGGAACTGGCCCAAGACTCAAACACTTGCCATTTCATGCATTCTGATTTTTTTTTACTGTGTATCTTGCTACTCAACTAACCAATGAAAAGAAAGTTTCATAATTGTGTTTGAATCTCTTTGCCTTAAAAATTATCCAGTGAAAATATGTTTGGAGAAGCACAAGATGGGGCTCATGTATAATCCACTGCAAATCAAGCCTCAAAAACAACATCTAAGCATGCGCTTTTGTGATTCACAGGAAATGTTTTCTGAGCAGCAAGATTCTGCAAATGCATCGCCTGGGCCCGCTGGGCTTGTTTTCACTTCCTTCTCACTTCCACTCTGTGCCCCACAAAGGTGGGATGTGCAAAGCTTCCTGGTGGCAGATTGGGATGGCAGGCCTGAAGGAAAAACCCTGTTTTGGAAACTTGCTCAGGCTTGTTTGGGAGCAGGGTGGTTTAGAAACCCAGTGAGAAATGTTGAAATCAGTTATTACAAAATCGCTTTTGCAATAAGTAATGAATAAAAACTGAAGGAAAATCTCTTTCCTCCCCAAAGTAAAAAACTACCATCGGACTTGTCTAAACAGCTCTTCAGTAATTGAACTTTAAAGGCAACATAAACTTAAAGTGCTTTCCATAGCCAAGGCCAGAACCTCTGGCCATCTTTGATTGATTTATTCATCAGTAAATACCTGCCCGGACATGATAGGCTTCGAGCGGAGCCCAGCACAGTGCTGACAAGGAAGAGTAATGTCTCTCATGGCTCTGAGACACCAACTCAGACGTCACCTCCTTCCTGGCTAACACTGTCTCACCTGGCTTCATCTCAGTTGTTCTATATCTAAACAATGACCTTTCCATCATATGTTTTGGTACACCTGATTTCTGTTGTTTTCTACACCAGAGCTCTATCTCCACCCACTACAATATTATTGTGAAGATCCATTTTAATTGTTCAGTGTTGTAGGCCCAGGATGTACAACAGCATCTATATATGGTAGGGTCTTAGAATATGTTTATTAAGGAAGCAAATGAAGATGGTGCAAGCCAGCCAACAACCTTTCTGTTCAGATGCATAATCAGTTCAGTTCAGTCACTCTGTTGTGTCTGACTCTTTGTGACCCCATGAACTGCAGCACACAAGGCCTCCCTGTCCTTCACCAACTCCCGGGGTTCACCCAAACTCATGTCCATCAAGTCGGTGATGCCATCCAGCCATCTCATCCTCTGTCGTCCCCTTCTCCTCCTGCCCCTAATCCCTCCCAGCATCAGTCTTTTCCAATGAGTCAACTCTTCTCATGAGGTGGCCAAAATATTGGAGTTTCAGCTTTAGCATCATTCCTTCCAAAGAACACCTAGGACTTAACTCCTTCAGAATGGACTGGTGGATCTCCTTGCAGTCAAAGGGACTCTCAAGAGTCTTAATACACAGAGAGAAAACCATAAAGCAGTAAGTGGAAGATCCTGAAGAAAACTCAATTTCTATAGAAGTTAAACTTTTAAAAGTTCACTTCTGAAGACCATCAGAGATGACATTCCCCAACTTTTAATGAACTTTCATCTGTTTATGGATTCAAATCTGTGTGAGTAAATTCAAATCACAGTGAAAGCAATAATTAATTCTTTTTCAAAATGACATTCTGACGGTAACATGTTCTGATCAATAGAAAATGATAGAGTCTAGGAATTATGCAAAATACACATGGTATTTGAAAATATATCAAAGGAGACATTTGAAAACAGTAAAAAAAAAAAATGTCAGATTATTTAATAAAAATTTCTGGGAACACCAGTTTGTCTTTCTTAAAACAACGTTGGATTTCCTTTTCTCTTTATCCCTTTATAAATTGCACCTTACTTGATTCTTTAATGTAATTAAAAATAAAGTTCTGGAAGAGAATATTGGTAATATATAATTTATAGTGAGAAATTTATATAATTTTTTAAATCAAGATTTCACTATGTGAAGAACAAAGGCAAAAGAGAGATCACAAGCAGAGGAAATATTTGTAATGCATTTTGTAGGAACTAGTGCTCTTAATATGTAAGGAGGTTTTATTAATCAATAAGAAAAATATCAAATAAATAGAAAAGGTGAAGTGAGGACATAAGCAGGAAAAAAATAAGGGTTTGCAATAAATGAAATGATATTCAATTTTATATGTAATTTAAAAATGCAAAATAAATTAACAACAAGATATGATTTCCTATCTTAAAAATGGAAAAATGATCCTTGAAGTTTTATTTATACAGTATTAGTGAGGCTATGGGAAAAATACACTTTCAAAAATTAAGTGTAAAAATGAATTGCTATGATCTCTTTGAAAAGTAACTTAGCAAAATCCGTGAAAATTAAAACAGGTGTCCTTAGTCCCACTAAATTGCTCTAAATACTGTCTTAGGTATACTTCTGTACCTACAGGAGTACAATGATGGTGAGAGAGAGAGAGAATGAAGAAGGAGGTGAAAAAGTGAAACTACTGAGGTGAAACCGCAAGACAGAGGAGGAGAGGTAGAGCGGGTGTCGGGAAGGGGTGGGAGGACCAGGAGGAGGCAAAGAGAAGAGGGGAGGAGGAGGAAGGAGAGGAACAGAGACAAAGGGGAGAAAAAGAGAAGCTGCGAAACGGTCATATACTGAGACTATTTGTATAGTGGAATGACGCGCTGCTGCTGCTGCTAAGTCACTTCAGTCGTGTCCGACGCTGTGCCACCCCATACACGGCAGCCCACCAGGCTCTGCTGTCCCTGGGATTCTCCAGGCAAGAACAATGATGCACTACAGTCCAAGAAAGGCAATATATTTGGATTTGTTGTTATAGACAGATCTCCAAAACAACAGAAAAAAGTGAAATAGGAACCGTTCTAAAATACCATATTAAACAGTAAAAAAAAAAAAAGAAAGAAAGAAAGAAAGAAAATACCCTCCTATTCTGGAAGAATGCAGAATAGCCCTAAAAGCAGGATGTCATTCTTCAACTTCCCCCATATTTAATATCAGCACAGTCATTCTTCAACTTCCCCCATATTTAATATCAGCACAGGTATACCAGCTAGACAGTAATAAGTAGGCTGGACTAGTATATAAAACTTCCAATTTAAGAAAATGAATTAATTTGAGAATGCCAGTAAGACATTTTCTAGCCATTAGAGGACAAAGAATAGGTACTATGGCAGTGTTTCACTAATGTTTCTGATGTACAAGGGAAGATGTGTATCTTGCATTATGAACTACTAACACACTCACAAACTGAAAGAAAAGTTTAATCAAATAATATGTTAACCTAATTACACATAACTCGATATTTTCTATCCTTTTCTTATTCCATTCCATTCTGTGTCATTATAAAATACTAATCTTGACCAATTAACTTTATATTTTGCAACCTAATAGTTATATGAAACTACATGTGAACAGACGCTGGTGTGAAAGAATCCATAAAGGCTCTCTAATCAGATTGATCTGGGTACTAAATCCAGGCTGACAACTTGTTATTGTTGTTTAGTTGCTCTCATGTCTGACTCTTTTGTGACCACATGGACTGTGGCCCACCAGGCTCCTCTGTACGTGGGATTTCCTAGGCAGGAATACTGGAGTGGCTTGCCACTTCCTTCTCTAGGGGATCTTTCCAACCCAGGGATGGAACCTGGGTCTGCTACAGTGGCAGGTGATTCTTTACCACTGAGCCACCAGGGAAGCCCCTGTAATTGTTAAACTGCTGCTGCTAAGCTGCTAAGTTGCTTCAGTCGTGTCTGAATCTGTGTGACCCCATAGACGGCAGCCCATCAGGCTCCCCCATCCCTGGGATTCTCCAGGCAAGAACACTGGAGTGGGTTGCCATTTCCTTCTCCAATGCAGGAAAGTAAAAAGTCAAAGTGAAGTCGCTCAGTCATGTTCTACTCTTAGCGACCCCATGGACTGCAGCCCACCAGGCTCCTCCGTCCATGCGATTTTCCAGGCAAGAGTACTGGAGTGGGGTGCCACTGCCTTCTCCGGTAATTGTTATAGTAGTTATTTAATTTCTCTAAACTTGTCCTCACCTGTAAGAAGAGGCTTTTAATTCCTAAAATAGAGGTGGCTGGAGAATGAAATTGTGTAGAGTCTGATGGACCCTGTTGGCACCAGCGTTCCACTCTTTCATTCGCTGAACAAAGAGTTCTTGAAGAAAATGGACTTGATTCCTGTTCTCAGGCAGCTTGCCTTCTCACTGTGCAGTCAATAAGCTGCAAGCTGCTGACATCAGCTCATAGTGAGGTAAATTCACCATGAAACTGTGAAAGTGTTAGTCTTTCAGTCGTGTCTGACTCTTTGCGACCCCAAGGACTGTAGGCCACCAGGCTCCTCTGTGCATGGGATTCTCTAGGCAAGAATACCGGAGTGGGTAACCATTCCCTTCTTCAGGGGATCTTTCTGACCCAGCGATCAAACCTGGGTCTCCTGCATTGCAGGCAGATTCTTTACTATCTGAGCCACCAGCGAAGCCCAAAATTCACTGTAAATTTTTATAATTTTTTTAAAGAAATTGAGGATTCAGTCTGGATTCAGTAGAGAGGAAGCTGTGTAGCAAAACTCATTTCTCATGAATCCTGATTCTCAGGTGGCCCATGGTTCTCAAGCAGGGGCAATTTTGTCTTTCAGGGGGTATTTTTGGTAGTCACAACTGGGGGACCACTACTGGCACCTAGGATAGAGGCCTAGCTAAGCTGAGCTAAGTCGCTTCAGTCGTGTCCGACTCTGTGCGACCCCATAGACAGCAGCCCATCAGGCTCCTCTGTCCCTGGGATTCTTGAGGCAAGAACACTGGAGTGGTTTGCTATTTCCTTTTCCAATAAGGATAGAGGCCTAAGAAGCTGCTAAATATCCCCCAATACTCAGGACAGGGCCCCCACAATCAAGAATTATCTGGCCCCAAGTACCAGTAATACCCAGCTTGAAAGAAGTTGTGTCATGAGAACTGAACCACTGTGGTTATTATGACTGGAAGTACCTTTAGAGTCTTGGTGTGGGAGTCATTCTTGCCAGCTTGGGCAAGTCTCCAAAGCTCTCAGTTTCAATTTCCTCATCTGCGAAATGGGTATAATAATATCTGTCCACCTCCATAATAGGTTGAGATGTGCAAAGCAACTCAAAGATGAAAAGCTTTAAGATTGGGTGGCCATTTCACATGGGTACCTTTTTATTACCATTATTGGCCTTTTCATAAAATAAAAAATTGCCAGCAAACTTCAAAGATTTTGTTAATTAAAAGAGAGGTATCAAAAGCACAACACTAGGTTAATTATTACACCAGCACCCAATTTTCATCGTTAGGAATATGGCTAGTTTGAGAGGGGTCTGCACTATAACACCGTAGGTTCAGAAGAGAATCAAAATTAAATTAGCTTTTATTAGTGCCAACATTCCAAACATCTGATGTAAATCTAACAGAGAATATATTATGGTTACTCATTATTCATTCTGTTTACAGATACTTCCCTTCTCAATACCATCCCAGACCCAAGGAGCCAATAACACAAAATGTGCCAAGAATTACAAATTGTGTCTTGCTCAGTACTTGACTATCTTTTCAGATTTATCAAGGTTCACTTAAAAACCTCTCATGTTATGGAACATAAGAGGATGAGTCAGTAGTTTCCTTTTCCCTTGCATACTCACACCTCTGTATCGGTCTCTTAGAGGACTGTTTATCTTGCAGCTCCGTGTATGTTGCTGGTCTGTTTCTCTCCTTTGTAACCTCACACTGTCTGATTGTGAGTCCAGAGATGGGAGGATCTTGCCTTATCCATTTCTTTTCTTTTTTAAAAACTATGTATTTATTCATTTAGTTTGGGCTGCACCAGGTCCCCGTGGTGGCACGAGGTCCCTTACTGCAGCACCGAGGCTCAGCAGTTGCAGTACACAGGATCTCTAGTTG
Source organism: Tragelaphus eurycerus (assembly GCA_935064755.1). Taxonomy (NCBI): domain Eukaryota; kingdom Metazoa; phylum Chordata; class Mammalia; order Artiodactyla; family Bovidae; genus Tragelaphus; species Tragelaphus eurycerus. The sequence goes on along the minus strand of CAKXYN010000289.1, from coordinate 415,183 downwards.
TGGCCCTCCAGCCCAGCTGCCTCACAGCACGTGGGTTCCTAGTTCCCCAACCAGGGGTCAAATCTAAGTCCCATGTGCTGGAGGGTGGTCTGTTAGCTACTGGACCACCAAGGAAGTCCCACCTTATTCATGTTACAGTTTGTAAAGAACAGCTGTGCAATGTAATCAAGTGAATGGAGTTCTACAAATATTTCTCAGAAGAGGTCTTCTTACTATTTTCAGTCTTTCTTTGCTCTCCTGCATCTGTGAAGAGATTCTTGGTGAAAACTTACAGGAGGAAACAAATATGGTCCCTGTTTTCATGTAGCTTCTTTTCTCACTTTGCAGGTAGGAAATTACAAACTGTTGCAGGATTGTGCTCTTGGGTCATAGACATAGTCAACCTCACCAGAACTCTGCACATTTTGCTTAATGAAATCCTGTTAGTCTTAATGGAATATCACAGAATCAGCACAAACCACAAAGTGCAGAGTGATTTGTTGTGTAAGTTGGAGTGATTTCCTAAATCCATGTCCTGGATACATGATACAGAAATACAGGAACGGAGATACCTGTTATGGGTGTCTGGAGCTTCAATAGTCACATAGACTGGGTTTGCAGTAGTGGGGAAACAAGCGTAGTGGGGAGGTAAGAGCTGAAAGATTGGTGACTTTTAAGTTAAGATTGGTGACTTTTGAGAAACCCGTATGCAGGTCAAGAAGCAACATTTAGCACCAGACATGGAATAATGGACTGGTTCCAAATTGGGAAAGGACTATGTCAAGGCTGTATATTGTCACCCTGCTAATTTAACTTATATGCAGAGTACATCATGAGAAATGCCAGGCTGATTGAAGCACAAGCTGGAATCAAGATTGCTGGGAGAAATATCGATAACCTCAGATACACAGATGACACCAACCTTATGGCAGAAAGCAAAGAAACTAAAGAGCCTCTTGATGAAAGTGAAAGAGGAGAGCAAAAAAGCTGGCTTAAAACTCAACATTCAAGAAATGACGATCTTGGCATCCAGTCCCATCACTTCATGGCAAATTGATGGGGAAACAGTGGAAACAGTGACAGACTTTATTTTGTGGAGCTCCAAAATCACTGCAGATGGTGACTGCAGCTATGAAATTAAAAGACTCTTGCTCCTTGGAATAAAAGCTATGGCCAAACTAGACAGCATATTAAAAAGCAGAGACATTGCTTTGCTGACTAATGTCCATCTACTCGAAGCTCTGGTTTTTCGAGTAGTCATGTATGGATGTGAGAGTTGGACTATAAAGAAAGCTGAGCACTGAAGAATTGATGCTCTTTAACTGTGGTATTGAAGAAAACTCTTGAGAGTCCCTTGGACTCCAAGGAGTTCCAACCAGTCAATCCTAAAGGAAATCAGTCCTGAATATTCATTCGAGGGACTGATGCTGAAACTGAAACTCTAATACTTTGGCCACTTGGTGTGAAGAACTGACTCCTTTTAAGAGACTCTGATCCCTGATGCTGAAAAAGATTGAAGGCAGGAGGAGAAGGGGATGACAGAGGATGAGATGGTTGGATGGCATCACCGGCTCAATGGACATGAGTTTGAGCAAGCTCCATGAGTTGGTGAAGGATGGGGAAGCCTGGCATGCTGCAGTCCATGGGATCGCAGTGTTGGACACAACTGAGTGACTGAGCTGAAGTTACTTAAGTCAAAGGACAATATATTTGATACAATTAAGCCATTCTTTTAGAATCTTTCCAAAAATCTGGTTAAAATATAAATGAGGACTGTCTAGATCAACAGAACCAAGCTTTCCTTCAGTGCTTATTAAGTACTAAATTCTAGTGGATTCTGGTCGTACAGAGATGAAGGAAACATGGATAGTTCTGGGGTGTCTTCCAGCTGTCTCCCCAGTGATTCAAGAGGATAACATCTCTCAGGCTGCATAACAACAAACTGTAAACAAATGGTCTGAAACCTTGCATCACTACTTGGAAAAGTGATTTCTGGGAGTGCTGCTAGATCAGCAGTGAGCTCTGTACGAGTAAGAGAACAACTTTCATGTTAAGCTTCTGAGAGAAGGAGGTTGGTTTGTTACTGGGCTTTAACAAGCCTCTCTGACTAATACACAACCATTTCATTAAAAATATACTTGCAAACTGGAAAGAAAGAATATAATGCCAGAATATGTACAGTTCTGAGAATTCAGTAGGTTTAATATAATAAAGACATCCCTATAGCTCATATTTTCCTCAAGACCAACATTATTCATTAAAATTAAAATAGCTTATAGATAATTTTGTTGACAAGAAGGCTCTGAAGGGCTTGAGGTGTGAGATGATTGTACCATATTAGGTTTAATTTAGAATGTACTGCCCATTGAAGGTGAGCAGAAGATACCAATGAGGAAACATGATGTCGAAGATGAGATTTCTCAGAAAAAAACCACAGATGAGATGAACATTGAGGGTAGAAAGAGAAAACGTGGCTTACTACTGGAAAGGATCACCTCTAAGTCTGTCAGTCTTAGCATCGTGAGGATAATTTTAAGAAATATTATTTTCAAAAGGTGCTGGATTTTAAAAAATTGCTAGTTGGGGTGCTACCTACCTACCACATGTTCCCACTGGTCACCTTCCTGGGTCACTGCATTCATCAGGCCCTCTCTTATCTTAAGCTCCAACCCTCTCAAAGAACTACCTAATTTGCTGCATATTATGGATCATTCTAAACCAAAAGCTTAATATGAAAGCACTCTAATAAAAATATACTTAGAGTCTATGTTTTATCAGTGGTTTATAAATTCTGGTTTTCATATGCAGGCAGATCAGATCAGATCAGTCCTCCGGTCCGCTCTCGACCCCTCCGCCACCTCCCCCTCCCCTCCGTCCCCTCCTTCTCTCGTGCTCCCCTCTTCCTCTTGTCCCCTTCTCCTCCCCCTCTCCCTCCCCTCAGTCTTCTCCTGTCACTCTTCGCTGGGTGGCCAATCTGAGTTTCAGCTTCGTCTCCTCTCTCCTTCATGTTATCAGTCAGGACTCTCAGTCTTCTCCTACACAGTTCAGCATCATTCCTCCTTCTTCATCCACTCACTCCATACATACAAGACATACCTTGACTAGGTGAACCTTTGTTGGTAGTATGTCTCCTTTTGTATCTATCTGGTGCTCATCTTTCCTTCCGGAGTGCGTCTTTTTTTCCTGCTGCGTCACCATCTGCAGTGATTTTGGGCGAAAAAAAGTCTGACACTGTTTCCACTGTTTCCCCATCTTTTCCCTCATTGGGACGGCTGTCTTTGTTGGCTTTGCACCTTTTCCTCTCCACTTTCACTTTCTCGGCTTTTCCCCTCTTCCCCTAGAGTGGTGTCATCTGCATATCTGAGGTTATTGATATTTCTCCCGGCAATCTTGATTCCAACTTGTGTTTCTTCAGTCAGCATTTCTCATGCAGGCAATCTAGTTTTAAAAAAATATTTTCAAAATATACACATGAATACATGGAGTTTCAACTGCAGAGGCTTTTTTTAAATAAATTAAAATGAATATTCTCCAAGTAGAAAAGGATTTATTATTTTAACATCTTAGGAGAGTAGCACTTTCTGTTATCAAAGAGCAAAGAGCTTATTGGATATCGACTCTGGGGTTTTAAACTCTAGATTTTAAAGCACAGTGGGGTTTAAGTGAAAAAGAGTGTGAGTACCAGAGGGCATTGAGTAAATGAGTGAAGTCACTCAGTCATGTCCAACTCTTTGTGATCCCATGGACTGTAGCCTACCAGGCTCCTCTGTCAATGGGATTTTCCAGGCAATAGTCCTGGAGTGGATTGCCATTTCCTTCTCCAGGGGATCTTCCCGACCCAGGGATCGAACCCGGGTCTCCCACATTGTAGACAGACATTTTACCATCTGAGCCACCAGGGAAGTCACCAGAGGGCATTAGGGATCCATATTTGAGTGGAGATAACCAGATTTCCTTCCTTACTGACAGTATTTTACCTTTCCAGATGAGTCCAAGAGAGAAGCAGAGTGACTTCCAGTGAAGACATTTTCCCTTGACAGCCAAAATTCCATACAGGATGGGGAAATGGATGGGAAATCCTGACTGCCTTATCTGTTCTAGCTTCATTATTTCATTTTAAGCAGGAACAACCAGAAATTTGCCACTTCAATGAGGAAATCTGTAATTGTTAATCTCATTGTGGAAATAGCAAACTGTTAGAGCAGTCTCACTGGTTGGAAAGGCGATTTTAATGCACTCTTATCACCTAATTTCTCTTCCATCCTTTTATGTAGACTTCGCTCCTGCTAAACTGTTCTTCTCTTGGCCTAAAAGATCTTCTCTATCTGTACTCCTTTGTTTGTGTGTGGACGTGCGAATGCACACACACACTCATACACGCAGCACATACAGTGTATGGCGTTCCCCCTCGTTGCCTTTGCTATTTCATGCTTACTGGCTCCTCTTCTAGTTGTTGGTACTTGCTTCTCTTTGCCTGAGGGCTCTCTGTGGTCATGAAGCCTGTCCCGACCTTGCACAGGCAGGCAGAAAGTGTCAGAGAATTAATACCTCCTTTTCAGGAGCAGCCTCAGCCTATGGGTGTCAGGAATGGTGTACAAAAACCACAGCTTCCTCATTCTTTGGAGAATGTTAGTCCAAGGCGCTTGTTCAACGTGGCTTCCCAGGGCTTCCCTTGGGATGTCAGCTACCCACTGGGCCAAGCATCTTATCATCTACTCTTTATTGGCTCCTCCCTTCCTGCCTCATTTCTCTACCTTCTTACTAGTGTCTCCCCCACCTTCGAAATAAGCTACTTGCATTTGACTCATCCGTATCAGGCACTACTTTTGGGGAACCTCAAACTAACACACACACAGAACACACACACACACACAGTCTAATTACAATCTCTATGAGGAAGCTTCCTCTGATGATTAATGTAGAAAAAAATCTTTTCACTATCTTAATTCCTACAGTCTAGGGTTTGTATCGGAGAAGGCAACGGCAAACCAGTCCAGTACTCTTGCCTGGAAAATCCCATGGACAGAGGAGCCTGATAGGCTGCAGTCCATGGGATCGCTAATAGTTGGGCACAACTGAGCTACTTCACTTTCACTTTTCACTTTCATGCACTGGAGAAGGAAATGGCAACCCACTCCAGTATTCTTGCCTGTAGAACCCCAGGGACAGAGGAGCCTAGTGGGCTGCCGTCTATGGGGTCACACAGAGTCGGACACGACTAAAGTGACTTAGCGGCAGCAGCAGCAGGGTTTGTATTTTTCTATCCGACATTTCATGCATTTTTGCACATACCAACTCTCTGCAAGACTGAAAATCCCTGCTGCTGCTGCTGCTAAGTCACTTCAGTTGTGTCCGACTCTGTGAGACCCCATAGATGGCAGCCCACTAGGCTCCTCTGTCCCTGGGATTCTCCAGGAAAGAATGGAGTGGATTGCCATTTCCTTCTCCAATGCAGGAAAGTGAAAAGTGAAAGTGAAGTCACTCAGTCATGTCCGACTCTTAGCAACCCCATGGACTGCAGCCTACCAGGCTCCTCCATCCATGGGATTTTCCAGGCAAGAGTACTGGAGTGGGGTACCATTGCCTTCTCCGTGAAAATCCCTAAAAGGCATTATATATACTATTCCCAATCTGTATGCCCCATAATCAGCCTCAATATTGACAAAGAAAAATTAGGCAATAACTTGATTTTGAAATATAAACTCTATCCATGCTTCCATTGAAACTCAGTCAACAAAGAATGAGTCATTTCAAATTTATTGTTTATAGAGGAGTCTTTATAAGACAGTGCATCTTGATTTTTTTAAAGACACTTGACAAGATTACACAATATGTGTGTATGGGAGATTTAGCTCAATCTGGACAGGTGAGCTTTCAGTTGTATGAATGTAGAGTTAGTTGAAGAGTACACTGATGTATGGGGTACATCCTTCAGTACTGAATGAGTACATGTTAGTACTCATTCAGTGCTAACCTGAATGAAATGCTTGAGGATGTTTCTGGTCTCTGACACTGGTCATTGCCTATCAGAATATTTTGTAGGAAAAAATATTTACTTTATATTTTATTGGAGTTTGCTGATATTAGCAAACTATGAACTATGGATGGAGGTTCGTACAGGAGGTGGTGATCAGGATCTTCCTCAAGAAAAAGAAATGGAAAAAAGCAAAATGGTTGTCTGAGGAGGCCTTACAAGTAGCTGACAAAAGAGAAGCTAAAGGCAAAGGAGAAAAGGAAAGATATATCCATCTGAATGCAGAGTTCAAAAAAGTAAGAAGGAAAGATAAGGAAGCCTTCCTAAGTGAACATTGCAAAATATAGAGGAAAGCAATAGAATGGGAAAAACTAGAGATCTCTTTAAGAAAATTAGAGATACCAAGGAAACATTTCATGCAAAGATGGGCACAATAAAGGACAGAAATGTTATGGACCTAACAGAAGCAGAAGGTATTAAGAAGAGGTGTCAAAAATACACAGAAGAACCATACAAAAAATATTTTAATGACCCAAATAGCCATGAAGGTGTGATCACTCACCTAAAGCCATATATCCTGGAGAGTGAAGTCAAGTGGGCCTCAGGAAGCATCACTATGAACAATGCTAGTGGAGGTGATTGAATTCCAGCTGAGCTATTTCAAATCCTAAATACTGATGCTGTGAAATTGCTGCACTCGATATGTCAGCAAATTTGGAAAACTCAGCAGTGGCCACAGAACTGGAAAGCTCAGTTTTCATTACAATCCCAAAGAAAGGCTGGGATTGACTACATGTAGCTCTAAGATGAGACCTCTTACACTTTATATCAATAAATAATATATATTTAAGAGACTTCCCTGGTGGTCCAGTGGTTAAAAATCCACTTTCCAATGCAGGGGACATGAGTTTGATCCCCGGTGGGGGAATTAAGATCCCACTTGCTGTGGGGTAACTAAGCCCAAGTGCCACAACTGAGACCTGATGCAGTCATAAATAAATAAATAAAATTCAGATTTAGCAAGTACATTTATGAGATTTGTAAATTATGAAGACTTGGAGGGAGAGTTAAACAGAATTACGTTAAGAGTTAGTGGAATTATGAGTCAAAATGTCTTTCATAGATTAGAATAACTGATTGAAACCAGATAGATATGTTTAAGAGATGTCAGCATAAAGGTCTATGTCTGGTATTGGTGTAGAGCAGTCATGCATGACCGACTGTTATTATTACAATAATTAGCATTAGGCATCCCTGGATTATGTTGCATATACACAGAAGACTCCTGTCGACCTAAAAAAATATCCACATCTAAGGAACCTATAAGATGGCATCTGTACCAACCACCCAGGAGTCTTGCTGGCAGATGTTTAGGCCCCCTATGATATTTTGCAGTATTCAAAGCCAATGCCACAGAATCAGCAGGCAAATCTATTTAAACCACTGGAACCTAAAATAGATGACAGCATTTAACTTGAAGGACATAGCCTCAGTATCATGTTAATTTAGTATGTTTCCAGGAGCAATCTTTATTTACTATGTGAGGAAAACAAAGTGGAAAAAGAACTCTAGCTATGGAGTTAGCGATGGAGTTATGGAGCATGCGTATTGGAAGGAGTGTAGATAATGCCCTTAAGAAATTTGCAGTCTTGATAACGGATGCCTGGGGCTGGTGCACTGGGACGACCCAGAGGGATGGTATGGGGAGGGAGGAGGGGGGGGTTCAGGATGGGGAGCACGTGTATACTGGTGGCAGATCCATCTCGATGTATGGTAAAAGCAATACAATAAAGTTAAGCAAATACAGTAAAGTTAAGCAAAATAAAATTTAATTTAAAAAAAAAGTTAACAGGCAAAAAAAAAAAAGAAATTTGCAGTCTTGCAGAGAAGTTGGTATGGGCAAAAATGCATGAAAAATTCACTATGTTGAAGTTAATTTATTTCTGAAGTTTAGTGACCAAACTAACTGAAAAGCTGCAATAGTAAATTTGTGAAGCAATATTAAGCATGAAAATATTTTTGAATAAAGAATTTTTAAAACTTATAGTAATTTTATTAAACTTGCATTTCTTAGAGAAAATCACTCATGTTATTATTATTATGGAGATGACCATCACTCTATGCTCTCTCTTGGTCTGTACAGACTCTCCCATATTCTCTGGAGTCATTTAAGAAGCCATGACAAGGGAGTGAGGGTCATTAAGACAGCGATATTGTAACATGTATCCAAGCTGAGGGACCTGGGTTTTCTCAGACAGTCCAATTAGATGGACTATTTTTATATAAGTAAGTGAACTTGGGTGGACTCTTCATAGTTGCAGATGGCAGATTCTGGATAGAAGTGTAGAAATCACACAAAAAATTCCTAATAATTTAATTTGTCTAAAAGCACAAGACTACAATTAAAATTCTTTAGGCTTCAAAGGGACCTTCCAGTTCGTGCACTTTTTTTTTTTTTTTTTTTTGCAGATCAGGGCACAAATTCAGGCAGGAAGGGAACTCCAGTTCATCTTAGGAACAGTAAGAGGCACAGCTAAGAATACAGATCCTGACTCATAGCCTATTATTTTTCTCCTCACATTCTAAGCTGACCCTTTGCCCAGTAATCATCCATCTGGCAAGGATGTGAAATCAGCTCTACCAGGGCTTCTTAAGTCCTGTGGTGAAGGACCGTTTTCTTCCATACCTCTCACCGATTTTGAAATCATTTTTGGCCTAATTATTTTTATTTTAAATATATTTGCTCCAATATTTTTGTTTTATATCTACTTCATGAGTACTGTGTGGATGCATTTGGATGTTAAGCAATATCAAATTTCTTAAGAGTTGTTTTCAATTTCCTTACTTATCTCATGCATTCAGTAGCACTTATGTATGTGCATTTTTAAGTTATTGAATGTCTGTAAGTTGGATATCATTCTGATACAAGCACAATGTGGTTTCTGTGGTGGTTTTTGCCTTTAAATTTCTATAGGTATATCTGATTAATTGTTTTGGGGATAGTCAGAAATATTTCTCTTTGACAATGTTTTTAATTCCATATATGGTAGGCAGCACCTAAAATAGTTCCCGCCGACCCTCACCTACTGACATTCAAGCCCTGTACAGATCTCCTCTCCTAAAATGTGGGCCAGACGTATTAGGATATCATTTACAGGACTAGATTATAAAATGACTTTGATCTTGGCTGTGGGTCCGCTCTCTTTCCCTTTGTCTCTCTCAACTTTCTCAATCTTTCTGTCTGTCTCTCTCTCTCTCTCTCTTTCCTTTTCCATCTCTTCCTCAGATCTTTGCTCTCAGGACAGCACACTGCCAAGTTGCCAGTAGTCCTAGATACAGACCTACAGAGGAAACAGCTGATGAATCTAGCCAACAGCCAGCTAGGACATTTTACCTGCACGTATGTGAGTGAGCCCCACAGCCCCACAGTCACCAAGCTCTGAGATGACAGCGTCCTCCTGCCAACACCTTGACAGTAGCTTCATGAGAGACTCTGAGTCAAAAGCACCCAGATTAAGTCAGATTTCTGATTCAGCGAAACTATAATACGTGTTTGTTGTTTTATGCCACTGTTTTCAGGTAATTTGTTGTACAGTGATGGGTAAGTAATGCTGTTTAATCTCTCAGTCGTGTCCAACTCCTTGTGACCCCGTAGACTGTAGCCCATCAGACTCCTCTGTCCATGGGGATTCTCGAGGGAAGGATCCCTCGAGAGTGGGTTGGAATGGGTAGTCATATCCTCCTCCAAGGGATCTTCCCAACCCAGAGGTAGAACCCAGGTCTCCCACATTGCATGTGGATTCTTTACCATCTGAGCCACTGGGGAAGCCCAGGGTAACTAAGAGCTATAAGCACAGCCAGGTTAAGCTGTAGTCAGCATCAACAATGAGCATGAATCAATGTAGTTTCTCTTTAGCTCCACGGTTGAAATGTAATGGAACAAATGTGATGGTCCATCAACAAGGAATGGGCACAGTGGCTATTCCCCAGGAGCAATGTACCCACCCCCTAGGCACTAGGAACAATAGATGCTGATGATTCATAGCTTTCCTCCTTCATTGGAATTTCCTCCAGCTGTAGGGAATTGCCTCTCCAAAGATTATGACTGATTCATACAGATACACAAGGCTCTGGCCTCCTTGCCTCTTTTGGGACAACTTAGAAGACCATCCCAGTGCAAGAGTTACCCACTGGGTCAGCTGAGACCCCTATTATAACTGTACCATGGGTCAAATTTTCTCTTTCCCAATCCTCCTTTCTCATTTCCTCACAGATCTATCTCCCATTATGGTTGAATTCATTGTCCAGGGAATTGTGTGATAAAATCTTCCTAAGTAGATATATTTCTCTCTAAAAGCTCCATGGGTTTATTATCTTTCTAGGATAAAACCCAGTTCAACCTTCCTTATCACTGCATGACCCTCACCCCCATCCATGTGCTACTCACTCAGGCTTATCACTGGTACTGGTTAACCTCACTCAGAGTTGGGGAAATAAGTGGGTGAGTGGACTTGGCAGTTTTCTGTCTTGTAAGAACCCCTGAGGCACTGGCTGCTCTTTTGTTCTCCAGGGCTGCTCTTATAGCTCTAGTTCTATCTGGACAAAGAGACCAAGTGTAACTGAGGCCATGTTTGTATTGGCTGAGCCAAATAATTCTCCACCAAATTGAATATCACAGGCAGAACTACGTTGGGCTAAGAAAGAGAAAAGTTGTGGACAAGTTGTTCTTTGCTCCCTGAGGCTCCTACTATTTCAGCCAGTTGGTCTCTGCCTCCAGCTTAAGCAAAGAGCTTTATTTTGCCAAATAGACTTTGTAAGAGACAATGTGAAAATCATCTCTCATTTTTTTCTACTGAGAATAAGAATAAAATGGAGGTTGGAAGGAATAAATATCTTTTGAACACTCACCCACTTAATGCTTACAATAGCCCAAGGACTCCTGAAAATTATCTCCATTCAACAAAGGAAGAAATGAAAATTGAGAAAATGAGTATTTTGGCTATGAACTAGACACTATTGTCTAAGAAAAATTACCCAAACCTTGGACATAAAACAAAAGATCACTGCATATTCTTTCAAAATCCTATGGCAACATTGTCTAATAGGCCCACCCAGGATTATTTAATTCTCTAAAGGCAGATTGGCAAATTCTGCCTTGCCAGCTAAACCTGACCAATAGCATATTTGTGTAAATAAAGTTTTATTGGAACACAACCCTATTCATTCACTTACCTATTGTTTATGACCATTTTCTTGCTACAATGGCAGAGTTGAATAGTTGCCACAGGTATCCATTTGGCCCACAAGTCTCAAATATTTACTATCTGGCACTTTACAGAAAAAGCCTGTTGACCTCTGTTTTCATTACTGTTGATTACTAATTAGGGACCAGACTTGAAACTACTTGTTAATTCAGAGGGCTTTGTCTGAAAGAGATGCAAATGCTTTGTGTGTTGAAAAAAAAAAAAAAAGCCTCCAAAGATTTTAGTCTTTTACCTGTGGGCCAGGAGCCAGTTTTTTGTTGTTGTTTTTTTTCAATTTTTTAATTTTTTTTTTCTAAGCAAAATTTTATTTATTTTATTTATTTTATTTTTTAACTTTACAATATTGTATTGGTTTTGCCATATATCAAAATGAATCCACCACAGGTATACATGTGTTCCCCATCCTGAACCCTCCTCCCTCATCTAAGCTAACAATTCTATTTCAGTGTTCCTTCAGTATCTATCTATCCTCAGCCTCTCAAAGTCTCTCTGAACCATCTTTGCCACCTTGCTGGTTTCCTCATTAGTAAGTTAAAGAAAATTTTGGCACCTGCTCACTATATATTTTATCAAATTAATGTTCTTAAGTTTGTGGAAATTATGCTTTGACACAGGCAGGCCTATGATTTAAAAAAAAAGATGTCTGATTTTAAAATCTATTTTCATTCTGCTGCCTCCTCATCCATGGAAATTAAAAATTAGATGTGTTGATAACTCCTTTCACTGTGATATTAAGATGGTAGAGCAAGAGATCATCAAGACTGTTTCCCCTTCACTCAAGTCTGATTCTTTGGGCAAGAGCTCTTACGTAGGTCTAATAAAAACATTTTAACAAACAGCCTCATTCAATGGCAGTGAAAAAAAACTAAGCAGGTTTCCTTTCAAGCCTCAGCAAGCAAAAGTCAATTTGGAAGACAAAGTGAATGCCTCAGCTCTTTTTGCTGTTATTTAATTTACCATTACCAGGATCTACAATCCTTCCAGTCTCCAGGGTTCACCTGGATGAAATTACATAAAACTTTTGGAAAAAGCTTTTTGCCAGAAGGTGGCTCTTGTCATTGAACAATGGGAAGAGTTTGGTAAGCAACAGTTTGGGGTGAACATTCTCATAGCCAAAGGCTCTTCTTTCATCTGCCTTTGACTGGCATCAGCATTAGTATCAGTTCAGTAGCTCAGTCGTGTCCAACTCTTTGCGATCCATGGACTACAGCATGCCAGGCCTCCCTGTCCATCACCAACTCCCAGAGTTTACTCAAACCCATGTCCATTGAGTTAGTGATGCCATCCAACCATCTCCTCCTCTGCCATTCCCTTCTCCTCTGGCCTTCAATCTTTCCCAACATCAAATGAGGTATAATTGTCCGATTATGTAAAATCAGAGCTATATCCCTTACATTGCAAACTTGTGAGAAATTGAACAACATGTTCAAATTGTTCATCATTTAGTAGATGCTAAGTAAGTGAAACTGCCATAGACTCTTCCCTCCCATTTAATTGGGCCCTAACATGTGTATAAGTTTGCACGATCTTGGTTTAGTCTAGTCAACTGGAAGAGCAGAGAGAAGTTTAGTAGAAGGTCTAAAATACACTTAAACAGAGGACTTAGGTGCAGTCAGTAGTTTCTCCTACTGTAATTATAATGTTTGAATATTTGTTTTTATTTATTTGGTTGCTTTGAGTCTTAGTTGCAGCACATGGGATCTTCGATCTTTGTTGTAGCATGCAGGGGTTTTGGGGTTCTAGTTCCCTTACCAGGGATTGAACCCAGGCCCACTGTATTGGGAGAATGGAGTCTTAGCTACTGAACCGCCAGGGAAGTCCCAGCAGTTTCTTCTATTCTACTAGGAAGTTTTCTTAGGCTGTAGCATTCTCATTCTGTTCATTCTAAGTTATTATGCTTGACTTACTGTTTGGATGCTTAAAGTGATCATTTCTACATCTGTGTTCCTGGTGGAGTGAAGTGTTACAATGGCTCATGAAGACTGTCCCTTTCTTGCCTTCCTTCCATGTATTGAATTCTTATGTTCTCCATTAACACATGTACACGTATGAGATTTGTTGTTCCCAAGGGACCTGCAGAATAAAAATGCTTTCAGATCACCCACAGATCTTAGCACGTGCTCACTTGTAGTCTTTTCTGACATGGGAAAGTCTCTTAGAAACCTCTTCTTTCTGTGCCATTTTCTTTTATATTTTGTTGATGTTTTTCAGTTTCTGAAAGGACTTCTTATGTCTACGTCCTGTGTCACAGAAGTATGAGGCTAACCTCATAGGCAGCTATTTGTTTCCTGGGCCCTTTCAACTTTTCTGTCAAATGCATCATCTAGTTTGTAACCCACTCTGGGGCGTGGTCTCTGCATCACTCAGTAGGAAACCAGCAGTCTCAGAGTTTCGGCTTCCTGGACTGTGCCTCAAAGCCCCTATGAGAAGTGAAACTACCCAGAACACGTGGAATACATATCCTTACTGGGTGGTTGGTTTCATCCTCCACAGGCTCTCAACTCTTGTATCCCTAAGGTTTGTAAAATCCATTCCAGGAAGAATAGCTGTGAATTCCTTCTTGAGATTACTTCTCAATCAGAAAAGAGGTATATATAAATATGTATATATACATATAAATATGTATATATTAATGTGTCAGTTGTTTAGCATATATTATCTCATTTTACCCCCATACAACTTTGTAAGATGTCATTATCTCCACCTTGTAGGTGAAGAAACAGAAACTCAGTGGAGTTAAGGAACTTACTCTGTATTCAGGATCATAGAAGGTGAGCTGGTATTTAGTTTTTTTTTTTTTGATCAAGAATCTCTTTTATTGATTATCAGAAACATTACAAACATCTAGTTGAACAAATTGTAACATGATAGTGTTTAGTTTGAAAATTAATACATTTAGAATAAATTATAATATTTCATGCTATTCTCCCCATCATCTCCCCTCTCCCGTCCCGTCCATCTTCTATACATCAGTGTCTCTTTTGTTGTCTCGTAAATAGGGTTATTTTTACCATCTTTCTATTCCATATATATGCGTTAGTATACTGTTTTTTTTTTGTTTCTGGTTTCTTCTTCTGTGGCCCTTCCTCCACCTCCAGTACAAATCTTTTTAATGGCTGGTATACTCCATTGTGTATATGTACCACACTTGTTTATCCTTCATCTGTGGTGGACATCTAGGGCTTACTCTGCTTTGCAAACAGTGCTGCTATGAACATTGGGGTACAGGTGTCTCTTTCAATTGTTTCGTTTGCCAGCAGTGGGATTACTGGATCATAGGCAGTCTCAGTTTTTTGAGGAATCTCCATACTGTTCTCCATAGTGGCTGTACTAGTTTGCATTCCCACCAACAGCGCAAGAGGGTTCCCTTTCTCCGCACCCTCTCCAGCATTTATTGCTTGTAGACTTTTGGATAGCAGCCATTCTGATTGGCGTGAAATGGTATCTCATAGTGGTTTTGATTTGCATTTCTCTGATAATGAGTGATGTTGAGCATCTTTTCATGTGTTTGTTAGCCATCTGTATGTCTTCTTTGGAGAAATGTCTATTGAGTTCTTTGGCCCATTTTTTGATTGGGTCATTATTTTCTGATGGCTGTAGAAGTTGCTTGTATATTTTTGAGATAGTTGTTGTTAGTGCTTCATGCTATTATTTTTCCCATTCTGAGGCTGTCTTTTCACCTTCTTATAGTTTCCTTGTTGTGCAGAAGCTTTTAAGTTTGATTAGGTCCCATTTGTTCATTTTGATTTTATTCCAATTTCTGGAGGTGGGTCGGGATCCTGCTGTGTGTGTCAGAGAGTGTTTTGCCTATGTTTTCCTCTAGGGTTTTATGGTTTCTGTCTTACATTTACTCTTTAATCCATTTTGAGTTTATTTTTGTGTGTGGTGTTAGAAAGTGTTCTAGTTTCATTCTTTTACATGTTTGACAGTTTTCCCAGCACCACTTGTTAAGAGATTGTCTTAATCCATTGTATATTCTTGCCTCCTTTGTCAAGATGGTGACATATGCGTGGATTTATCTCTGGGCTTTCTATTTTGTTCCATTGATCTATATTTCTGTCCTTGTGCCAGTACCATACTGTCTTGATGACTGTGGCTTTGTAGTAGAGCCTGAAGTCAGGCAGGTTAATTCCTCCAGTTCCGTTCTTCTTTCTCAGATAGCTTTGGCTATTCGAGGTTTTTGTATTTCAGAGCTGGTGTTTAAATCGAGGCCAAAGCCAAGCCCATGTTTTTACTACATTGTACGGCATTGCTAAGCAAATTTTAGTACAACAGTCACCTGGAGGGACTTCCCTGGGGGTTTGCAGCCTTCCAGGCTCAATGCAGGAGATGTGGGTTCGATCTCTGGATCAGGAAGATCCCCTGGAGGAGGACATAGTAACCCCCTCCAGTATTCTTACCTGGAGAATCCCATGGACAGAGGAACCTGAAGGGCTGTGGCCCATAGGGTCACAAAGAGTCAGACATGACTGAAGTGACTGAGCATACATGCACACATAGAGTAAACATCTATAAGAGGGAAGAATGTTGTCCAGTCATTTGACATAATGATGATATCAGTATTTTATAGCTAAAGGAAGCTTGAAGATTGTCTTATTTGACTTCTTCATCTTATCAAAAGCAAGTGTGACTTGCTCAACTTTATTAGAGAAATGTAATTTCTGGTTCAGTAAAGTGTGAAAAGAAGAGAAGTGAAAGGCAAAGGAGAAAAGGAAAGATATACCCAATTGTATGCAGAGTTCCAAAGAAGAGCAAGGAAAGATAAGAAAGCCTTCCTCAGCAATCAGTGCCAAGAAATAGAGGAAAACAATAGAATGGGAAAGACTAGAGATCTCTTCAAGAAAATTAGAGATACCAAGAGAACATTTACTGCAAAGATGGGCTTAATAAAGGACAGAAATGGTATGGAAGCAGAAGATATTAAGAAGAAGTGGCAGGAATACACAGAAGAACTATACAAAAAAGATCTTCACAACCAAGATAATCACAAAGGTGTGATCACTCACACTCACCTAGAGCTGGACATCCTGGAATGGGAAGTCAGCTGGGCCTTAAGAATAAAGCTACAAATAAAGCTAGTGGAGGTGATGGAAATTCCAGTTGAGCTATTTCAAATCCTAAAAGATGATGTTGTGAAAGTGCTGCACTCAATATCCCAGAAAATTTGGAAAACTCAGCAGTGGCCACAGGACTGGAAAAGGTCAGTTTTCATTCCAATCCCAAAGAAAGGCAATGCCAAAGAATACTCAAAATACCACACAATTGCACTCATCTCACATATTAGTAAAGTAATGCTCAAAATTCTCCAAGCCAGGCTTCAGCAATACGTGAACTGGGAACTTCCAGATATTCAAGCTGGATTTAGAAAAGGCAGAGGAACCAGAGATCAAATTGCCATCATCCACTGGATCATAGAAAAAGCTAGAGAGTTCCAGAAAAACATCCATTTCTGCTGTATTCTTTATGCCAAAGCCTTTGACTGTATGGATCATAATAAGCTGTGGAAAATTCTAAAAGGGATTGGAATACCAGACAACCTGACATGCCTCTTAAGAAACCTATATGCAAATCAGGAAGCAACAGTTAGAACTGGACATGAAACAACAGACTGGTTCCAAATAGGAAAAGGAGTACGTCAAGGCTGTATATTGTCACCCTGCTTATTTAACTTATATGCAGAGTACATCATGAGAAAGAATAGCATGGCTGGAGGAAGCACAAGCTTGAATCAAGATTGCCAGAGAAATATTAATAACCTCAGATATGCAGATGACACCTTATGGCAGAAAGTGAAGAAGAACTAAAGAGCCTCTTGATAAAAGTTAAAGAGGAGATTGAAAAAGTTGGCTTAAAGCTCAACTTTCAGAAAACTAAGATCATAACATTGGGTCTCATCACTTCATGGCAAGTAGATGGGGAGACAGTGGAAACAGTGGGTGACTTTATTTTTCTGTGCTCCAAAATCACTGAAGATAGTGATTGCAACCATGAAGTTAAAAGACGCTTAGTCCTTGGAAGGAAAGTTATGACCAACCTAGACAGCATATCAAAAAGCAGAGACATTACTTTGTCAACAAAGGTCCGTCTAGTCAAGGCTATGGTTTTTCCAGTGGTCAAGTATGGATGTGAGAGTTGGACTATAAAGAAAGCTGCTATAAAGAAAGCAGAAGAATTGCTGCTTTTGACCTGTGGTGTTGGAGAAGACTCTTGAGAGTCCCTTGGACTGCAAGGAGATCTAGCCACTACATCCTAAAGGAAATCAGTTCTGAATATTCATTGAAAGGACTGATGTTGAAGCTGAAACTCCAGAACTTTGGCCACCTCATGTGAAGAGCTGACTCATTTGAAAAGACTCTGATGCTGGGAAAGATTGAGGTCAGTAGGAGAAGGGGATGACAGAGGATGAGATGGTAGGATGGAATCACTGACGCAATGGACATGGGTGGGTTTGAGTTGACTTTGGAAGTTGGTGATGGATAGGGAGGCCTGGTGTGCTGCGGTTCAAAGAGTCAGACACAACTGAGCAACTGAACTGAACTGAACTGAAAGTTTTAAGGACCAGAATTGATGGTTATTCAACTCATCCATTTCTGGCCAACTGAATTATTTCAAAACAAGAGAAGTTTGGGCAAGTGTGTGATTAGAGTCCACCTTCCTATAGTTTCAGCAAATGGAAAATTTGTGAATACAGCCTTTTTATTCATAGACCAAGCAGGGAATATATACATATATATAAATGTCTTGGGATGGCAGTTTTTTTCAGAAACTCGGTCATGGAATCTCTCTGATTGGTGTGTGAAACAGGTAGGTGGATCCATATGGGGCATTTTATTGTGTTTTTCCTGAACCTGATCCAGAGATCCTGACTCAGAATTTCCCATCCCTGGTTGCTTTAAAATAATCCTGCCCTAGTGTTTCACTTGCCTCTAGCTCCTCTCTGCTTTCTCTTACCTAGAACTTCTAAATTACATTCAAGAAAGTCAAGAAATACTGTTTGCATCAGGCCAAATTGTGATGTGAAGAGCCGACTCATTGGGAAAGACTCTGATCCTGGGAAAGATTGAGGCCAGGAGGAGAAGAGGGCTGCAGAAGATGAGATGTTTAGATAGCTTCACTGACTCAGTGGACATGAGTTTGAGCAAACTCTGGGACATAGTGAAGGACAAGGGAGCTGGGCGTACGGCAGTCCATGGGATTGTAAAGAATTGGACACAACTTAGCAGTTGAATAGCAACAATAAAATCAAGGAAATCATTCATATTCTTTTATTTCTAAATACAGAGTTAGAAACTTTTTTCATGGATGAGCTCATTTTAATGGGATTTGCTCTCTTGTTAGTTGCACATTCTAGTATCAAAAGTTCTCTTCTAGGTGTTTGGGGAGTGGAGGCTATGTTAGGGCTGATCTAATTTATTAAACTGGGAGTGGAAGGAGATCAAGTCTAGTTAAAGAGTTAATGAGTCTCATAATCAAAGGTCTATACCTGAGGAGATGCATACTGTGCGGTATAGACGGGTTGTGTCTTTGAAGATATTTTTTGATTATAGTGATCCTCACGGATGAGAAGGAGATTGTGTAGATGATATGGACAAATAGAAAAATGAAACAATTTTACAGTGGAATGAAAGCTTTTCATCCAGTATCAAACTATGATTGTAAGATAATCACTAAGAAATCTGTAACAGTGGAAGAAAACCTTCAAGTAGAACTAAGGGGCAGAGCTTTGGGGTAACCAGAACACATTTTTACTGTATAACCTTTGTGAACTATTTGCATTTCACTATATAAATCCATTCTTTTTCTGAAAGAAAGGAAACTAAATATTTATTTCAAGAGCAATGTAACCACATTGAAAACTGATCACTGACAAAATGTGGTCCAATGGAGAAGGCAATGGCAAACCACCTCAGCATCCTTACCTTGAGAACCCCATGAACAGTATGAAAAAAAAAAAAAAAAAAGATATGACACTGAAAGATGGACTCCCCAGGTCAGTATATACCCAATATGCTACTGGAGAAGAGCAGAGAGATAGTTCCAGAAAGAATGAAGAGGCTGAGCCAAAGTGGAAACAATACCCAGATGTGGGTGTATCTGGTGGTGAAAGTAAAGTCTGATGCTGTAAAGAACAATATTGCATAGGAGCCTGGAATATTAGGTCCATGCTGCTAAGTCACTTCAGTCGTGTCCAACTCCGTGCGACCCGATAGACGGCAGCCCACCAGGCTCCCCCGTCTCTGGGATTCTCCAGGCAAGAATACTGGAGTGGGTTGCCATTTCCTTCTCCAATGCATGAAAGTGAAAGTGAAGTCGCTCAGTCGTGTCCGACCCTTAGCGACCCCATGGACTGTAGCCCACCAGGCTCCTCCATCCATGGGATTTTCCAGGCAAGAGTACTGGAGTGGGGTGCCATTGCCTTCTCCAACTGTTACTTACCAATAAACATACTACCATTAAATCTCAAATTTAAGCATCAAATCCTGACCAATACATCTTATCCCATTTATTTCCTCTAACACTCATATTTCATCAATTCTTTGTCACCATTAAGACCTCTGACTGACTAATCTTATCTCATTTCTCTGTCTCTCACCTCCACCTTCACTAGACAGTCAACATCCCTTCATCCTTGATTCCCTCTTTATCCAGCTTAGATTCCATGGTCTATCACAATAATTGTTGCATTTATGTTTAAATGCAACAATTTAAACATTTATTAGGTCCATGAATCGAGGTAAATTGGAAGTGGTCAAACAGGAGATGGCAAGAGTGAACATTGACATTTTAAGAATCAGTGAACTAAAATGGACTGGAATGGGTGAGTTTAACTCAGATGACCGTTATAACTACTACTGTGGGCAAGAATCCCTTAGAAGAAATGGAGTAGTCCTCACAGTCAACAAAAAAGTCCAAAATGCAGTACTTGGCTGCAATCTCAAAAACAACAGAATGACCTCTCTTTGTTTCCAAGGTAAACCATTCAATATCACAGTATCCCTAACCATTAATGCTGAAGAAGCTGAAGTTGAACAGTTCTATGAAGACCTATAAGACCTTGTAGCTAGAACTAACACCAGAAAAAGATGTCCTTTTCATCACAGGAGACTGAAATGCAAAAGCAGAAAGTCAAGAGAGACATGGAATAACAGTCAAATTTGGCCTTGGAGTATAAAATAAAGCAAGGCAAAGGCTAACAGAATTTTACCAAGAGAACACACTGGGCATACCAAACACCATCTTCCAACAACACAAGAGACGACTCTACACATGGACATCACCAGATGGTCAATACCAAAATCAGATTGATTATATTTGCAGTCGAAGATGGAGAAGCTCTATATGATCAGCAAAAAAAAAAAAAAAAAAAAGAATGGGAGCTGACTGTGGCTCAAATCATGAACTACTTATTTCCAAATTCAGACCTGAATTGAAGAAAGTAGAGAAAACCACTACACCATTCAGGTATGACCTAAATAAAATTCCTATGATTATACAGTGAAAGTGACAAGGGATTGGACCTGATATACAGAGTGCCTGAAGAACAGTGGATGGAGGTTCATAACATTTTACAGGAGGCAGTGATCAAAATCATCCCCAAGAAGAACAAATGTAAAAAGCCAAAATGGCTATCTGAGGGGAGTCTTACAAATAGCTAAGAAAAGAAGAGAAACAAAAGGCAAAGGTAAAAATAAAAGATATATCCATCAGAATGCAGAGTTCCAAAGAATAGTAAAGAGAGATTAGAAAGCCTTCCTCAGTGATCAATGCAAAAAAAAATAGTGGAAAAAAAAATAGAATAGGAAAGACTAGAGATCTCTTCAAGAAAATTAGAGATATCAAGGGAACTTTTCATGCAAAGATGGGCACAATAAAGGACAGAAACAGTATGGACCTAACAGAAGCAGAAGATATTAAGAGGAAGTGGCAAGAATACACAGAAGAACTGTACAAAATGATCTTCATGACCCAGATAACCAAGGTGGTGTGATCACTCACCAGACATCCTGGAATGTGAATTCAAGTGGGCCTTAGGAAGCATCATTATGAACAAAGCTAGTGGAAGTGATTGAATTACAGCTGAGCTATTTTGAATCCTAAAAGATGATGCTGTGAAAATGCTGCAGTCAATATGCTAGCAAATTTGGAAAACTCAGCAGTGGTTTCAGGACTGGAAAAGATCAGCTATCATTCCAATCCCAAAGAAAGGCAATGCCAAAGAATGTTCAAACTACTGCACAATTGCAATCATTGCACATGCTACCATAGTAATGCTCAAAATTTTCCAAGCCAGGCTTCAACTGTATGTGAACCATGAATTCCCAGATGGTCAAGCTGAATTTAGAAAAGGCAGAGGAACCAGAAATCAAATTGCCAACATCCCTTGGATCATAGAAAAGGCAAGCAAATTCCAGAAAAGCATTAACTTCTGCTTCATTGACGACACCAATGCCTTTGACTCTGTGGATCACAACAAACTGGAAAATTCTTCAAGAGATGGAAATACCAGACCACTTTTCCTGCCTCCTAAGAAACCTGTACGCAGGTCAAGAAGCAACATTTAGCACCAGACGTGGATCAATAGACTGGTTCCAAATTGGGAAAGGAGTACTTCAAAGCTGTATATTGTCACCTTGCTTATTTAACTTATATGCAGAGTACATCATAAGAAATGCTGGGCTGGATGAAGCACAAACTGAAATCAAGATTGCCAGGAGAAATATCAGTAACCTCAGATATGCAGATGGCACCACCCTTTTGGCAGAAAGCGAAGAGGAACTGTGGAGCTTCTTGATGAAAGTTAAAGAGGAGCGTGAAAAACCTGGCTGAAAACTCAACATTCAAAAAATGAAGATCTTGGCATCCAGTCCCATCACTTCATGTCAAATAGATGGGAAAACAGTGGAAACAGTGGCTGACTTTATTTTCTTGGGTTCCAAAATCACTGCAGATGGTGACTGCAGCCATGAGACTAAAAGACACTTGCTCCTTAGATGAAAAGCTATGAGCAATCTAGACAGCATATTAAAAAGCAGAGACATCACTATGCCAACAAAGGTCTGCATAGTCAAAGCTGTGGTTTTTCCAGGAGTCATGTATGGATGTGAGAGTTTTCTATAAAGAAAGCTGAGTGCTAAAGAATTTATGATTTTGAACTGTGGTGTTGGGGAAGACTCTTGAGAGTCCCTTGGGCTGCAAGGTGCTCAAACCAGTTAATCCTAAAGGAAAGCAGTCCTGAATATTCATTGGAAGGACTAATGCTGAAGCTGAAGCTCCAATACTTTGGCCACCTGATGGGAAGAACTGACTCATTAGACAATATCCTGATACTGGGAAAGATTGAAGGCAGGATAAGAAGAGGACAACAGAGAATAAGATGATTGGATGGCATCACCGACTCAATAAACATGAGTTTGAGCAAGCTCTAGGAGCTGATGAAGGACAGAGAGGACTGGCATGCTACAGTCCATGGGGTCACAAAGAGTCGGACACAACTGAGTGTCTGAATAATGACAACCACATTGACAATACTGTGTGATTAGGAACTGAATACAGTTACCCGCCAAGAGTCTTGTTGGTCACAAATTGGACGTAATCTGCCCAGTAGTGATACTTCTAGCCCTAAAATCCTTCATAATTTCTTAAATTTTTTTTTCATAGGAGCAAGTTGCTTCCAGGATTACCAGCTACTATGGTTGAACTCCAAACGTGCATGAGGCCCCAGTCTTAGACAATATAACACATTCTCATACAAAATGGTGGTGAGATAATATCCTGAAAAATATAATACTTATGTAGGTCAGAGAAAAGGGAGCTGGAATCTAATAGAGTTTATAATGACTGTGCCAACAACATGGAGGAGGCAGAGTTTAAACAAGTTCTTGAAATCCCATGTGGTGTCAGAACATGTGGGTGGAAGGAAGCGAGCCCTTGAGGGCATCAAGCCCCTCTCAAGATGTGCAGTTGTACAACGATGTCATGGATTCCTCTTTGGCTACGCTTCAGTTTATAGATTTATTGGAGCTAAATTTGAAATTTGTTACAGGGACTTGAATGTAGGTGAAGAAATTTTCAAGGAACTATGCATATAGCTTGGGTCAGGGGAGTACTATGACCATAGTAATATTTTTTCACTGATTATATTTTCTCTGTATGCAGAAGAGCTTAGAGGAAAAGCAAGTGGCATCTGGGAGGGGAATTTCTCTCTTCATAGGAGTCCCGAAGAGAGAAATTCCCAATTGAGGCTTGTTTATTCTGGGGGACATCTAGAGAAGAGGGAAGGGAAGAGGTGGGGTTCCAGGCTCCTAAATTCTGACTTAATAGCAGCAGCAATGATTCAACTAGCTGAGTGTACTGGACTTCCACTTCACATGTCATTTGAGGAAAGCATTGTGTCCCTGAAGAATGTTTTAAATTCATCATCTGAGTGCAAACCCACAGGGTCTGACCTGGGCTGGAAATCCAATGATAGAAGAGATAGATGAAAGATATGGAGGAACCATGAACACCTGGGAGGAATTTGTGACTGACTGGACATATCTACAGGGGGAGGAACTATAAAATATGGCTCCAAAGATCTGTGCCATGGTCCTTTGGGGACTATCTTTTCGGTACAGAACTTCTGTGACAGTAGAACATCCAGCAAAAATGACTTCCAGGAATCTGAGAACCTGACATGAAACCTGGAAGAAGCTAGTGAGTGAAAGATGTAAGTTGGAAATCGTAAATAGGAAAGGTTGTAAAGACATGGGAAATAGTTTTTAGATCTGATTTTCAGAAAGTGTGAATGAGAAGATAATAATTACAGCAGTTGCAATACTTAGAGAATATATATGCTCTGTGTTAGAAATGGCTTATTCTATTTGACCATCAGCACTTTAGGATTTTCATATTATTATCTTGATTTTATAGCTCAGATACTGTGACACAGAAACATACAAAATAACGTACAGAATTATAGGCCCATTGAATCCTTGTCCTAGGATTCAGACCCACTAGTCTGCCTCCAGAGCATGTATTCTCTCAGCAGGTGGGGGCAAGATTTTAAGATGACACATGATAAATTGGCAAAAAAAAAAAAAATCAAGAACTTGAGCAGTGAAGCACAAGGCTATGAAGGCATTTGGAAATGTTCATAGCAGGGCTGTTGACTATGATAAGACATTGAACACAACCTAAGTGTTTATCAAATAAGGAAAAAATATGTTTCAGACATGGTGAAAAAATATGTTTCTCATATCATCCCAATGGAGTACTATGCAGTAGTAATTAAAAGATGTGGTATGTCTGTATTATTGAACTATGAGTGTAACAGCAAGTGACAAAACAACTACTTTTGTATGATCTGTGTGTAAATTATATGAGACATGGTCTGTTTAACCTAAAAATGTACATCAGAAGATCTTCAAAATATTGAAAATGATTAACTCATTATTAGAGTGATGGATAGAAGAATTTGGATGCTTTTTACTTTCTTTTCTCTTTTGTCCTGTATTGCAAGAATTTTCTAAAATCACTATAAGTTAGCTGAGTAATAAAAGATAAACAATAGGTTATTTTCACTTTAAAGCAGAAGTAAGAATGGTCACATGCATATATGTTGCAGAGGACACTAAGGAACATAAAGACTGAAAGGAAAAATTAAGTTTGGTTTCACTTCAAATACTGTTTGGGACAAGACAGCCAGTCATTTTCTCTAGTTCCACTTCTTATTCTATGAAAAATAGCAATAAAATTGAAAACACAATTCTTTGCATAGGAAAATCAGAATACAAATTACCCTGGTTCTTAGAAAATGACACCTGTGATCAAATTCATGAGTCAGAGACTATAACCTCCCCCATTCAGACAATTAAGTGTTCCCATTCAGATAATTCAGTTTTGCATGCTGAAACCTCTGTTTTCTTTCTCTCTCTCTCTCTCTCTCTCTCTCTGTATGTGAATTTGTTCTGTTTTGGTCACAGTCCATATAAACACAGGATTGTCTATCACCTTGTTATCATCAAATATGTCTTTCTGCCTCAAAATCCATTTTGCCAGCTCTGTTTATGAAAATAAACCCATGTACACAGAAACTTTACACATTTTATTTCTGAATCAAATGCTATTTTATGATTAGATTCCTATTTAAGTTAGAGCTTAGATCTCTATAGAACTCAGGGATCAACACAATCAGGGAAAAATCTCATTCAGCTCTGATGTGAGTCAGATGATTTATAGAAAATAAAGTGTAAAACCAAATATCATATGGTATCGCTTATATGTGGAACCTAAAAAAAGAAAGATACAGGTGAAATTATTTACAAAGCAGAAATAGAGTTACAGATGTAGAAAACAAACTTATGGTTACTAGAGAGAAAGGGGGAGAAGGGATAATTTGGGAGACTGTCATATATGTATACCACTCTGATGCTAGGAGGGATTGAGGGCGGGGAGAGGGGACGACAGAGGATGAGATGGCTGGATGGCATCACGACTGATGGGTGGTCTGGTGCCTCCGGGCTGGTGATGGACAGGGAGGCCTGGCGTGCTGCGGTTCATGGGGTCGCAGGTCGGACACGACTGAGCGACTGATCTGATCTGATCTGATCTGATGTACAAATCAGATAACTAATAAGGACCTACTTTATAGTTCAGGGACCTCTACTCAATACTCCATAGTGACATGGGAATAGAATCTAAAAAAGAGCAGATACATGTATATGTACACCTGAATCCCTTTGCTGTACACATGAAATTAACACATTTTAAATCAATTATATTTCAATAAAGTTTTTTTTTTTTTTATTTCCAGTATCAACCAAATTGAAAAAAATAGTGTGGGCTCCTTTTGCTATATATGCCTTGGACCCCTATACTAGCACTTCAAAAATTTTTTTACAGCAATTGGAGATCATTTGATGAAAACCCTTAACATCTCAAGAAAGTGTAATCATTGCAAGCTAAGACCAAATGAATTATTAACAGGACAGATAAGTCATTTTTAGAGACTGATGCATCCTCTCAATTTTACTTTTCTTGTTATTGTGTTTTTATCTTAAAAGCTATGTTATCAGCCCAACTGAATTAAATTCCTTCATGAGTAGCTTTTGCAGAAACATATTCGAAGGAAGCTGACTTAGTAACCAGCTTTCCAGATTCAGAAGGGGAGGTAATTTGTCCTCATCATCATTGAGAGAGGTAATTTGTCTCAGGAGGGAAAATATTTTTTGAGTCTGATAATTTTTTAAGCCAAAAAAGTAGAAGGATTTTCAGTAGAGCTGAGAGTCATCACTTGTTTTGGACTACAGGAAAGAAGTTAATCTAACAGGTCCATTGACCTACTTGATAACCTTCTGCTATCAGATCAGATCTCGCTCGCGTGTCCCTCTGGCGCCCCGCCGCGCACACCGCCTCCCTGTCCTCCCCTCCCGGGTCCTCCTCCACCCATCAGTCTTCCTCCGCCTCTCTCCTCTGTCGTCCCCTTCTCCTCCCCCTCTCCCTCCCCTCGTCTTCTCCTGTCCTCTTCCGGGTGGCCCGGTCGCCTCTTCCCTCCTCTCGTCTCCTTCTGCTGTGTCTTCTCTCCGCTCTCGGTCTCTCCCCCGTCCTCTCTCGCTCCCTTCTCCCTCTCCCCCCTGCCTGCCCGGTGCCTCTCTCGTCCCCTCGGGCCCCGTGCGTCCCTCTCGTTTGGGCGGTCTCCTTTTCCCTTTTCCCCTCTTTTCCCTCGTGTGGGCCTCCTTCTTCGTCTGGTTGCTGCCCCTTCCTCTCCCTTTCCTTCTCGGGCTTGCCCCTCTTCCTCCTGGGTCTCTCTTCTGGGTGCCCCTCCCTTGTTCTTCCGTCCTTTCTCTCTCTCTTGCATGGTGACTTGCAGCCTTGCTCTCCTTTTCCTTTTGGCGTCTGTGTTCCATGACCAGTTCTAACCTTCTACTATATTTAACCCATATTTTACATCATATAACTTTGCCATTGTTCATAAATGGACTGTGTTGTAGCTACTTGGAGGGCACACTGTCTTGTTCTTTTATATAACCTCATTCCCAGTGCTTTTTCTCTTCCATTAGTCTTAATGAGCTTTTAGGACTTATTACCAGAACTTGTAGGAATGGCAGGTAGGATGACAAGCTTGACTAAGTCATTTGACAATTTTGCTAGCATCACTGACACCGTGAAGAAAGTGATGTCACTCAGTCATGTCAGACTCTTTGAGATCCCATGGACTGTAGCCTACGAGGCTCCTCTATCCATGGGATTTTCCATGCAAGAATACTGCAGTGGGTTGCGATTTCCTTCTCCAGGAGATCTTCCCAACCGAGGGTTTGAAGCTGGGTCTCTCGCATTGTAGGCAGACACTTTACCATCTGAGCCACCAGGGAAGTCTGCATCACTGAGACCATGAAGAAAGGTCCCCATTTATACTCACACATTTTTTCATATTTTGGTGCTCATTTATTTAAAGTTGGTTATTCTTGAGCATATTTGGAATATCACAGAAAAAGAGCATGGTGTATCTATGTCTGACTCTTGTTTAAGTTGGGCATGAAAAGAAAGAGAGACTAATCCAGTCTTTGAACATGCTATCCTTTTGAAAGAACTTTCATGGAATTTGGCCTTGGGATTGAACTTGCAGAACCAAATGGCTATACTGAACATAATCTTTCCATGAGGTTACCCTGCTAACCTGTGATCTGTGCTTGCTGGATATGATGTTTCAGGTAAGAGACTTCATGGTCCAGGGCTCCTTCGTCTAACATGGTGATCTTGCCTTTCTTGGCTTCGGTTATCAAACTTTCTCGAGCGAGGTCTCGGCCAGAGGCCGTGCTGCTGTGTCCTCCTTATTCTGCTGACTGCTGGTCAGTTACTTTCCTGGCATGCAGCCTCAGACAAGAAACACTTTCCCCATTTCTGTTATGTCATCTACCCTTTTTGTTTCTTTCTACCTAGACAAATACATACTCGTATACGTACACTCATAGGCACATGTCCCACCAACATTTGATGAAATTTTTTATCACATTATGATGTTTATTGTTTGAACTGTGGTGTTGGAGAAGACTCCTGAGAGTCCCTTGGACTGCAAGGAGATCCAACCAGTCCATTCTGAAGGAGATCAGCCCTGGGATTTCTTTGGAAGGAATGATGCTAAAGCTGAAACTCCAGTACTTTGGCCACCTCATGCAAAGAGTTGACTTATTGGAAAAGACTCTGATGCTGGGAGGGATTGGGGGCAGGAGGAGAAGGGGACGACAGAGGATGAGATGGCTGGATGGCATCACTGACTCGATGGATGTAAGTCTGAGTGACCTCCGGGAGTTGGTGATGGACAGGGAGGCCTGGGGTGCTGCAATTCATGAGGTCGCAAAGAGTCAGACACGACCGAGCAACTGAACTGAACTGAACTGATGATGTTTATTAACTAATTTTAGGGTCTACAACATTTTAAGTCATGTCTAATACTTTCTGAGTTGTTGTCCAGCAATCACATTAAGGAGAACATTTATCATTTTTTGACAGACTCTATGAACCACTCCTGGATATAAATGCTTCATATACACTAACTTATTTAATTCCTCTGTTGGCCCTGAACATTACATATCACTGACTCTATTTTGTACAGGTAGTTCAGAAAGGCTTTTGTCTCAGAGTCATAGGTAAGACTGGTAGACTAAGACTGCTTCCAAAGCCTTGTTCATTTGCATTTTATAGCAATATAGCCTATCTCCACATCGTTTTTTAACCTTGAAGAAAGAATTCTTTAAGGGAGCAGATGTCAAGAAGGAATGTATAACTAGAAACCTCTGCCATGCTCTCCCTCTGATTCATCACTCCCTAGACCTTCCTCCATCAGCCTCTACTTTCACATCTCCAAGTCTTTCTCCTTTCTTTCCTCCCTCCCCTCATAACATCCTTCCCTTCCTTCATCCAACTACCTTCCTTCCATCACTCCCTTTTTTCCTTCCTTCCTTTCCATCTTCTCTCTTCCTTCCCTCCTCCACTGCTCCTTCCCTCCTCCAGTGCTCCATCTCTCCATTTCATCATCCAATACACATTTGATTTACAGAGGAATTAAAATGTTCCAGGAAGTGTGCTCTTTCTATCACATGGATAAACTTAATTATCACAACAGCTTTTGCTGTAATACGTGTTTGGAAATTGACCTTCAAAGAGATTAGGTAACAAGCCCAAAGCCATTTAGTGCATAAATGTTGAAGCTAAAATTTGAGTCTCAGCAATCTGTCTCTTGATCCTCAATCTGAGCACTATATGCTATACTTTACAAAAGATTTCATTTCACTAGGTATAAATAATTAAATTATTTATAAATAAATAAATTAAAACTATCAGGTATTATTTAAAGTACAGTATTTGATACTGACAATCGTACAATTATTCAGAAATCTTTAAATTATGGAGAATGCAGCTTTGCACATTTTTGCAAAATTTTGCAGCTTGCATATTTTTGGAAAATTTTTATATTATTTCAAGAGCACATTAAAACTCCATATGGTTTGGCCCAGTCTTTCTTTTAGGAATTTATTCTGACAAACCAGTAAAAAAAAATAGTAGCCATAAAGATCTGTCTGTTGAAACACTAATTTGAAAAGGAAAAACAAGGAAAGGTAATGCAAATGTTTAACAATGAGGTAAATCATTAAATAAAATATTGTCAATCCAAATCCTGAAATGCCTTATGCTCATTACAATAATATAGCCAAAGCTATCTTGAGAAAGAAGAATGGAACTGGAGGAATCAACCTGCCTGACTTCAGGCTCTACTACAAAGCCACAGTCATCAAGACAGTATGGTACTGGCACAAGGACAGAAATATAGATCAATGGAACAAAATAGAAAGCCCAGAGATAAATCCACGCACATATGGTCACCTTATCTTTGACAAAGGAGGCAAGAATATACAATGGATTAAAGACAATCTCTTCAACAAGTGGTGCTGGGAAAACTGGTCAAACACTTGTAAAAGAATGAAACTAGAACACTTTCTAACACCATACACAAAAATAAACTCAAAATGGATTAAAGAGCTAAATGTAAGACCAGAAACCATAAAACTCCTAGAGGAAAGCATAGGCAAAACACTCTCTGACTTACATCACAGCAGGATCCTCCATGACCCACCTCCCAGAATATAGGAAATAAAATCAAAAATGAACAAATGGGACCTAATCAAACTTAAAAGCTTCTGCACAACAAAGGAAACTATAAGCAAGGTGAAAAGACAGCCTTCAGAATGGGAGAAAATAATAGCAAATGAAGCAACTGACAAACAACTAATCTCAAAAATATACAAGCAACTTCTACAGCTCAATTCCAGAAAAATAAATGACCCAATCAAAAAATGGGCCAAAGAACTCAATAGACATTTCTCCAAAGAAGACATACAGATGGCTAACAAACACATGAAAAGATGCTCAACATCACTCATTATCAGAGAAATGCAAATCAAAACCACTATGAGATACCATTTCACGCCAATCAGAATGGCTGCTATCCAAAAGTCCACAAGCAATAAATGCTGGAGAGGGTGGCGGAGAGGAGGGAACCCTCTTGCACTGTTGGTGGGAATGCAAACTGGTACAGCCACTATGGAGAACAGTCTGGAGATTCCTCAAAAAACTGGGAATAGAACTGCCTTATGATCCAACAATCCCACTGCTGGTCATATACACTGAGAAATCCAGAATTGAAAGAGACACGTGTACCCCAATGTTCATAGCAGCACTGTTTGCAATAGCCAGAACGTGGAAGCAACCTAGATGTCCATCCACAGATGAATGGATAAGCAAGCTGTGGTACATATACACAATGGAGTATTACTCAGCCATTAAAAAGAATACATTTGAATCAGTTCTAAGGAGGTGGATGGAACTGGAGCCTATTATACAGAGTGAAGTAAGCCAGAAAGAAAAACACAAATACAGTATACTAACGCATATATATGGAATTTAGAAAGATGGTAAAAATAACCCTATTTACGAGACAGCAAAAGAGACACTGATGTATAGGCCAGACTTTTGGACTCTGGGACCGGGAGAGGGTGGGATGATTGGGGAGAATAACATTGAAATATGTATAATATTATATCTGAAATGTATTAATTGTTCAAACTAAACACTGTCATGTTACAATTTGTTCATATTAGATGTTTGTAATGTTTCTGATAATCAATAAAAGAGATTCTTGATAAAAAAATAAAATAAAATAATATAGTTTTAAACTTTGGACTAAATATTCTTTGGAAGAATTGATGCTGAAGCTCCAATACTTTGGCCACCTGATGAGAAGAGGCAACTCCTTGGAAAAAGATCCTGATGCTAGGAAGGATTGAACGCAAAAGGAGAAGGAGGGGGGCAGCAGAGGATGAGATGTTTAGATAGCATCATCAACTCAATGGACATGAATCTGAGCAAACTCCATGAGATAGCGGAGGATAGAGGAGCCTGGCATGTATTAAGTAGCAAAGAATTAGACATGACTTAGCGACTGAACAAAAACAAAACTTTTGGCTGTGATAGCATACTTACTGAAAAGTCCACGAAATCATTCAATTTAATAAATTACTATTAAGAAAACATCTGTGTATGCTTTGTATGCAGATTATGAAATGGTCAGTAGTGTGAAGGTCCCCACTTTCCTGATCACTGCTCCTTCTGAGCCTCCCCTTGCTGTCTAAGGATGCAACCCTAAGCAAGGTAGGTTAAGTGTACTTGTTACTGAGCCCTAATAAATGGATTCCAGTCTGTAGGTATTCTATTGTGTCTGGCTTTTTTTCACTCACTGTGTTTATCCATTTTACTGATGATGCAATATCGATTAATTCCAAGTTTCAAGTTGTTAAAAACAAAACAATGGTACCCTGAATATTCATATATTCATAAACTTCTATCCTGGTGCACAGAAGCACACAATTTTCTATCTGTATTGCTCTGGCATTACTCACTCATGGGCCTATATATCTTCAACTACACTTTCTACTGACAATCTATTTTACAAAATGAAGGCAACAATTTATTCTCTTAACAGCGGCATTTGAGAACTTCTATTGCTTCATTCTCTCACCAATATGCATAGTGTTATTGCAGATCTATTTAAATCTTTTGGCTTCCTGGATTGCCTTTCTTTTCCTTATTAGTTTATACATGTTCTTTATATATTCTCTTGACAAGTTGTTTTGGCTCTGTATGTCGAAACATTTTCTCCCACATGTGATTTGTCTTTTCACTCTCTTAATAGAGATTTTGAATTAACCACAGTTGTTTATGTTAACATAGAACAATTTATCTTTTTTTTCTTAAAATATTTTCCCTTCCTCATGGTAAATAATATAATTTTCTTGTTTTCTAAAATCTATTTTTTTTTGTTTTTGTTTTACTTTGTCATCTAGGACTATGCTCCAAATTAAGTTGATTTTTAAGAATAATGTGAGGTAGGGGTTCCAAATAATTTTTCCTATGTTGTCCCATGACATCCATTACAAAGATACTTCGTTACTACCCTATAGTGTGTTTTATAAATCAAGTGTGTTTTCAATTTTGCATCATTGTTCTATTAATCTGCACTAACCTTAAACCAAATACTACCCTTAACTCTACTACAGACCCAAGCCTAAGCTAAATATTAAACCTAGTCCTAACTTTGACTCTAATCCAAATCTCAACACTAATCCTTACCATTAACCTAATATTAGTTCTAGTCCTAACTCTAACACTAAAACTAGTGCTAACTCTAAGACTATTAAAATAATAAACTTAAACATAAAATCTGACACTAATCCAAATTAGACCTAATCCAAATAGTAATCCCATATGTGAAGGCTAACCCTGAACTTAAAGATAAGCATAGAGCTATTCCTAATCTCCGGCCTAAACCTAACACTTACCTTAAGCTTAACTCTAAGCACAAACTTGACCTCACCATTCTAAATTACTGAAATTTTCCTTGTGGTATGGAATAAGGTCAATTTTTATACATGCTCCATGTATATTACAAGAAATATGAATTTGGAAGTTTTTTGCGTGCTGTGCTCAAGTTCATTAAACAAATTGTTCAAGTCTTCCCTGTTAATTGTATTATCATTTTTTTGCTTTATCTATCTGAGAAAGATGTGTTAAAATTGCCTATGCATGATTTTTAATTATGCAGTATTCATCTGTCCTATTTTTGGTAAAAATTTGCATACTCACCTCTCTATAATTTTCAGCCCATGTTTGTGTGTTTCTGTATATGCATGTCTGTATCTGAGTATATGTGTATTTGTGTCTATGTTTGGACATAAAGAAGTATAGTAGTGGAAGGAAGAATTTTTCATTTTCTTAAAACTATTATCCACCATGTGAAGAAGCATGACTTAGCTAAATGAATGATGCAATCATGTGGAACAAAGTTCAGGTTATCCATCTTAAAGGTTCATCAGCAGACAAATGGATATATAATGCATTGGATATATATACAAATGTGGGATATATATATATTATATATACAATGTATATTATATAAATTATATATGCATGCATATATATACATACATATGTATATATACATTATATTCATACTATATATATATATATGGAATATTATTCAGACATAAAAAGGAATGACATAATGCCATTTGCAGCCACATGGGTAGACCTAGAGATTATCATACTAAGTGAAGTTAAGTCAGAAAGACAAAGACATGTTATTATCAGTTATATGTAGAATCTAAAATGTGACACAAATGAATATATCAATGAAACAGAAACAAATTCATAGACATAGAGAATAGACTCATGGTTGCCAAGGGGGAGGGGAAGGGGAGTGGAGGAGGGAAGGATTGAGAATTTGAGATTAACAAATGCTAATTAGTATATACAAGATGGATAAACAAGGTCCTATTCCATAGCACAGGGAACTAGACTAAATATTCTGTGATAAACCATAAATGGAAAAGAATATGCAAAAGTCACTTTGCTGTGCAGCAGAAATTAACACAATATTGTAAATCAATATATGCTTCAATAAAAACATTTTTTAAAGCCTGTTATATATAACCACCCATCCACAGAACAAATGCCAAACGGTAAGAGAACTCAACAAATATGAGCCGTATTGTCTTCCTGGCTCATGGCTGAGTGCACATGCATGAGGAAGCACAAGTGACATCAGCCCAAAGTTGCAATCAACCCAGTATGAGCAATGAATGTGGCGGTTTCTAGTCTCAGAGTTTGGGGATGGTTTGTGATGCAGCATTAGCTAACTCACACAATGTTCACATCCTAACAACACTTCCTGGTCTTTTAAAACATAATTCACATATTTCAGGGATGCCTAGTTGTTGTTGTTGTTCTGCCGCTAAGTCATGTCCAGCTCTTTTTGACCACATGGACCGCAGGATGCCAGGCTTCCCTGTCCTTCACAATTTCAAAGACAATTGTGTTTTGAACACAATTTCTAATCTCAGCTTTCACTGGTGTCCAGTTCTGATGGTACATGTGTTTTCTGGAGATGAATTTCTCTCTTTTGAACTTAGCAAATGCTCCCACAAGTCAGGAGCCATATGCCTTATTTTGTAATAGTAATATTTTAAAGTATGTATTCATAAAAATACTAAGAAAAAGAAACTCAGTTGAATATTTAATGTCACTTCTAACAATTGTTTCCATTTCTTGGAAAAACTCCTAGTATAATAAATGAAGCAAACATTTCCATCATAAGTCCGTTTATTATTTCCACATGGTGAGTG
The DNA here is from genome assembly GCA_935064755.1 of Tragelaphus eurycerus. NCBI lineage: Eukaryota > Metazoa > Chordata > Mammalia > Artiodactyla > Bovidae > Tragelaphus > Tragelaphus eurycerus. Next base: position 380,255 of record CAKXYN010000289.1, on the reverse strand, counting down.
TATAAGTAGTATGTGCAATTAGGTTTGCTTTCAAATTAAAAATGTTTTAAATCTTGCACAAAGAGTCATTTCTGTTCCATCAGGGGGTCCTGCCAGCCAGGATTTTCTCACGGTAACTGGGAGACTCAAAGTAACTCTACCACTGTGCTCCTTGGAGAATAAAGGTCATATTTTTGGTCTCTCACAGCTTCTTTTATTTGTTTAAAGCCAGGAAGGAATGTGTTTGTGTCAGATTCAGTGGGTTTCTTTGCCCATCCCTCTTCCTTTCTGTTTTCTAAGGTGCCTTAGTACTTGCAGGGCACTTCTCCTGTCCCTGGAGTGTTTACCCACCTAGAACTGACTTGTGCAAGGTGCATCGCTGGGCCATCACATGATAAATGACATTGTCTCATGTCTCTGCACCCCTGTGAGCAGGCACATCTAAGGATCATCACTCTGTAGCTACACTCTCAAGTTCAGGAATACTAGCTTCAAATTACACAAGCAGTCATTCAAGCACTTGCTTTGTGACCATGGAGTTACTCAACTTAATTTTTTTTTTAATTTGTCAAAGAAGGTAATAATGCCTGCATTTCAAGACTATTCTGAAAATTAAAAAAGGATATTTTCTAAACCTAATAAAAAGTTGCTGTTTTTATTAGCAATGGTGTTAGTATGTCGACTCTTTGTGACCCCATGGACTGTAGCCCACCAGGCTCCTCTGTCCATGGAATTCTCCAGGCAAGAATACCGAAGTGAGTAGCTATTCCATTCTCCAAGGGATCTTCCTGACCCAGGGATTGAACCCAGGTCTTCTGCATTGCAGGCAGATTCTTTACCATCTGAGCAACATGGGAAACCCGGTGTTAATATAAAGAGATTATTTTTTTAACAGTAAAATGTGAAAAAGATATAAATTGCCTAAGCCACCCTTTGAAATCTGTTACTTTGCAAGTTGGCTAACTCTGCAGCTAAAGAAAGAAAGTGCATTGTAGATGTAACAATACACCCAAGTTTCTGGAATAAATTTACCATGAAAAAACTGTCCTTTAACATCTTTGCCAAATTCTCACTAGAGATGCCTATTCTCCTCATTTCTTTTCATCTTCTGTTTATTTTGTGGATATATACTTCCATTGCTCCACTCAAACTGCAAACATTATGTCACCCAAATTGCCAACCCTAAACAGATGTGTTCTATTTTTGTACCTGAACTCTCTATATTGAGCAGTTGACCACTACTACTTTTTCACATTTTTAACCACTGGATCACCAGGGAAATAGCAATTTTAACTATTCCTAAGTGTTCAGTTTAGTGATATTACATTGCATTGTTGTGCAACCGTCACCACTATTTATCTCTGGAATTTTTCATCTTGTAAAGCTGAAACTCTGTACTTAGTAAATAATAACCTCTCTTTTTGCCTCTCCATAAAGTGGCTGGCAATTACCATTCTACTTTATGTCTCTATGAATTTGACTATTCTTGGTACCTCACATAACTGGAATCAAGCAGTATCTGTGATTAGATAATTTTACTTACCATAATGTCTTCAAGGTTCAGCCATCTTGCAACATATGTCAGAATCTCATTCCTTTTTAAGACTAAAAAGCTTTCCCTTGTGTGCATATATCACATTTGATTTATCAATTTATCTGTTGAAGACACGAGTTCTCTCTACATTTTGGCTAGTATGAATAAGGCTACTATAAACACGGGGGTCTGCTAACATCTATTTGCTGTTCAGTTGATCAGTTGTATCCAACTCTTTGTGACCCCATGGACTGCAGCATGCCATGCTTCCCTGTCATTCACCATCTCATCAGTTCATTTCAGTTCAGTCTCTTAGTCATGCCCAACTCTTTGAGACCCTATGGACTGAAGCACAGCAGGCTTTCCTGTCCATCAACAATTCCCAGAGCTTGCTCAAACTCATATCCATCAAGTTGGTGATGCCATCCAACCATCTTATCCTCTGTCGTCTCTCTCTCCTCCGGCCTTCAGTCTTTCCCAATGTCAGGGTCTTTTGAATGAGTTGGCTCTTTGCATCACATGGCCAAAGTATTGGAGCTTCACCTTCAGCATCAGTCTTTCTAATGAATATCAGGACTGATTTCCTTTAGGATTGACTGGTTTGAAGTCCTTGCAGTCCAAGGGACTTTCAAGAGTCTCCTTAAACACGACAGTTGAAAAGCATCAATTCTTCAGCACTCGGCCTTCTTTATGATCCAACTCACATCCACATATGACTATTGGAAAAACCACAGCTTTGACTATATGGACCTTTGTTGGCAGAGTGATGTCTCTGTTTTTAATAGGCTGTCTAGGTTTGTCATAGCTTTTCTTCCAAGGAGCAAACATCTTGTAATTTCATGGCTGCAATCACCATCCACAGTGATTTTTGGAGCCCCAAAAGTAAAATCTGTACATGTTTCCATTGTTTTCCCATCTATTTGCCAGGAGGTGATGGAACTGGATGCCATGATCTCGGTTTTTTAAATGTTGAGTTTTAAGCCAGCTTTTTCACTCTCCTCTTTCACTTTCATGAAGAGGCTCTTTAGATCCTCTTTGCTTTCTGCCATAAGGGTGGTGGGTGGCATCTGTGTATCTGAGGTTATTGATATTTCTCCTGGGAAACTTGATCCCAGCTTGTGCTTCATCCAGCCCAGCATTTCAAATGATGTACTCTGCATATACGTTAAAAAAGCAGAGTGACAATATATAACCTTGATGTACTCCTTTCTCAATTTGGAACGCGTCTGTTATTCCATGTCCAGTTCCAACTGTTGCTTCTTGACCTGCATACAGATTTCTCAGGGGGCAGGTAAGGTGATCTGGTATTTCCAACTCTTTAAGAATTTTCCACAGTGGTTTTGTGATCCACACAGTCAAAGGCTTTAACATAGTAAATGATAGAAACAGGAGTAGATGCTTTTCTGGAATTCTCTTGCTTTTTCTCTGATCCAGCAGATGTTGGCAATTTGATCTCTGACTCCTCTGCCTTTACTAAACCCAGCTTGAGCATCTGGAAGTTCTTGACTCACATACTGTTGAGGCCTGGAGACCTTTGAGTATTACTTTGGTAGTGTGTGAGATAAGTGCAATTGTGCCATAGTTTGAACATTCTTTGGCATTGCTTCTTTTGGGGATTTAAATGAAAACTACTCTTTCTAGTTCTTTGGCCACTGCTGTGCTTTCCAGATTTGCTAACATATTGAGTGCAGCACTCTAACAACATCAGCGTCTTTTAATTGTATGGCTGCATTCACCAACTGCAGTGATTTTGGAGACCAAGAAAATATAGTCTCTCGCTGTTTCCATTGTTTCCCCATCTATTTGCCATGAAGTGATGTGACTGGATGCCATAATCTTTGTTTTTCAAATGCTGAGTCTTATTCCAGCTTTTTTACTCTCCTCTTTCACCCTCATCAAGAGGCTCTGTTTCACTTCGTGCTTATAATTCCTCCAAGTACATACTTAGTAGTAGAATTGCAGGATCATATGATAATTTTATTTTCAATTTTTTGAGGAACTGCAATACAGTTTTTAATAGCAGCTACATCCTCGTACACTCCCATCAGAAGTATTCAAGTATTTAAATTTATCTACATCCTTGCCAACTCTTGTTAATTTTTTTAACGATAGTCATCTTAATGGGTGTGAAGTATTATCTCATTGTGGTTTTTCTTTTCATTTCCCTAGTGATTAGTGATATTAGGCATATTTTCAAGCAACTGACATTTGTGTGTTTTCTTTGGAGAAATATCTATTCTTCCCTTTTTAAACTGAGTTATTTATTTTGTTGTTGTTGTTGCTGTTGAGTGGTAGGAGTTCTTTATGTATTTTGAATATTAAACCCTTTTAAGATATATGATCTGTAAATATTTTCTTTCATTCTGTTGGGTTGCCTTTTTACTCTGTTGATAATTTCTTCTGATGCACAAAACTTTAAGTTTGGTACAGTCTAATTTATCTTTTGTGTGTGTGTTATACCAAGAGTATGAGCGTATTAGTCACTCAGCAGTGTCCCACTCTTTGAGACTCCATGCCTACCAGACTCCTCTGTCCTTGGAATTTTCCAGACAAGAATACTGAAGTAGGTAGCCATTTCCTTCTCCAGGGGATTTTCCCAGTCGACAGATCAAACCCCAGTCTCCTGCATTGCAGGCAGATTCTTTACCATGTGAGCCACCAGGGAAATCATTGTCAAATTCAGTGTCATCAAGCCCTTCCTCTCTGTTTCTTTCAAAGTGTCTTACATTTTAGTTGTTATATTTAGATCTTTGATCCTTTTTGAGTTTTGTTTTGTTTTGTCTTATTTTTGTATATGGATCCAGAATGTTGTGTTGAAAAGACTGCTTTTATTGAATGATCCTGATATTTTTGGTGAAAAACATCTACTTCTGCTTAATTAACTATGCTAAGGCCTTTGACTGTATAATCATAAGGGATTTGATTTAGGTCATACCTGAATGGTCTAGTGGTTTTCCCTACTTTCTTCAATTTCAGTCTGAATTTGGCAATAAGGAGTTCATGGTCTGAGCCACAGTCAGCTCCTGGTCTTGTTTTTGCTGATTGTATAGAGCTTCTCCATCTTTGGTTGCAAAGAATATAATCGATCTGATTTCGGTGTTGACCATCTGGTGATGTCCATGTATAGAGTCTTCTCTTGTGTTGTTGGAAGAGGGTATTTGCTATGACCAGTGCCTTTTCTTGGCAAAACTCTATTAGTCTTTGCCCTGCTTCATTCCGTATTCCAAGGCCAAATTTGCCTCTTACTCCAGGTGTTTCTTGACTTCCTACTTTTGCATTTCAGTCCCCTATAATGAAAAGGACATCTTTTTCGGGTGTTAGTTCTAAAAGGTCTTGTAGGTCTTCATAGAACCGTTCAACTTCAGCTTCTTCAGCGTTACTGGTTGGGGCATAGACTTGGATTACTGTGACATTGAACGGTTTGCCTTGGAAACGAACAGAGATCATTCTGTCGTTTTTGAGATTGCATCCAAGTACTGCACTTCGGACTCTTTTGTTGACCATGATGGCCACTCCATTTCTTCTGAGGGATTCCTGCCCACAGTAGTAGATATAATGGTCATCTGAGTTAAATTCACCCATTCCAGTCCATTGTAGTTCGCTAATTCCTAGAATGTCGACTTCCTTGCCATCTCTTGTTTGACCACTTCCAATTTGCCTTGATTCATGGACCTGACATTCCAGGTTCCTATGCAATATTGCTCTTTACAGCATCGGACTTTGCTTCTATCACCAGACACATCCACAGCTGGGTATTCTTTTTGCTTTGGCTCCATCCCTTCATTCTCTCTGGAGTTATTTCTCCACGGATCTCTAGTAGCATATTGGGCCCCTACTGACCTGGGGAGTTTCTCTTTCAGTATCCTATCATTTTGCCTTTTCATACTGTTCATGGGGTTCTCAAGGCAAGAATACTGAAGTGGTTTGCCATTCCCTTCTCCAGCGGACCACACCCTGTCAGATCTCTCCACCATGACCCGCCCATCCTGAGTTGCCCCACGGGCATGGCTTAATTTCATTGAGTTAGACAAGGGTGTGGTCCTAGTGTGATTAGATTGACTAGTTTTCTGTGAGTATGGTTTCAGTGTATTTGCCCTCTGATGCCCTCTTGCAAGACCTACTGTCTTACTTGGGTTTCTCTTACCTTGGGCGTAGGGTATCTCTTCCCGGCTGCTCCAGCAAAGCACAGCCATGGCACCTTACCTTGGATGAGGGGTCTCTCCTCTTCGCCGCCCTTCCTGACCTCGGTTGTGGCTTAGCTCTCCTAGTGCGCCGCGCAGCCGGCGGGGCGCTCCTAGTGTGCCGGTCGCAGGAATGGCGAGGTGCTCCTAGTGCACCGGTCGCGGGGATGGAGAGGCGTGATTTAAGATCTAGGCCCTTAAATCTATTTCGATTTAAGGGCCTAGATCTGATCGATAGAGTGCCTGATGATCTATGGAATGAGGTTCGTTTCATTGTACAGGAGACAGGGATCAAGACCATCCCCATGGAAAAGAAATGCAAAAAAGCAAAATGGCTGTCTGGGGAGGCCTTGCAAATAGCTGTGAAAAGAAGAGAAGCGAAAAGCAAAGGAGAAAAAGAAAGATATAAACATCTGAATGCAGAGTTCCAAAGAATAGCAAGAAGAGATAAGAAAGCCTTCTTCAGCGATCAATGCAAAGAAATAGAGGAAAACAACAGAATGGGAAAGACTAGGGATTTCTTCAAGAAAATCAGAGATACCAAAGGAACATTTCATGCAAAGATGGGCTCGATAAAGGACAGAAATGGTATGGACCTAACAGAAGCAGATGATATTAAGAAGAGGTGGCAAGAATACACAGACGAACTGTACAAAAAAGAGCTTCACGACCCAGATAATCACGATGGCCTGATCACTGATCTAGAGCCAGACATCCTGGAATGTGAAGTCAAGTGGGCCCTAGAAAGCATCACTACGAACAAAGCTAGTGGAGGTGATGGAATTCCAGTGGAGCTATTCCAAATCCTGAAAGATCATGCTGTGAAAGTGCTGTACTCAATATGCCAGCAAATCTAGAAAACTCAGCAGTGGCCACAAGATTGGAAAAGGTCAGTTTTCATCCCAATCCCAAAGAAAGGCAATGCCAAAGAATGCTCACACTACCGCACAATTGCACTCATCTCACACGCTAGTAAAGTAATGCTCAAAATTCTCCAAGCCAGGCTTCAGCAATATGTGAACCATGAACTTCCTGATGTTCAAGCTGGTTTTAGAAAAGGGAGAGGAACCAGAGATCAAATTGCCAACATCTGCTGGATCATGGAAAAAGCAAGAGAGTTCCAGAAAAACATCTATTTCTGCTTTATTGACTATGCCAAAGCCTTTGACTGTGTAGATCACAATAAACTGTGGAAAATTCTGAAAGAGATGGGAATACCAGACCACCTGATCTGCCTCTTGAGAAATTTGTATGCAGGTCAGGAAGCAATAGTTAGAACTGGTCATGGAACAACAGACTGGTTCCAAATAGGAAAAGGAATACGTCAAGGCTATATAGTGTCACCATGTTTATTTAACTTATATGCAGAGTACATCATGAGAAATGCTGGACTGGAGAAACACAAGTTGGAATCAAGATTGCCAGGAGAAATATCAATAACCTCAGATATGCAGATGATACCACCCTTATGGCAGAAAGTGAAGAGGAACTAAAAAGCCTCTTGATGAAAGTGAAAGTGGAGAGTGAAAAGGTTGGCTTAAAGATCAACATTCAGAAAATGAAGATCATGGTATCTGGTCCCATCACTTCATGGGAAATAGATGGAGAAACAGTGGAAACAGTGTCAGACTTTATTTTTCTGGGCTCCAAAATCACTGCAGATGGTGATTGCAGTCATGAAATTAAAAGACGCTTACTCCTTGGAAGGAAAGTTATGACCAACCTAGATAGCATATTCAAAAGCAGAGACATCACTTTGCCAACAAAGGTTCGCCTAGTCAAGGCTATGGTCTTTCCTGTGGTCATGTATGGATGTGAGAGCTGGACTGTGAAGAAGGCTGAGCGTCGATGAATTGATACTTTTGAACTGTGGTGTTGGAGAAGACTCTTGAGAGTCCCTTGGACTGCAAGGAGATCCAACCAGTCCATTCTGAAGGAGATCAGCCCTGGGATTTCTTTGGAGGGAATGATGCTCAAGCTGAAACTCCAGTATTTTGGCCACCTCATGCGAAGAGTTGACTCATTGGAGAAGACTCTGATGCTGGGAGGGATTGAGGGCAGGGGGAGAAGGGGACGCCAGAGGATGAGATGGCTGGATGGCATCACTGACTCGATGGATGTGAGTCTGAGTGACCTCCGGGAGTTGGTGATGGACAGGGAGGCCTGGCGTGCTGCAGTTCATTGAGTCGCAAAGAGTCAAACACGACTGAGCAACTGATCTGATCTGAAGGCCTTTGACTGTGGGGTTCACAACAAACTTGGAAACTTCTTAAAGAGATGGAAATACCAGACCACCTGACCTGCATCCTGAGAAATCTGTATGCAGGTTAAGAAGCAACAGTTAGAACCGGACATGGAACAGCAGACTGGTTCCAAATTGAGAAAGGAATACGTCGAGTCATCCTGCTTATTTAACTTATGTGCAGAGTATGTCATTCGACCATGTATGTGAGGGATTCTTTCTGGAATTTTCATTCTATAATATATCATTAATTCTATCTGTTTAAGCCAATACCAAACCCTTTTGATTACTAGAGCTTTGAAATAAGTTTTGAAATCAAAAGTTTTGAGATTTCTAGGTTTGTTGCTTATTTTCAAAAGTTGTGGCTAGTCTTGGTTCCATGAGATTCCATATGAATTTTAAGATAGACTTTTCTATTTCTGCAAAAAATCATTGAGATTTTGATAGAGATTGCACTGAATCAATAGATTGTCTCACATTATATTGTCATCTAAACAATACTGTTTTCCATGCCATGTACATATGATATCTTTCCACTTGACATCTTTAAAAAAATTTTAACTAATGTTTTGTAATTTTTAATGTATAAGTCTCTGCCTCCATGTACATATGATGTCTTTCCACTTACTGACATCTTAAAAAAATTTTTTAACTAATGTTTTGTAATTTTTAATGTGTAAGTCTTTGCCTCCTTTGTTAAGTTTATTCCTAAGAACTTTAATTTGTTTATGCCATTGCACATGGATTTGTCACCTAAATTTCCTTTTCAGATTGCTCATTGTTAGTGAAAAATGAACATTTTTTAAACAGTCACATACTGATGTGCATGTGTGTTCAGTCTTGTTCAGCTCTTTGCAACCCCATGGACTGTAGCCTGGCAAGTTTCTCTGTCCATGGGATTTTCCAGGCAAAAATACTGGAGTCGGTTGCCATTTCCTTCTCCAGGGGATCTTCCCAACCCTGGGATCAAACCCACATCTCCTGCATTGGCAGGCAGTTTTGTTTTGTTTTTGTTTTTTTTTTTACAACAGAGCCACCTGGGAAGCCCATAAACACTCAAATAAGGAAACTTTTATTTGAGGTTCAACATGAAGTCATACAAGTAAAATGTGTATAAATACAAACACATATTAAATCATAATGCAGATAGCGTAAGACAAAATAAAAACAAAGAAAAATTAATTGGTGGCTACATACAGTTGGACACAGTTTTGTCTTATACAGTAGGGCGTATTTTAAAAATAATCATCATAAAAACAGAAGACTAGTCTTCAATTTCTTACAAGATGCATTACTTTAACAATCTCCTCCTATTTTCTCCACCATCTTGCTTTAGTGGGGCTGGTAATTGTGTAGAAACATAATTGATTGTTGTGTATTGGTTATGTGTCTTGCAAGTTTGCTGAATTCACTTATTAATTCTAACTGTTGTTTTTTTGTAGAATCTTTAGGATTTTCTACATATAAGACCATGTCACATGTAAGGAAAAATAACTTTAATTTTTCCTTTTCAATTTGTATGCCTCTTATTTCTTTGTTTCTTGTATAATTCCTCTGGCTAGGATTTTCAGAAATCTGCTGTATAGGAGGGATGAAGGCAGGCATTCTTGTCTTGTTCTTAATCTTAAAGGGAAAGAAGATTTTAGCCTTTCACAATTCACTATGGTATTTGCTGTGGACTTTTCATATATGGACTTTATAATGTTGAGATAGTTTCCTTCTGCTTCTAGTTGAGTTTTCTTCCCCCCCCCCCCCCCCCCATGAAAGTGTAGAATTTTGTCAAATGCTTTTTTTGCATTGAGATGATTTTTGTGGTATTTATTCCCCTTTACTTTGTTCATGTGGTATATTATATTGATTGAAGTCCATCCTTTTATTCCAAGAATAAATCTCATTTGGTCATGATTCTGTTTGGTGATATTCTGCTAATTTTTGCATCAGTGACCTTAAGATACATTGGTCTGCAATTGTTTCCTCATGTGTGATCCTGGTCTGTCTTTAGTGTTGTGGTAATGCTGGCCTCATAGAATGACTTATAAATAAAATGTTCCCTTGTTAATCTTATAGAAGAATTTGAGAAAGATATGCTGCTCTTTAGTAGCTAAGTTGTGTCTGACTCTTTTGACTCCATGGACTGAAGCCCACCTAGCTCCTCTGTCCATGGAATCTCCCAGGCAAGGATACTTTAGTGGGTTGCCGCTTTCATCTGCAGGGGATCTTCCTGACCCAGGGACTGAACATGCAGCTCCTGTACTGGCAGGTGGATTCTTTACCACTGAGCCACCAGGGAAGCCCCTTGAGGAGGATTAGTTTAATTCTTTTAAAAAACTGTTATATTTAGCCAGTGAATTAATTTGTTCCTTGACTTTTTATTGTTGATTGGTTTTTTAATTTTGATTCATTCTCCTTACTAGTTATAAGGCTGTTAAGATTTTCTGTGTTTTTTTTTTTTTTCTTTCATGATTTTATTTTGGTAGGCTATGTAAGGCAATGCCAAAGAATGCTCAAACTACCGCACAATTGCACTCATCTCACACGCTAGTAAAGTAATGCTCAAAATTCTCCAAGCCAGGCTTCAGCAATATGTGAACCGTGAACTTCCTGATGTTCAAGCTGGTTTTAGCAAAGGCAGAGGAACCACAGATCAAATTGCCAACATCTTCTGGATCATGGAAAAAGCAAGAAAGTTCCAGAAAAACATCTATTTCTGCTTTATTGACTATGCCAAAGCCTTTGACTGTGTAGATCACAATAAACTGTGGAAAATTCTGAAAGAGATGAGAATACCAGACCACCTGATCTGCCTCTTGAGAAATTTGTATGCAGGTCATGAAGTAACAGTTAGAACTGGACATGGAACAACAAACTGGTTCCAAATAGGAAAAGGAGTATGTCAAGGCTGTATATTGTCACCTTGTTTATTTAACTTATATGCAGAGTACATCATGAGAAACTCTGGACTGGAAGAAACACAAGCTGGAATCAAGATTGCTGGGAGAAATATCAATAACCTCAGATATGCAGATGATACCACCCTTATGGCAGAAAGTGAAGAGGAACTAAAAAGCCTCTTGATGAAAGTGAAAGTGGAGAGTGAAAAGGTTGGCTTAAAGCTCAACATTCAGAAAATGAAGATCATGGCATCTGGTCCCATCACTTCGTGGGAAATAGATGGGGAAACAGTGGAAACAATGACTGACTTTCTTTTTCTGGGCTCCAAAATCACTGCAGATGGTGACTGCAGCCATGAAATTAAAAGACGCTTACTCCTTGGAAGGAAAGTTATGACCAACCTAGATAGCATATTCAAAAGCAGAGACATCACTTTGCCAACAAAGGTTCATCTAGTCAAGGCTATATGGTCTTTCCTGTGGTCATGTATGGATGTGAGAGCTGGACTATGAAGAAGGCTGAGCGCCGAACAATTGATGCTTTTGAACTGTGGTGTTGGAGAAGACTCTTGAGAGTCCCTTGGACTGCAAGGAGATCCAACCAGTCCATTCTGAAGGAGATCAACCCTGGGATTTCTTTGGAAGGAATGATGCTAAAGCTGAAACTCCAGTATTTTGGCCACCTCATGCGAAGAGTTGACTCATTGGAGAAGACTCTGATGCTGGGAGAGATTGGGGGCAGGAGGAGAAGGGGATGCCAGAGGATGAGATGGCTGGATGGCATCACTGACTCGATGGGTGTGAGTCTGAGTGACCTCCGGGAGTTGGTGATGGACAGGGAGGCCTGGCGTGCTGCGGTTCATGGGGTCGCAAAGAGTTAGACACGACTGAGCGACTGATCTGATCTGATCTGATGTATTTCTAGGAATTAGTCCATTCAAGATAAGTTATCCATTTTGCCTGCATACAATTGTTCACTGTACTGTCTTATAACTTTTATCTTTATTTCTATAAAATAGATATTTACCCATTTCATTTCTCTTTTTTTTTCTTATTCATTCTAACTAGAGTTTTATTAACTTTGTTGATCTTTTTGAATAACCAGCACTCGGTTGTATTGATTTCCTCTATTGTTTTTGTGTTCTGTATTTTGTTTATCTCTGCTTTAATCTTTATTATTTCCTACCTTCTAGGTTTAGTCTGTTCTTTTTTCTGATTTTTTAATGTATAATTTTAGGTTGATGATTTGATCTTTGATCTTAGGTTGTTGATAAGATCTTTGTTTTTAATGTAAGTATTTGAAATGATAAATTTGCTTCTTAACACTGTTTTTGGTACATTCAATAGAGTATATTATTTTTCATTTGTCTTAAGATATTTTAAAATATTCTTGTGATCTTATTTTTTAACTCTATTGGCTGTTTGCTGCTGCTGCTGCTAAGTCGCTTCAGTTGTGTCCAACTCTGTGCGACCCCATAGACGGCAGCCCACCAGGCTCCCTCATCCCTAGGATTCTCCAGGCAAGAACACTGGAGTGGGTTGCCATTTCCTTCTCCATATTGGTTGTTTAAGAGTATGTTATTTAATTTTTCACATATTAATGGATATTTCAGTGTTTCTTCTGCTATTGATTTCTAATTTTATTCCATTGTGAATGGAGAAGATGTTCTGTGTAATTTGAATCTTTTAAAATTTTATTCAAATTTTTTGGAGCTTAACATATAATGTAGCTTGATGAAAGTTATGTACACTTGAGAAAAATATATATTCTTCTATTGTTGGAAAGAATGTTCTGTAGATGTCTGTTTGGTCCAGTTAGTTCACAGTCTCATACAAGTTCTCCATTTACTTATTTATATTCTGTCTTGTTATATCCATTTTTGAAGGTGGGATATTGAAGTCTTCTGTTACTACTTTGTAGCTGTCTATTTTTCCCTTCAATTCTATCACTGTTAGCTTCATGTAATTTGGAACAATGATGTTTCCTGCGTATATGTTTTCAATCTTCTTAAATTTGTTAAGTTTTTTGTGTGTTCTAACTTATGATCTATCCTGGAGAAAGCTCCATGTGTATTTGAGAAGAATGTGTATGCTGCTACTGCTGAGTTGAATATTCAGTATATGTCTATTAAATCAATTTATTTTAAAATATACTTCAATTTTAATGTTTCTTTACTAATTTTCTATCTGTATGACCTACCCATTGTCAAAACTGATATAGTAAATTCCCCCTACTATTATTGTTTTACTGTCTATTTTTTCCTTAAGATATGTTAGCATTTGCTTAATATTTTTAGGTGCTACAATTGTTACTTCTCTTGATAATTAACTCCTTTATCATTATAACTTAGTCTCTTGTTACAGTTTTTTACTTAAACTCTATTTTGTCTGATATAATTATAGCCTACTGCTCCCTTTGGCATGCATAAAATATCATTTTCAATCCCTTCACTTTTAGCCTATGTGTGTTGTTAAAACTGAGTAAATCTCTTGTAGGCAACAAATAGTTGGATCTTGTTGTTTTATCCACTTACCCATTCTATGCCTCTAGTTTTGAGAATTTAATCATTCACATTTAAAGTAATTATGGGAGTTAAAAACTTGCTAATGCTATCTTGTATTTCCTAGCTATTTTGTAGTTTCTTTTCTTTTTTTCTTCTTTTCTTACTGTCTTCCTTTATGAACTGATGCTTTTCTATGATAGTATGCTTTGATTCTCTTCTCTTTATTTTTCAAATATATATTGCAGGTTTTTGTTTTGTGGTTACCATGTGGATTACATAAAACATATTTTATAATAGATTATTTTTAGCTGATAGCAACTCAACTTCAATCAAATACCAAAACTGTGTTTTTATACTACCCCTCCCCATGTTTCAATAACCAGTTCAGTTCAGTTGCTCAGCCACGTTAGACTCTTTGTGACCCCATGGACTGCAGCACGCCAGGCTTTTCTGTCTATCACCAACTGCCAGAATTTGCTCAAACTTATGTCCATTGAGTCAATGATGCCATCCAACGATCTCATCCTCTAATGTCCTCTTCTCCTGCTGCCTTCAATCTTTCCCAGAAATAGGATCTTTTCCAGTGAATCATATCAGGTGGACAAAGTATTGGAGCGTCAGCTTCAGCATCAGTCCTTCCAAAGGAAATTCAGACTGATTTTCTTTAGGATTGACTGGGTTGATCTTGCAGTCCAAGGGACTCTCAAGAGTCTTCTCCAACACCACAGTTCAAAAGCATACGTTTTTTGGAGCTCAGCTTTCCTTATGGTCCAACTCTCACATCCATACATGACTACTGGAAAAATCATAGCTTTTGACTATATGGACCTTTGTTGCCAAAGTGATGTCTCTGTTTTTTAATATTCTGTTTAGGTTTGTCATAGCTTTTCTTCCAAGGAGAAGGCAGACGTCTTTTAACTTCATGGATGAAGTCACCATCTGCAGTGATTTTGTAGCCCAAGAAAATAAACTATGTCACTGTTTCCATTGTTTCCCATCAATTTGCAATGAAATTATGGGACTGGATGCCAGGATCTTTATTTTTTTAAATGTTGAGTTTTAAGCCAACTTTTTCACTCTCTTCTTTCATTTTCATCAGGAGGCTCTTAGGTTCCTCTTTGCTATCTGCCATGAGGGTAGTGTCATCTAAATATCTGAGGTTATTGATATTTCTCCTGACAATCTTGATTCCAGCTTGTGCTTCATTTTGCATGATGTACTCTGCATATAACTTAAATAAGCAAGGTGAGAATATACAGCCTTGAGACACTCCTTTCCCAATTTGGAAGCAGTTCGTTGTTCCATGTCTGGTTATAACTGTTGCTTCCTGACCTGTGTACAGATTTCTCAGGAGGCAGGTGAGGTGGTCTGGTTTCCCTATCTCTTAACAAATTTCCCACATTGTGTTGTGATCCACACAGTCAAAGGCTTTGGCATAGTGAATAAACCAAAAGTAGATGTTTTTCTGGAACTCTCTTGCTTTTTCTCTGATCCAGTGGATGTTGACAAATTGATCTCTGGTTCCTATGCCTCTTCTAAGTCCAGCTTGAACATCTGGAAGTTCCCAGTTTGAACTGTTGAAGCCTGGCTTGGAGAATTTTGAGCATTACTCTACTAGCCTGTGCCATGACTGCAATTGTGCAATAGATTGAACATTCTTTGGCATTGCCTTTCTTTGGGATTAAATGAAAACTGACCTTTGCCAATCCTGTGGTTACTGCTGAGTTCTCCAAATTTGCTGGCATATTGAGTCCAGTAGTTTAATAGCATCAGCTTTTAGGGTTTGAAATAGTTCACCTGGAATTCCATCATTTCCACTAGCTTTGTTCATAATGATACTTCCTAAGGCCCACTTGACTTTGCGCTTTGGGATGTCTGGCTCTAGGTGAGTGATCACACCATCGTGGTTGTCTGGGTCATGAAGATCTTTTTTGTATAGTTCTTCTGTTCATTCTTACCACCTTTTCTTAATATCTTCTGCTTCTGTTAGGTCCATACTGTTTTTGTCCTTTTTATGCCCATATTTGCATGAAATGTTCCCTTGGTATCTTTAATTTTCTTGGAGAGATCTCTAGTCTTTCCCATTCTATTTTTCTCCTCTATTTTTTCACATTGATCACGTGGAAAGGCTTTCTTATCTCTTCTTGCTATTCTTTGGAAATCTGCATTCAGATGGGTATATCTTTCCTTTTCTCATTTGTCTTTTGCTTCCTTCCTTTTCTCAGCTCTTTGTAAGGCCTTCTCAGACAACCGTTTTGCCTTTTTGCATTTCTTTTTCTTGGGGATGGACTTGATCCCTGCCTCTGTACAATGTCATGAACCTCCATCCATAGTTCTTCCAGCAGTCTGTCTATCAAATCTAGTCCCTTGAAACTATTTGTTACTTCCACTTTATAATCGTAAGAGATTTTATTTAGGTCATACCTCAATGATGTAGTGGTTTCCTCTACTTTCTTTAATTTAAGTCTGAATAAATTCCTTTTGCAATAAAGAATTCATGATCTGAGCCACAGTCAGCTCCTGATCTTGTTTTTCCTGATAGTATGGAACCACTCTGTCTTCAGCTGCAAAGAATATAATCAATCTGATTTTGTTATTGACCATCTGGTGATGTCCATATGTAGAGTTGTCGCTTGTGTTGTTAGAAGCTGGTGTTTGCTATGACCAATGCATTCTCTTGACAAAACTGTTAGCCTTATGATCCAACAATCCCACTGCTGGGCATACACACTGAGAAAACCAGAATTGAAAGCGACACGTGTACCCCAATGTTCATAGCAGCACTGTTTACAATAGCCAGGACGTGGAAGCAACCTAGATGTCCATCCACAGATGAATGGATAAGAAAGCAGTGGTACATATACACAATGGAGTATTACTCAGCCATTAAAAAGAATACATTTGAATCAGTTCTAAGGAGGTGGATGGAACTGGAGCCTATTATACAGAGTGAAGTAAGCCAGAAAGATAAACACAAATACAGTATACTAACGCATATATATGGAATTTAGAAAGATGGCAAAAATAACCCTGTTTACGAGATAGCAAAAGAAACACTGATGTATAGAACAGACTTTTGGACTCTGGGACCGGGAGAGGGCGGGATGATTTGGGGGAATAGCATTGAAATATGTATAATATCATATCTGAAACGAGTCGCCAGTCCAGGTACGATGCCCGATAACAGATGCCTGGGGCTGGTGCAGTGGGACGATCTGGAGGGATGGTATGGGGAGGGGGAGGGAGGAGGGTTCAGGATGGGGAGTACGTGTATACTGGTGGCGGATCCATCTCGATGTATGGTAAAAGCAATGCAATATTGTAAAGTTAAGCAAAATAAAAAAAAATAAATAAATATTAAAAAAAATTTAAAACAAACAAACAAACAAAAAAAACTGTTAGCCTTTGCCCTGCTTCTTTTTGTACTCCAAGGCCAAATTTGCCTGTTACTCCAGGTATTTCTTGACTTCTTACTTTTGCATTCCATTCCCCAGTGATGAAAGGACATCTTATATTGGTGTTAGTTTTAGAAGGTCTTTTAGGTCTTCATAGAATCATTGAACTTCAGCTTCTTCAGCATTAGTGGTTAGGGATACTTGACTTGGAATACTGTGATATTTAATGGTTTGCCTTGGAAATGAACAGAGATCATTCTGTAATGTTTGACAAATCAATACAATAGTAATTCAATTTATGCCCCTTGTGAGTCCCCTTTTATGTGAGGGGTTTCTTTCCTCTTCCTATTTTAATTTTTTTCTTTATTTTTCATTTTAGACAGTTTCATTATAATGTATGCTGGAAAAGATCCTTTTGAGATGAGTCTTTTGGGAGACTTATGAACTTTCTAAATTTGGATTTCCAAATCTTTCCCCAGATTTGAGGAGTTATCAGTCATCGTTTCTTGAAATAAGCTTTCTGCCCCTTTCTCCTTCTCTTGTGTTTCTGAGACTCCAAGAATCATAGATTGTTTCTCTTTATATCTCATAAGGCACCTAGGCTTTCTTCAGTCTGGTTCATTTTTTCTCTGTACTAGAAACTGACAGGCCAAATTAAAAGAGCTTTTATGACAAATATCCATCTAGTCAATGATCAGCTTCATCATATTGACAGATACTACTACTCAGGTATGAAGTTCTTCAGCCACTCTTGACCCCTCTCTCTCTCTCTCATTCTGAACACCCAGTCAATCATGGACCCCTACTGTTTTTATTTCAAAAACATTTTCAAAACGAAGTCACTATTTCCCACTGCCATTTCTAACACTCTGATCCAAGCCACAATCATCTCTCATCTAGGTTATTCAGAAAATTCCTAGTAATTGCTATGTTCTCATTCTTGCCTATTCTCAGCACAGCGGCCAGAGTGGGTTTTTAAAAAAACATTATTCAGATAGTGTCACTCTCTGTTCAAATCCCTCCGGTGGCTTCCTGCTTTACAGGGAGCAAAAGTTGAAAGGCACTTGTTCTGCCCAGTCTTTTCCTTTAATAATTATCTCCTTTGAACACATGTCTTACTGTACTCACTCTCACTCTTTCTACCCTTGTCACGTTTGGCTCCTTTTTTTTTTCTTGGAATAAGTGCGCATGTCCCCTGCCTTAGGGCCTTGGGACTGACTGATCATTCAGATAAAAATGCTTTTCCCTAGATATCTTTACAACTAACTCCCTCCCTTTCTTCTTGCTTTTGCCCCAAATTAGCTGCTTAATGAGACCTACTGTGTAAAATCTGCAAACTGCACCTTCCCAGACTTCTTTCCCATTACACCCTTAGTCATGGTTTTTCCTTTATTCATAACATCCTATGCCAGAACTACATAATGTGTGGTCCTCAGACCAGCAAAGTCAGCATCACCTGGGAACTTGTTAGAAATACAGATTCTCAGGGTCCACCCTAGACCTGCTGAATCAAAATTACCAGGGTGGAGCACAGGCATCTGTGTTTTCATAAGCCTTCTAGACTCTTATGTATGGTAAAGTCTGAGAAGCATTGTTTTATGTTCCTAGCTTACTGATCACATTTATTATTCACTGACTCTCTCGATAGAACGTAGGCCCCATAAAGGCAGTTCCCTGTGTATTTCATTCACTATTTTTCTGTGCATTTAGAACAGATCTAGCATGTAGTAGGCACTCAATACATAGCTGTTAAGTGAATAAATTATCCTATACTTAACTTGACAGCAAATAATTTGCTGATAATATTTTTAAAGTCAGACTTTAAGTATAATTTACGTAGAGTAAAATTTAATCTTTCTATGCTATGCTATGCTATGCTATGCTAAGTCACTTCAGTCGTGTCCGACTCTGTGTGACCCCATAGACGGCAGCCCACCAGGCTCCCCCGTCCCTGGGATTCTCCAGGCAAGAATCTTTCTAGGAAACAGTTCTATGAGTTTTGACAAATGCTTATATTGGTTTAACCACCACCACGTTTAAGACAGTGAGCAGTCCATTGTCCCCAGACATTCCATAGTTCCACTTTATAAATACAAACCACTCCCTTACAGATACACAGCTCCTGGAAATCACTGATTTTTCTTCAGTTTCTATAATTTTCCCTTTCCAAAATTTCATATACAAAGAAGTATATAGTACATAGCTTTTTGAATCTGGCTTTCTTGCTTATCACCCAGCATCTGTGATTCCCCACCTTGCTGTATTAATAATGTCTTCCTTTTTATTTTTGTGTAGTTTTCCATTGCAAGGATATAATACAATTTGTTTAAATATTCACAAGTTGGATAACATTTGGGTTGTTCCAGTTTTTAGTGATTATGAATAAAGCACTATACACATTCATATACAGGTGTTTGTGTGAACAGAAACTTATTTCTCTTGGGTAAATGCCTAGGAGTTAGATTCTTGTTGTGTGAAAAAACTATGAAACTGCTTTTCATTTTGCATTCCCACCAGCAATGTGTGAGCATCCCAATTGCTGTAGATTCTTACCAGCATCTGACATTGTCAGTTTGATGATGATGGTGATGATAACAGTAACTATTCTAACGTATTTAGTAGTATCTTTTTGTGGCTTTAATTTGCATTTCTCTAGTGGCTAATGTTGCTGAGCAATTTTTAAGTGGCTTAAGAGACATCCTTTTAATAAACTGTATGCTCAGATATTTTGGCCATTAAAAAATATTGGATGTTTTTACCTAATTCCTCACTTTTGAGATCTTGCTGTTGTCATTGTTTTCAGCTGTAACTGTTTTATCAGATATGTTCTATGCAAATATTTCCTCCTAGTCTGTGGCGTATTTTTCCATTTCCTTAAGAGTGTTTTTTGAAGAGTAGAAGTTTTTAATTTGAATTAAATCCAATTTATTATTTACTCTTTTCTGGATTGTACTTTTGTACAGTAGCTAAAAAATTTTGCCTAACCCAAAGTGACAGAAAATTTTTTCTATGCTTTCTTCTAGAATTTCATCATTTTAGATGCTAAATTTAGATCAAGCTCTATTTTATTCTGAATATGATTGATGTTATGGGTTGACGTTTTTTATTTTGTTGTTTGTTTTCAATATAGAGGGATTTCCAGTTATTCTAGCATGATTTCCTGAAAATGCTGTTAATATTTTGAAACAGATGCTTTGTATAATTTCTAAGGGTTTAAATAGACTTCTTTAACAGTCCTATAAAGTATAATTGTTTCTTTGATTGGCATGCAATAAAATACAATCATGATTCTATGTCACAGTTTTAAATGGAGAACCTGATTAAACTTCCAGATATGAGTAGAAGACTTTTAATAAAAAAGCAAATTCTGGGGAATGGTTCATGCAGAATTAAAGGATTAAAATGTTCAGAAGTTAAACCTGAGAATTTTAGAAAGAAAGCATTATAGTAGTAAAGGCATTTGGTGACAAGTAAAAGGGGGGGGGGGGGAGGAGAGGGGGAGGAGAGGGTGAGATGGGTGGATGAAATACAAAGAGGACCCCAGGGGGAGGAAAGGGAGGCGGGGGGGCGCGGCAGGGGCGGAAAAAGGAGACTGAACTGAACTGAAAAGAATGTGACTCTTTTTAGCTCAAGTGGGAAGAATGTATACCATAATGTATTCTCAGAAGAGTCAGGAACTTTGGGAAATAGACTTACTAAGGAATCAAGGAAAGTGAGTCTAGCCAAGGCCCAGCTCTAGGAAAGGCCACCTGTAGCATGGCCTCTGGATGACACCTTGTGCTACTACCGCTCTGCCCCAGTCTCTGCTGCCCTGCTCACTTGCCTCAGTGCTGCTGAGCCCGCCAGCCTCAGACACTTCTTGCCACATCACTAGACCCACCACATCACATCCATTCTGCCCTGCTGCCTTGATAGCTTGCTAAGCCTGTACTTTCCCCCCACATTCTCAAGATCTGCAGTCCCAACTAGGAGTCAGTTTCCAATTGACCATGTCAGTACAGTCTCCAGCAGATATAGGTGATGGAAAGGACTATACATATACCATTAGTATTTATAGCCATGGTATTCCTTTTGAACATAAAAAAAGTGTGGGTGATGCAAAACCAAAGCCAGAAATGTCTATCATGATAATTTTGGCAAATGCCTTAATTTTACAAGTAAGGAAATTGTATTTAAAAATCCTTTGTGATGCTACAAAAGGAGAAATCTTCCTTGAAATAACCTTAAATGACTAAAGTGTAGCCAGTGGGTCCAATTCCCATCAAGTATAACTCTGGGGAGAGACTAGTCTGGTGCTTTAACCAAAGTATTTCCAACCGATCGAACTGGCATCCAGACAGATCTGTTTTGTGGCAACCAGTGAGGTACTAAGGACTAGAGACAAACTTTTGGAGAAGAGGTATATGGAGACATTCCTTGAGATGCAGTACTCATTCTGTGTCCATAAAATCCTGTGGATTTGGTCTGCTAGAAGCATGCACGCATCTCTACTACTGAGCACAACAACCCTACAGCCAGGGTAATTAGGGTCTTTAGCCAAAGCCTGAGGAAAAACATTTTCCAATACGAGCATTTTCTTGCCAGTCACATGTACCCATGAAAGGGGAATAAAAAACTGTGTCTGGGATTATAGCAGCTATTGTATGATTTAGCTTTCCTATAGGATTGTAACTCTGGGTTGTGTGTCTCATTAATTCTGATTTTTTTTATTCCCATCTTGGAATGTGATAATTGGCACTGAAGGCTTCTCTGCTTCTTCAGGCAAGATTAGCATTGAAGTGTCTTAGGTAGTGGTTCTGTTATGCTAAAGACTGAATGAACATCTTTGCCTGGAGATGATTGTTTTCCTGGGAGAGACCTTAAACCATAGAAGCATTCAACTTCAGATATTAAGGAAGAAATGCATTCCAAGAAAGCCAGAATTCTACCTTCAGGAAAGTAGATTTTATTCCCATTTTGCATATGAGGTAACTGAGATCCAGAGAAGTTAAATATCTTGGGCAGTATCTCCAATAGAATAAGTTATATAACATGGTTCTTTCGGTTCAGTTCAGTTCAGTTGCTCAGTCGTGTCCGACTCTTGGCAATCCCATGAATCACAGCACATCAGGCCTCCCTGTCCATCACCAACTCCAGGAGGTCACTCAGACTCACGTCCATCAAGTCAGTGATGCCATCCAGCCATCTCATCCTCTGTCATCCCCTTCTCCTCCTGCCCCCAATCCCTCCCAGCATCAGAGTCTCCTCCAATGAGTCAACTCTTCGCACGAGGTGGCCAAAGTACTGGAGTTTCAGCTTTAGCATCATTCCTTCCAAAGAAATCCAGGGTTGATCTCTTCAGAATGGACTGGTTGGATCTCCTTGCAGTCCTAGGGACTCTCAAGAGTCTTCTCCAACACCACAGTTCAAAAGCATCAATTCTTCAGTGCTCAGCCTTCTTCACAGTCCAACTCTCACATAGTACAATACATATAAACAATACAACATGGCTTGTATCAGTCAGAATATGCTAGGTCATACTGCAGTAACAGCCTCAAATCTCAGTGGTTTTTATCAATGAACTCTATTTCTTTCCCACACTATCTCACTCAAACAGTAGACTGCAGGTTTACTCTGTGTCTCTATTCCCAGACCCAGATTGAGATGTAATTGAGGCACATCCATCTGTACCATTGCTAGTTTTATTGTAGAAGGAAAAGAAATTGAAGAAAGACAAATACTGCCTCATCATGCCTCTACTAGGGAAAAACACACATCACTTCTGCCCACTTCATGGCCAAGTGACATTCATGACCAAACCTGACATCAATGAGGTGGGAAATGTATAATCCATCCCAAAGATGAGCAACACACTTTGGAAAATAATACAATCTCCCAGCTTGGTTTTTGAAGTGTGATCTATAGAGAGTCAAAATCAACACAACCCTGTATGCGAGACAGCAAAAGAGACACAGAGGTATAGAACCGTCTTTTGGACTC
Source organism: Tragelaphus eurycerus (assembly GCA_935064755.1). Classification (NCBI taxonomy): domain Eukaryota; kingdom Metazoa; phylum Chordata; class Mammalia; order Artiodactyla; family Bovidae; genus Tragelaphus; species Tragelaphus eurycerus. Next base: position 357,550 of record CAKXYN010000289.1, on the reverse strand, counting down.
TGTGGGAAAGGGAGGGGACGATGATTTGGAAGAATGGCATTAAAACATGTATAATATCATATAAGAAACGAATCGCCAGTCCAGGTTCAATGCAGGATACAGGAAGCTTGGGACTGGTGCACTGGGATGACCGGAGGGATGGTATGGGGAGGGAGGTGGGAGTCGGGGTTCAGAATGGGGAACACGTGTACACCCATGGTGGATGCATGTTGATGTATGGCAAAACCAATACAATATTGTAATGTAAAAATAATAATGATAATAAATTCTAAAAAAAAAAAAAAGAAACGCATTTTGTCAGACCTTGCCCCAAACCTGCCTATCAGAACCTTCCTTTTAATAAGATCCCCAAGTGATTCATATATATATATCAGAGAAGCACTGGTCTAAACCACCACTCAGTTGCTACTGTTGCAAGCTGAACACTTCAGCACTTCTCCTTTTGCTAATGTCTTGCCCTGCTTCCTTCTCTAATATTGGTCATGAATAGATAGGAAGACTGGGATGCAGAAAAGGATCCCCAGATTCATTTAGAAATTCACTTTAAGCACTTTATTTAAAGTTTAGGACATATTGTGCATGCTCCTTTTTCTTAGGATAACTAAAAGATAAATGATACAAGGCATCTGGGGAGGCTAGACAGAAATCTATCACCCCAAGCTCTTCAAAATCTCTGGGGTATGCCCAGGGTGGTTTGCTAAATAAGTATTGCTAGGTTTCTATTTATTTCAGCAAAAATGTACCAACTCCAAAGTGACTGCTGCTCTAACACCAAAGATCCATAAAGAAAAAAATAGGAGGACATTCAGGATCGCCAACCCATGAGTTCTGTTCCTTTGCTATAGCTAAGTCATTGTTAAGAGCAAAGGCCAGACTTACAACTTTGAGGAATTCTCTGAAAATATACACAAGGCTACTGGCAAGGACTGTTGAATGAAAAGACTGTATCTTGTTCACCGAAAGTTCCTGGAGAGTGTCAGAAATATTATAAAAACCCGTTTCTAATATTTCATTTCTCACTAAGGAACCCACAGAAAACCAGCAGTAAACTGCGTGCTTTGGATGCCCATCACCTCTTCATTTTTTTACAGTTGAGGGTGGAAAGTTTCCAAGAAGATGATGGTTTTGGTATCTAGAAAAGAGGAATTCTGGTCTTGATGCCACATGACCTGAACAAAAATTCACTTTTCTGGGCCCAGGAAAAGCTTCTGTTATTTGCACAAACCTACTACATTACAAGAATTCTTTATTTTATGTCGGTTTTTATCAGTTTCTCTTCTGTTTGAGATCTCCTTTGAACAAAATAATCTTCAGCTCTACAAATAGAGGTTCTCCGTAAGAACTTCTCATTTTAACTATAAAAATCCATGATTTTTAGAAAGTGAAAGACATTATGATGATGGTTAAGATGAGGATGTTTTCATCCACTCTGCTTAATGGAAGAAAATGTAGTCAGCTTAACAAATAGCAGTGTTGATTAATTGCAAAAGTGTGAAGACTTATTTTTTGCAGTTATTTAGCTTTTATAGAAGGTGAGACCAACATGAGAATCGAGAAATTATGTAAATAACATAAATGATATTTAAAGTTTGGGCTTAGGTTGAGTCCTAGCTTTTGCTGTTCAGTCAGTCAGTAGTGTCTGACTCTGCGACCCCATGGACTGAAGCACACCAGGCTTCCATGTCCTACACCAACTCCTGGAGCCTGCTCAAACTCATGTCCATTGACTAGGTGAAGCCATCCGACCATCTTGTCCTTTGTCACCCTCTTCTTCTCCTGCCTTCTATCTTTGCCAGCATAGTGGTCTCTTCCAGTGAGTCAGCTCTTCCCATCAGGTGGACAAAATACTGGAGCTTCAGCTTCAGCATCAGTCCTTCCAATGAATACTCAGGGTTGATTTCCTTTAGGATTGACTGGTTTGATCTCCTTGCAGTCCAAGGGACTCTCAAGAGTCTTCTCTAACACCACAGTTCAAAAGCATCAATTCTTCAGCGCCCAGCTTTCTTTATAGTCCAACTCTCACATCCATACATGACCACTGGAAAAACCACAGCTTTGACTAGATGGACCTTTGTTGGCTAAGTAACTTCTCTACTTTTTAATATGCTGTCTAGGTTGGTCATAACTTTTCTTCCAAGGAGCAAGAGTCTTTTAATTTCATGGCTGCAGTCACCATCTGCAGTGATTTTGGAACCCCCCAAAATAAAGTCTGTCACTGTTTCCACTGTTTCCCCATCTATTTGCCATGAAGTAATGGAACCAGATGCCATGATCTTTGTTTTCTGAATGTTGAGTTTTAAGCCAACTTTTTCACTTTCTTCTTTCACTTTCATCAAGAGACTCTTTAGTTCTTCTTCACTTTCTGCTGTAAGGGTGGTGTCATCTGCATATCTGAGGTTATTGATATTTCTCCCAGCAATCTTGATTCCAGCTTGTGCTTCCTCCAGTCCAGCATTTCTCATGATGTACTATGCATATAATTTAAATAAACAGATTGACAATATACAGCCTTGACGTACTCCTTTACCAATTTGGAACCAGTCTGTTGTTCCATGTCCAGTTCTAACAGTTGCTTCTTGACTTGAATACAGTTGAAGCCTAGCTTGGAGGATTTTGAGCATGACCTTGCTAGCATGTGAAATGAGTGCAATTGTGTGATAGTTTGAACATTCTTTGGAGAAGGAAATGGCAACCCTCTCCACTACTCTTGCCTGGAAAATCCCATGGACAGAGAAGCCTGCAGGCTACAGTCCATGGGATCGCAAAGAGTTGGACACAACTGAGTGACTTCACTTTCACTTTCACCTGAACATTCTTTGGCATTGCCTTTCTTTGGAATTGGAATGAAAAGTGATCTTTACCAGTCCTAGGGCCACTGCTGAATTTTTCAAATTTTCTGGCATATAGAGTGTAGCACTTTAACAACATCATCTTTTAGGATTTGAAATAGCTCAGCTGAAATTCTATCACTTCCACTAGCTTTGTTCATAGTGATGCTTCCTAAGTCCCATTTGACTTCACTCTCCAGGATGTCTGGCTCTAGGTGAGTGATCACACCATCATGGTTATCCGAGTCATTAAGACCAGACCATTTTTGTATAGTTCTTCTGTGTATTCTTGCCACCTCTTCTTAATATCTTCTGCTTCTGTTTGGTTCATACAGTTTCTGTCTTTTATTGTACCCATCTTTTCATGAAATGTTCCCTTGGTGTCTCTAATTTTCTTGAAGATATCTCTAGTCTTTCCAATTCTTCTGTTTCCTCTATTTCATTGCATTGTTTGCTTAGGAAGACATTCCTATCTCTTCTTGCTATACTTTGAAACTCTGCATTCAGATAGGTATATCTTTCCTTTTCTCCTTTGCCTTCGCTTCTCTTCTTTTCTCAGCTATTTGTAAAGCCTCCTCAGACAACCTTCTTGCCTTTTTGCATTTCTTTTCTTGGGGATGGTTTTGATCACTGCCTCCTGTATGATGTTATAAATCTCCATTCATAGTTCTTCAGGCATTCTCTCAGATCTAATCTCTTGAATCTGTTTGTCATTTCCACTGTATAAATGTAAGGATTTGACTTAGGTCATACTTGAATGTGCTAGTGGTTTTCCCTACTCTCTTGAATTTAAGTCTGAATTTCCAATAACGAGTTCATGTTCTGAGTGCTCCCGTTCTTATTTTTGCTGACCATACAGAGCTTCTCCATCTTTGGCTACAAATAATATAATCAATCTAATTTCAGTTTTGAGCATCTAATGTTGTCCGTGTGTAGAGTTGTCTCATGTGTTTGGAACAGAGTGTTTGCTATGACTAGTGTTGTCTCCTGGCAAAATTCTGTTAGCCTTTGCCCTGCTTCATTTTGTACTCCAAGGCCAAACCTGCCTGTACTTCCAGTCTTAGCTTTGATATTCACTAAATAGTGACCCTGACTAATCTCATCATGTTTTTATTCCCAATTTCATATCATGTATGATGTAGAGATAATAGTGCATAACTTATAAGGAATACTAACTTTACTGTGTGTATTAACTATCAGCTTTCTGGATAAAGACCTTGATATTTCCAGTCAGAAGATCTCACTTTTATACTTGACTGCTCATATTCACTGGTTGTGAGAACTTGACCATCTATATCTTACCTATATATGTATAAAACACACACACATATATATATGAAAAATGATAATGCCATTTTTCAATGAAAGTAATGAAAGAATTTTGAAAAACATATCAGTGTCTAGTTTGCATTAGTCACCCATGGATAACTTGTACAGAAGGAAGAAGTGGTTACAATTAGTTTCAGAAACAATACAACCAAGCTTTGAAATTCACACCACTGGTAGATTGTTACAGTAGTAACCCCAATGTCCCTCTATATCTGTGCCCTTGTGTGGGCCCTTCCTATTTTGATTCGATTGGCTGTGTCTTGTTTTGACCAATGCAGCTGCAGTGAGCGTGATGCAGTAGTAGGCTTACACCTTAGGCTTGCAGTCTGAGGATGCTGCTGCTGTGTAAATAAGCCCAGATTGCTAACTAGTCTAGCCAGCTGCCTACATCATCCACCCACCAGACCTTGAGTGGGGCCTTCTTAGACCACAGCCCAGGTGACCTGCCCCACAACTGCAGCTGCAAGACTGATTCCAGGTGAGACCAGTAGAACTGTCCTGAAGAACCCAGTCCTGATTTCCAACCTACAAAATCTGAATTAAATGAGATTTTTTTTTTTTTAGGTCACTAAATTTTGATAGGATCTGTTATGCAGCAATTGATAAATAATGTTCAGGCAGAAAAAAAAAAAAAAAAGACAAAACATTCACCTACATAGTCTTCAATCTTCTGAGCATGGTTAAGCTTGCGACTGAGTTGCCTTGGGGTTTTCGCCTGCTTTCAATGGGTATGCATCTAAGTCAAGTTAAAGCATCTCTATGTCTACAAAGTTGGCATCAATACAAAGTTCAGTGCTTCTCACTTCTCTTTCCTTATTCTTAAAATGGGCTTCATGTTTGTAAATAATTTACATGCATTGTTCTATTCAATATCAACAATATCGATGCAAAATCATCTCTTCCACTTTCTTCCTTTACAGTGAAAACAAAATTAAGTCATAGGGAACTCTTATGGCTTCCCCAAGATAGCAAGGTTGATAAAGTTGAGAGAAATCCAAATTTTAAAAGTTATTTTCCTCAACACACTATTTATTGCATGCCTGTCCAATTAACCTATTTGGTGAGTCTTTACAGAAATTGAAAAAGAAGAGAAGAGAAGTAAGTTGATCTACACAGGTATGAAGGCCAACTCCAAACCATCACAAGAAGACCTAAAGTCATGTTACACACTTCATTCAACTTTTAGTCATATGCATTCATATTTTCCAATTGATGTCTACAAAGTGATTCCTTTATTTTTTCTACATTTTAAAGCCAAATAATGTAAATTATCTATTGAGAATGGGATATAGAATTTGTATTATGATGTCCTCTATTATTTGAAGATTTCAGTGTAGAAATCCACTTTTATAGATGAGAGAATGGTTGGAAAATAAGGTAAGGTCCTTACTTTCTGAGAGGTTGAAAGTACTTTTGTGATGGCTGTAAAATATGATGGGCTTCAAATTCTGAGCAAAAAAACTGGTTTATAAATATCTTTTAAAATATGCATATGAAATGCTTTCAACATTTTCAGTATAAAATATTAAAGTATGTGTCATAAGATGTAGAGTAACCTTGATTGTGACCCTTACTCATCACCCTCTCTGAGTCTTGGTTTCTCCGTGTGTAGACTGTATATGACTACCATGGGTCATGGACTAAGGTTATGTGTAATGTATCCAGTAGAGGACTTGTCTCATAGAAATATCCCAATAGACAGAACCTACTTGTATTATTACTAGCCACCTTATAATTTAGATGCAGATCAGATCAGATCAATCACTCAGTCATGTCAGACTCTTTGCGACCCCATGAATTGCAGCACACCAGGCCTCCCTGTCCATCACCAACTCCCAGAGGTCACTCAGACTCATGTCCATCCACGTCCATCAAGTCAAAAAACCCCCCCCCCCCACCCCCCTCTTTTCCCCCCTCCTCCCCCCCCCCCCCTCCCCCCCCAAGGGTTTTTTTCAAAGGGACCAACTCTTTCGAGGGGGGGGCCAAAATAATGGAGTTTCAGCTTCAGCATCATTCCTTCCAAAGAAACCCCAGGGCTGATCTCCTTCAGAATGGACTGGTTGGATCTCCTTGCAGTCAAGGGACTCTCAAGGGTCTTGTCCAATACCACAGTTCAAAAGCATCAATTCTTGGGCACTCAGCCTTCTTCACAGTCAAACGGTCACATCCGTACATGACCACAGGAAAAACCATAGCCTTGACTAAACGAACATTTGTTGGCAAAGTAATGTCTCTGCTTTTGAATTTGCTATCTAGGTTGATCATAACTCTCCTTCCAAGGAGTAAGTGTCTTTTAATTTCATGGCTGCAGTCACCATCTGCAGTGATTTTGGAGCCCAGAAAAATAAAGTCTGACACTGTTTCCACTGTTTCCCCATCTATTTCCCATGAAGTGGTGGGACCGAATGCCATGATCTTCATTTTCTGAATGTTGAGCTTTAAGCCAACCTTTTCACTCTCCACTTTCACTTTCATCAAGAGGCTTTTCAGTTCCTCTTCACTTTCTACCATAAGGGTGGTGTCATCTGCATATCTGAGGTGATTGATATTTCTCCTGGCAATCTTGATTCCAGCTTGTGTTTCTTTCAGTCCAGCATTTCTCATGATGTACTCTGCATAGAAGTTAAATAAACAGGGAGACAATATACAGCCTTGACGTACTCCTTTTCCTATAGGAACCAGTCTGTTGTTCCATGTCCATATCTAACTGTTGCTTCCTGACCTGCATACAAATTTCTCAAGAGGCAGATCAGGTGGTCTGGTATTCCCATCTCTTTCAGAATTTTCCACAGTTTATTGCGATCTACACAGTCAAAGGCTTTGGCATAGTCAATAAAGCAGAAATAGATGCTTTTCTGGAACTCTCTTGCTTTTTCCATACTCCAGCGGATGTTGGCAATTTGATTTCTGGTTCCTCTGCCTTTTCTAAAACCAGCTTGAACATCAGGAAGTTCACGGTTCACATATTGCTGAAGCCTGGCTCAGAGAATTTTGAGCATTACTTTACTAGTGTGTGAGATGAGTGCAATTGTGTGGTAGTTTGAGCATTCTTTGGCATTCCCTTCTTTGGGATTGGAATGAAAACTGACCTTTTCCAGTCCTGTGGCCACTGCTGAGTTTTCCAAATTTGCTGGCATATTGAGTGCAGCACTTTCACAGCATCATCTTTCAGGATTTGGAATAGCTCCACTGGAATTCCATCACCTCCACTAGCTTTGTTTGTAGTGATGCTTTCTAAGGCCCACTTGACTTCACATTCCAGGATACCTGGCTCTAGGTCAGTGATCACACCATCATGATTATCTGGGTCGTGAAGATCTTTTTTTGTACAGTTCTTCTGTGTATTCTTGCCACCTCTTCTTAATATCTTCTGCTTCTGTTAGGTCCATACCATTTCTGTCCTTTATCGAGCCCATCTTTACATGAAATGATCCTTTGGTATCTCTGATTTTCTTGAAGCGATCTCTAGTCTTTCCCATTCTGTTGTTTTCCTCTATTTCTTTGCATTGATTGCTGAAGAAGGCTTTCTTATCTCTTCTTGCTATTCTTTGGAACTCTGCATTCAGATGCTTATATCTTTCCTTTTCTCCTTTGCTTTTCACTTCTCTTCTTTTCAAAGCTATTTGTAAGGCCTCCCCAGACAGCCATTTTGCTTTTTTGCATTTCTTTTCCATGGGGATGGTCTTGATCCCTGTCTCTTGTACAATGTCACGAACCTCATTCCATAGTTCATCAGGCACTCTATCTATCAGATCTAGGCCCTTAAATCTATTTCTCACTTCCACTGTATAGTCATAAGGGATTTGATTTAGGTCATACCTGAGTGGTCTATTGGTTTTCCCTACTTTCTTCAGTTTCAGTCTGAATTTGGCAATAAGGAGTTCATGGTCTGAGCCACAGTCAGCTCCTGGTCTTGTTTTTGCTGACTGTATAGAGCTTCTCCATCTTTGGCTGCAAAGAATATAATCAATCTGATATCGGTATTGACCATCTGGTGATGTCCATGTGTAGAGTCTTCTCTTGTGTTGTTGAAATAGGGTGTTTGTTATGACCAGTGGATTTTCTTGGCAAAACTCTATTAGTCTTTGCCCTGCTTCATTCTGTATTCCAAGGCCAAATTTACCTGTTACTCCAGATGTTTCTTGACTTCCTACTTTTTCATTCCAGTCACCTGTAATGAAAAGGACATCTTTTTTGGGTGTTAGTTCTAAAAGGTCTTGTAGGTCTTCATAGAACTGTTCAACTTCAGCTTCTTCAGTGTTACTGGTTGGGGCATAGACTTGGATTACTGTGACATTGAATGGTTTTCCAGGCACAGGAGGGCCTAGAGGAACTGTCCTACATTGAAGGTCAGGAAGGGCAGCGGTAAGGAGATACCCCTCGTCCAAGGAAAGGAGCAATGGCTGTGCTTTGCTGGAGCAGCCGTGAAGAGATACCCCATGCCCAAGGTAAGAGAAACCCATGTAAGACGGTAGATGTTGCAAGAGGGCATCAGAGGGCAAACACACTGAAACTATACTCACAGAAAACTAGTCAACCTAATCACACTAGGACCACAGCCTTGTCTAACTCAATGAAACTAAGCCATGCCCATGGGGCAACCCAAGATGGGCAGGTCATGGTGGAGAGATCTGACACAATGTTGTCCACTGGAGAAAAGAATAGCAAACCACTTCAGTATTCTTGCCTTGAGAACCCCATGAACAGTATGAAAAGGCAAAATGATAGGATACTGAAAGAGAAATTCCCCAGGTCAGTAGGTGCCCAATATGCTACTGGAGATCAGTGGAGAAATAACTCCAGAGAGAATGAAGGGATGGAGCCAAAGCAAAAAGAATATGCAGCTGTGGATGTGACTGGTGATAGAAGCAAGGTCCGATGCTGTAAAGAGCATTATTGCATAGGAACCTGGAATGTCACGTCCATGAATCAAGGCAAATTGGAAGTGGTCAAACAAGAGATGGCAAGAGTGAATGTCAACATTCTAGGAATCAGCCAACTCAAGTGGACTGGAATGGGTGAATTTAACTCAGATGACCATTATATCTACTACTGAGGGCAGGAATCCCTCAGAAGAAATCGAGTAGCCATCATGGTCAACAAAAGAGTCAGAAATGCAGTACTTGGATGCAATCTCAAAAATGACAGAATGACCTCTGTTGGTTTCCAGGGCAAACCATTCAATGTAGATGCAGCGGATATTAAATTTCTCATTTGTCCAGAATGGGCAATACTGTTGAGCAGAAGGAAGTGACTGATTCATTTTGGCACAGCAGACTAACGTCCTAGTTAAGACTGGAGTGCTGGTCCTTCATTTTCTATCTCCAACCATACTCTTGCCAAATCACTTGGTAGCAGTTATGTCATAGTAAAAGACAGAAATAAGACTCAATTAATATAATATTTACATATTTAATATTTATGGAGCACTTAGTCTGTGCAAAGCATTATGCTCAGAGATGTGGAGTCTATACAGTTTTGCAAGCACGTGGCCTTTAGAGACAATAAGATTTGGCTTCTGATCTTTCTTCCTCTCACAGATACCTGAATTTGAAAAAGTGAGTTAACTTCTCAAGCCTTGATATCCTCATGTTTAAAATGGGAATAATTGTATATAGAATATGTCAATCTCTGTAAAATCATAGCAAGTCTCATAAAGAACACTTGTTAATTTTATGCCTGCTATTTATTCTGATCTCAAGGAGCTTATAGTCTGTTAGGGTATATAAGACATTAACATTAAATATATAAAGAAAGGTGAAATGAATGCCTATGGACAGAACAAATGAAGTACTGTTTTGAATAGTGGCTCAGACAGTAAAGCGTCTGTCTGCAGTGAAGGAGACCTGGGTTTGGTCCCTGGGTTGGGAAGATCCCCTGGAGAAGGAAATGGCAGCCCACTCCAGTATTCTTGCCTGGAAAATCCCATGGATTGCGGAGCCTGGTAGGCTACCATCCATGGGGTTGCAAAGAGTTGGACACTACTGAGCGACTTCACTTTTGAATGGGAGGACTTCACTGTGGGTCTGGAGGGAAAATGTAATTTAAGCTGGGCCCTATAATACAGATGGATTTGATTTGATAGATTTAAGGCATATGGAGACTTTACTAGACATTTTTGGCACAGAATTATGTTTCATATCAGACATGGGTTAGGTTTTCAAGAATTCTTTACAGTAATATCTGCAAGTAAAGCAAATGAGGGCAGAGAAGAAGGGGGTGACAGAGGATGAGATAGTTGGATGGCATCACCAACATAATGATCATGAGTTTGAGCAAACTCCAGGAGATAGCAAAAAAACAGGGAAGCCTGGCAAGCTGCATTTCATGGGGTTATAAAGAGTTGGACCTGACTTAGCAACTAAACAACTTGCAAGTAAAGAAATGCTCTGTAATTGGGTTAATAGAGATATTAGGAAGCCAATAAATTGTTCATGTTTTTCTTTAAAAAAAAAAAAAAAGAGCATAAAAATTAGAAAACAAGTCTCAGTTGCCCTCTCATATTCTGTTTTCTGACTCAACTTTTTCACTGAGTGTTGACTCCAAAGCAGTATCTGTTGGCACAAAGAGTAATTAGATTCTACTTTTGCCTATTAAAGTATTGTAGGATCTTAAAAGGTCATAAAATCTTCATGAATACACATGCTCAGAATTAGGCTCTGCCATCTATCACTGTGGAATCAAACATGCTCTAAGTACAGGGTGAGATTTTCCTGACTTTAGCCAATATAATTACTTTTGTTCCAGGAACCAACAGGGTGAGGCTTGGATTGCTGTTCACTCTCCAGCACAGCCCCTGCTAACAAGTGAAACGAAATTGCTTTTCTCCCCTCTATGGGATCTGGGTCCCATCTGTGCAGGCCAAATAGATTAGCTTCTAATATCTCAAAACAGATGTCTGCTCTTGGAATTGGTGTGTGTGTGTGCAACATGTTCCATGAGTTGGTGGGAATATTCTGGGCTCCAGGGTGTGTAGAGACATCATTCTGGGTGGGGTGCTCCGAATAATCAGTGTGGGTGAGAGAGGGATGCTGGCAAGGGTTTGTTCTCCCTTGTGCTTCCCTCAGTAGGAGAACTCCATGGAAGAAAGTGTGCCAGGTGGCTCTGTGAGTCAAGGTCTGGTCAGGAAAAACCAAAGCCATGCCAGCTATTTTGACATAAAGTACATAGGAAATTGAGTGGGCAGGAAAAGGCAAAATAGGAAAAGCAATGTGACAGAGTAACTGCAGGAAGAGCTTGCAGTCCTCCTCCTAAGGCTGGGGGAAGGAAGGCAAGAAATGGACCTTGTTAAGATGGAGAAGATGTACAAAAAAAAAAAAAAGTCGAAAAAAATGTCCATCAAACTCTTGAAGACCTAACCCATGTCCAGTGTGAAATATCTCAGACACTTATGATGGGAATGCTTCCTCCTGAGGCTGACACCTCAGAAACACAAGAAGTGACCCGATAGAGCTGATGCTTAGAACAGCAACTGGCTGGTGCTGGAAACTGGAAGGAGCTGTGGTGAGCTGTTTCTGTGAGTCAAGAAAAATGAAAACTGGAGTTAACTGGCTGTCTTAAATTTGCATGCCTTGGCCCCACGCCAGACCCACAGACTCAAAATCTTAGAAGTGCACAGCCCACGCATGTGTGTTTTTTAGCAATCTTTTCAACCACTGATTGATGTTGTCAACAAAGACGGGACTACTGTGCCCTCATCCGCTTTCCCAAAGCATTTAAAGATGTTCTAAACTGATTTACTATGTCTAAGAATTATCTTTATCTGCCTGACCTTTCCAGTAATGGGTGGTGTAGGTATCTGAGCTGTCACCAGCCATAACTTTTCTCAGTGGATATCAGTGAGTTTCTAGTTCTGTCTGGATCACCTTGCCAACACTTTATTTCTAGTACTTGCATCAACCTGGTGAATTAGCCAGGGGTAAATAATTATTCATCCACTCAGTGCCTGTTATATGCCAAAAAATATACTAGGACTAGTCTTCCAACTTAGATAAAAATCTACATACTCTTGGCCTCCTTGAAATTTTCATCTGTTAGGAGTTAGCCATTTACAATGAAACACAGTCATCAATATGTAATTGCAAATCTAGGTAAATCTTATGAAGAAGAATAAAATATTATAAAAGAGTATTAGGTGGATTGGCTGCAAAAATGGCCCTAGTGATTCTACTCCCTCTAAGTATACAAATTGCAGCATGACTCTGCAGCTCCTGTCAATAAGAGATGAAGTCAGCTCAGTCCTTCAGAAGTCAATGTTCTGTGGGGTTGGAACCTTGTTACTGTTGGCCTGTGTGTGGATATGATCTCAAATGACTGTACCCAACCAGCAACCCAAAGCTATTGGGTCTACCCCACCCAACGTGGGCAGAGTTTTCCCAGCATAGCCATCAGCCCTGTGGACAGCAGAGTTACAGTAGTTTTGGCTAGTCCACAGACACTGCAGGCCATGCAGCTACAGTGGTTCTTATGGATAGACTCAGAGCACAACTAACTCCCCAGAGATATGGCTAGACCAGTGGCTACAGTAGTAACCAAGGTTCTCTATCATCTTATAGGCAGTAGCTCTCATAACCTGGAGGTGGCTAGCAGGCAGCTCCTAGCAGCACCTTGGGAAGTTATGGTAGCAGTTCTTCCAGCAGTGGCTATAGGCAGCGCCAGAGTGGGATTGCTAGACCAGAGGATAAATGCATGTCTGACACGTAAAGGAACTGCCAAAATATTCTCTGGTGTACCTGCACCATTTGACATTCCCACAGCAATGAATGGGAGTTCCAATTTTCTATATCCATGTCAACACTTGCAATTTACTATTTCTTTTTTATTGTAGCCAACTCAGTGAGCAAGTATCTTGCTGTGATTTTAATTTGCTTCTTACTAATGACTACAGTCAGCCTTCTGTAGCTGTGGGTCTGCCTGTTCCCAGGGATTCACTCAACTTTGGATTGAAAAATCATTTTTATTTCAATGCAAAACTTGAATTTGTCTCATGCCAGCAATTATTTATATAGTATTTTTGATTATGTTTACAGCTATTTATGTGGCAAGTACATTTTATTAAGTACTATAAGTGATCTAGAGATGATTTAAATTATACAGGATGATGTGCATAGCTTATATATAAATATTACACCATTTTCTCTAACGGACTTGAATATCCTTGGATTTTGGTATTCGCAAGTGTCCTGAAACTAATCCCCTCTGGATTCCAAGGGACAACTGTAGTGGTACTGAACATCCTCTGTTGAGCTAATTTGTATATCTTTATAGATAAAAAAACGAAGATCATGGCATCTGGTCCCATCACTACATGGGAAATAGATGGGGAAACAGTGGAAACAGTGTCAGACTTTCTTTTTCTGGGCTCCAAAATCACTGCAGATGGTGACTGCAGCCATGAAATTAAAAGATGCTTGCTCCTTAGAAGGAAAGTTATGACCAACCTAGATAGCATATTCAAAAGCAGAGACATTACTTTGCCAACAAAGGTTCACCTAGTCAAGGCTATGGTCTTTCCTGTGGTCATGTATGGATGTGAGAGCTGGACTGTGAAGAAGGCTGAGTGCCAAAGAATTGATGCTTTTGAACTGTGGTGTTGGAGAAGACTCTTGAGAGTCCGTTGGACTGCAAGGAGATCCAACCAGTCCATTCTGGAGATCAGCCCTGGGATTTCTTTGGAAGGAATGATGCTAAAGCTGAAACTCCAGTATTTTGGCCACCTCATGGGAAGAGTTGACTCATTGGAGAAGACTCTGATGCTGGGAGGGATTGGGGGCAGGAGGAGAAGGGGACGACAGAGGATGAGATGGCTGGATGGCATCACTGACTCAATGGATGTGAGTCTGAGTGACCTCTGGGAGTTGGTGATGGACAGGGAGGCTTGGCATGCTGCGATTCATGGGGTCTCAAAGAGTCGGACATGACTGAGCGACTGATCTGATCTGATAGATAAAGTGTCTATTCAAATTCTTTGCTCATTTTATATATGGAGTGTTTGTCTTTATTACAGTAAGTCCCCTACCTATAAATGAGTTCTATTTCATTCCCAGAGCATGTTGTAAGTCTACTTTGTTCATAAGTCCAACAAAGTTAGCCTAGGTACCCAACTAATACAATTGCTGATATAGTATCATACCGTAATAGGTTTATAATATGTTCACATCTTTGAAAGTTTACAACTTTAAGGTTTGTATGAAGGGAACTTACTCTATTTAGTTGAGATAAGAGTTGACTCATTGGAGAAGACTCTGATGCTGGGAGGGATTGGGGGCAAGAGGAGAAGGGGACAACAGAGGATGAGATGGCTGGATGGCATCACTGACTCGATGGACGTGAATCTCAGTGAACTCTGGGAGTTGGTGATGGACAGGGAGGCCTGGCGTGCTGTGATTCATGGGGTCATAAAGAGTTGGACACGACTGAGCAACTGATCTGATCTGATCTGATCTGATGTATGTATTCTGGATACAGGTCCCAAATAATTTAATTTAAATGATTTAAAATATGTTCTTTCAGACTTCAGTTCAGTTCAGTTCAGTCAATCAGTCATGTCCGACTCTTTGCAACCCCATGAACTGCAGCACACAAGGCCTCCTTGTCCATCACCAACTCCCAGAGTCTACCCAAACCCATGTCCATTGACTCAGTGATGCCATCCCACTATCTCATCCTCTGTTGTCCCCTTCTGCTTCTGCCCTCAATCTTTCCCAGCATCAGGGTCTTTTCAAGTGAGTTAGCTCTCTGCATCAGATAGCCAAAGTATTGGAGTTTCAGCTTCACCATCAGTCTTTCCAATGAATAGCCAGGACTGATCTCCTTTAGGATGGACTGGTTGGCTCTCCTTGCAATCCACAGGACTCTCAAGAGTCTTCTCCAACACCACAGTTCAAAAGCACCCATTCTTTGGAGCTCAGCTTTCTTTATGGCCCAACTTTCACATGACTACTGAAAAAACCATAGCCTTGACTAGATGGACCTTTGTTGACAAAGTAATGTCTCTGCTCTTTAATATGCTGTACAGGTTGGTCATAACTTTCCTTCCAAGGGATAAGCGTCTTTTAATTTCATTGCTGCAATCACCATCCACAGTGATTTTAGAGCCCAGAAAAATAAAGTCAGGCTTTCATACTATAGATCATCTTTTCACTTTGCTGACTCTGTAGTTGCAAAGACAAAAGTTTTTAATTTTAATGAAATACACTTTATCTTATTTTGTCAGTTGTGTTTTTCAGTGTTATATGTAAGAAACCATTACCTAACCTGACCTCACCAAGTTGTATTATTCTAAAAATTTTACAGTTTTAGTTCAGTTAACTATATGATCCACCTGATATATTTTTGTGTATGATGTGAGTGAAGAGTTCAAATGCCTTCTTTTACAGGTAGATATCCAGTTGTCTCAACACCATTCTTTGAGAAGACTATTCTTTTCTTTTCAAACTTCTCACTTTGCCAAAAAATTGACTACAAATGCTAAAGTATATCTTGGAATTCTCAGTTCTACTTCATTGATCTATAGTTGACAGTGGCCTGCTGTGGGGTCAGGGGCACTGAATATATAATTCCTGGCATAAATCCATTTGAAGGAAATCACCATTACCTCTACCCTAGTTTGGCCATAGGGCAAACTACAGAGAGGGAACACAGCCCCACCCATCAACAGAAATTGGATTAAAGATTCACTGAGCCCCACACATCAGAGCAAGAACCAGAATCCCCCACAACCAGTCCCTCCCATCAGGAAGCTTTCACAAGCCCCTTATTCTTATCCATCAGATGGCAGACAGACTATGAAACCCAACTACAGAAAACTAACCAAACTGATCACTTGGACCACAGCCTTGTCTAACTCAATGAAAATATGAGCCATGGCATGTAGGGTGCCCAAGACGGATGGGTCATGGTGGAGAGTTTTGACAAAACATGGTCCACTGGAGAAGGGATGGCAAACCACTTCACTATTCTTGCCTTGAGAACCCCATGAACAGTATGAAAAGGCAAACATATATGACACTGAAAAATGAACTCCTCAGGTCAGTAGGTGCCCAGTATGCTACTGGAGATCAGTGGAGAAATAACTCCAGAGAGAATGAAGGGATGGAGCCAAAGCAAAAACAACACCCAGTTGTGAATGTGACTGGTGATGGAAGTAAAGTCTGATGCTGTAAAGAAAATATTGCATAGGAACCTGGAATGTTAGGTCCATGAATCAAGGTAAATTGGAAGTTGTCCAACAGGAGATGGCAAGAGTAAACATAGACATTTTAGGAATCAATGAACTAAAATGGAACAAAATGAGTGAGTTTAATTCAGATGACCATTGTACCTACTAATGTTGGCAAAAGTCCCTTAGAAGAAATGGAGTAACCCTCATTGTCAACAAAAGAGTTCAAAATGCAGTACGTGGGTGCAGTCTCAAAAATGACAGAATGATCTCTGTTTGTTACCAAACTATTCAATACCACAGTATCCAAGTCTATGCCCCAACCAATAATGTCAAAGAAGCTGAAGTTCAATGATTCTATAAAGACCTACAAGACCTTCTAGAATGAACACCAAACAAAAATATCCTTTTCATCATAGGGGACTGGAATGCAAAAGTAGGAAGTCAAGAGATACCTGGAGTATCAAGCAAGTTTGGCCTTGGAGTACAAAATGAAGCAGGGCAAAGGTTAACAAAGTTTGCCAAGAAAACACACTGGTCACAGCAAGCACCATCTTCCAACAACACAAGAGATGACTCTACACATGGACATCACCAGATGGTCAACACTGAAATCAGACTGATTACATTCTATGCAGCTGAATATGGAGAAACTCTACACAGTCAGCAAAAAAAAAAAAAAAAAAAATCAGGAGCTGACTGTGGCTTGGATCATGAACTCTTTATTGCCAAATTCAGACTTAAATTGAAGAAAGTAGGGAAAATCTCTAGATCATTCAGGTATGACCTAAATCAAATCCTTTATGATTATACAGTGGAAGTGATAAACAGATTCAAGGGACTAGATATGATAGACAGAGTGCCTGATGAACCATGAATGGAGGTTCCTGACATTGTACAGCAGGCAGTGATCAAGACCATCCACAAGAGGAAATGCAAAAAGAGAAAATGGCTGTCTGAGGAGGCCTGACAAATAGCTAAGAGGAGAAGCAAAGGCAAAGGGGTGAAGGAAAGATATATCCATCTGGACACAAGAGTTTCAAAGGATAGCAAGGAGAGATAAGAAAGCCTTGCTCAGTGATCAGTGCAAAGAAATAGATGAAAACAATAGAATAGGAAAAAATAGAGATATCTTCAAGAAAATTAGAGATATCAAGGGAATATTTAATGCAAAGATGGGAACAATAAAGGACAGAAATGGTAGGGACCTAACAGAAGCAGAAGATATTAAGAAGAGGTGGCAAAAACACAAAGAAGAATTATAAGGAAAAGATCTTATTGACCCAAATGAGCACGATGGTGTGATCACTCACCTACAGCCAGATATCCTGGAGTGTGCACTCAAGTGGGCCTTAGGAAACATCACTATGAACAAAGCTAGTGTAGGTGATGGAATTCCAGTTGAACTATTTCAAATCTTAAAAGATGATGTTGTGAAAGTGCTATACTCAATATGTCAGCAAATTTGGAAAACTCAACAATGGCCACAGGATTAGAAAGCTCAGTTTTCGTTCCAATCCCAAAGAAAGACAATGCAAAAGAGTGTTCAAACTACCAAGCAATTGCATTCATCTCACATGCTACCAAAGTAATGCTCAAAATTCTCCAAGCTAGGCTTCAGGAGTATGTGATCCAAGAACTTCCAGATGTTCAAGCTGGATTTAGAAAAGACCGAGGAACAGGAGATCAAATTGCCAAATCTGTTGGATCATCAAAAAAGCAAGTGAATTCCAGAAAAATATCTGCATTTGCTTCATTGATTACACTAAAGCCTTTGACTATGTGGGTAACAAGAAACTGTGGAAAATTCTTAAAGAGATGGGAATATTAGACCACCTTATCTGCCTCCTGAGAAACCTGTATGCAAGTCAAGAAGCAACAGTTAGAACGGGACATGGAACAACAGACTAGTTTCAAACTGGGAAAAAAGTGTGTCAAGGCTGTATATTGTCAACTTGCTTATTGAACTTATATGCAGAGTACATCATGAGAAACACCATACTGGATGAAGCACCAGCTGGAATTAAGATTGCAGGGAGAAATATCAATCACCTCAGATATGCAGATAACACCACCCTTATGATAGAAAGTGAAGTAGAAATAAAGAGCCTCTTAATGAAAGTGAAAAAGCAGAATGAAAAAAGCTGGCTTAAAACTCAACATTCTGAAAACAAACATCATAGCATCTGGCTCCATCACTTCATGGCAAATAGATGGAGAAACAACGGAAACAGTGACAGACTTTATTTTCTTGGGCTCCAAAATCACTACAGGTGGTGACTGCAGGCACGAAATGAAAAGCCACTTGCTCCTTGGAAAAAAAGCATGACGAAAGTAGACAACATATTAAAAAACAGATACTTTACTTTGCCAGCAAAGGTCCGTATGGTCAAGGCTATTGTTTTTCTAGTAGTCATGTATCAGATAGAGAATAGTTAGACTATAAAGAAAGCTGAGTGCTGAAGAATTGATGCTTTTGAACTATGGTGTTGGAGAACCAAGAGTCCCTTGGACTCCAAGAAGATCCAATCTGTCCATCCTAAAGGAAATCAGTCCTGAATATTTATTGGAAGGACTGATGCTGAAAGCCATGAAATTAAAAAGACGCTTGCTCCTTGGAAGGAAAGTTATGACCAACCTAGATAGCATATTCAAAAGCAGAGACATTACTTTACAACAAAGGTTCGCCTAGTCAAGGCTATGGTCTTTCCTGTGGTCATGTATGGATGTGAGGCTGGACTGTGAAGAGGCTGGCGCCGCTTGATGCTTTTGAACTGTGGTGTTGGAGAAGACTCTTGAGAGTCCGTTGGACTGCAGAAGATCAACCAGTCCATTCTGAAGGAGATCAATCCTGGAATTTCTTTAGAAGGAATGATGCTAAGCTGAAACTCAGTATTTTGGCCACCTCATGCGAAGAGTTGACTCATTAGAGAAGACTCTGATGCTGGGAGGGATTGAGGGCAGGAGGAGAAGGGGATGACAGAGGATGAGATGGCTGGATGGCATCACTGACTCGATGGATGCGGTCTGAGTGACCTCTGGGAGCTGGTGATGGACAGGGAGGCCTGGCGTGCTGCGATTCATGGGGTCGCAAGAGTCGACACGACTGAGCGACTGATCTGATCTGATCTCTGATGCTGAAGCTGAAACTCCAATACTTTGGCCACCTGATGTGAAAAACTGACTCAATGGAAAAGACCCTGATGCTGGGAAAGATTGAAGGCGGGAGGAGAAGGAGACGACAGAAGAGGGTGGTTGGATGGCATCACCGACTCTATGGACGTGAGTTTGAGTAAGCCCCTGGAGTTGGTGATGAACAGGGAAGCCTGGCATGCTGCAGCCCATGGTTTCAGAAAAATTCGGACAGGACTGAGAGACTGAGCTGTACCAATGTTCAGGAGTACTGTAATTTGTAGTAAAATTTGAAGTTGGAAAGTTTGTGTCTTCCAACTTTTTTTTTTTTCAAGATTGTTTTGACTATTTAAGGTTCCTTATATTTTCTTATGGATGTTAGGATTGGTTTGTCTATTTAAGCAAAAAAAAAAAAAACAAAAAAATCCCTACTGAAATATTTACAGTGATTATATTAAATCTGTCAACCAATATGAAGATTGAACCAAGTTGTGTGATCTTTGTGTGATCTTCCTGTTTTTATAATAAAAATGAGTTAAGTAAGTCTTTTAATGTGTACTCATTTTAGATATTTATACAAGTTACAATTTTGTGTCTTCTTGAAAATTATTTTAACAACAGATATGAAATTAGGACTGCCATGAGGCTCAGCCCTAGCCTCTCAGCATCACTTACTCTATGCTTTTTCCTTGGCAATGCCATTCACACCTACAGCTTCAATTGGCCTCAATTTATAGATCAGTGCCTTCTAGATTTTTTTCTCTAACTAAAACCTCATTGTATAAGCTCCAGAGTCTTAATTTTACCTGCCTACTCATCTTCTCCACTTACATGTCTCAAACACACTTCTAACTCAACAGGACTGAGCTTGAATCCATTCCTTCAGCTCCCTGGCTTAGGTCCTATTCTACTCTTGATCTCTATGCCATTTAAAGAGATCATTTTCTATTAGATTGCACAAGCCAAATACCTAAGAACCACAGATTACCTTCCCTCCTCTCTGCTTTCCTCTCCCACCAAATTCACCTTAGAAATTAGTCTAGCTACTGATACAACTTTGCTGTATAAGCTACCATTATGTCTTCCCCTCAGTTCAGTTCAGTCAGTCAGTTCAGTCGCTCAGTCGTGTCTGACTCTTTGTGACCCCATGGACTGCAGCATGCCAGGCTTCCCTGTCCATCACCAACTCCCAGAGCCTACTCAACCTCATGTGCCTCGTGTCAGTGATGCCATCCAACCATTTCATCCTCTATCATCCCCTTCTCCTCCTGCCTTCAATCTTTCCCAGCATAACAGTCTTTTCCAATGAGTCAGTTCTTCACATCAGGAGGTCAAAGTATTGAAGTTTCAGTTTCAGCATTAGTTCTTCCAAAGAATGTTCAGGACTGGTCTCCTTTAGGATGGACTGGTTGGATCTCTTTGCAGTCCAAAGGACTCTCAAGAGTCTTCTTCAACACCATAGCTCAAAAACATCAATTCTTTGGTGCTCAGCTTTCTTTATAATCCAATTCTCACATCCATACATGACTACTGGAAAAACCAGAACTTTGACTAGATGGACATTTGTTGGTAAAGTAATGTCTCTGCTTTTTAAAAAGGTGTCTAGGTTGTTCATAGCTTTTCTTCAAAGGAGCAAGTGTCTTTTAATTTCATGGCTGCAATCACCATCTGCCGTGTTCTGTTCCATCTTTTAGGATGGAATTCCATCACCTCCACTAGCTTTGTTCATAGTGATGCTTCCTAAGGCCCACTTGACCTCACATTCCTGGATGTCTGGCTCTAGGTGAGTGATCATACCATCATGCTCATTTAGGTCATTAAGATCTTTTTTGTACAGTTCTTCTGTGTATTCTTGCCACTTCTTCTTAATATCTTCTTCTGTTAGGTCCATACCATTTCTGTCCTTTTTTGTGCTCATCTTTGCATGAAGTGTTCCTTTGATATCTCTATGTTTCTTGACGTGATCTCTAGTCTTTCACATTCTATTGTTTTCCTCTATGATTTTGCACTGATTGCTGAGGAAGGATAGACCACTGCAATAGTCTTCTGACTGATTTTCTTGCATCTACTGTGGCCACCTTTGTTCTGTTCTCTCCATTACAGGTAGATTTCAAAAATCAAGTTTGATCATGTCAGCATGCTTAAAAACCTATAATGGCTTCTTCTGTATCTTGCATCTCTTGGATAGAAATCCAACTTCCTACTATAGCATGTACAACTTTGTTCATGCTTACCTTTATACCTTCTCGTGCATCACTCTTTTATTCTTTAACCTTTGGTTTATTTTCCTAGGTATACAATTATCCCTTTTGCATCTTTTTTCCTTCTGTATGAACCATATATTACCCACATTTCCATCTAATTAAGTCCTTTGTACCTTTTCGATATCTGGTAAGTTTTTCAGTAAAGGATTTTCTGATTCCTCCTAGCCTGGCACAGTTTTATTATGTGCTTTTACAGAACAATGTCTTTTTCCTTGGAGCATCTATTAATCTTTATACCACTTATTTCAGTGAGTATTTGATTGTTACCCATCTCCCCACTAGGATAAAATCTTCATTAACTCAGAGACTTGGTCTGTGTTGGTTAACCTGAGCAGTGGCCAGAGATTTTTCTCTTGCAAATAAGACATGAAAGCAACTTACATATTTTAAAAAGGGGAAGAAATGAAATAAATAAAACATTGGACTAATGTAACTGAAATTTAGATCAAATCTCAGATTCAGGTAAGTCAGGGTTCAGGTACACAAATGGTGTTTTCTTCTCATTTCTTGGCTCAGTTTTCCTCTACATGGTGCTTCATTTTCAAGAAATCTCTTTCCATGTTTCAGAAAGATGTCTAGTGACAGTTCAGACTTAAGTTCTACCCACCTGAGCTATCCCCACAGAAAATGTTTCTCTTTCTTCACAGTTCCAGGGAAAGTTCCCAGTCTGATTCTTAATGGATGGATTGGATCACACCCATTCCTGAGCCAGTTGCTATGGCCAGGAACACTTGGTTCCTTCCAGAGCACAGGTTGGGATCAGGCTTACTCAGATCATGTGAATAAGAGGTTAACAAAGGAAGAAGAGAAGAAGAGAGGGGTTGAATGCTGGATAGAAGAGGCAGCAGTAGCTCGCCTGGACCTTGTATATAATCTGCCATATAACTTTGCCCAATAAAGCTCACCAAATACATAAATAAAATAAGTGCCATTGATGTCAGGAAAACAAGTAATGAAAAAGAAAGATGATGCTGGAGTAGCTTTGTTAAATCAATAAACTTGGACTTAAATCTCACTTTCATCATTTATTACCTGGGTAACGATAGGCAAGTTACTTAAACACCTTGATCTTTAGTTTTTTCATTGTTGAATTGGGATAATAATCCTTAACATCCAAAGCTTTCATAAGACAAATGCACTGATGAACATAAAGTGCCTATATTTGGGCTGGTGCAGAATAAGCCACAAAACTTCCTTATTCCTTCCTTCCCCTTTGACTTTCAGACTTTAGTAGTGCCTGTGTATGATTCTTTCATTTCCATTCTTTGAAGTGGAGGCCATAGTTATCTGGATCTGGGGCACTATTTTCCCAGTTTCATCTACTGGCATCTCAGCATCTGCCAATCAGGCAGGAGACAGAAGAGAGAAATGGCTGAGTTTAAGAAAAAATGGGGGAAATGACAGGTATGAGTCAGATGAGGTTGACAGGCATAGCACATGCCCTGCTTTCTACACCACCCAGTGGGACCTTGAGCTGCTAATATCCCTTTCTATTCAATTTGCACCTGGTTCTCAGGGAGCTATAGCTCCGAGTTAGCACAATGAACTTGGCTGTATTGTTCTGTGCTATTTCCTCCTGCCCTAGCCTGAAACCACATTTCAATCAATTGCTAATGTCAGCGTGGGAGTCATAATCCTGGTTTAGTGATGCTGCAAGTTACCACATCTCCATGGGCCAGGGAAAGGAGTTTGACTGTTTAAGGGAGTAGACCTGAAAGCCAGACAAAGCTTCCTGTTTTCTCCCAGGCGGTGAGCTATAGTGAGATCCAGCCCGATCAATCTCATAAATACCTTTCTCTTTGCCAGAGAAGGAGTTAACTCTGCAGCTAGAACCCCAGGCCCGGTTGTGAAGGCCTTTGAAAATTTCTGTTCCTTAGTTCCGTGTACCTTATCTTTACAGACCACAGGGATCTAGCCTAACAGCCAAAGCCCACAATAGACTTATGCCTAAATTTCAAATGGCTTTTTTGGGGGTGTGAATTTTGAGGCTGCATTAGAAGGCACATTTCTAGCCCATGCTATCAAATGTGTCACCATGAAAATAGTTGCCAGTATTATAAAGAGCTCAGAAGGCAGACATCAACAATGCTTGTAGACAGGACAAATGAAGATCTAATTCCAAGTGACATGGGATTACTATTTCTGTGAGATGGGTCAGAATGTGTTCTGTGAGATGTGTACAGCTAGTGGAGCATCATGTGCTTGTTAGTTAGTTTCAGCTTTAACTCTAATGGTAGTGAATCAGCTTCATCAAAACGGCACAATGCAGGGGTGAGCAGTGGCATTAATCAGAGTGCACTCTACCAGAGAGGCAGCTGCTATAAACCCATCTCTCCTCCTATTTTGATCACAGCTTTTCTAGTTAGTATACTGATTGTGAGAAACATTGGTGAAAACGAGCAGCTTGTTGAAAAGCATGAGAAAGTCCTAAAAAGAGGAGAATTAAAGGTAACATGTATTTTAGAGATGTTTCCAGTCATACATAAATAGAAATTTTGAATATAAGTAAAAATGCCTTACAGTCATAGAGGGTTCAGTTCCTGAGTGATTCTATGCCCAGCTATTGGTTATGGAGGATAACCAATAAACAACAAAAGAACAGAGTCTCTGGAATGTTGTGTTGACTTTAAATGAACTATCAAGCAATGAATGGCCAGGACTCGTAGAAAGAGAGCTGCAACATCATCACATTTTTAGAAAGGCTATATGAAGTGTTCCTGCTAAATTAATGTCCATATGTGGTGGGACTTTGACTTGAGTTCCCCCCTCCCCCTTTTCCACTTGGGGCCTCCTTCATAGGCGTGGCCCTGCAGCAGTGTTCCCGTCCCTGTCCTCTGCTCTTGCCAAATGTCTTGATTTCATTATAACTTGGCAGTGAAGTCCTGGGTAACTAACTCTCACTTAAACTCTTTTTAATGGCTGCCATGATCTACTCGGGCTTCCCAGGTGGCTCAGATGGTAAAGAATCTGCCTGCAATGCAGGAGACCTGGGTTTGATCCCTAGCTTGGGAAGATTCCCTGGAGGAGGGCATTGCAACCCACTCCAGTATTCTTGCCTGGAGGATCCCCATGGACAGAGGAGCCTGACGGGTCCATGGGGTCACAAAGAGTCAGACATGACTGAGTGACTAAGAACAGCACAGCCCATGATCGACCCAAAAGAATCTAAAGTAGGACATATTTCATTTAGTGTGGTTAATAACCAGTGGCTTTTAAAGAAATTCACGTGTTTCTTCTATGTCAGTCTCCGTCAGACTGCATCATTCATTTTTGTCTTAGAGTCTTAATTCACAGTATAGAGGAACATTTCCTGGTGGTCCAGTGGTTAAGAGTCTGCCTGCCAATGTAAAGGACATGGGTTCAATCCCAGGTCTGGGAAGATCCCACATGCCATGGAGCAAGTCCAGGGGTCATAGTTACTGAGACCGCACTCTAGGGTCCGCGAGTCGCAGCTACTGAACCAGCGAGCTCTGAAGCCTGGGCTCCACAGCAAGAGAAGCCATGGCTTTGAGAAGCCGCATACTGCAACTAGAGAGCGGCTTCCTCTTGCCACAGCTAAAGAAAGCTCTCAGGCACCAATGAAGATCCAGCACAGCCATGAGTAAATAAATAAAGTGTAAAAAATAGCATGGAGGTCCCAGACATGATAATTATTAGGGTGATAATTATAATTTGGTAAGAAATTGACATTTTTACAAAGCTGTATAGATTGCAAAGCGCTTAGTTCTCATACAGGTTATCACACACCAGCAAGAGAGCTGAGATCAATTAATGATGGCTTTGGTTATTCTCTCTACAGCCCCCAGTATTCTAGCGTTAAAAACGCAGGGCATAGGCATCAGATAGCAGAGGGCAAGGATGAGCAAGGACGAGAATACAGTGCTTTCCACACCTCTGCTGGGGTCACGTTTGCTAACATCTCATTGGCAAAAGCAGGTCACATGGTGGGGTCAAGAGTCAGAGTGAGAGGGACCTGGGAAATTCTACCTGCTGGCTGAGGGCTGCCAAGGTAACCTACAGCCTTATGAAGGTATGGCCCCAAGATGGAAACCAGGGGCAGGGGGAAACCCAAGAGTGCTGCCCAAATCAGATCGTAAGAATGAGCAGGAAGTAGCCCTTCTGCTGGGGAAGTTACTGGGGACACACTTTTTGCAGACAGGAGCTCACTGTGTCCCCTTTGCCTGGTTAAAGCCTTGAACCTATTCTTTTCCACTTAAAAAAAAAAAAAAAAAAAAAAGTAACCTCTTACTATACTAAGTCTCTGAGATCTCATTTTTCATTATTGTAGTTGTTTGTGGTATATTCGTTTATAATCACAGCATAGTCAGGCCAATGCTAGCATTTACAAAAATTATAACATTTCTCTTTGGAATTTTTCTTCTAGGTGGCTTCATAGTATGTTTTCTGGTCTCTAATTGTGTGTGTTTGTTTAGAGTTATACGTTTTTTCAGTAAATCCACATCTTGTAGGAGAAAAATTTTAAGATTCATAACCTGAAAATGTATGCTTGAATCTTAGGTCTACTACCTTATATGTGATGTAAATTATTGAGATTTTCTAAGAGATTTCTTCTATAAAGTTGAGAAACCACCCCTACTTCATGTGGTTACTCTGAGGTCTTGAAAAGCATATGTGACAATAGCTATGAATTTTTCTCTTAGTTTATAAGATATGCAGATACTCATTGTTACTAGTATCCATTTGGAGCTTGCAAAATCAAATGAGAAATAAACAGTTCGTTGTTATTATTCTGGAGACACATTCATTATATTTTCCCAATTCAAGCTTACTGGACTTGAATAACAATTTTCTAGCCAGGATTGTGGGTTCTTCGGGTTCGCAGACAGAGGGAAAATTCCTGCATGAGGTGCTCATACCCTGCAGGCAAAATCCACAGGTCCTTCATGAAGTTCATAGGTTCTTTCACAATGAGGCTACTTCTCTACATTACCCCAGTCACCCCTTCACCAACTTGTTTATGTCCCTGCCATATAGAACCTCCAGGCCTGGGTCACCACACTGTTTCCCCAAGGACTGGAATCTTCCCACTTCCTTGCCAGACCACCTGCACTTCCCTATACCAGGGAGGCCAGCTTCTCCTCATCACCCAAGTCTGGCTTCCAACCTTGCATTTTTGAGAAAACCTCTGCTGTCTCTCCTCCCAACCTCCAGGCAGAGTTAGTCATTCTCTTCCTGGGCTGGAATAGGCCCTTATACATTCTTCTTAAAAGACTTCATTTGTTTTGTTTACAAGTCTGTCTCCCCAGTAAGATGCTGAGCTCTTGGGAACATGTCTACGTTGCTCATCTCCACCCTTAGCACCTAGTGTGGTGCCTGGAATGCTAACAAAGGCACTTAGGTCTACAGGGAAAAAAACATTTTTTTTTTTTTTTTAGCTTTCTATCCTGTATTCAGAAAATTGGTAGATGAGATTTACTGAAAATAACTTCTTACTTCTTTGAGGGTTTTTGATGAAGATTTGAAATTATGATACCCATTATATAATAGGTATCTTATAAGATACCTTATAATAGGTGTTGGTTCCAATTACCTATTGTAAGATACCTTATAATATCTTATATATGTGTATGAATGAAGCTAAGTCACTTCATTCATGTTCAACTCTCTGTGACTCTATGGTCTGTAGCCTACCAGGCTCTTCTCCATGGGACTCTCCAGGCGAGAATACCAGAGTGGGCTGCCTTGCCCTACTCCAGGGGATCTTCCTGACCCAGGGATTGAAGCTGCTCCTTTTATGTCTCCAGCATTGGCAGGCAGGTTCTTTATTAGTAGTGCCACCTGGGATATGCTTTATATATAAGATACCTATAATATTTTCCCCTGTGGATTGGTGGTGAGTCTGAGCATAAAGTCAGTTTCTCTTTATAAGCATCTAAACCACTTAGGAGAACTTGAAAAAAGTACAGAGCTGAGATCCCCACCTTAGACCTTAAGAATGACTTTCTTTAGGGGAGAAGCCAAGGTATCTGAGGTTTCCAGAAACTTCTCCTGGTAATTCTAAGGCGTATCAATTTTGAGAAGCATTGTGTTAGGCCAGTCTGACCTATAAATTGCTGGTTCCAATTGCTTCAAGTGCTGCTTGCTGTCAAAAGGAGCAGAAACAAAAGTGCCCATTCAGAGGCAGGCATCCTCTCCCCACCTGGCTGCAGGTGCCCTGGCTCTCCCTGGAGAGTTACCTTATTTCTCGCAGCCTTTGATCAGGAGCTTCTTCACTGTGGCTGCATACCCACTTCAAAGCTGGGAAATCTGATCAGCTCCTCTCTTTCCCCTGCACCCAGGGCCCAGAAGGGGCAGACAGCCTCAGCATTCAGCTGTGGGCCAGAGGCCGAGCTTTTGTGTCGTGCTCCTGTCTGACTCTCCCCCTGCACAACTGGTACCAAATTGGTGCCAAAGAGAAACCAGGAGGGGAAATACAACCTTGTTCTAAGCTTGCCGCCATGGGTGTGAAATACCCACATTTAGGGTGCAGTTTTAAGACCAGTTTTGCAGCACTACATCTCCTAATCCCTGTGGCAAGTCAACCTGAGTTAAACAGCAAAAGTTCTTTATGGAAAAAAATCACTTGGAACTTCTATATAAATTGCCTTTTCCCTGAGTGATTAAAATTAGCTCCAAGGTAAAACTTTGCATAAGGGAAGATGAGAGATGATCTAGACGTGGGAACATAGGTAAAAGTGTTCAGTAACCTTTTACCTAATTTCAGAAGAGTGGCAGGTGCAAGTTTAACTGCTTCAAACCCAGATTTAAGTCACCATCCCCCAAACTGCCCTTGCAAACTAGCCTAGAGATGAACCAAACTTTAAATGAATGCAAATATATCACAAGGTCATTAAAGGAACATATAATTCACACTTAAAATTTACCCATTTAAAGGATACAGGTCAGTGATTTTTATTATAATTACATAGTTACACATTAATCTCCAAGATCTAAGTTTAGAACATTCTTGTCACTCAAAAGGAAATCCTATACCCATCAGCAGTTATTTCTCATCCTCTTCCCCCCGCACTAGTGCTAGACAACTCTAACGTGATTTTTGCCTCTATAGATTTGCCTATTTTGGACAAGAGAAGTGGAAATTGTTTATAGAAGTGGAATTATACAATCTGTGATCTTTTGTGAACATTTTTCACTCTGGATGTTTTCAAGGTTCATCTGTGTTGTGACATCTATCAGTATTTCATTTCTTTGAGTAATACCTGAATTTCATGTATGGATATGCCACATTTGTGTACCTATTCCTTCACTGATGGATGTTTACAATGTTCCTATATTTTGGCTACTGTGAATAATGGTACTATTAATAGTCATATACAAATTTTCTGTTTATATGTTTTAAGTTCATTCCTAAAAGTGGAATTTCTGGTTCATATAGTAACTCGATAATTAATGTTTTAAGCAACTGGCCAATTATTTGGCTGCACCATTTTATATTTTCATCAGTAATGTGTGATTTCTCTGTATCCACATGTGAACTCATAATTGTTGATCATTTTTAAACTGTAGCCATTCTAGTGGGTGTACATGTATAACTTGTGGTAGTTTTTATTTTTATTTCTCTAATAATTAATAATGTTGAGCATCTTTTAATTTAATTTTCATTGTCCATTTTTATATATTCTTTGAGAGAAATGTCTATTCAAATCTTTTGCCTGTTTTTAAATTTACTTCTTTGTCATTTCATTATCAGGTTGTAAGTGTTTTTATACATTTTGCATACAAGTCTCTTATCAAATATGTCATTTTCAAATGTTTTCTCCAAGACTAAGGATTGTTGTTTCACTTCCCTAATGAAAGCACTTGAAGCACAAAAATTTTTCATTTTGAGTCTAGTTTATTTTTTCTGTTATACTTTGGTATTGTATTCAAGAAAACATTGCCTAATCCAATGTCACAAAGATATACTTCTATAAGTTTATAAATGTTAAACTCTAAAACCTAAATCTGTGACCTGTTTTAATTTTTTAACATATTTTGTAAGATAGGGGTCCAAATTCATTATTTTGCATGTTGTCCCAACTGGGTTTATTTGAAAAATTCTTCTTTCCTTACTGAATTTCCTTAACACCTTTTTCAAAAATAAATTGATCATACATTTTAGAGTTCATTTTTAGGCACTTAATTCTGTTTATCTATATGTCTATACTTATGTAAGCACTATTTTATCTTTATTACTGCAGCTGTATACATTAATATTTGAAATTTATATGTGTGAGTCTTCCAACCTTGTTGTTTTACTTTCAAAACTGTTTTTGCTATTCCAGATACTTTGCATTTTCATATGAATTTTAAGTCCAGCTTGTCAAAGTCCTTTTCTTAAAAAAAAAGCTATCAAGGATTCTGATAGAACTCTCACAGGATGTATAGGGCAATTTGGTGAGCATTGTCATCTTAATATTAAATCTTCCAATCCTTAACTATGGAATATCTTTCATTTTATTTAGAAATTATTTAATGTTTTGCAATAATGTTTTGTAATTTTCAGTGCTGGATCATTTAATGCTTTATATTAATTCCTAAGTAATTTTGTCATTTTAAATGGAGTTGCTTATTTTTATGATTTAATTTTTGAATTCTTTATTGATTACACAGTTATGATTAACTTATTTGTCTTAATCTTATATAACACAACCCTGAAGAACTCATTTAGTAGTGATAATAATGTTGTGGTGGATTATTTAAGATTTTCCACATACAGGATCATGTTGTATGACAATGAGATCATTTTATTTCCTTTCCAATCTGGATGTGTTTTCTTTCTTTTTTTTGCCTAATTGCCTGGGTTGGATATTCAGTACATCTCCTCCCTTGAATCACCGCCCTCAGATTTTAAATTTCTCCCATTGTCTGGGAACTCTGTTGGTCTAACCTGACTCATAATAATGTATCTTCTTAGATTTTGTCACTTACCAAAACCAACTGCCATTACATCATGGGTCTCTGTTCGCAGTCCTTCAGTTCCTATCAAGGACTTGGCAGCTGCTCCCCACATCTTCATCTGTGCCCTTCAGGGGTGCCCCTGTCTGATCCCGGGGCTTTCTCCCCTGACCATAACTCTTCACCACAATATAGCCACACTAGATCTGGATTATTGGGTTCAGTTCTCAGTGCCACCTTTTGCAAGAGACGTTCAGTGCAGTAAAAGTTACTGGGTTGTCCTAGAACCAGAAACCATGTAACTTGAGAAACTGGTTTCGTGAGAAAACATGAGGTCTTTCAAGGAATTCACTAGTAGACACTGTAGGTTCCACACACCAGTCTCAGAGATCTTTATTGCCTCCATTCATCTCCCTGCTGCTGTGCTGGCTGTTAATGACTGGCAGGGACTTGCTGAGAGGAGCCAGCCACTTCTCCAAGAAAGTTTTATTGCTCCTGAGGACAGCCTCAGTAAATGACCACCAGTTCCTTTGCCTCAAGGTGAGAAAGTTCTGGTTGCTATTCATGGTGCAGACCTCCTGGGAGGATCAGGCGGAAGGTCCACCACAGCAGAGGCCACATTCTCACTCAGTACAATTTCCATTCTTATTTTTTTAATTAATTTATTTTAATTGGGAGATAATTATTTTGTCTCCCAATATTTTATTGGTAGATAATATTGTGATGGTTTTTGCCATTTATCAACATGAATCAACCATGGGTAAACATTTGTCCTGCCATCCTGGGCCCCGACCCATCTCCCCCCCCCCCACCCCATCTCCCCCCTCACCCCATCCCTCTGGGTTATCCCAGAACACTGGCTTTGGGTGCCCTGCTTCATGCATCAAACTTGCACTGGTCATCTATTTCACATATGGTAATATAGATGTTTCAATGCTATTCTCTCAAATCATCCCACCTTCTTCTTCTCCCACAGAGTCGAAATATCTGTTCTTTACATCTGTGTCTCTTTTGCTGACTTGCATGTAAGATCATCATTACTGTCTTTCTAAATTCCATATATATGTGTTAATATGCAGTATTTTTGTCTTTCTTTCTGATTTGCTTCACTCGGTATAATAAGCTCCAGTTTCATTCACCTCATTAGATCTGACTCAAATGCATTCCTTTTTATAGCTGAGTAGTATTCCATTTTGAATATGTACAACTTCCTTATCCATTCATCTGCCAGTGGACATCTAGGCTGCTTCCATGTCCTAGCTATTGTAAACAGTGCTACAATGAACACATGTCTCTTGCGATTCTGGTATTTTTGGTGTGTATGCTCAGCAGTGGGATTGCTGGGTCATATGGCAGCTCTGTTCTCAGTTTTCTAAGGAATCTCCACACTGTTCTCTATATTGGCTGTTTCAGTTTACATTCCCACTAACATAAAGTTAGCACATAGAAATTCCTTGCTTTCCTATACACTAACAATGAAAAAACAGAAAGAGAAATTAAAGAAATAATCCCATTCACCATTGCAACAAAAAGAATAAAATACTTAGGAATGCTGCTGCTGCTGCTGCTAAGTTGCTTCAGTCATGTCTGACTCTGTGCGACCCCATAGACAGTCTCCTACCAGGCTCCTCTGTCCCTGGGATTCTCCAGGCAAGAACACTGGAGTGGGTTGTCATTTCCTTCTCCAATGCATGAAAGTGAAAAGTGAAAGTGAAGTCGCTCAGTTGTGTCCGACTATTAGCGACCCCATGGACTGCAGCCTACCAGGCTCCTCCATCCATGGGATTTTCCAGGCAAGAGTAATGTAGAGGGGTGCCATTGCCTTCTCCAATACTTAGGAATAAATTTACCTAAAGAAACACAAGACCTATATATAGAAAACTATAAAACCCTGATGAAAGAAATCAAAGATGAACCAAATAAGGGAGTAATATACCATGTATGTGGATCAGAAGAATCAATATAGTGAAAATGAGTATACTACCCAAAGCAATCTATAGATTCAATGCAACCCCTATCCAACTACCATGGTATTTTTCACAGAACTAGAACAAATAATTTCACAATTTGTATGGAAACACAAAAAGCCTCTAACAGCCAAAGTAATATTGTTGAAGAAGAATGGAACTGGGGGGAATCAATCTTCCTGACTTCAGACTATACTGCAAAGCTACAGTTATCAAGACAGTACAGTACTGTCACAAAGATAGAAATATATATATCAGTGGAACAAAATAGGAAATCCAGAGATAAATCCACCCCCCACCTATGGGCACCTTATCTTTGACAAAGGAGGCAAAAACATACAATGGAGAAAAAACACTCTCTTTAATAAGTGGTGCTGGGAAAACTGGTCAACCACCTATAAAAGAACAAAATTAGAATGCTTTATAAGAAAGATAAATTCAAATGGGTTAAAAGTCTAAATGTAAGACCAGAAACTATAAAATCCTTATAGGAAAACATAGTCAGAACACTCTCTGACATAAATCAAAGCAAGATCCTCTGTGACCCACCTCCCAGATAATGGAAATAGAAACAATATACAAATGGGACCTAATTAAACATAAAAGCTTTGCACAATGAAGGAAACTATAAGCAAGGTAAAAAGGCAGCCTTCAGGATGAGAGAAAATAATAGCAAGCAAAGCAAATGACAAAAAATTAATCTCCAAAATATACAAGTAGCTCATGCAGCTCAATGGGGAAGGCAATAGCACCCCACCCCAGTGCTTTTGCCTGGAAAATCCCATGGACAGAGGAGCGTGGTAGGCTCCAGTCCGTGGGGTCGCTAGGAGTCGGACACGACTGAGCGACTTCACTTTCACTTTTCACTTTCATGCATTGGAGAAGGAAATGGCAACCCACTCCAGTGTTCTTGCCTGGAGAATCCCAGGGACAGGGGGGCCTGGTGAGGCTCCCTCTATGAGGGTGAGGCTTCCGTCTATGGGGTCGCACAGAGTCGGACACGACTGAAGCGACTTAGCAGCAGCAGCAGCAGCATGCAGCTCAATACCATAAAAATGAACAACCCAATCAAAAAGCGGGCAAAAGAACTAAACAGACATTTCTCCAAAGAAGACATACATATGGCTAATAAACACATGAACAGATGTTCAACATCACTCATTATTAGAGAAATGCACATCAAAACCACAATGAGGTACCATCTCATGCTGTCAGAACAGCCCTCATCAAAAAGTCTACAGATAATAAATGCTGGAGAGGGTGTGGAGAAAAGGAAACTCTCTTACACTGTTGGTGGTAATGCAAACTGGCACAGCTATTCTGAGTCTTCACTGTCTTTCTCCTGAGTTTCCCTCAAAAATTCATTTGCACTATAATTGCTGTCTCAGGATCTGCTTTTAGAGAACCCAACATAAGGCAACCTAACACTTCCTACTGAAAGAAATCAGATGGAGTTATCTGTGATCATTGTTTTCTAGAAAGCAATGCTAATCTTTGGGCCCCTTCACATCAAGAATCCACACATATAAAATATTTGCTAATCAGCTGCAAAAATTTCCTCTTTGAAGATCAACTTTGTTGACTTTTAAATTTTTTATCATAAAAGAAAGGAAAACCTGTCACTCAATGTCCTAAACAAAGAAATAAACTTTTGACTGGATGTCTCCATGAGCCCAGAAAGTAACAGCATTAAACCAGAAGTCACCAGGAGCCTTTAATTTCTTCATGAAAAAAGTAATAAAAGGGATCAGAAGAGCTCATCCACCTTTCATTTGGTGCTGAGGTCCTCCTAATGGCTTCGGGACACCTCTCATGGACAAGGATTTTGTCAGGGAGCCCCATTGCTACATGAGCCTCACCAGTTTGAATCCAAATCTCCTCAGATAATTGTGAAATGCCATTTGCAGTCAGAAGGCAGGTCAGTGAGGGTCGTATCTGAACATTGCCTAGCATTCCACTTTCTATGGATAACTCTGCCTTTTAAACCATGTAATTTTCATCTTTCTGAGATGAGAAAGAATCAAAGTGTGGTCTTGACCAAGAAAAGGAAGCATTCCTAATCCTGTGAGCCTTAGATTGCTGGGATCCTAGAGAGGAAATGAGCAAGGACAGTCAGAGCATTATCTTCAAATATCTGAAGGTTAGCCATATCAAAGATGTAAATAATTTCAGTGGTGTTTTCAGGATGACAGAATTTTTTAAAAATGGTTGGAAGAAGCAGAGTTGTGCCTTAGTTGCCCTGTGAGAACTACACAAAATTGGAGTAGTTAAATCACTAGGACTATCAGAAGTGGAAGAAGAAGTGGCACAGACTGTGTTGAAGGATGAGTAGGATTTCACCAAAGGAAGAAGAGATGATGACATTCCAGACAGAGACCTGCGTGAAGGTGCCAGGCAGGACAGCATATGTCACATGATGGAAACTTCTATCCAGTGAGAAATTTGGTCACTGTATGACCCAGCATTCGCACTACTGGGCACATATCCTGAGAAAACCTCAATTCAAAAAGACATATGCACCCCCAAAGTTCATTGCAGAACTGTTTACAACAGCCAAGACATGGAAGCAACCTAGATGTCCATCGGCAGACGAATGGATGAAGAATCTATGGGACATACACACAATGGAATATTACCATCCATTAAAAGGAATGCTTTTGACTCAGTTGAACTGAGGTGGATGAACCTATAGCCTGTTATACAGAGTGAAGTAAGTCAGAAAGAGAAAATCAAATGTCTATATTAACGTATATATATGTAATCTAGAAAAAAATGGTACAGATGAACATATTTGCAGGGCAGACATAGGAAACAGGCTGTGGACACAGAGTGGGAAGGAGAAGATGGGACAAACTGAAAGAGTAACATTGACATATATACACTATCATGAGTAAAACAGAGAGCTAGTGGGAAGTTTCTGGATTACACCTGGAGTTCAAGCTAGTGCTCTCTGATGACCTAGATGGATGGGATGGGGTGGATGGGAGGGAGGCTCAATAGGGACAGGGTATATGTACACATATAGTTGATAAATCAAAGAATTGATGCTTTCAAATTGCATTTCTGGAGAAGGGTATTAAGAGTCCCTTGGACAGCAAGGAGATCAAACCAGTCAATCCTAAAGGAAATCAACTCTGAATATTCATTAGAAGGACTGATGCTGAAGCTGAACTTTCAATGCTTTAGCCACGTGATGTGAAGAGCCAACTCTTTGGAAAAGACCCTGAACCTGGGAAAGATTGAGGGGAA
This sequence comes from Tragelaphus eurycerus, assembly GCA_935064755.1. NCBI lineage: Eukaryota > Metazoa > Chordata > Mammalia > Artiodactyla > Bovidae > Tragelaphus > Tragelaphus eurycerus. Next base: position 321,723 of record CAKXYN010000289.1, on the reverse strand, counting down.
GAGGGCAATAGAGGATGAGATGGTTGGATGGTATCACTAACTCAATGGACATAAATTTGAGCAAACTCCAGGAGATGGTGAAGGATGGGGATGCCTGGTGTGCTGCAATCCATGGGGTTGCAAAGAGATGGACACGACTTAGAAACTGAACAGCAATAGGCAATTCACATTGTGGTACAGCAGAAACTAACCAACATTGTAAAGCAATTATCCTCCAATTAGAAATACGTTTAAAAAAGAAGTTCGGTCAGTGTGGCTGCACACAGGATGCATGGTGGGGTAGAACAGAAGACAAAGCCTGGGCAGAAGGCAAAGGCAGAGCATTTTGGGCCTTTTATGTTGAACAGGAATTTGGATTTGACTCAAAAAGTATGTGTTAATCCATCAAATGATGTTAATAAAGCAGAATAAAATAATTTGGTGTTTATTTTCACTCCTCAAGTAAAGAGGGTAGATAGATGAAGAGACAAGTAGGTGAGAGGATTCGGTGTGAGAAAGCAGCCCAGTGAGGAAACTAATAAAAAAAAAAAAAAATCCAGGTGCAAGACAAGGACCTGAATGTAGGTACTGAAGTTGAGTGTGGGGCAAGAGAACCGAGATGAAATGCCTAACATCTGAGCACTGACCAAGGCAATCGATGAAGGAGAAAAAGGATTCTGGGATGATGCACAGTTTTTGAGCAATAAATCAGTACAGTTCAGTTCAGAAGCTCAGTCATGTCTGACTCTTTGCGACCCCATGAATTGCAGCACGCCAGGCCTCCCTGTCCATCACCAACTCCTGGAATTCACTCAAACTCACGTCCATCGAGTCGGTGATGTCATCCAGCCATCTCATCCTCTGTCGTCCCCTTCTTCTCCTGCCCCCAATCCCTCCCAGCATCAGAGTCATTTCCAATGAGTCAACCCTTTGCATGAGATGGTCAAAGTACTGGAGTTTCAGCTTTAGCATCAGACCTTCCAATGAACACCCAGGACTGATCTCCTTCAGAATAGACTGGTTGGCTATCCTTGCAGTCCAAGGGACTCTCAAAGAGTCTTCTCCAACACCACAGTTCAAAAGCATCAATTCTTCGGCGCTCAGCTTTCTTCACAGTCCAACTCTCACATCCATACATGACCACTGGAAAAACCATAGCCTTGACTAGATGGACCTTTGTTTGCAAAGTAATGTCTCTGCTTTTGAATATGCTATCTAGATTGGTCATAACTTTCCTTTCAAGGAGTAAACGTCTTTTAAGTTCATGGCTGCAATCACCATCTGCCGTGATTTTGAGCAATAAATAAATAAATGTAAATGAATATTATATATATATGTCTGTGTGTGTGTGTGTGTGTGTGTGTGTGTGTGTGTGTGTGTGTGTGTGTGTGTGGAGAGAGAAAGAGAACAAGAAAATAGAGAAGATGGACAGAAATAAAAAAGGTATGGGAAGAAAAGTAAAAAGGAAAAGGGCAAGAAAAGAGATACATATTTGAGGTCTAATTCTGCAGTATTTAGAGACCTAACTATTGATAATTCAGCTGTGCTGGAATTAAGGGCTACAGGGCCACACCCTAGACCTGTGTTGTCCAGAAGATGTAATATGAGATATATACGTATAGACGAACATTGAAGTTTTCAGTGGCTGAATTTTTAAAGTATAAAAAGAAACAGAAGAAATGAATGTTAACAATATATTATAAATTCAGTATATTCAAATATTACTTTAATGAATAATCAAGATAAAATATTAATGACATAGTTCATTCTGTTTTTGTACTGCCTTCCAAATCTGGTTCATTTTTTTTTTTTACAGTAACACTGTATCTCAATTTGGACATAAAGTTTTATCAGAACTACTTGATTTGTATTTAGATTTCATAAAATATGTCAATGAAAAAGATAGATTCACATATCCAAATTATTTTATATGTCATTTTTTCCAATAACTGAATTGAGTATTATTTTTAAATTAATCTATTTTTTATTGAAAGATAATTGCTTTATACAATTTTGTTGTTTTCTGCCAAACCTTAACATGAATCAGCCATAGGTATACATTTTTAAAGTTGAAATGACCCAGCACCGTACTTACTGAATCAGAATCTGCATTTTAGCAAGACTCCCAGTGATACATGTACACATTAAAGTTCAAGAAACACTGCCCCAGATCATATGGATTATTTCATTTCTTTATATTACTGGGTAATATTCCATTTGTGTATGCATGTGTATGCATAAATATATATGTGGATGGGCTAAGTCGCTTCAGTTGTATCTGACTCTTTGCACCCTTTGGACTGTAGCCCACCAGGCTCCTCTGTCCTTGGGATTCTCCAGGCAAGAATACTGGAGTGGGTTGCCATGCTTTCTTCCAGGGGATCTTCCCAACCCAGCAATAGAACCTGTGTCTCCAATGCCTCCTATACTGGCAGGTGGATTCTTTACCACCTGCACCAGCTGGGCAGCCCAAGATATATATATATATATATATAATACATACATATACATTAATATATATCTCACATCTTTATCCATTCGCCTGTTGATGAACATTTAGACTGCTTCCTAGTCTTGGCTATTGTAATTAGTGCTGCTATGAAATAATGCCATTTGCAGCAACATGGTTGAACCTAGGGATTATCAAAACTAAATGAAGTAAGTCAGGAAGAGAATGACAAGTAACATATGATATCACTTATATGTGGAATTAAAAATGATCAAATGAACTTATTTACAAAACAGATTCTGTTACAAAACAGAATAATAAGATTCTGTTATTTACAAAAACAGATTTTTGTAAATCTTATTTACAAAACAGTTTTGAACTTATTTACAAAACTTATTTACAAAACCTTCAAAGTTAAGGTTACCAAAGGGGACAATTTTATGTACATACTACTACATATAAAATAAACAAGGACCTACTGGATAGTACAGGGAACTATTTCAATATCTTATAATAATATGACACATATATATTACATATGCATATATGTATAACTGAATCATTGCTGACAATCTGAAACATTGTAAATCAACTATATTTCAATAAATTAAATGATTAAAATTTTGAAAAATAGTCGTGTTGTGGACACTGAGGTGTGATGCAATCAGGTGACTTAGCCGATACTTTATAGGGAGGGGACTGGCGGAATATATGTAGAATTTAGAAATTCAGAGTTTGTTTCTTATCTGACCACTTACATGGTATTGGTTCACCTAATCCAACTTTTTCTCATTTTGGCCTTTCCACTTATAAATACGCCATCACACAGGAGAACCCATCAGTTTATGAATATAAAATATTTATACAGGTATTCTAGGGAAAACACAGTAAAAGACCCCTCAGTATATTATTTCATAACTCCATTTAATGAAAACCACACTTGGTTCTATGGGACAAGACCAGAATTTATGAAGGGGCCGCTAACACACTGAAGATTTCATTACTCTTATGATGAGCCTGGTTTAACTTACCCTATTTTCTAAATCCTTCTGTCTTCTAATTGCTGGTCAGGACAAAGAGGCATCTTTTCCACCATAAGGAGAGATCAAATGGGCTGGACAATAATGGAAGGTGGCTTTATATCGAGCTTGCTTGTGCTTGTGAAATGTGGTGAGTGATGGATGCAATGTCATGCCGAAAAGTGGGTTGAATGTGCCAAGCTCAGTTACCTGTCTGAAACGCTATAATTATAAAACTTTAGGGGGAGGTGGTAGGTTTATAAAACCTAATATGAGCACATTTAAAGATAATTTAATAGTTTTAAGAAATAGTTTCAAGATTGCTCAAAAGAATTCACAATTTCATATTTCATATTGGAATGATAGATTCCTAATTTTTAAATTTAAATTTTAAAAAAGTCTTGAAATTTGAAATGCCCATGGATCCAAAATGGCTGGAAGGCAGTGCTGTCTACATCAGTGTAGGTTTTTCCCACCCACAGTATCCAACTTATAGCTCCTCAGTAAATCCAAATGTTACAAAATTTTCTAACACACCAGTTTTACTTTCAAACAAACAGAAACTTTGAAAGTTTAATTATATTTCATTCCAAGATTGTTTTCTGGCAGTTTGGCTGTTATAATTAACAAATTTATTTGTGTAATCATTATAGTCACAAAATTGCAGAAATATTGTGAGATCGAAATATGAGATTTACATAGTTTTGAAACTCTAGGGCATAGTCAAGGTAGAACTAGAGTGAGTCATTGGAAAGTTAAATTGAGTATTGCTCCATCAGGGGCTTCCTGGGTGGCACTAGTGGTAAAGAATCCACCTGCCATTGCAGGTGAGGCAGGAGACATATGTTCGCTTTGAGTTGGGAAGATCCCCTGGAGGAGAAATGGCAACCCACTCCAGTATTCTTGCCGGAATAATTCCATGGACAGAGGACCCTGGGGGCTACCGTCCACAGGTCCCAAAGAGTCAGATGCAACTGAGCAAGTGAGTGTGCACGCATGCCATGTAGCATAATTCCAGGTTCTGAGCCAGAAACTCCTGGCATCATCTGTTGAAGATTAAGCTATATTTCAGCTGAAGATGCTTTGGTGAAGGCATCATTGTCCCTCTATCCCTTCTGAAATCAAAATAATAGTAAAAGTAACAACAACAATAATAGTGATGATAATGATAAAAACTATAGTTACAAAGAATTTAGAAGGCACAAATGCTAGACCATAGTCAATGATAGAAAGGTTGAACATGTAATGAAAAGGAAACCGAGTTGAGGAAGAAAGCCAAGATTGGCAAGTAGCTCTGACAAACATGATTCCCCCAAGAATAGTACCTACAAAAAAATAAAAAGCCCACACCAAGGACACCGCTACTGTAAGGAGCAGCAAATTCTGGGGGCATCCAAGCTACATCTATGAGTATGAAGTGGCAGAGAAGGTGTGTAAAAGTGAAGAGACACACTATACATATATAGTCAACCACCACGAGCAACAAAGATATTTACGTGGCAAGATAGAGGAGGAAAAGTAGGTGAACAAGAGCTCTTTTTTTTTTTTTTTAAGTAGAAGTTTTTTATTTTTATTTTTTTAATTAAATTTTATTTTGCTTAACTTTATAATATTGTATTGCTTTTGCCATACATCAAGATGGATCCACCACAAGTATACTTGTGTAAAATGACATTGAAAAGAATATTTTCTAAGGTACACACACAGACACATATATGAAGAATTGCAATTTGAAGTGTTTACTGGAGAAGTAAATGCAAGTATTTTCTCAAAAAATTTCCAATAATTATTAGCTCACTGTGCACTCTCTCTCTCACAGACACACACACGACACACATCATAAAGCACGCACAGAAACAAGACCCGTGAGAACGAAGTATGAAAAACAAATGCAAATGTCAGATTTGCCAAATGGAGAACATAGAATACACTGTATTTGTGTGTGAGTTCCAAAGTAACTTTTTATCAAGGTAACATGATAATTTTAGAGAAACAGCAGGAGTCTCCAGGAGCCCTGGGCCTATTAACTCACTCATTGGGTTGCTGGCCAGGTGGTGGTTAGGGTCACACACTGTCTTACTTTGCTTGGAAATGAGGGATTTCTAGGACACAAGCTCTCCAGTTCTAAAACGTGACAGTGCAGAGGAAAATCGAACAGCTGGTCACCATAGAGAGGCTCTGGTCTTCAACCTGCAATCCATGAAGTGAGAATCTTTCTGGACTCTGTAGTCACTGCTGCTGCTGCTAAGTCACTTCAGTCACGTCCGACTCTGTGCGACCCCAGAGATGGCAGCCCACCAGGCTCCCCTGTCCCTGGGATTCTCCAGGCAAGAACACTGGAGTGGGTTGCCATTTCCTTCTCCCTGTAGTCACTAGTTCATTGCTATTCATCTAATTTGCCAAGAATCATCTTGTTTGCTTTTGTAAGCTGTCACTCTTCACTCTCAGAAGGCAGATCCCTGTTTTTTTCTGTGTTTCTCAAAATGTGCTTCTCAAACTTCAGTGTGTGTTAGAATCATCTGGAAGATTTGTTAAAACAGACTCTAGGGATCCCCTCCCAGGGATTCTGAATCAGTAGATTGGAGGTGGAGCCAAGACTCTACATTTCTAAAACTTGGCTCATGCTGATGCAGGCAATTCAAAGAATCATAATTTTTAGAATATTTATTGATGATCATAAAAACCAATAAACTAACAGAAAAGGAAGGTCACTTATCAGTGTGACTCTATCTCAATGACTTTTGACCTCTGATTCATCCCTAGTAAAGTTATTTTTTACATTTGGAAACTGGTAGTTTCTGCCAGATGATTCATTGCAATAATTGTACTCACTAGGGCATCTAAAACTTTGGTTTCTCAGCTCTGAAAGAAAGACATCAACAATAAATTTTGCTATTTCATGCATTTAAAATCTTGGTTTATCAGCTCTGAAATGACAACTCCATCAATAACACATTCTGCCCTTATGTGCTAAAACACTGAAGATTGTTACATTGGTAACAAACATTCAGTTGACTCCCTCCTAGTGCTCATCCCATAACAATGTCTTTTGTGATTAATATAGGAAACACATTTGTCTTTACTCATCTCAGATATGCAAATGACACCACCCTTATGGCAGAAAGTGAAGAACTAAAGAGCCTCTTGATGAAAGTGAAAGAGGAGAGTGAAAAAGTTGGCTTAAAGCTCGACATTCAGAAAACTAAGATCATGCCATCCGGTCCCATCACTTCATGGGAAATAGATGGAGAGACAGTGGAAACAGTGACAGACTTTATTTTTAGGGGCTCCAAAATCACTGCAGATGGTGACTGCAGCCATGAAATTAAAAGACGCTTACTCCTTGGAAGGAAAGTTATGACCAACAGACAGCACATTAAAAAGCAGAGACATTACTTTGCCAACAAAGGTCCATCTAGTCAAGGCTATGGTTTTTCCAGTAGTCATGTATGGATGTGAAAGTTGGACTATAAAGAAAGCTGAGCACTGTAAAACTGGTATTGGAGAAGACTCTTGAGAGTCCCTTGGACTGCAAGGAGATCCAACCAGTACATCCTAAAGGAAATCAGTTCTGAATATTCATTGAAAGGACTGATGTTGAAGCTGAAACTCCAATACTTTGGCCACCTGATACAAAGAGCTGACTCATTTGAAAAGACTCTGATGCTGGGAAAGATTGAGGGCGGGAGGAGAAGGCAACGACAGCAATGAGATGATTGGATGGCATCACCGACTCAATGAACATGAATTTGGGTAGACTCCAGGAGCTGGTGATGGACAGGGAGGCCTGACGTGCTGTAGTCCATGGGGTCGCAAAAAGTTGGATAGGACTAAGTGACTGAACTGAACTGAACTGTACTGACCTAAGTGAAATGAGATCGAAACTCGTGGTTTGGGGTTAATTCAATGCTTTTCTACATTGTCTTGCAATTTTACAAATTCTAATTATGCTGAGCAGAATTGCTCATGGAAAGTGTCTGCTGTCATGGTTCTAAGATTATGCTGAGTGTTACCTGCACACCCTCGTCGTTTGGGGCTGACTTCAATAGTGCAGCTGATCCTTAGCCATCTTCTGCAAACACTGTGCATTTACTAAAAAGTGCTGTAAAGGAATCAGCTTCTGTAAGATGGTCTTTTCTTTCTAGGCACCTTGATTCTTCTCTCAAAAGTGTGCTGCCTCATTCTCTTTAAAACCAAATGGCTTATATGTGGACAGAATAGAGAGATATGAGTCTATTTTGAGTGAAGGCATTGATGAAATTCAGTAGAAACAATGGGAAACTATCAGGATATATAAATGAACATACAAAAAATAACCAACCAACCAATACCTTTCATATGCACAAATAAGAACCAGTTACAGGATAATGGCAAAGGAGATGTCATTTGCAATAGCAATGAAAATGTCGACATACGTAACCATAAATGAACAAAACATATGGAAAATGTATGTGAGGAAAGTGAAAAGACATTGTTTTCTTTGATAGGAAGAGTCAAGGTCATATTCTGTTCCTGACGCCAACCGTCTTGCTGTTCACACTGTCCATACAGTTCGCTGAACCCAGGGTTGGCAAGGCATGAGTTAAGAGGCTGGAGGAAAGCTCCAGGAACCATCGGAACTGCTGATGCTTTCCTGGCTGGCGCAGGAGCCATGGCCGCGGAACCGCTGTATTCTCCGCTGTCATTGCGGACCCCACCGGATACAGCCAGGACACATCAGTAATGCTGTGGCTTTTCGGGTGGAGTTGACCTTGGCATATGACCTTGGCATAACTTTGTATCTCTGTTCCCTTAGAAATCTGATAAAAGTGAAACATCGGTCCTGGTACCAAGCAATCTTGTTTGAGGTATGGATGACTCCTTGCATTTAGAAGGGAAGGGTACAAATAGATGGTGGGCGTAATAGCTTTAGTTGAATCCTACAGGATTATTTGAGCTGATGACCTTCAGAATGATCACTGAGTAGAATTGAATCATTCCTCTGCAGTTCCAGTACGCTACTCATTTCAACTGTGCCTGCTATATCCCATTTCGGGAGACCTGTCTTCTATTCCTACCAAATTTTTGTTGCAGAGGAAGAATTAGTGCAGAATCTAGTGAAATTCTTTTAAAAGCGTTCCTGCTATCCTTCTGTTTTGTCAGCTTCCCTTTCACCCTAGTCCTAGAGTTACCTATGTTGCAGTTTCGTGAACCTTTTTATGACCCTAAGGACTGTGTCCTTAAAATTGGTTTTCCATTTTATCCCAAAACTGGGATTGTGGGATAAATTCAACTTTCTTGAAACTTTTAAGTCTGTTACATCTGAAAATTGCATAGCTTCTGTCTATTTTTCTGGTCTCCTTATTCTTGTGGGTCTGTATTTTAAGTCAAATACATTTTTCTGTACTTTTTGTGCTATTTTTGAAGAAAGCAAAATTAGATAGCCATATAAAGTTCTCTATTGCACTCTAGGAACAAAGTCACCCCTGTATTTAAATTCAGTTGCATTATACACTATGATTTATTATATTATATTAAATTTATATATTATATAAACTATGTATATAATATATTATATGTATAAAGTTATATATTAATGCAATATATTATATGTATGTATTATATATGCATATAATATATATCTATATAATATATTATATATGCATATAATATATCTATATAATACATTATATTATATTATAATATATTATACTATATATATGTATAATATATTATATTATATAATAATATATTATATATTATATAATAATATAGTATATTATATAAAACTATTATCAGATCAGCTCAGATCAGATCAGTCGCTCAGTCGTTTATATATATTATTTTATATTATATAATATAGTCGTTTATTATATATTATATAATATATAAATTTAATAAATTTAATAAATATATTAAATTTATATATTATATAAACTATGTATATAATATATTATATGTATAAAATTATATATTAATGCAATATATTATATGTATATATTATATATGTATATAATATATATCTATATAATATATTATATTATATATAATATATTATATTATATATAATATATTATTATATCAAATTGCCAACATCCGCTGGATCATGGAAAAAGCAAGAGAGTTCCAGAAAAACATCTATTTCTGCTTTATTGACTATGCCAAAGCCTTTGACTGTGTAGATCACAATAAACTATGGAAAATTCTGAAAGAGATGGGAATACCAGACCACCTGATCTGCTTCTTAAGAAATCTGTATGCAGGTCAGGAAGCAACAGTTAGAACTGGTCATGGAACAACAGACTGCTTCCAAATAGGAAAAGGAGTACGTCAAGGCTGTATATTGTCACCATGTTTATTTAACTTATATGCAGAGTACATCATGAGAAATGCTGGACTGGAAGAAACACAAGTTGGAATCAAGATTGCCGGGAGAAATATCAATAACCTCAGATATGCAGATGACACCACTCTTATGGCAGAAAGTGAAGAGGGGCTAAAAAGCCTCTTGATGAAAGTGAAAGTGGAGAGTGAAAAGGTTGGCTTAAAGCTCAACATTCAGAAAACGAAGATCATGGCATCTGGTCCCATCACTACATGGGAAATAGATGGGGAAACAGTGGAAACAGTGTCAGACTTTATTTTTCTGGGCTCCAAAATCACTGCAGATGGTGACTGCAGCCATGAAATTAAAAGACGCTTACTCCTTGGAAGGAAAGTTATGACCAACCTAGATAGCATATTCAAAAGCAGAGACATCACTTTGCCAACAAAGGTTCGAGATGTCCTTTTCATTATAGGGGACTGGAATGCAAAAGTAGGAAGTCAAGAAACACCTGGAGTAACAGGCAAATTTGGCCTTGGAATACAGAATGAAGCAGGGCAAAGACTAACAGAGTTTTGCCAAGAAAATGCACTGGTCATAGCAAATACCCTCTTCCAACAACACAAGAGAAGACTTTATACATGGACATCACCAGATGGTCAACACCGAAATCAGATCGATTATATTCTTTGCAGCCAAAGATGGAGAAGCTCTATCCAATCAGCAAAAACAAGACCAGGAGCTGACTGTGGCTCAGACCATGAACTCCTTATTGCCAAATTCAGACTGAAATTGAAGAAAGTAGGGAAAACCACTAGACCATTCAGGTATGACCTAAATCAAATCCCTTATGATTATACAGTGGAAGTGAGAAATAGATTTAAGGGCCTAGATCTGATAGATAGAGTGCCTGATGAACTATGGAATGAGGTTCGTGACATTGTACAGGAGACAGGGATCAAGACCATCCCCATGGAAAAGAAATGCAAAAAAGCAAAATGGCTGTCTGGGGAGGCCTTGCAAATAGCTATGAAAAGAAGAGAAGCGAAAAGCAAAGGAGAAAAGGAAAGATATAAACATCTGAATGCAGAGTTCCAAAGAATAGCAAGAAGAGATAAGAAAGCCTTCTTCAGGGATCAATGCAAAGAAATAGAGGAAAACAACAGAATGGGAAAGACTAAGGATCTATTCAAGAAAATCAGAGATACCAAAGGAACATTTCATGCAAAGATGGGCTCGATAAAGGACAGAAATGGTGTGGACCTAACGGAAGCAGAAGATATTAAGAAGAGCTGGCAAGAATACCCAGAAGAACTGTACAAAAAAGAGCTTCACGACCCAGATAATCATGATGGTGTGATCACTGACCTAGAGCCAGACATCCTGGAATGTGAAGTCAAGTGGGCCTTAGAAAGCATCACTACAAACAAAGCTAGTGGAGGTGAGGGAATTCCAGTGGAGCTATTCCAAATCCTGAAAGATGATGCTGTGAAAGTGCTGGACTCAATATGCCAGCAAATTTGGAAAACTCAGCAGTGGCCACAAGATTGGAAAAGGTCAGTTTTCATCCCGATCCCAAAGAAAGGCAATGCCAAAGAGTGCTCAAACTACTGCACAATTGCACTCATCTCGCACGCTAGTAAAGTAATGCTCAAAATTCTCCAAGCCAGGCTTCAGCAATATGTGAACCGTGAACTTCCTGATGTTCAAGCTGGATTTAGAAAAGGCAGAGGAACGAGAGATCAAATTGCCAACATCCGCTGGATTATCGAAAAAGCAAGAGAGTTCCAGAAAAACATCTATTTCTGCTTTATTGACTATGCCAAAGCCTTTGACTGTGTAGATCACAATAAACTATGGAAAATTCTGAGAGAGATGGGAATACCAGACCACCTGATCTGCCTCTTGAGAAATCTGTATGCAGGTCAGGAAGCAACAGTTAGAACTGGTCATGGAACAACAGACTGGTTCCAAATAGGAAAAGGAGTACGTCAAGGCTGTATATTGTCACCATGTTTATTTAACTTATATGCAGAGTACATCATGAGAAATGCTGGACTGGAGGAAACACAAGCTGGAATCAAGATTGCCGGGAGAAATATCAATAACCTCAGATATGCAGATGATACCACCCTTATGGCAGAAAGTGAAGAGGAACTCAAAAGCCTCTTGATGAAAGTGAAAGTGGAGAGTGAAAAGGTTGGCTTAAAGCTCAACATTCAGAAAACGAAGATCATGGCATCTGGTCCCATCACTACATGGGAAATAGATGGAGAAACAGTGGAAACAGTGTCAGACTTTATTTTTCTGGGCTCCAAAATCACTGCAGATGGTGACTGCAGCCATGAAATTAAAAGACGCTTACTCCTTGGAAGGAAGGTTATGACCAACCTAGATAGCATATTCAAAAGCAGAGACATCACTTTGCCAACAAAGGTTCGCCTAGTCAAGGCTATGGTCTTTCCTGTGGTCATGTATGGATGTGAGAGCTGGACTGTGAAGAAGGCTGAGCGCCGAAGAATAGATGCTTTTGAACTGTGGTGTTGGAGAAGACTCTTGAGAGTCCCTTGGACTGCAAGGAGATCCAACCGGTCCATTCTGAAGGAGATCAGACCTGGGATTTCTTTGGAGGGAATGATGCTCAAGCTGAAACTCCAGTATTTTGGCCACCTCATGCGAAGAGTTGACTCATTGGAGAAGACTCTGATGCTAGGAGGGATTGGGGGCAGGAGGAGAAGGGGACGACAGAGGATGAGATGGCTGGATGGCATCACTGACTCGATGGATGTGAGTCTCAGTGACCTCCGGGAGTTGGTAATGGACAGGGAGGCCTGGCGTGCTGCAGTTCATGGGGTCGCAAAGAGTCGGACATGACTGAGCGACTGATCTGATCTGATCTGATCTGATACAGGGTTATTGTTACCATCTTTCTAAATTCCATATATATGTGTTAGTATACTGTATTTGTGTTTTTCTTTCTGGCTTACTTCACTCTGTATAATAGGCTCCATTTTCATCCACCTTATTAGAACTGATTCAAATGTATTCTTTTTAATGGCTGAGTAATACTCCATTGTGTACCTGTAGAGCCCAGGGAACTATGTTCAATGCTATATGGCAGCCTGGATGAGAGAGGAGTTTACAGGAAACTGAATACATGTATATATATGGCTGGGCATCTGAAATTATCACAGCACTGTTAATCAGCTATACTCCAATATAAAATAAAAAGTTAAAAAAGAAAGAAATGTAGGTACAAGTGTTCCAATCTCTGCTTCCACTGTGTAGTATTTCCTCCCCATCTTCATATATGGCAACATTAACGTAGTGAGAAGTCTTTACTCACTACTTCCTAATGTTCAGTATAATTCTACATCAGGAAGATATGTAAATACAATTAACTCTGGCAGTGGTGGTTTAGTCACTCAGTCGCGTCAAATTCTTGTGACCCGATGGACTGTTCCCTCCCAGGCTCCTCTGTCCGTGGGATTTCCTAGAGAAGAATACTGAAATGGTTGCCATTTCCTTCTCCAGGCGATCTTCCCAAGCCAGGGATCGAACCCTAGTCTCTTGAACTGTAGGTGGTCTCCTGCATTGCAGGTGGATTCTTTACTGACTGAGCCCCCAGGGAAGCATAAACAACCCTATGGGTGTAGTAATACTGGACAAGGTGGCAAGAGTGTTTCTCTGTGTACACATATGCATTCTGCTAAGCACAGACATTCTCCAAGGTTTTGTCCAGTTACTTCTGAAGGGCATGATTAAAATCACTAAGGTAGTTTGAGAAGTCCTACTGAAGGGCTGTTAAGAGCTGACATTTCTGAACCGGTCTAAGCACCAGTCAGCTATCTGTTGAGATTATAGAGGACAGTACCCACTGCTCCACCCACTACTCTCCACGTCATACCCTTTCACAAATTCTTACATCTTCCTGTTCACCTTACCTGCTTTTACTTGAATAATGGGACAAGAGCAATGATCAGTATTATCCATCTTCTACCTTCATTTATTTCTAAGAAAACCTGGAAGTAATCATTTGGCCTGGATTCCTATTGGATGAAAAATATACAGAATTTTTCTTAAAGCAATCATTTTATTTTGAGTTTTTAAAATGTGGCTAAGCATCCCTAACCATTTGATTGTGCTTTCCAGATCATATTTAATCAGGTAGTAAGCATCTACCATATAAACATGAAAATGCTTTTCTCAGCAACTAATTATTAGCAACACTTTTTGAAATTACCTTTCATAGTTTGCACTTAGCTTCTTCTTTTTCCACAAGCTTTTTTTTTATTATTATGAGAGGAGTGGTTTTATTACCCTCATTTCATCTGATGGTTGATAAAGGACCAGACCAAATTTACTCAGGCTAAACACAGTCAAATAAAATTAAAATCACATTTGTTTGGGGGCAGAAAGTGAAAAATATTTTTATTTTAATTTTTTCTGTTTTATTTAGGTATAATTGATAAATAAAAGTATAGGATACTTGAAGTGCTCTTCATAGTGATTAATATACATATTGTTGTTCAGTTGCTCAGTCATGTCCAACTTTTGCAACCCTATGGACTGAAGCATGCCAGGCTTCCCTGTCCTTCACCATCACCAGGATTTTGTTCAAACAAATGTCCATTGAGTCAGTGATGCCATCCAACCATCTTGATTTCTCCTGTCCCCTTCTCCTCCTGCCTTCAATCTTTCCCAGCCTCAGGGTCTTGCCTAATGAGTTGGCTCTTCACACAGGTGACCAAAGTATTGGAGCTTCAATATCAAAATCAGTCCTTCCAAGGAATATTCAGGATTGATTTCCTTTAGGATTGACTGGTTGGATCTCCTTGCAGTCCAAGGGACTCTCAAGAGTCTTCTCCAACACTACAGTTCAAAAGCATTAATTCTTCGGTGTTCAGCCTTCTTTATGGTCCAGCTCTCATATCCATACATGACTACTGGAAAAACCATAGCTTTGCCTATTTGGAACTTTGTCACAAAATAATGTCTCTGCTTTGCAATATGCTGTCTACGTTTTTCACAGCTTTTCCTCCAAGGAGTGTCTTTTAATTTCATGACTGCAGTCACCATCTGCAGTGATTTTGGAGCCCCTAAAATAGTCTGTCACTGTCTCCACTGTTTCCCCGTCTATTTGCCATAAAGTGATGGGACCAGATGCCAAGATCTCTGTTTTTTAAACATTGAGTTTAAGCCAACTTTTCACTCTCTTCTTTCACCTTGATCAAGATGTTCTTTAGTTCCTCTTTGCTTTCTGCCAAAGGGTGGTGTCATGTGCATATCTGAGGTTATTGATATTTCTCCTGGCAATCTTGATTCCAGCTTGTGATTCATCCAGCCCAGCATTTCTCATGATGTACTCTGCATATAAGTTAAATAGGCAGGGTAACAACATGCAGCCTTGACATACTCCTTTCTCAATTGTGAAACAGACTTGTTCCATGTTCAGTTCTAACTGTTGCTTCGTGACCTGCATACAGATTTTTCAGGAGGCAGGTAAGGTGGTCTGGTATTCCCATCTCTTTCAGAATTTTCCACAGTCTATTCTGATCCACACAGTCAAAGGCTTTAGCGTAGTCCATGAAACTGAACTTTATGTCTTTCTGGAATTCTCTTGTTTTTATGTGATCTAACAGATGTTGGCAACTTGATTTCTGGCTCTTCTGCCTTGTCTAAACTCAGCTTGAACATCTGGAAGTTCTCGATTCATGTACTGTTGAAGCCTGGCTTGGGGAATTTTGAGCATTACTTTGCTAGCATGTGAAATTAATGTACTTGTGCAGTAGTTTGAACATTCTTTGGCATTGCCTTTCTTTGGAATTGGAATGAAGACTAACTTTTCCAGTCCTGGAACCACTGCTGAGTTTTCCAAATTTACTGACATACTGAGTGCAGCACTTTCGCAACATCATATTTTAAGATTTGAAAAAGCTCAAGTGGAATCCGTTACCTCCACTAGCTTTGTTCATAGTGATGCTTCCTAAGGCCCACTTGACTTCACATTCCAGGATATCTGGCTCTAGGTAAGTGATCATGCCATCATGGTTATCTTGGTCATTGTAGTTATCTGGCTTTTTTTGTATAGTTCTTCTGTGTATTCTTGCCACCTCTTCTTAATATCTTTTGTTAGGACATGCTGTTTCCATCCTTTAATGTGCTCATCTTTGTATGAAATGTTGTCTTAGTATCTCTAATTTTCTTGATGAGATCTCTAGTCTTTCCCTTTCTACTGCTTTCCTCTATTTCTTTGCATTGATCACTGATCACTTAGGAAGGCTTTCTTATCTCTCCTTGCTATTCTTTGAAACTCTGCATTTAGATGTGTATATCTTTCCTTTTCTCCTTTGCCTTTCACTTCTCTTTTCTCAGCAATTTGTAAGACCTCCTCAGACAGACATTTTGCGTTTTTTAATTTCTTTTTTGGGGGGATGGTTTTGGTCACTGCCTCCTGTACAGTGTCATGAGCCTCTATCCATAGTTTTCAGGCACTATCAGATCTAATCCCTTGAATCTATTTCTCACTTCCACTGTATAAGCATAAGAGATTTGATTTAGGTCATACCTGAATGGTCTAGTGGTTTTCCCTATTTTCTTCAATTTAAGTCTGAATTTGTCAATAAGGAATTCATGATCTGAGCTACAGTTAGCTCCTAGTCTTGTTTTTGCTGACTGTATAGAGCTTCTCCATCCTCGGCTGCAAAGAATATAATCAATCTCATTTCAGTATTGACCACCTGGTGATGTCCATGTGTAGAGTCATCTCTTGTGTTGTTGGAAGAGGGTGTTTGCTATGACCAGTACATTCTCTTGGCAAACTCTGTTAGCCTTTGCCCTGTAATATACATATATATTGTTAAATTATTTCTACCATGTAGTTTATTAGCACATCCATCACCTCATATATTAATCCTTTTCTTTTTTGATGAGATCATTTTTTTAATTGAAGTTAATTTACAATGTTATATTAGTTTCAGGATGCAGCATAGAGATTCACTATTTTAAGCATTATATTCCATTTAAAGTTATTATTCAATATTGGTTATAGTCCCTGGATAAGATACACCCTTGTATCTTATTTGTTTTATACGAAGTAGTTTATACCACTTAATTCTTTGCACCAGTCTTGCCTTTCCCCCGATACCACTTCCCACTGGTTTGTTCTCTTTATGTTTCTGTTTTGTTTTATTCATTCATCTGTTTTATTTTTTAGATTCCATGTACAAATGCCAACATGCAGTATTTGTCTTTCTCTGTCTGACTTACTTCACTGAGCATCACACCCTCCAGGTCCATCCATGTTGTTGAAAATAGCAAAATTTCATTGTTTGTGCGGCCAAGTAAACTCCACTGTGTATACATTCTACATCTTTATCCACTCATCTGTTGATGGACTCAGGTTGTTTCTGTATCTTAGCTTCTGTAAGCAATACTTATGTTTTTGAATTAGTGTTTTCATTGTCTTCAGATATATATTCAGGAGTGAAATTGCTGGATCATGAAAAATGTTTTTCTTCTAATGCGTTAGGTTGAAAAATGTTCAATGGAAGCAAATATTCTAGCAATTCTATTAAATAAGCTGTTTCTGAATGTGTCCCTTTCAATAGGATGGCTTAGAAAAAAGTAATAGCTGTGTATATGGTGCATGGGAAATGTATCAGTAACCCACATTATCACAGACCAAGAATATGTTTTAAAAAATAGATAAAGTTATTCAGAGTAACCCCAATAAACACTATATGCCATGTGCATGGTATGAAAGTAAAGACTAAACTCCCAGAGTAGTTTGAGGTTTGAGATGATCATTCAGTCAGTGACAGACTCATGTAGGTATTGTGATATATTAACAATTTTCTACTTTCAAAGTTAATCCACAGATTCCTTTGTCCTTCAAAAGAATGGTCATATCGGGTGATAAGAAACCAAATAAAAATGATTAATAAAACATTCATTGTATGGTTAAACAATTTTAATGATATTTTATTATTTTAGTTATTAAAACCTATTCAGAATTTTTTTCCAAATATATCTGTCGATAGAGACATGCACATTTGTATTCCTGCTGCTGCTGCTGCTAAGTCACTTCAGTCGTGTCCGACTCTGTGGGACCCCATAGACGGCAGCCCACCAGGCTCCCCCGTCCCTGGGATTCTCCAGGCAAGAACACTGGAGTGGGTTGCCATTTCCTTCTCCAAAGCGTGAAAGTGAAAAGTGAAAGTGAAGTCATTATGTTATGTCCAACTCTTAGTAACCCCATGGACTGCAGCCTACCAGGCTCCTCCATCCATGGGATTTTCCAGGCAAGAGTACTGGAGTGGCTACTTAACTTTAACTATTATGAACATTTTTTAGCAATATAAAGAAAAATTTTATATATGTACATTATATTGTTTATATTTATATATTATACATAAATATTATATACACATATACAAAAATGTATTGAAGCACATAACTGTGTTTGTGTATATAAACAAAGATATGTACTTTGAGATATTCTAAAACATATTTTTATAATTAAAATAAATATGTGTAAAATTAATTCACTAATGATTAATGGTTTAGAGATTTCTCTTTGGTTTCTTATAATATATGTCATAACATTAGACTGAAATAATCTAATGAACTAGGTAATAATTATTAGTAATAATAATATCAATGAATTAGAAATTATTAGTATATTTAAATTATACCCTAATCTTGCTTTAGTCTTCCATTTTGTAAGGAGTTCTTTAGTATTTCAGACTATTTACCCCATAAATATTGAATACAACTAGAAAAGGGCCCTGGTGAGTGAGAAAGGACCTCTCCATATTTCCTGATGTTTCTGTAATGGAGATCTAGCTTATGACTCTCTACCTAATTTATTCACATATTTCATGTGTTAGAGGACTTGATATATCATCTCATTCTTTTTTATTTCACTCCCTTTTCTTTCTTGGTTCTGCCCAGTACAGTTGAGCCCCAAGATTCAGATGAGTTCAGGGTAAACACCTAAAGATTCCCCTTGGCTCTTATAAAAGCCTCTGAAAGATAAAATAGTCAACAGAATGCAGAATATCAGGTTCCTCCATTGTTTTCAAATGGAATATCATGAAATGCACACCTTGGTCTATATAAACATCAGATGCAAATGGAGACATGCATTCCAGGAGGGATGTGCTTGTGGCAAAACAAAGTCTTGATTGCAATCTTATCTTCCTCTGGCCTCTTAACAAGGAAGGATATCATCAAGTATTTACATAAAGGCTTCACCTTCTCCCCCAACCCTAATGATCATGGCATCCATCCATGCTTTAAATGAGACCTTAAGCCCCTTTCTGAAGAGTCCATGTTTACCATTTTAGGAGTGGGAACTTATGAAGTGTTGGGAGTGACCAATCAGGGCAGAAGATTTTTACCATTTCTCCTCCTTTAAAAATTGGGGAAAAAAATATTAAAAGTGGACAGGTAATTTGAGGTTTATCATTTTTATTGAATTAAAGACACGAGAAGTGTTATAATGCTCTCAAAATTTTTGTATGAAACAGCTTCTGTTGTCATATTCAAGATACAAAAGATACTAAAGAAAAGTGTTCCTGTTATGTAAAAAATCAATGAGAATGTCAAAGATGTCAGTTCAAGATAATACCCCTGTCTGCCCACGGGCTTGTCGCTTGTTATTGGCTTTGTGTGGCTTTCTACCAACTTCAGGATCAGTTTTGCTTGTGGGCAATTTAATACAGGCTGGTACCTCAACTTGTATGATTCTTGGAGTGCACTATGGAGCTTCTAAATATACCCTCTGTGGTGCTAGTTACATTAACTTTAGCTATAATTGTTGTCATAAAGGCATCACAGCCAAAGCAGGAAATTCTCATGTCCAGATTCACAGATACCTGTGGACCCAAGTCCTTTAGTCTTTCTCTTATCTTCTTACTAGAAAATCTGTCACTCTGTAGTATATTTAGTTATCTCTCTCTTGAGTAGACAATATGTTTTTGAGAGCACTAATTCAATCTTATTCAATATAGTCTATAGAAAGTGAATCAGTAAAAGTCACTCAGTTGTGTCTGACTCCTTGCGATCCCATGGACTATACCGTTCATGGAATTCTCCAGACCAGAATACTGGAATGGGGAGCCTTTTCCTTCTCCAGGGGGTCTTCCCAACCCAGGGATCGAACTCAGGCCTCTTGCATTGCAGGCAGATTCTTTACCAGGTGAGCAACAGCAAGTGTTCAATTAATATGCTTGTACAAATAAATGGAATAGCTTGATGCATTAAGCCAAGAATTATATATTGTTTTGAAGTTTTTAAATAGATATGTTCATTTAAAACTTGAAGCAACCCCTAGAAGAAGGAATCTTTATCCTTTTATACAGATGAAGGAAATTATAAGTTATACATTGAAAGTAAAAAGCTGTGATAGCAAAATGGCCAAGAGCCTGGACTATGAAATCACACTGACTAGGTTTGAATCCTAACACCACTACTATTAGTTATGCACAATAGGAAGCTACTTCTTAACTTCTCTGTTTTCTCATCTATAAAATGGGTATGGTCACAGTAACATCCTCATTGTATTGCATTTAAGGGACTAAATGATAATATATTTTATCATTAAATTAATCAATTTAAGGACTTTCCTGGTGGTCCAGTGGTTAAGACTCCACATTACTGATGTAGCAGGCATTGGTTCGATCCCTGGTTCTGGAACAGAGATCCCACATACCACGTGGCACACTCATAAATTTTTAATTTAATATAGATTAAAGGGAAACAGTGTCAGACTTTATTTTTTGGGGCTCCAAAATCACTGCAGATGGTGACTGGAGCCATGAAATTAAAAGACGCTTACTCCTTGGAAGGAAAGTTATGACCAACCTAGATAGCATATTCAAAAGCAGAGACATTACTTTGCCAACAAAGGTCCATCTAGTCAAGGCTATGGTTTTTCCAGTGGTCATGTATGGATGTGAGAGTTGGACTGTGAAGAAAGCTGAGCACCGAAGAATTGATGCTTTTGAACTGTGGTGTTGGAGAAGACTCTTGAGAGTCCTTTGGACTGCAAGGAGATCCAACCACTCCATTCTAACAGAGATCATTCCTGAGTGTTCTTTGGAAGGAATGATGCTAAATCTGAAAGTCCAGTACTTTGGCCACTTCATGTGAAGAGTTGACTCATTGGCAAAGACTCTGATGCTGGGAGGGATTGGGGGCAGGAGGAGAAGGGGACAACAGAGGATGAGATGGCTGGATGGCATCACTGACTCAATGGATGTGCGTTTGAGTGAACTCCAGGAGTTAGTGATAGACAGGGAGGCCTGGCGTGCTGCAGTTCATGGGGTCGCAAAGAGTAGGACATGACTGA
Organism: Tragelaphus eurycerus; assembly: GCA_935064755.1. Classification (NCBI taxonomy): domain Eukaryota; kingdom Metazoa; phylum Chordata; class Mammalia; order Artiodactyla; family Bovidae; genus Tragelaphus; species Tragelaphus eurycerus. The sequence continues at coordinate 300,616 of CAKXYN010000289.1, read as the reverse complement.
GTAACTGAATTGAACTGAATATCTGAAAACCTTAAAACAGCATCTGGCACATAGAAATTACTATACAGATTTGTGGGTATCACTCTCCGAATATAAATTCAGTGCACTTTATATTGAACTATAACTGAATCTTAACCATTATTTCAAAAAATATTCCTAGATAAAATTTTATTCTGAGTTTCAGATAAACCGTTCAGCAAGACCTTTTGAAACAGATTTGGCCACCAACATTGATTTAAAATGACTGATTCAATTTCTTGGAAACTCTAGCATCTACAAAGGACTGTATTAATATTATCAGCAATATTGATATGGTCCATCTTAAGTTTTGCAATGTTGTGAGACAAGCTGAGGGGAATGATGACTCCGAAATGAGAAGCATTGATGCTACAAGCAGGCAGACCTACATTTCAGTATTCGCACCCTGTGGGGTCTTCTTTCTTTTAATCTGGGATAACTTGTGACTGACCTTAGTGTTCTTTTTACTGTTGTGAAATACACCTAATATAAAATTAACTACTTTAAAGTGAATAGTATAGTACATTTGCAATATTGTACAACCACCACCTCTATTTCCCAAACACATCACCCTCCCCAAAGGAAACTCCCTGCAAAAATAAGCAGTTCCTCCTCCTTTGCCTGTCTCCTCTCCTGCTTAGTCCCTGTCACTCACCAATCTACTCTGCCACAAGATGGAAACCAAGCAAGTAGGCCTAATGCCCTGGGACTTCTCCACTGTTAGGAAATCCAACCAGCTGCATGGAGAAGAAACCCAGGGAGACGGATCCAGCCAGAGCCCCGCGGTTCAGCCAGGCCAGCTAACAGGTCAGAGATGTGAGTGAAGCAGCCTTCTAGGATATCCGGAAGGTACCACATGGAGAAGAAAGGAGAACTCTGTCAACAGTCAGAGCTAAGGCTCAAGGGAAGCTATCCCAGCATTCATGATTATTCAAGACACCCCAGCTCAGCCTCCAGCAATAATAAGTAAGTGGATGGATGGATGGACAGACAGATAACAGTATATTACAAAATGATAATGTGATGTGAAACCAAGCAAAAGCAGAATAAGAAGGGTCAGGAGTGCTGTGCCATGGGTGGGGGCAAGTAGAAGAGCTAACTAGGTTGATCTGAGTAAGCATCACATTTCTGACCAAGGACCAATCAAAGTCTTTCAGGACAGAAATTGCATGATTTAACAAATCTCTTAAAAAAAACACACAAAACACTTCCCAGTCACAGCAATAAATATGAGGAGAGAGGTGAATGGCCGGCTAGCATCTAAGCACTTATCTTTAAAATATAAATAAATAAAAGTGCCAGAAGCATGGGAAACCCCACAGAATGGGAACATGTAAGTGTGGCAGTTGCATACAGGATATTCCCGGACTCAGGTGCTCCAGTCTCTACACACACTTTCTGAATTTTCAGATCACAGGGACCTGTGAAGTCATAACAATTATTTGGTTCTGGGATAAAATTAAATTAATGAGTTAATGAAGGAAAAAGCAGCAGAGGGAGGAGGGGGAAAACATTTTTCAAGGAAATCACTAAATTAATATTTTGCAAGCTTGCCTGAAGTGAAAAAAATTTTTTCTCATAAAAATCATAAATAAAACCTGAGGTTATGCTTAAGGGGGTTCTTTGAGAATCAGTCCCTCACTGTCCCTGATCCACCTGAATTTAGAGATTTCCCTGAAATCCCTAAAGCAGATCCCAGACCCCTAAAACTCTGCAGATCCAAGTTCAAACAGATGACCAGGAGAAAATCAATGTCAAAAGGCTTATCCTGGGTAGTAGAATCATACCAAAAAAAAAAAAAAAAATCACTTGGCAACGTTAGTGCATTTTCAGAACTTCAAAGGAAAGACCGTTAAAAACCAAAACAAAGAAAAAAATCTTAATTTTAACAATAGCAGTAAACACTAGAATCTACATTGTAAGTGTATAAATGAACGTTTAAACCCAACTGAAACGTTTGATTTTATCATAAATGTCCACATGATATGCCAACTTTTAATAAGCCATATATATATATTATATATAAATGTCCACATGATATGCCAACTTTTAATAAGCTATATATGGAGAAGGCAATGGCACCCCCACTCTAGTACTCTTGCCTGGAAAATCCCATGGATGGAGGAGCCTGGAAGGCTGCAGTCCATGGGGTTGCTAAAGAGTCAGACATGACTGAGCAACTTCACTTTCACTTTTCACTTTCATGCCTTGGAGAAGGAAATGGCAATCCACTCCAGTGTTCTTGCCTGAAGAATCCCAGGGATGGGGAAGCCTGGTGGGCTGCCGTCTATGGGGTCACACAGAGTCGGACACGACTGAAGTGACTTAGCAATAGCAATATATATATACATACCACTTCATTACAAAATAATTAGTTTATTATTATCTTTGTAAAATGTGACTATAGGATTTACTATGAGGAGCTCCTAAGTAGCAGGGTCCTTTGCTGTATCAAATATTATTCTCTTTATAAGCATTTAATTCATAATCAGCAGTTCAGAGGAACTGAGAATACCCTTCTCAGGCACTGGCCATTCTATATAGCTAGCATTTCAAAAAATATAACTGCAAGCCTGATTTACTTAAAAATTGTATTTACTTGTTTTTCTATAAGGACAAGGAAAGAGAGCCCCAAAGGTAGAAATGGCACTGACAAAAATAACAAAAGAAAGAAAAGGGAAAAATTCAGTTATTTTTTCAGCCATTTTGCAATTCACTTGAGAATAATTCTGGCAAGTGCACAGTTACTTTTGTAAATGTTGTAGCGGAAAGTGGATGGTCTGATTCATAACACTGAGTTTTATGAACTCAATCCCAGGCAATTTATGTGACTTTAAGTTATCTTTACAAAGTTTGAACCCACTCCAGGCCTCCTGTGGAATTTTCCCTTTTTCACTGACACGTGTAGACTAGAGTAGGAAAATCATCCCTGGGTGTCTGTTGAAAATTTAGATCCCAGCGCCCCACTGCAGATCCCAGGAAGCTGTAAAGTAACAAGGCCTCTGGTGTGTGGGATGGTAGGATAAACCATCACTGCCTCCTGTAAGGCTGGCTGCCAGTGGCTTCTAGACCTCGATCCTGGTCAAGACAGAATTTACTAGCAATGGTGTGGCTGAGGGAAGGCAGTGAACAGCTCTGGTCTTACCTTCTTATAATTGAGCATGAGGTGATCGGTAGACTGGCAAGGAAGCCAGCGAAGCTTCACCTGCCATCCCCCCTGCTCGCATCCACACCCCACCCCCACCCCCCCACCCCCCGCCGAATAAGCCACTCCCCATCCATGGAAAAAATTGTCTTCCCAGAAACTGGTCCCTGGTGCCAAAAAGGATGCGGACCATTGATCTAGAATGAGCTTCACTGAGATTAAGATTAATTTGAAATCTGGTTAAATCTTTATCTTGTCTGTGTCACTTATTTATATATATACTGAACATTCTAATACGAATATCAGATGACTTGTTCTAGTCATCATAATTCCCAGGTGGTTCAGTGGTGAAGAATTCTCCTGCCTAGGCAGGAGACATCAGAGCTGAGGGTTTGATCCCTGGATGGGGAAGATCCCCTGGAGGAGGGCACGGCAACCCCCTCCAGTCTTCTTGCCTGGATCATCCCAAGGACAGAGGAGCCTGGCAGACTATAGTCCATGGGGTTGCAAAGAGTCGGACAGGACTGAGCAGGCACACACATTAATCCTTTCCTTAGAAGGTGCCGGTAGTCTGTCAGAACCTTCCACACTAACTGGGCGTCTGCAATGTGAACGCCAGTTTTCACTGAGTGGGCAGGCAGGAACCAAAGCGTTTCAAATGCCTGTTGGGATGGCAGCGCCGGGACAGTTTGCTGGAACTGGTGGATCTTTTTCTGAATATGTGTGGTGCAGAAACTGGTGGATCTGTTTTGTAAAATAGACCACAGTGCACAAATCTGCGGTGAGGAGGACAGGGTCTTTCTGTGGAGACACTTGGGAGAAGAGTGGCCTTGGGGCTGGCGTTATTCTCTTTGTCACTAGATGTCACTGCATGCACGAGTGTGCTCTGTGACCAAGAGCCAGCAAAGAGGCAAAACAGATTCTGAGAGCCTGTCCTGTGATCCTGCTTGGAAGATATCTGCACTTTGGATCTCTCAGAGGCATTCTCACGATCCCATTTAATTAGGCTAATCCCCCTTAATACTCTGTCGTTTGACAGATTGTGCGAAATCTAATTTAAATGTGTGCAAATCTTTTGCCATTCATCGGAAACTTTTGGAGGGTCATATGTGGTAAATGTGTCTTACTCAATGTTTCTTTTGACTTAGAAGTTTGGACAGGATGCAGATTGGCTACTTATATGCTACCTTTTTTTAAAAAACTGAAATGTAGTTGATTTACAATGTTATGTTAATTTCTGGTATACAGCAAAGTGATTAAGTAAATATATATATTTATGTAAATATATATATTTACATTATGTTTCACTACAAGATATTAAATTTTTTATCTGTACTATACATTAGGATCTTGTTCTTTATTTGATTATATGCTTCTCATTCAGGGCTATATCCTGGTAAAACACCAATTTGTTCACACCCCCCGGCCCGCGCTTCCTTTCCTTTTCCTCCGCCCCATTAGAATGAAACATTGAATAGATATTCAAAACTGACTTCAAATGTAGACTGTTTGCTAGGTAGTGACATTATATACTTGCTTCAAAGCTAAGAAACATTAATTGAACTTTCCAGTCCCTCTATCCATCCTTCCAAATTCCAGGCTTACTTTTGCATCCTTTGGTGTCAAAGTTATGCTCAGTGAAACACTTGTTCATATCTCCTTACCAAGTTTGCTGTATTTGCAATCTGTGCTTGAGAGAGGAATTCAAGTTGACACTACAGCCTTCTAAGGGGACAGTAATTTACATTTTCCCATCTTATTCCCAGACACCAAAGAAATCTGTGACAATCTTGTTAAGAAGATCGGGTAGGGTCATACATGAAATTACATCCTCATATTTTTATTCACCAAGATCTCCTGGCAGGCAGGCATTTTACGCAGGGCTACTCACCTTTAGATTCTGTCTCCTTAGTTGCTGAACCAACTGTGAATAGACGTCTTACTGGAATTTGGATGAGTAGGTGCCTAAGTTAACGTCCTCCACGCCTGCCTTTGATCTGCTCTCATGAAATGAGCACAAATAAGAAGGTGGAAACCCAAGTTAGCTTGTGAGTTTTTCATGTGGCTATGGAAAATCTGGGCGTTGGTTTCCTCATCTGTAAGAGGGAACTAATCAAATCTACCTGTATCTACCTCACAAGGTTGCTAGCAGAATCAGAAAAAGATAATAGAGTTGGGGAAAAAAGCAAAAGTGTTACAAATATCCATGACCTTATCTTCATCTCCCTCATAATTTCATTGTAACATGTGTACTTTTAAATAAGTTTAAAACACATATGGATTCATACCACTTTCAAAAGTTATCTATGACCTCTTTCTTAAAGTTTATGTGATTGTGCAGCCAATAACCAAAGTCGACTACACTTTTGGGATCAGATATGCATTTTCTTGCGCTCAGCCAGCAGGCTGTGTTTGACAAATCAAAACACAAGGTGACATCACAGAACATGGTGATGGTGGCTATTCCTGGGCACCTTCATGGGTTAAATTCTGGCAACAGGACACAGATCACCTCTACTGTTGTGCAGACCTGGAGGTGCTTGGGACGCACTGGGAAGTGTGGAAAGCAGAGAAAAGCACACTTGCACAGCTGAAGCCATGACAAATCTCAGATGAGGCAAAACTGTTCATTTAGGACCCAAGCATCAGTTTTTATTTCTTAGAAATATAGCCCAAGAGAAAGTTATGTAAATCTTGTTGGATATGAAATCATTCATACTAAACAGCATTTTGATGAGTCTAACATAAACAAATCAGACCCACACAGATTAAATTTCCATTAAAGTGCACAGGATTTTAAGAATGGGTTAGCGGGTAAGAGCTGAGAAAACTAAGGCGAGTTTAATTAAATCTTAAATGAGGTCCGGTTTTGCCTCAAAGTTACTCTTCAGATAGCCTTCTGACTTTCTTTTTAAAACATCGAGTCCCACAAAATGAGGAATTATGCTGAAGACAGCACATTTAGTCAGTGGGCTACAGACCTCAGAGGGCTCCTCTCTGCCTTAGTTCAGGTTTCGATGTGCACCACGGGGCTGAAAGGGATCCTCTAATTATGGGCGGGATTAGCACTCAGCAGCCGATGTGTTGTTCTTCCTGGCTTTCAGCCCTCGTGGTTTCTCGGTTCCTTATGGTCACTGTGGCCACCTAGAAATTCTTTTCAGGAGCATAATAACCAGATCAGCTGCTGCAGACTGGAGCCGAGGCCAAACAAAGGCAGGCGGAGGGCCCTCCCGCAGCCCAGGTCTGTTCACAGATCCCAGAGGGCACCCTGGGGTCACAGCAGACAAAACCATCCTCCGGCCCCTTTTGATAAGGCTCTGTCCCGCACGACCCACTGCCTCCACTGAAGGCCGTGGGGGTGCACTCCAACAGCGAGCTCTCTGCCAACAGAAACACTAGCAGTGGAAAAAGCGACCCATGCAGGCCCTGTAACAGCAGGAAGCCTCCCCTAGTTAATTCCCCTTCGCAGATGTCTCCGTGGAAAGCTTGAAGGTCAAACAGGCCTTTATTTCTCAGAGTCTGTTTTTAATACTGTCTTCAGCTGGGGTCATGTGCTTCAGATGGGGTCATTTTAACCACCACTATGCACTAGCACTTTTCGCAAGCAGTGGAGAGAAAGGAAACTCTTGGACATATTTATTCTAAGGAGAGCAGCAGCAGCAAGGAGAGTTAGGGCAGCTTCTCCTTCTTTGCTTTGTTCACCCATCGCCTGATGCTGCAGCACAAACAGGTTCCTAAGCAGCATCTGGTGCCTCTCAGAGAAGGATTCCACAGGCATTTTATCTCTTTCAGGGTTTCAATAGTGACCTCTGGAGCAGGCGACCATCCGGTGGGGCGTCACCTGGATGATCAGGCTGCCTACCCACACGCTGCTCTGCATTCCCCAACATCGCTTCCCCTCTGCCCAGTGCCACGGGGACCTGGCCGAGGGCTGGACAGTGGGCTCAGCGTTGAGCTAGAACCCTGGCATCAGTAATGATGCTTGTTATTAACAAAGGTTGCATTATGTTGCTTTAGAACACGGCTCCTTATCAGCAGCACTGGCCTGCCAGTTGCTCGCTTACAGCCTGGCCCTCAGAAGCCAGGACCACTCACCTGTCAGGCTCTTAAACCTGCCAAAGAAGAAACATAGTAACAACAGATTTGCTGCAAAGTGCTCGCGAGACCAGACTCCAGGTATAAAAGTACATCCACACTCTCCAGTGGAAGATGGAGAGCTGGTGAGAAGTTGCTGTGGAGCAGAGGGAGGCCAGTCTGGCCCTCTGTGAAGATCTGGAGGCAGGGGAGAGGGGGTGCCTGTATAATATGGCTGATTTGCATGGTTGTGTGGCAGAAACTAGCACAACATTGAAATCATTTTAAAAACACTTAAATAAAAAACTATATCTTATATCAGATGACAACAGGTACATTTTAATGTGTTAGTAGAGAGCTGTTTGGGCTTCCCAGGTGGCACTAGTGGTAAAGATTCTGCCTGCCAGGGCTGAAGATGTAAGAGACATGGGTTCAACCCCTGGATTGGGAAGATGCCCTGGAAGAGGGCATGGCAACTCACTCCAATATTCTTGCCTGGAGAATCCCATGGACAGAGGATTCTGGTGGACCTCAGTCCACAGAGTGGCAAAGAGTCAGACACAACTGAAGTGACTCAGCAGCAGCGGAGCGCTAACTACGAAGGCTTTTATATAGTTGCAAGCATGATTTGGAAAAAGCAATAATGGGCCTGAGACATCCCAAAGTTGTTACTTTGCTAGGATTGAGGGGCAAAGTCAGGGAGCAGGGTCTGGAAACCAGAAGGATTCTAGGGAGAGGAGAACCCTGATTTTGTCAGGGGGTGCAGCCACAGCAAGGCAAGAGGAAGGGGGTGGAGGGGAGGGTGGGCACTCAGAGCACCGTCCTTGGACCGTGCTCCCCACCTGGACTGTCTGCATCTCCTACCTGCCTCCCAAGCTAAGCAGCAGCTCTGACCACAACCCCTTGACACTCAGGTATGTGTGGAAGGCTTTTTACACTTAAGACATTTGGCCTGAGGGTGTTTTTTGGCAGGGGAGCGTGCATGGCCCACATGCACAGCAAACACACTGGAAAGTGGATGTTCCCACATGTGGGTGTTAAGTTGCTTCAGCCGTGTCCAACTCTTTGTGAAACTATGGACTGTAGCCCACCAGGCTCCTCTGTCCATGGCATGCTCCAGGCAAGAATACTGGAGTGGCATACCATTTTCTTCTCCAGGGGATCTTCATGACCCAGGAATAGAACCTGAGTCTTTTACATTTCCTGGCTTGGCAGGCAAGTTCTTTACCACTAGTTGCCACCTGGATGCTCCCATTAGTTCAGTTCGGTTCAGTCACCAAGTTGTGTCCGACTCTTTGTGACCCCATGGACTGCAGCATGCCAGGCCTCCCTGTCCATCACCAACTCCCGGGGTTTACTCAAACTCATGTCCATTGAGTCAATGATGTCATCCAACCATCTCATCCTCTGTCGTCCCCTTCTCCTCCTGCCTTCAATCTTTCCCAGCACCAGGGTCTTTTCAAACGAGTCAGTTCTTCACATTAAGTGGCCAAAGTATTGGAATTTCAGCTTCAGCATCAGTCCTTTCAGTCAATGTTCAGGACTGATTTCCTTCAAGATTGACCGGTCTGATCTCCTTGCAGTCCAAGGGACTCTCAGTATTCCCATAAGTAGCCCTAAGCCAGTGACTGGCAGAAATCAGTCAATAGCTCCCCAGCTTCCTCACTCTGCACCATCTTGCAGAGCTCCCCCAGGACCAGTGCCAGATGGCCACAGTGAAACTTGCTCGACAGCATACACACCAGTGGACTCATTCCCTCCTCTGTACCTCTTCTCTACATCCTGGGATCACCACCCAGGTCAGTTATTTACAGGACAATCCCTCTCTCGGCCTCTGCTTCTGAGGGAGCCCACATGAAGACAAACCCCACAGGTATCCCCCTTGTGGGTCAGCCCTGGGGTACAGAGCAAGTGGGAGTGGATGTGGGCAAGAAGCAGGAGCCCCCACAGGCAGCCTGGTATAAGCTGCAGCACTTTCCCTGGCTGTATTGGCTTGGCAACTGCAGCAGCAATGGTACACTGTTTCCTCATTTTGTTCCTCTGACACAATACCCCTTGGAACTCTATTCCCCAGGTTCCCCTCCTATACATGACATTAGATTCAGTAGGCGTGTTTGTGGAGTCCTAGCTCAGCGTTTTATGTATCAATATTATATAAAATTTGTGTAAGAGATGGACATGAGCCATTCTAGGCGGGATGAGGGGTTAGTTGGGGGATGAGAGGTAGGGATAGGGAGATAGTTGGGGGATGAGAGATAGTCATAAAAAGATTAAGTATAAATGAAAATTAAGAAAGCCTTAAAACTTGAATGAATATATATGTATGTCATGCCATCAATTAGCAATTAAAAGAGGTCTGAGTGGGTGGGCACAGCAGAAATAGGAAGCTACCAAAGATCCTATAATTTGAGGCATGCAGGCACTAAATCCTACCATCAGCATCAGAGTCCAGATTTAACATAAATCTAGGCATTTAATGTAATGTAAAAGGAGAACAAAGTACCCACTACAAATTGCGGTAAAGTCAGATTTCTTATAACACATCTGAGTAGTTCAGGTTCCAATCAAATTCCAACAGATTGTGTTAGAGTTAAAATGATTATGTAAAAAATAAGAAGGACTTCAGTCAAGTCACTTATTAGAGCATAGTTAACCCCAGGGCCCATAATGGAAACTGGCACATAGTTGGTACTTGGTAAAAAATCGATGGGTGGATGGAAAGATGGATGATTGTATGGGCTTACATACAATGTATGATATTGTATGGGCTAGCCCCGTAGTATGGGAAAAGGCAGTGGCACCCCACTCCAGTACTCTTGCCTAGAAAATCCCATGGATGGAGGACCCTGGTAGGCTGCAGTCCATGGGGTTGCTAAGAGTCAGACACGACTGATTGACTTCACTTTCACTTTCCACTTTCATGCATTGGAGAAAGAAATGGCAACCCACTCCAGTGTTCTTGCCTGGAGAATCCCATGGACGGAGAAGCCTGGTGGGCTGCAGTCCATGGGGTCGCACAGAGTCAGACATGACTGAAGCGACTTAGCAGCAGTAGCAGCAGCAGCCCCGTAGTATAAAACTAAAGAAACCCAATGGGAATCAAAATACTAATATTCATCCACAATCTTCCTTGTCCAATATATACATAGGGCTTCCCAGGTGGCACTTGTGATAAAGAATCCACCTGCCAATGCAGGAGACATAAGAGACATGGGTTTGATCCCTGAGTCAGAGAAATCCTCTGGAGGAGGAAATGGCAACCCACACCAGTATTCCTGCCTGGAGAATTCCATGGACAGAGGAGCCTGGCAGGCTACCTTCCATGGGGTCCTGTACACACCCCTTCCCCCCATACACACATACACATAGTTTTTGAGAGGGATTGGGGGAAATTGCTATTTTGCATGAATAGAAACAAAGTTCACATTTCAATCATGTTTATGATCTCTGTGGCATATTGAATAAGCCTTGGGGGAAAGGTTTATTATTTTGAATTGAATTGAATTTTTACTCAATTAAAAATATTTGACTCCTTAAATTACCTAGAGTGTAGGACACCTCATTTAAAACTCCAAACTTTGTTATTTAGTTAAATATTCTAAGCACAGTAAGGGACTCCTAGGAAACAGACTGAAGTCACTCTCCAGTATGGCCAAGTCCCTGGGATTATCCTTGGCAATTTCAAGGGCTGCCCCAACTGTGAAGAGAAGTGGGTTGAAATTTTTTTCCACATCTGACCTGGAATGAATTGCTTCAGACATGCTAATAGGGTAGTAGTTTAGGTATACAAACATAAGCAAAAATAACAACAAAGAAAACATCATAGCCTCCACTAAGGCTAACTATTTGTTTGGAGTGGTTTTTGAAGCTAAAAACTATAAAGGCCCTCCCTTCTGACATGAAACTTGCATTTCTTCATTATGAGATATTATTAACTTTTAGGTAAAAATGAAAGATAGCATGTTTTGTGAGAAAGACCCTAAATGTCCATAATATCCAAGTTAATAAAGCAACAATAAAAATTGCTTGTTTATTTTTAAAGCAGATGTATGATTCAGTTAGAAAATTATTTTTAAACTATGAATCAGATGTATTCTACTTTATCATTGAAACATAGGATAAGATATATTAAAGGTTCAGCATCAAATGTAAAGTGAATCATATTATACACATGCCACTGAATTTGAAAAATCACAGTATGTAGGAAAGCACACATATTTTTAAACACTCTTTACCTACCATTGTTTAAATATGGGGGGTTTATTCTGGGAGTACTTTGTGGTGCTAAAGCCGAAGATCCAAACAAACCATGAATATATAAGGGATCGCATACTTTATCCTCCAAACTCAGGCCACCTTTGACAGAAAAGGGATGCTATATATAAGTAAACTAGAATGATAGGTATGAGCTGGGGCTGGCTTTGGAAAATTGAAGGCATGGTCACTTAACCTGCATACTTTATTCCTAGAAGTATAAATTTCTCATATATTTTGTATGGTTATGTACTATGATGGATATTTTGTGACTTAAGAGATATGACTCTTTCAAAAAGAAAAAAAACATGAACTTTCAGGAGATAAAATAATCAAAAATAAATTTCAAATAGAAAGTAACTGCCCCATCAAAAAAAAAAGTTTCTCAGATGAATTGGTGGATGAATAATGGTAAGCATTAATTGAGGGCTTCCTGTATGTCAAATGCTGCATTGAGTGTTTACCTCAATTTATCTTCTTATGTAGGTGAAAAAAATAAGTTCTAGAGAAAAAGATATCCATATGACATAAGTGTTGAAGTCAAGAACTGAACTCAAGTCATTGGACTTAAAGGTGGCATTCTTAACTCCTCAACTTTCACAGTAGAGGAGAGGAATTGATTTATAACTGACTTCTAATATTTTAAGTCTTAATGACATAATATTGAGAGTGAAAGTCGCTGAAGAGTGGGAAGTGGTGATGATGAATTGTTTTGATGTGAAACCAAAGCAGTAGAGTTAGAAGGAAAATTAATTAGAAACAAATTGTCCCCAAAGTCCTCTTACAGGAGCATCTAAGTCCCAACTTTATATATTGAAGCCCTTGTCCCCAGGATCTCAGAATGTGACTATATTTGGAGCTTTGGTTTTTAAGGAGGTAATTAAGTTAAAGTGAGGTCATGCAGGTGGGCCCTGATCCAATATGACCGGTGTCTTTGCGAGAAGAGGAAATCAGGACACAGACACATACACAGGGACCACTGCATGAGGACTAATGGGAGGGATTTCAGGAGAAACCTCCTTGGTCTTAAATGTTCAACTTCCAGAATTGTTAAAAAATGAATTCCTGCTGTTTAAGCCACCCAATATGTGAAACTTTGTATTTCATAGCTCTGGCAAAGTAATACAATGGATCTGGCACTCATTTCATCTTGGTTTGATAACCTATGCACAGTAGAATAGCGGTAAATTTTCTCCTCAACAAACTCGTGTGACATGCTTTAAGAGCTTAACTTTCTCCAACTTTAGAGGGCCTTTAGCAACAACAGTTTTGATCACTGAGAGGAGTCAAGACTCAGAAGTTTGGGCTTCTGATATACATATGGCACGGGTTCTTTTAATCTAAAAATGTCAGTCCATACAGTTAAAACACACAAAGGTAGCTCAGTTGTCTACTGCCAAAGTAACAAACTGCCACAAATCTTAGTGGCTTCAAATAGCAGCTTTGTGTTTTGTTTTTGCTCTTCTTATGAAGCTTCAGATATGGTAGAAAGTGATCAAAGTGGAAAAGGAGAGTGAAAAATCTGGCTTAAAACTCAACATTCAAAAAACGAACATCATGTTATCTGGTCCCATCAATGGCAAATAGATGGGGAAACAATGGAAACAGTGGGAGACTTTATTTTCTTGGCTCCTAAATCACTGCAGATGGTGACTATGAAAATAAAATACACTTTCTCCTTGGAAGAAAATCTATGTTAAACCTAGACAGCATATTAAAAGCAGCGACATTGCTTTGCCAACAAAGGTCCATATAGTCAAAGCTATAGTTTTTCCAATAGTCATATACGGATCTGAGAGTTGGACCATAAAGAAGGCTGAGAACCAAAGAACTGATGCTTCTGAACTGTAGTGTTAGAGAAGGCTCTTGAGAATTCCTTGGACTGCAAGGAGGTCAAACTAGTCAATCCTAAAGGAAATCAAGCCTGAATATTTATTGAAAGGACTGATGCTAAAACTGAAGCTCCAATACTTTGGCCACCTGATGGAAAAAGCTGACTCATTAGAAAAGACCCTGATGCTGGAAAAAATTGAAGACAGGAGGAAAAGGGGATGACAGAGGATGAGATGGTTGGAGGGCATCACCAACTTAATGGGCATCAGTTTGAGGAAGTTCTGGGAGACAGTGAAGGACAGGGAAGCCTGGCGTTCTGCAGTCCATGGGGTCATAAAGAGTCAGACAAGACTGAGCAAATGAACAACAAGAACAACAGCAGATATGTGTGCTGGGATCTGGCTGGTGTAGGATGGTCTTGGCCTAAACCTGACTCTGATGTGTGTGATCATCGCCCCCCACCAGGCTAGCCTGGATCCGTTCTCATAGAAAAGCAGAGGAGTCAGACAGACAGAGAATTTATGGGCTCTTGAGGCCTATATTCTAATCTGGCATCATCATTTCTGCAGCTTCCTGTTGGACCAAGTAAGTCACATGTGCAAACCCAAACTCAAGAAGTGGGTAAAGGAGACTCCACCCTTTAAAGGAAGTTGCTTTAAAGTCCTATCGCCAAGGGCAAGGATGAAGAGTGCAGGGGTAAAAAAAAAAAGTAGGGCCATTTGCACAATCAGTCAAATGTAAGTGATTGCCAAAGGTGGAAGCTTGAACCACAGTATCACTGAGTTACCTTAAAAGGGAATACCCAGCCGGATCCCCCATCCAATGAAGAAATTCCCCTAAGTTAAACAAACAAAGACAAAACAAAAACCCTCAAAGAAGATTCCCACCACCTGATCATTTGACCTAACTTTTCTCATTAGGCAAAAAAAAAAAAAAAAAAAAGGAGGAGGGGAACACTGCAGCTCTCCTACCCCTCTGTTCCATGTTCAGTTTATTTGGCTCGGGCCATGAGTCACAGCTGATGGACTGTGGGGGTGGGTCATGAGTCATGGCCTGAAACAAAGATAGAATTTGTTGGGGGTGGACCAGAAGGCGGGACAGAAGACACTGCAAGTTCAGGCATTATCTCAGCATTTCGGGTGATTTTTTCTTTCCTGCAGCTGGGAAAATTGGGCAGCGTGCCCTCTTCTGAAACCCAAAGAAGTATATCCCACACAGGCCCTGTGCAGCTGGGTGGAGGGGACTCAAATCTTCGTGTCTCCCAGGGAGTCCAGTGGCTGATTTCAAGAGTGTCTGCATCACTGCCCTCAAGATGCTACAACACTTGATGCCCATGTGCCTGGTCAACAGACCATTTCACCTGCCATCCCCACGAGCAAGTTACCTGCTTGGTTTGAGAAGTTAATATTTAGAAAGACTAATGGTTGCCTATGGTTTTCTGCAAGAAAGAAAAAAAATAAGCCCAGGTTATCTTTTGACCCACTCCCACATATATTTGCAGTTGACAACTTCAAAAAAAAAAAAAAAAATCCTTGACTCAGTGACAGTGCAGCTTCACTATGGCAGGAATTTGTTTAGCTATTTCTCTATTTTCATGTGGCTGCATGGGAGCCTGTACACAAATATTTGTGCATCTGTCCTCCAGCAATGAACACATCTCCTACCCTGAGGTAAAAATTAAGTTAAACTTCTGTCACCCCCAAATAAATGTGGAAACAGAATTCCTGAGTGTTTGCCAAATAAGGTAACTCGCAGCCTGAAAATGGTGAACTTCAGAATGACTGTCATGGAAACAAAGGCAAGGCAAGGTTGGCTCCCATTCAACCTGATCAACAACATCCTTTATTACAGGATGTGGCATCATTTTGATTCACAGCAGAATAAAAGGAATCTATTTGTATATTTGGAAGTTTGAGTGAGGATTTCCTGAGTTCCTGATGAAGTCATTCCTGCCTTACAACAGCCTTGCTTGTCCCACTAGAGTTAGAACCGGGTCACCATTTCCACCAAGTCCTCTCTTGTGCGCACATACACACATTTATACACGCATTCTTTTCATTTCAGCATCTAACTAAAACTCAGTCATACATCATCTTCCTGATTAATGCTGGCCTCAAACCAAAATTTCAGCTCAAAAGGAAAATGTTTTAAGCTAATCTTATATGTGCATTGCCTGCCAATGAGAAAATTTCTTCTATTAAGTCACTTAGAACTCATGGGCCCTAGACAAAGTATATTATAGGGACAGAGAGAGAAAAATTTTGGCTGCTGGTATCCAGGAAAGATGTCCCTGGCCTCATAAGTTTCTTCCCACACAGAAATAGTCACAAACAAAAGATAACCTGACTTTGAACTATAAAACTCTTGCTTTTCCATGATCCAGTTCTTCAAAGAACATCTTAGGGTGTTATCACTGATTTGTGATGGGTTGCTGCAAGTTCTCACGGCTATTAATACTGTGTGCTCTTCAGAGACTATGAATTCCACCAAAGGAATGGTCTGCCGCCTTAGACCCTGAGGAGCACCTCCTCCCCTTGTGCTGTCTGCGTCACAGTCTGAGACAGGACAGGCCGAGGAATGAGAGGCTGGTTGCAAAACCCCAGGGAGCAGGTATGCAGCCTACGGGAGCAACAATCGCCCTGAGGAGTGGTTGCAGCAGAGACTGTGGGAACCCTAACCATACCCTTTTCCCCTACCCATTCAGGGCGCAGCAGCCCAGCTTTCTCTTCGTCTAAGGGCTTTCTCTGGCCCCTACATCCAGCAGCTCAGCCACTCACATGGGATGGGCAAGAAGTGAAGGGGAATTAACCCCCACTGGGAGCAATTTTGGGGTGTCCCATCTGGTGGTAGTGGTGAAAAACCTGCCTGCCAATCCAGGAGACACAAGAGACACTGGTTCAGTCCCTGGGTTGGGAAGATTCCCCTGGAGAAGGGCATGGCAACCCACTCCAGTATTCTTGCCTGGAGAATCCCATGGACTTTTTAATCCATGTCAGACAGTACTTGGTATATACACACCCCAGTACCGTTGCTGGAACTAACCACCATTTACCCAGCAGAACCAAGTTCTAGTTGCTCACAGCAATAGCTGATTCAACAAAATGCTCTGTGCAGGCTGCCTTCCTTTCTTTCCAGGTCTCACTTTTCCTCTCCCACATCTGTATTACTTGCCTCCCAAACTGTTTGCCATTGGATTGATGCCAGAGGGACTGCTTTGAGGAAACCTACTGTAGGAGAGGAACAAACTCAGTTAGGATCCCCTCTTTTATATAACTTTGGGGAGCTAGGGAAGTATCCTTTCTTTCCACCCTGAACAGGAGTCGATCCCATGGCATTTTTGGATCTTGCCTTTGAGGAGATGGAACTCACCACAAAATCCCATGGACGGAGGAGCCTGGTAGGCTGCAGTCCATGGGGTCGCTAGAGTCAGACACAACTGAGTGACTTCACTTTCACTTTTCACTTTCGTGCATTGGAGGAGGAAATGGCAACCCACTCCAGTGTTCTTCCCTGGAGAATCCTAGGGACAGGCAAGCCTGGTGGGCTGCCGTCTGTGGGGTCTCACAGAGTCGGACATGACTGAAGCGACTTAGGACAGCAGCAGCAGCAACTCACCACAGCACAGTTCCTAATTTTCTTGTCTGCTCCTTTGGATACATGCCAACGTGCCCGTCATACAGGGAAGCTCCCAGGCTGAGGGCAAAGCTCTAAGAGGTCTGAGATTTTCAAGGCAATGGAAACTCAGCTCTTTTTCTCTGTGGCCCACTGCTGCCTTCTAGAGTCTAGCCCCAGATTTCCCTCTGCCTTTCATAGAGCCTGACTGCTTTTGCTTTTACTTATATTCTCAGATCAGATTACATCACTCAGTGGAGAAGAAATCATGTCAGTTCAACCTGGCAGAGGCTCTTGGTCCTAGATAGACAGCCACTGAGTCCTTAGCATGGTCTGCAATGCTCTCTGGTGACCTGATTCCTGGAGACTACTTCAACATCATTTCCTACATTTTTCCTCATCACTGCTTTTCTTCTAATATACCTATAGTTTCCAGCGATAGGATTTTATATCAGCTGTATGCTCTGTCTGGGGCACTCTTCCTACTTATGTGCATGAATCTTCGCCTCACTTTACTCAAGTCTTTGTCCAAATGTTGGCATCTCAAGGAGATCTTTTTCTGACCACTCCAGAACCCCTTCAGGCTTTATCTCTAACCCTTCTGGCTTCTCTTAGAGTTGTCAGTACCCACTGGCATTGTTTGTATTGAATACTTGTCTAGGTGTTTTTGTTGTTCTTCCTCTGCAATGTAAGCTCCATCCACTGTTACATCACTGCTATCCTGTGGCCAGAACACCAAAGATACTCCGTTTGTTTGACTGACTTAATTCATATATGTTGTTAACTTTAAGAAGACCTCAAAGTGGTCTATCAAATAGTTTCACCAGAATAAAAACTAACATGTAGTCAAGATTTTTATACTGTATATTTCTCTTTATAGATTAATTTCATTTTACAGAACTGACTCTTTACTTTCCAAAGAAGCATTTTGAACGTTTAGTTTGTTTGGTCTGGTATTTAATCCCAAGTTTAGAAGAATGTCTAAAGCTAGAGATGGGCTGGTTGATAAATTAACAAAGCACAGACAGCATGCTAACACTGGACTACTAGCCTCAATCTCTATTCCTTCATTTAACAGGTGTCAATTGAACACCAGTGATATACCAGCAATGTGGGACATACCAGGGATGTATCATGGAATACAGCCACAAAATATCCCTCACCTCATACAACTTATATTCTAAAAGAGGAGGCGCACAGGGAAATGTAAGCATAATGAATCAGTAAGCTATGTAGTATGTTTGAAGGGTATACCAGTGGTCAGGGGAGGCCCAGGGGCAAGCTGATTCCTGAGTGAAACTTGAATTAGCAAAGAGTGAAGCCATGCTCGTGGATGCAGGAGAAGCATTCCAGGCAGAGAGGACAGCTAGGGCAGAGGTTGTGGGGAGAGCAGTGTGCCAAGCAAGTCCAGAGAGAGTAAGCCAGAGGCCACGGAGCCAGGAGGAAGAGCGGGGGGAGATGATGCATAGAAGAAACAGAACACAGGTCGGGTAGGTCTCTGCAGGCAGTACCAGGACTTTGGTTTTTCTATCTGCTGACAGTTTTTAAAAGGTGATCAATAGTAACTGTTGCCAACCTAAATAGTGCTTCCTCATTGATCTATATAAAAAAGTATCCAATTAAAAAATAGCATGTTATCCCTGTTAATGATGTTATTATATAATTGTTTCTTAGTAAGACAATAGCTTTTTTTTTTTTCTTAGTCACTCAGGAGCAAAATATTTTATTGATGACAAATACATAATGGAAAAGATAATTTATGAAATAAAAATAAGAGGCTTGATTGCCCCTTCTTGAAT
Organism: Tragelaphus eurycerus; assembly: GCA_935064755.1. NCBI lineage: Eukaryota > Metazoa > Chordata > Mammalia > Artiodactyla > Bovidae > Tragelaphus > Tragelaphus eurycerus. Next base: position 281,881 of record CAKXYN010000289.1, on the reverse strand, counting down.
TTTTATCAGAATAGCTTTATTGAGATATGGTTCATATGCATTCATTTTATCCAATTAAGGTGCACAATTCAATGTTCTTTAGTATATTCACAGAGTTGGCTCATCATCATCAATTTTAGAACCTTTCTATCACCCTCAAAGAAACTCCATACCCATTCGTAGTAAAGTCTTCATTCCCTTCAACCCCTCCCCACAACCCAGCCCCTAGGGCAATCATTAATCTACTTCTGGTCTCTATGGATTTGTGTATTTTGGACACTTCATGAAAATGGAATAGGTGTCCTTTGTGTCTGGCTTCTTTGTCTGATTAATATATCCAAGGCTCACCCATACTGTAGCATGGATCAGTGCCCCATTCACTTTTACGGCTGAATAATGTTCCTCTTTATGAATAGACCCCATTTTAGTTACCTATTTATCAACTAATAGAGACCTAGGGTTTTCTGCTTTTTCTGCTATCATGAGTAATGCTGCCATGAACATTTAGGTACAATTTTTTCTGTTTTCTCAATCCACTTCTTAGATATACAGTGCTTTGGCTCTTAAATCCCCTGGTTAGGGACTACTAATACTGATAAGATTAACTGATAACAATTTTTAAATCTGGGTTGATGGATCATTTTAAAAAGAACTATTAAAGCAAATTCAAGAATGATTTAGGGGGGAAAAAAGTCTTAGATTAGGAGAGCAGCAGTTCAAAATTGATCCACATGTCAAAGCCAATATATTAGCTAACAAAGCCTTTCAGAACCAGATGGGTGTAGTGCAAAATTGTGGAAAAGGTTGAAAAAAATCATATGTTAAAAAGAAAAGAAAGAGCCTACCGTAGAATGAAAGTGAATGTAGAGGAAGGGTTATCTTGGCCACTGAGGCTTTCTGTGATGTCAGGTGCATTTACAGAAGAGCACATCTCGTCCATGGTGGCAGACTGAGCTGTCCTCTTGCCAGGCAGGCAGCATCCATCTCTGTGGGCTCAAGAGTTGGAACAGCAGAGCCCCATAGGGAAACACTGATCGAATCGTAAATGCCTACCGGTGATCCTTTGTAACTGACCCTGGAAAAAGTACAAACCAAGGAGGTCTCAGGGACCTGCAATCCAGTTGAAGACAAAATTATGAGAGATCAAAGCCGAGAGATGTTCGAAACGGTTGGCAAAGTAGGAAACAATTTTCATCTGAGGGCGTGGTGCCAACTGGTTCGTAATTCATTTTGGGCTAAATCCCTCCTGTCTCCAGAAAACCGCCTGGGGTTCTGGGGTTTCCCACCCCCAGCAGCGCTCAGGGGATGAGTCGATGGACACTCTGAGGGTTTGGGAATCGAGGAGGTGAGAGGACATTGGCCACAAAAGTCTGATTGTCCTGCTTTTGTGGGTTTGACTCAGAGTCCAGTGAGAACGTGGTGAAGGCCCTGTGGTCTAATAGGTCATCCCTGCCAGCTTGTCTGACTCAGGGTGATGAGTGTCCCCAGTGATGCTCAGCGGTGGTGGGAGCCCAGCCCCGGCTCAGCCAAGTGGAAGCAGAAACAGAGGCGGCTGCTGGCCTCTAAGTGGAGAGGCGGGTGGGGGACGGAGCCCTCGACTAGCTGAGGCAGCCAGCACTGCTGGGCTCTGATGGAGCTGTTTACCCAACAAGACCCAGGGTCCCATCTGCGCATCTCTGCCCCCTCCATCCCTTGCTGGGCTGTATTTCCATAGACAAACAACCTCTAAAAGTGGACAAAGCAGTCTTTTCCTCATTATCTCCTGCCACACAATTTGTCCACTCTTTTAAAAATCATTCCAGGAGGAGAAGGGCTGAAGTTTGCTCTTCACATGACCTGTAACAAAATAAGAAGCTCTGAGGCAGGGGTCACAATCTATCTATGTGAAATTTCTCTCATCGCTTTAAATTCTCTCCTTTGCAAGATGTGAGTCCAGCCGGTCATAGCTCTCTAAAATTGTCTTTGTCACCAAAGATTTATAAAAGAGGAGAAGAAGTGGAGAGTCTTTCAGAGATGCTTCCTTTAATTCCCCCTGCGTGACCTGAATATCATGAAATCTGAGAGCTGAGTAAGCTCTTATTGTTATTGTTTAGTCACTCAGTTGTGTCCAACTTCTTGTGACCCCATGGACTGTAGTCCACCAAGTTCCTCTGTTCATGAGATTTCCTAGGCAAGAAGACTGGAGTGGATTGCCCTTTCCTTCTGGGGATCTTCCCAACTCAGAGATTAAAGCCACGTCTCCTGCGTTGGCAGGCGGATTCTTTACCTCTAAGCCACCAGGGAAGCCCAAATAAGCTCTTACTCATTATCTAATACATGCCCTCATTTTCTGAATGACTAAAACTGAAGCCCCAGAAGAGTGAAAGTGATGAGAATAAGGCCACAGATTGAGCAGCAACTCAGCGGGGCTTGGAACACTTATCTCTTACTCTTTCCACATACTGCAATAAGCCAAGAAATCAGATTAACAAAAGAATCCTCAGAAAATATTTGCCCCAGGTTTCCAAGGTTGCCTCATCTTTGCTATACTTTTCTCACTCTATCCCTTGCCAGACCATGAGGCAGCTAAGAACAGCAATGACCACATTCTGGAGTTAATTCTGATCACTTCTTCTAAAGTTTGTTTGACCCATTAGTGTATTACTGGAGAAGAAAAGTTTTCCTTGCAGGAGTAATGACAGGTATAGGTGACTTCTCAATATCACAACATGACAGAAGTCGGCAAGGGAAAATGTCCTAAGTAAGTACAGAACCAATAATGGCTACTTAGGTGTGGTTGACCTCACAGATGTGTGCTACTGTATGTTGCTCATGGCTTCCCTGGTGGCTCAAGGGTAAAGAATCTGCCTGCCAGTGTAGGAGACCTGGGTTTGATCTCTGGGTCGGGAAAATCCCCTGGAAAAGGAAATGGCAATCGACTCCAGTACTCTTGCCTGGAAAACCCCATGGACAGAGGACCTGGGTAGGTTATAGTCCAAGGGGTTGCCAAAGAGTCAGACATGACAGTGACTGAACAACATAAATTGGTCAACTGGCTTGCCAGGTTTCCTGGTCTGTGGAAATTTCTGATTCCTGGGTGTGTATACTCCCACCACGGGCAGTTTCAATGGATCAATGTGGTGTTACAAACTCAGAGCTGGGAAAAGATGTATTGTACCACACCATTGTATGATATTCCACTGCCTAGATACAATTGATGTAAACAACCTCAAGAGCATACATAACAATAAAATGTGGTAAAATGACTAGGAACTGATGAGTTTTGAGTATTTATTACCTTTGTTTTTCATGTAACTTATTACACTATAAATTGATTAATTTAATTTTTAATAGCAAATAAATAGATCAAATCAGATCAGTCGCTCAGTCGTGTCCAACTCTTTGCGACCCCATGAACTGCAGCACGCCAGGCCTCCCTATCAATCACCAACTCCCAGAGGTCACTCAGACACACATCCATTGAGTCAGTGATGCCATCCAGCCGTCTCATCCTCTGTCGTCCCCTTCTCCTCCTGCCCCCAATCCCTCCCAGCATCAGAGTCTTCTCCAATGAGTCAACTCTTCGCATGAGGTGGCCAAAATACTGGAGTTTCAGCTTTAGCATCATTCCTTCCAAAGAAATCCCAGGGCTGATCTCCTTCAGAATGGACTGGTTGGATCTCCTTGCAGTCCAAGGGACTCTCAAGAGTCTTCTCCAACACCACAGTTCAAAAGCATCAATTCTTCGGCGCTCAGACTTCTTCACAATCCAGCTCTCACATCCATACATGACCACAGGAAAGACCATAGCCTTGACCAGGCGAACCTTTGTTGGCAAAGTAATGTCTCTGCTTTTGAATATGTTATCTAGGTTGGTCATAACTTTCCTTCCAAGGAGTAAGCGTCTTTTAATTTCATGGCTGCAGTCACCATCTGCAATGATTTTGGAGCCCAGAAAAATAAAGTCTGACACTGTTTCCACTCTTTCCCCATCTATTTCCCATGTAGTGATGGGACCAGATGCCATGATCTTCGTTTTCTGAATGTTGAGCTTTAAGCCAACCTTTTCACTCTCCACTTTCACTTTCATCAAGAGGCTTTTGAGTTCCTCTTCACTTTCTGCCATAAGAGTCGTGTCATCTGCATATCTGAGGTTATTGATATTTCTCCCAGCAATCTTGATTCCAACTTGTGTTTCTTCCAGTCCAGCATTTCTCATGATGCACTCTGCATATAAGTTAAATAAACATGGTGACAATATACAGCCTTGATGTACTCCTTTTCCTATTTAGGAAATATATAGAACACCCAGCTAAAGAAAAATCCTGAAAATTTAACAACTGACTCACCAGCAAGTTCAGGCTGGCTTCAGCACACCTCTAGAATCCCCTGCTCCAAATTTTGTTGACTGAGCTCAGTAACCTGCAATATTGTCCTCCTGGGAATATGTAAATATTCTGGAGAAGGGAATGACTATTCCCTTGGCTTCTTCACTTTTATTCACAAAGTTACTGGTTCTTATTCTTCCCTGAAAAAGATACAGCAAACAATAGGCAGAAATAAAAATTTGGGTTGCAAATATGGTTCATCTCATCCCTTCCATCCAGTTTGGTAACTTATATGCTATATTTCATCTCCAAGTGTGATTAATAACAAGTAGATATAATCTTTTCTCCTGTGACTGACTTATCTGTGAAGGAAAACAAAGGCATCATGCTAAAAACTTTAGGCATTTTCTCATTTAGTTCTCACAACAGTTTATTCCCATTTTACAGAAGAGGAGTTTGAAGCTTAGCAAGTTTAATTCATCTTCTTAAGATTATAGTTGTTAAAAAGCAGAGCCAGAACTTTAATACTTCATTGACTTAGAGTGGATTTATTTAAAGCTAAAACATGTTTAAAGGAAATGAGTATGAATAAGGGCCTAAAACAATTCTTGTTGCTGCTAAGTCGCTTCAGTAGTATCCGACTTTGTGCAACCCCATAGACGGCAGCCCACCAGGCTCTCCTGCCCCTGGGATTCTCCAGGCAAGAACACTGGAGTGGGTTGCCATTTCCTTCTCCAATGCATGAAAGTGAAAAGTGAAAAGTGAAGTCGCTCAGTCGTGTCCGACTCTTTAGCAACCCCATGGACTGCAGGCCAACAGGCTCCTCTGTCCATGGGATTTTCTAGGCAAGAGTACTGGAGTGGGGTGCCATTGCCTTCTCTGAAACAATTCTTAGAGGGAATTTTAAAGAAAAAGACATTGTGCAAATGACTGCTCATGAAAATTAGACCTAAAGCCATTATGCAGTCAAAACTGTCAATAAAGTAGAATAATAGCCTGATGAAGGGATAATTTAATATACCTGGAGAAGAATGAAGGACTGTATATTATCTATTGTCACAGTAACACTGTGATAAGCAACCACAAAATCTCGGTAGCATGCAAAAAGAACTATTCATGATAACACATCTTGATCAACTGCAGGTAGGTTAATCTGTAATGATCTTGCCTGGGATTGTTCCCATGTGTAGGGTTCAGCTAGGATTGCCTAATGTATGATGACTTTGGCTGGAGTGACTTGGCTCTGCTTCAGATATTGTTATCTTCCAGTAGGTTAACCAGGGCATGTTCTCATGGAGATAGTAGAAGCACAAGAGCAGAAGCAGACATATAGGACCTCTTGGTTAACTCAAATCTGAAGGAGAGGATGTCACCAAGCAGTTGTAAAACAGACTCCGTCTCGTTAGTGAAAGGAACTGCAAAGTCACATCGTATAGGGCATGAGTATAGAGAGGAGTAAAGAATTGGCACCTTAATGCAATGAATCTACCACGAAGTGAGCAGGGTGGTCAGTGGAGAATGTGGAAGGATTACCTGCGGCTCAAACACTGTCATATTTCATGAACTCTGCTCCCTGCTACTTACTTTGAGCCAGGCTATGACTTTCGTCCTGGGTCAGCAGCCGGATAACTTGGAAGGAGCCATGAACTTTGGTCCTGGCCCAGATCAACTCCTTACTGAGTGTATAGCTCACTGATCGAGTGCTGAAGCTTGGAACTCTTCCCATCGGCAACATGAATCAGGAGGTCTTAACTGCTCACAGCATACTTTCATTCCTCACGGAAAACTCTACAGCGTGAAAGTGTAGAAGGGGGTGTGAATAGGATTACTTGCCTAAATTCTCCATTCTGCTTACTCAATAACCCTCTTTTTCCTTCTTTCCCGTTCCTTATGTCATCTGTCAGCCCTTCCACATCTGTTCTTCTCCTTCATCACTTAGCTCTCTGCTCATAGATGCTAATATACATGGACCACATCAAAAAGCTTCAATGCCAGTGCTTTCCAACTAGGATTACTAAAGAGGAAGCCCCAGGAGACCTAGGAGGAGGAGGAGGAGAATGAAGTCAGGGTATTTATGCCCCCAATTCTCTCCCTGTGAAGTCACCTTGGCTTTCTGACCTAAATGACTCATTCTTGCTCCTTCCAGAGGCTGGAAGCCATTCACTCATATGTTTCTGGGTCCACGGACAACAACAGCCCCGGGTTTCCATACCATCCCTCAATGTTCCCTCAATACTCCACCCACATCTTTATAACTGAACTCTTTACCAGTAAACCTCCCTCAGTGAATTCTAATTCAGGAGTACTTTCTGTTTCCTAAAGGATTTCCACCTGGCACACTCTCCTACAGAGAACACTCAATGGTTCCCCAAAAGAAATGATTTAAAATTTCATCTTAGAAATCGAAACCGTTGAATCCTGCTCATATGCAGACCATCCATATGATGTTCTGCAACATTTTCTGCAATCATGTCAAAATATGGCTGTTCTCAGTCCAGAAATGTATGAACTCAACATATTTTCTGCTCACTCCTGATTATAGAATGATGGAAGGGAAATAAGATGAACATTAATAAACAGGAACAATGGAAGACACGGAGCATTCATTTGTCAACTTTCTCTGGGAAGACTTCTAAGGATGTGGGGTATGCAGACTATTACTTGATTAGACATGGATTCTGTCCTCTACGGGGAGGACTCCTTACCCATTGTTTTCCAAGGTCCTTGGATCCCTTTCCAGCATATTCTTATTTGTCCTTTATATCCCTTGACCATATTTAATGGGCTCTGGGGAATATGCTGTCCTTTCAAAGTGCACTTCTTTTTAGCCTGTTCCTTGGTTGAAGAGCCATTTTAAACTTCAATAGTCACAGATGTTTTTAGACAGGATTTTTAGCTCCTTTGGCAGTAAAAATTTCTTGACAATTCAGTAAACCTTTAATTCACTTGCTTATAGTAAGTTCTATGTATTGCTAAGCACATAGTTCTTTTCAATACACTCTAAAATGCTTATTTTCTCACCTTCTTGGCATATGCATCTAGCTTTTAATTTATTAAAGCTATAGGCTTTAGTCAGCGCACACTTTAAAAAAAAAAAAAAGAAAGAAAAAGAAAGAAACCCTTTGCCCTGAAAGCTCTTATTGGTAAAATTGATGTTAAAAGCCCCTTGAAGTCCCAACCCCTATGGTTTGGGAGTCTCAAAACCAACTTTCCCCTCAATGCAAAACCCCATATATCTATACTATTTTTTAAACAACTTTACTTCTCCCAGCCAATTTGCTCTGAAATCTCCTTTCTCAAATCCTTGACCCCTTGTCAAATCTAGCTACCAAAAAGCAAGAGCAAAACTAAATTTCTGTTTTTCAGTGTCTTTCCCAAGAGTTTCTGGCTTAGAACTCACATTGCCTGGTACCAAATATTTTGTTCCTGTAAAACCAGGGGCACCATGCTTTTAGCGTCCAGTATGTTTCACCACTGCGTATTACTAGTCACTAAACAACAGTAACACCCACTCGATGGACCTGAGTTTCGGCAAGTTCTGGGAGTTCCTGATGGACAGGGAAGCCTGGCGTGCTGTAGTCCATGGGGTCGCAAAGAGTCGGACATGACTGAGCAACTGAACTGAACTGAATTGAAACAAAAGCTACATGTTTTAGGGTTCTGATGCGTGTCTTAGGCAGTTGGGCTGCTATAACAAAATACTGGACTGGTTGGCTTGAAAATGACAGAAGCTTTCTCTCGCAGTGTTGGAGGATTGAAGTTTAAGATCAATGTGCCAGTGTGGTCAGGTTCTGCCCAGTGAGGCCCCTCCAGGCACAGACTTCTGACTCATTGTGTCTTCACATGCAGAGAAGGGAACGAGTACTCTCATTACACTTACAAGGGCACTAATCCCATTCATGAGGGCTCTACTCTCATGACGCCATCTCAGCCTAATTGTGTTCCCAGCCTCCTAAAGCTATGACATTGGAGAGTAAAGTTTCCTTCCTTTCTTTTTTTTTTTTTGGGGGGGGGGGTAGTTTTGCCTGGAGAATCCCAGGGACAGGGGAGCCTGGTGTGCTGCCATCTATGGGGTCACACAGAGTCGGACACGACTGAAGCGACGCAGCAGCAGCAGCAGTTTTAACATATGAATTTTGTAGGAGAGCACAGGCATTTAGTCCATAGCAATGGATGATATTCCACTTCTGGTAACAGTTGTGATACTGGTCAGGGTGATGACTATGCTATGGTTACAAATTAACTCTGCAAACCCAGCTTATTATCATAACAAACCTTTCTACCTTCTGTAATTTTTTTTCTATCATTCATTCAACACATCCAACAGAGGCGTCCATCACACATCTCTCCATGGCAGCAGTAGAAAATACACAGAGAACACACATCAGCCCTTCATATTTGACCAAACATGAGCTCATCACTTCTGCTCACATGTCTTCAGTCAGAACAGATTAGCGTGGGCTGGAAAACAGAAAGAGTATATGGAAATTCCATCAGTATCTCCACTGGCATCACACGTGTACAAGACACAGCCACATCTTTCAAATGACATGGGGCGCAGTTTAGACACTTATAGGGCCCGTCAGCTTTATATTTTTTTTCAGTAAAAATTGCTTGTTCACTATCAATTAAATGATACTGAAAATGTTACACAAGAAGATCACCAATAATAATGAAAAGCAAAAATTGTAGCAGCTGTCTGTCTCTATGATGTGGGTCTGCTTTTCAGGAGGTAGTTAACTTAATCATCAGAGTTTCTTATTCCTTATTCTTTACCCAAGTTTACAAAGCCTGTACTGACATTTCCCACATCACCTCCCACACAATTTTTTAGAGATAATATTCAAAACAACAACCAGTTCAGCATAGATACCAGCCAATGGGAACAGATGTGGCCTTGTCAGAATGAATGTTAGCTGTAAACAATTGCTGGGTTTATGTAATGTGTACCAGTCAATCTCATTGATCCTGGCTGTCCCTCCAAGAGTGATCAGCATTTTTCCACCTGCCACACATTAATCTCACCACCTTGCACTTGCACAAGCTGTCCATATCTGGAATTATGTTCTTTATCTAGAGAAACCCATTTGGGCACCTTTTAAACCTAGATTCTAATATGATTTATTTGGGGAAGATTCATTAATGCCTTCTCCCAACTCTTAGCTTTCTTCTCCTGTGTTTTCCTGAGTGCTTTATCCACATTATATTAACCATTATACTACATTTACCATTTCTTATATTAACATGTTGTCACCTTCACTGGACTTTGAGTTCCTCAAAAAATAATAATAGGGATAGCTTATATTTATGGAGTATGTGCTACGTATCAGGTACTATCCTAAATACTTTATATCCATTCATAAATTTAGTCCTGAATAGAACTCTACAGCTATCTCCATTTGCAGATGAGGAAATTAAACTATAGTGCAGTAAACTGACCTGTCCAAGTTAATTTTGTCCTCCCAAGGATTCAGCACAGCCCTGCACACACAAGGCTCTTGAATTAATGGGAGGATTTCTCTAGCCTTTACACTTGTGCTGCCTTTCCCCTCATTTGTCATGTGAACCCTTACATTCCATTATCATGTCTCTTTCTTTAAGACCTCGCCTGACAATTCTGACCCACCCAGAACTTCCCATCCAAGGAACCCTTGCTACAAGTCATATCCCTAATATTCAATTTGCTTCCATTACTCTTGCTTTCATCTTATATTCTGGATTTCCCAGTTAAACTTTTAGTTCAGATACCTTGTCTTCTGTATATTTGAAAGATTGCTTGGCACAGAACTCAGTAGAAACCAGGGGTCTCACACGGTGCTTATTACTGAAGAAACTGGAATTTCTGCCATCTTTGTTTGGGGTAGAACCAACAGTAAATATCTCATTTTCCTGGTGGCTCAGATGGTAAAGAATCTGCCTGCGATACAGGAGATCTGGGTTTGATCCCTGAGTTGGGAAGATACCCTGGAGAAGGGAATGGCTACCCACTCTAGTATACTTGCCTGGATAATTCCATGGATAGAGGAACCTGGTGGGCTACAGTCCATGGGGTCACAAAGAGTCAGACACGACTGAGTGACTACCATTTTCACTTTTTTCCCTTGTGCAGGACTCATGGTCATAGTGGATTTTGTATAAACTGGGTAATTTATGGTAATGGGCTTCATGCCTTTCCTTGTTCCTCCCCCATCTCACTGAAAGTCATATTGGGGGTGGTTGCCTGAACCTCCCACTGAGGGGCACCAGGTATACACTCATAATCACTGTTTGACATGCTTTCAGGAAAACTCTGGAAAACCTCTAATCCTTTGAATTTCAAAATTGAATGCTGAGAATGGTTATATAAATCAATATTAGGTGCAATCTGTAAGAAAAACAAATCTACGGACTGTGGCTTAAAAAATAGAACTATATGGTTTCCTTGACATTTACACATTTTGAATATGAATCAGTCCTGAAATTATAGCATGATCCTCCATGGTACCATGGACTCAAGATTCTTCTGTTTTGTTGTATACAGATGCCATTCACAAGGGAACTATGGGAACTCCCAATTTTCCTGTCATGTTCCAGCTAGCAGGCAAGAAGACAAGTCAAAAGACACTCTGGGCATGGATGTATACTGCCTTCAATTACATCTCAAGGGCAGAATTTAGTTACATGGTCATCTAGCCACCAGGGAGGCTGGGAAATGTAGTCTTTATCCAGGAAGTGATTTCTAGCTAAATTAAAATTAAAATTCTATTACCAAAGAAGAAGGTGAAAACAGATAGTAGAGGGAAACCAGTAGGTTTTTTTTCTTTCTTTTTTTTTTTTTTTTGTTTTTTACAATGGCTTCTCTTGTTGCAGAGCACGGACTCAGTAGTTGGGGCACATGGGCTTCGTTGCCCCAAGGCATGTGTGCTTCCCAGGTGGCATAGTGGTAAAGAATCCACCTGCTAATGTAGGAGACACAGGTTCAATCCCTGGGTTGGGAAGATACCTTGGAGAAGGAATGGCAGCTCACTGTAGCATTCTGGCCTAGATAATTCTATGGACAGAGGAGTCTGGCAAGCTATAGTCCATGGGGTACCAAAGAGTCAGACATGACTGCTCATGCACTAACGAACCTGTGGGATCTTTCCAAACCAGGGATCTAACCCATGTCCCCTGCATTGGCAGGTGAATTCTTAACCACTAGATCACAGGGAAGTCCCCAGTATGGTTTTGATACAGGAGGAATAGCACCTCTCTTTGGAAGGCAATGCACCCCACCCCATCCTGGAAAGTCCCTGGGGGGGGGACCTTGTGGGGCCCCGCCCAAGGGGTTGCTGAAAGTCGGACATGACTGAGCGACTTCACTTTCACTTTCCACTTTCTGCATTGTATGTGGACCCCCCGGAGGGGGGGGGGGGGGGGGGGGGGGGGCTCCTGGGGGGGCAAAAGGAAAAAACAAAGCAGCAGTGTCTCATAGCCATCTGGTATGTGGAGCCAAAAATGTGATTAAAGTGGAATAGAGCTTCAGTTCAGTACAGTTCAGTTGCTTAGTCGTGTCTGACTCTTTGTGACCTGGTGGACTGCAACATGCCAGGCCCCCCTGTCCATTACCAACTCCCAGAGTTCACTCAGACTCATGTCCATCGAGTCAGTGATGCCATCCAGCCATCTCATCCTCTGTCTTCCCCTTCTCCTCCTGCCTTCAATCTTTCCCAGCATCAGGGTCTTCTCCAATGAGTCAGCTCTTTGCATCAGGTGGCCAAAGTATTGGAGTTTCAGCTTCAACATCAGTCCTTCCAATGAACACTCAGGACTGATCTCCTTTAGGATGGACTGGTTGGATCTCCTTGCAGTCCAAGGGGCTCTCAAGAGTTTTCTCCAACACCACAGTTCAAAAGCATCAATTCTTCGATGCTCAGCTTTCTTTATAGTCCAACTCTCACATCCATAAACAACTACTGGAAAACCCATAGTCTTGACTAGACAGATCTTTGTTGGCAAAGTAATGTCTCTGCTTTTTAATATGTTGCCTAGGTTGGTCATAACTTTTCTTCCAAGGAGGAGGCATCTTTTAATTTCATGGCTGCAGTTCATCTTTGCTTCACTTCAAAAGAAGACATGGGGAAATATGATATTTTAGTGAACAGTTTAAAAAATCAAATTTCTAACTAGATTGGTTATTTCTTACATAATTGATAAATCAACTTGAATTAACACCCTAGTTCTTTAACCATTAGAATGTATTCTGCTATGCCATACTCTCATGACCAGAATCATCTTTTATTTATTTTAGTGGAACGAGTAAATGTGTCTACTGTCTTGAGTTTCACAGTGAAACTTGTTTCATTATATTGAACTGTGGGGATGATTATTTATTTACCATATGTTACAGCCTCAGTCTGTGCTTTTAATAATGTCTCCAGGGCAAATATTCTTTTCTTCCAAAGCAAAAATTAGCACTTAAATGCCACTACATATGTCCTCTCAGATGCCTCTATGGACAGCACATTCAGAATCAGGCAGACCCTAATCATTGACTTGTGAGGAACATGTGCATAAAACTTTATCAATCACTTCTCCATCCCAGCAGGGCAGATGGCTTTTAACACCATTCTCCCCACGGCCCAGGAAGCAGTACTGAGGGCGGGTCCCTGGGTTTCATACAGACAAGAGGCAAATATAGTCTCACAATGGAAATCGATCAGCTGGTCTCCTCCTACGCTTATGCGAAAGATTTAGACTGCACTCACACACTGCTAGAGGTACGAGAATCCATCACAAAGACACATTCCAGAAGATTTCACAAGCATCTTTAATATGCTTCTGCTCTGGCAGAAACCCTTCCTTGTTTGTCAGGCACTGTGCTAAGTAGCTAAAACACATTATCCTAAGTCATTACAAAATGTTAAAAGAGAGGCATTGTTACTTATCTTCTACAGGTTAAGAAATGATGCCTCAGAAGTGCCTCAGGGAGTGGGTTACCATGCCCTCCTCCAGGGGATCTTCCTGACCCAGGGATGGAACCAGAGTCTCCTATATCTCCTGCATTGGCAGGTGGGTTCTTTATCATTAGTGTGACCTGGGAAAACCCAACTGATTATATAACTGAATCCTTTCCTGTTAAATTAATTCTCAACTTCTTTTGCACACAAATCTGTCACTACATGTGAAATCATGATTGTTCTTCTTTTATGGGACTTAGCTCTTTATTACTACTTATGTAAATAGTATTTAGGATCATTATATGTACTATTTAGTATTTGTTTTTTATTGATTTATTTTTAAAAATTAGTTTTTCACTTTTCTAAAAAAATATTTATTTGTCTGCACCGGGTCTTAGCTGTGGGTCTTAGTTGCATAATGAAGATCTTCCATCTTCATTATGACACACAGATCTTTAGTTGCAACATGCCAACTCGTTGCAACATGTGGGATCTAGTTCCCAGACCAGGGATTGAACTCATGCCCCCTACATTGGAATGTAACAATCTTAGCTACTGAACCGTCATGCAAGTCTCTAGTATTTGTTTTTAAAAAGCTACATATGTCAGTGGAAAGAAATATGTTGGTCTGAAACTTACAGTAAAAGCATAGGATTAATGTATTTGAAAGAGCAAAGAGACATGCCACAGAGTATGTTAATAATGATCAACTGATGAACTAGAGATGGTGAGAAGTAAAATGTTGTTTATTATTTAGTCACTCAGTCATGACCAACTCTTTGTGACCCCAGGGTCTGTAGCCCAGTTGGCTCCTCTGTCCATGGAATTTTCCAGGCAAGAATGCTGGATTGGGTTGCTAGTACCTTATCCAGGAGATCTTCCCAAATCCAGGGATTGAACTGTGCCTGTTGCATTGGGCAGATGGATTCTTTACCACTGTGTCACCTGGGAAGCAAAATACACTTTTATAATTTCCATATATTCTATGGTGAGCATGTGTGAATTAATAATTGGAGAAATTAAAAGCATCATTTAAAAAAGACAAGGACTTAGAAGTAAATTTATTACAGACATACAAGCATTTATGAAAGCTTTTGGAATTTCAGTGTCACATAAAAATTTGGAGGGGCTCTCAACCATTGTTGAGCAGGCACTTTGCTCATTAGCTTCATAGTTTTTCTGACCACTTTGTTGACTTCCAAGGTCTTTCCCATTCCACTGGAGAGAACATAGAGAATAGGGAAGTCTAAGAAGTTAGGATGTGTGACTGTATCTACATAGCCACTTAACCAGCCGAAAGGGGAATGAATCATCCATCTTGCTATGACAGAATTAGGGAGAATGAATCCTGTATCCAAAAATCAGAGTGGAGGAAGGCAGAGGTTTGGGAATTACTGATGATCCTTGTCAGGGGTCCCAGCAAAAAAAAAAAAAAAAAAGTGAGTTAGGTCATCTCAAAATGAAATGGATGGGGAGCCCTTGCCTAGGGAACCAGACACAGAGTAGAATGCACCAGATATGTGTTTTACTGAGAGCTCATGGTGCTAGACTGTTTTCCTTCTAGACCTCTGTGCAAGGTTACTGGGGTTAGTTTCCAGACTTGTGTGACTTAGGATAAGTCATTTCACCTTCTAGGCCTCTTCCCTTTATTTTGAAAATGATCACTCAGATCCACCCGTAAGGTCCTTTCCAAACATATTAATTCGACCACTGTTTCATCTCCAGAAGCTTCTTTCCCACCCACTTCATTGAGGAATGTTTTCTCTGATGGGAAAGCACTCTCCTCTGGAGAAACCCTCTATGTCACATCCCTTATTCTGACCAAGCTACATCCCTTCCAAGTTCAATTAAAAAATGTGAACCTCATCTACTGAAATCATTTTTTTTTTCTTTTTAAATAAATTTATTTATTTTTAATTGAAGGGTAACTGCTTTAAAGTATTGTGTTGGTTTCTGCCAAACATCAGCATGCATCAGCCATAGGTATACCCATGTCCCCTCCCTCCCTGAACCTCCCTCCCACCTCCTTGAGCACACACCCTCAAAATACTGAATTTCCCAAGAATGTTGAATTCCTGAATTGCTATAACTTACTGAAACATCATCCACAACTCGATGGTGGATGCAATGGCACCTCTGTCTGGTGACAGAGGTGGCGTGTTTCGACAGAAGGTGTCCTGGTTCTATAATGCCGGAGAGGGTATCTGAGCGGCGGGTGGGTGGGTGCAGGGGCCCACTGCTCCTGGGACAATGCTTCAGGGCTTTTCTCAGTGGCTTGCACAGTGAAAAGAAACCTCTAGCATTTCATAGGATGAGACAGGAAGATAATTACGGTGACTGAAATAGCACAAGGCTGAGCTGACGATTGGGAAGATGGTGCCCATTCACAGTGAAAGAGAGGTAAAAGACACTAGCAAGAAAGAGAAAGCAGAGGGAGGCAGTTTCCTTGAAAGACCTGAAAATGAGCAGGAGGGAAGATAAAAGATCAGGGGCCCGCGCACAATAGCCTCCGAGCCCCCTAATTCTCTGCTCTGTATTCATCGCGGTCAACTCGGAGAGCCCTCAATGGGGCTTTACGCTGAGCCTCATTATCTGCTCAGAGATGGAGGGCGGCCCATGCAAATGAGCCCACAGCTAGGCTGTGAACACGCTGCAATTTGTCAGCACTGAGATAAACAAATGAAGGGCATGCTGCCTGTGGGAGGCTGCCCCCGGGAGCTTTCAGCGTATTTTGACACTTGTTGTGAGAATTATCTTCAAGGTCCCCACACTGGCTCCCTCCTTATCGTCTGAAGGGAGAAAAGGGGTCGCTAATTTACCTATGACTGAGATAGCTAGGGGTCTGAGGGCACCTCTGCTTTCATCCACTGGTACTTCGGTCCTGGATTAATGTCCTTCTCATTAGGCTCAGCTTTCTTTTCTGTCTGCTGCTTGCTCAGCCTTTAGGAGGAGGGAAATTTTAAGCCTCTGGGAGTGGTTTAGGGGAGAAAACACACACACAAACACATACACAAACAGCAAAAAAAACTTTAGTAAAGTGATGTTTGTGGCCAACCATTGGAATGTGGAATCATTCTCACGCCAAGACGCGGGTGAAGGAAAGAACTCCTGTTTTCCAGAGAGTGTGGCTTTGATTCTCCTAGTAGCATTGTCTTGTTGATTAAAGGAAAATAAAATGGTCCCATGTTAATTGTTGGGAATTTATAGGCTGTGCCCCTTCTGTCAGCTGGAAGGGCTAGCCAGTCAAAGCCAGGCGGAGAGTAGGAACAAAGCTGCCTTTGGTGATCTAGTCTATTCTCCAGTTTCTTAAAGGACTTTTAATGATGCTCTGGTGACAGCACATTAGAAATCAGATCAAATCAATTGTAGCACATTTTCAAAAGCGAGATTACACCACAAAAGGGTCGCCAGCCCTCCCTGAGCACGCCCGGCCACGAGGCCGCAGCCGAAGCTTATCCGCAGCTGTCGCCCGGCCTAAAGCTGTCAGGCCCATCCCCGCCAGCCCGCCGGGAACCCAGCCCGGTGGCAGGGGTGCCGCATCCCTCTCAGTCCCTCCCACAGAACAAGAGTCACTAAAACCTCATTTGTGCCTCTTGGCCACTGAGGCCCCCACACAAACCTTTCTGTTCTTTGAAGCAGAGTGATGTGGACTTAATTAAGTGTGGTAACTTGCGTGTGGGGCTGTATTGATGGCGGAAATGGGGTACAGATGTTGTGTGAAATGTTGGTGAATTACTCTTGTGAAGAATACAGATCAGGGTGAGTGCCCATTATCTGGGGCCAAAAGGAGTTCCTGGGCACTCAATTACCGCCTGCTTTGTTACCCCAGCGCACCAGATGGTTCCAACACTGAAGAGTTTTCTATTATCATAACATTTTTCCAGAGCGCCTTTTCTTCTCTGCCAATGCACCATAAGATGATTACCTTCTCAGGGAGAGCTGATTGTTGGGAATGGGCTGGGGGTCAGGCCCCGAGTCTGAGAGGAGGAGCAGAGACGGGGCAGAGGGCAGCATGCTCAGCTCCGGGTGGACGGCTGTGCTTCAGGCCGGCCCACAATAGCTCGGGCCCCTCCTCCGCGAACCCGCCACTCCCCTTCTGCTCCCAAAGCCAGAAGACGCACTGCTGTGTGTGACCGGCTGCTCTGCCTTCTGTCCAAGCATTTCCAGCCAAGTGAGCAGTTTTTCTCATAAGGGACACGGTGGCCCTCAATTGGATTCATTCCTGCTCACTGACACCAGGGAGGCGTCAGGTGAGGACAAAAGTAAAGGAGCTTGTGAATATAAGGGCTAGTCATTAACTCGGGGCACCCAACTCTATCATCCGCCCACCCAGCCCCAGGTCCCGCGAAGCGGGGAAAAGAAACAACCCTGTGGTAAATAAATAAATAAACCTCCACACTGTGACGAGCTCTGAATAAGCAAGGCCAGACCTGAGACTCACAGAACTTGCAAGTTTGGAAGGATTCCAGGGCCTGAAGAATTTTCCTGATGAAAGAAAGACAAAATGGAGACTGGGTGAAATCACCCAGCGATGGAGGCTGCTGTTTGTCCTGGCTGGATCACCACTGGGAAACAGGGAATTTCAGGTGATGCTTCTAGACTCGGATTCCAAATCAGTGGACTCCAGAACTCATATGGGGAACAGGAGATGAGCACTTCTTCCCTCACCAGGCTGTGCCCAAGACTCCCACTGTCTCTCTACCATTCCTTGCAAAATGCCCCTTCATTCTGCAGAGTTCTACTCTGGAGAGGTTTCATATTTATGCTGAAAGGGCAAAGGACCCTCCAGACCTTTCCTCTGAAGTGAGCTGTTGTTATGGTTGCATCTGTTTGCTAAACATCATGATGGTGTTATGAGGAGTAATGCCTTTATGACTTTCCTTTCTCAAGACAAAAGCACAGCCCTAGTGGTATCTGCTTGAAACCCAATCATATGGTTTCCAAGCCTGGCACCCACATCCTACTTTGGGGTTAACCAAATAAAACTGTATTTTGGTTTGGTGCTGCTAGCACAAGGAATGATATCTAGTTCAGAGTTTATGTTTATTTAAACTGCGGCCACCATGAGACGCACGTCCATTTTCCGTGACTGAACAAAAGCCTCCCCTTCCTCCCCTCTTCCTTCCAAAAGGAACATTGCTCCCTGTCATCCTTATAAGTGTTCTCCTATTTACAGCTAAGAGCTCCAAGATGGCATTGGCTCATCAAAAGAGAAATCGAAATCACGTCGAATTGTAGCCTAGAAAGTCAACACTGAGCACCGAAAGGCTACTTATTATTCACAAACACATAAAGCCACTGACATGTACTGTGTAGATCCAGTTTCAACCTTGTCTTTACTTTAATAAATGAAACAAGTTGTTCCAGCAAATAAACAATCAAAGGGTGATAATGTCTTGTTTCCTAAGCATGAGGCAGAAATTTCCATTTTTCTGTAACAACCACCACCATCAATCAAAAAGAACTCAACAGAAATCTCTAAACCTGACTTTGGCTGCAACTAGAAAAGAATGTATATACATGCTCTTAGACCCAATTACTATACTTTCATAATCAAGCACTTCTTTCACTTAATTCCAAAGAGCTGTCTAAATAGCTCTGAATATCTTTTTGTGACACATATCCAATCACCTCATGTAATCTACCAAAATTGGGAGAAGTCAGCCCAAAAGAGAAAAAAAATGAAAGAGAATTAACGATTATGGATATTTATTCAATGTAACTTATAATCTTCTACGTCAATATAAAAATACATTATAGCCTTCTCAAACAGCTGAAGCAACGTATTGTATATTGCCATATCATCTGGTGAAGGGTTAAATTACTTCACCTCTTGCACTTTTAGATGCAAATCAGGTTTTCATTTCTGTAATAGAAAATTGTTCATGCATTTTTACATCACTCCGTTTTCTTGACTAGTATTTAAAATCAAAATGGTAACGGCCAATGTTTTTTTTAGAAATAACATCCCAAGCAGCATGCCTAAACATTACATTGCATATGGAAATTTAAAAAAATCGAATTAAGAAAAAAGATACAGACTTCCCTGGCGGTGCAATGCTGGGAGTGTGGGTTCAATTCCTGGTTGGGGAGCTAAGACACCACACGCCTTGCTGCCGAAACACTGAACCATAAAACAGCAGTGTTGGAACAAATTCAGTGAAGACTTAAAAAAAAAAAAAATGATTATACTGGCCACCACTGTGAGATGAATTTTTGAGATGGCAGCTTGCTGCTGCTGCTGCTGCTGTCACTTCAGTCGTGTCCCTCCGTGACCCCATGCGTCCCCCCCCCCCCCCCCCCGGATCTCCAGGCAAGAAACTGGAGTGGGTTGCCTTCCTTCTCCATGCGGCCGCGGGACTGCAGCCACCAGGCTCCTCCATCCATGGGATTTTCCAGGCAGAGTACTGGGTGGGGTGCCATGCCTTCTCCGGATGGCAGCTTGAGATACAAGCAGTTCTGTTCTCTCTCATCACTATAATCTTTACTGTATATAAAGTAAGACATTTTCAAAACGTAGTGAGAGAAGAATGCTCTGAACTCCTGGACAAGTCTATGACTTACACTTTTCAGCAAATGATTCCTACCTTAGGTACCATCCCTTTTTATTTTCTAAATTTAGTAATAGGTGGAACAGAGAACTGTTTGCTGCTAACACAGGCTTAGAGCAGAAATCCTGGGACTTAGAATTGTAACAAAGACATGATGTAACAATAGGTCAGAGAAGACTTGTGGTAGGGGCTGCAAGGCTGAAAAGACTACGATGAAGTCAACTGAGAATTCTCAAAGACACCGCCTACATCTTAAATGTTTGAGCTATTTATCATTCAAGGGAAAAAAGGTATCTCCATACCTTCGGTGAGAAATCACATTGTTTTTCAGTAATATCCACTCTGCTTCTCTCAGTTTCAGGAGAATAATTCAGTTCCTTGCTCTGCTTTTTGTTGTTTTTATTACTTATCGATTTGACTGCTGCCTCTCCGGTCCGTCTTCGCCCCAGGCCCACCGCTTCCCTGTCCCTGGTTCCCGCGCCGGCCCCGTCGCTGCTGGCCCGGCTCCTCCATCCATGGGGTTTTCCGGCAGTACTGGGGTGGGGTGCCATTGCCTTCCCCCAATTTGACTGCATCAGGTCTTAATTGGGTCATGTGGGATCTTTTGGTGCAGCACAAGGACTATCCATGGCGTCACAAAGGGTCAGACATAACTGAGCGACTAAGCTCAGCACAGCACAAGGACTCTCTAGTTCTGGTGCATGGCCTCAGTAGTTTCGACCCTCGGGCTTAGTTGCTCCGGGGCATTTGGGAATCTTAGTTCCCCAACCAGTGATTGAACCCATATCCCTTGTCTTGCAAGGCAGATTCTTTTTTTTTTTTTTTTTTTTGTCTGATTGATTTTAATGAGTGGAACCAGGACTAATGAGAAGAAGATACAGAAAATGAGATGACTTCATGAGAAGAAAACTTTGCCATTCCTCCATAATTTTCTTTTGTTTGTCTAGAAGATTCACAACTATCCTCTTTTCTGAAAGCAACCATCTTTCATCCGTCTGTCTGGCAAGCTGCTACTTTTCTTTGAAGATTTAATTTGTTCACCTCTACAAAACTTTCCCTGACCTTTTTTTTTTTTTTAAAAAATTAAATTTTATTTTGCTTAACTTTACAATTTGTATTGCTTTTGCCATACATCGAGATGGATCCGCCACCAGTATACACGTGCTCCCCATCCTGAACCCTCCTCCCCCCTCCCTCCCCATACCATCCCTCTGGGTCGTCCCAGTGCACCAGCCCCAGGCATCCATTATCCGGCATCGTACCTGGACTGGCGACTCGTTTCAGATGATATTATACATATTTCAATGCTATTCTCCCAAATCATCCCACCCTCTGCCGGTCCCAGAGTCCAAAAGTCTGTTCTATACATCAGTGTCTCCTTTGCTGTCTCAGTAAACAGGGTTATTGTCACCATCTTTCTAAATTCCATATATATGCATTAGTATACTGTATTTGTGTTTTTCTTTCTGCCTTACTTCACTCTGTATAATAGGCTCCAGTTCCATCTACCTCATTAGAACTGATTCAAATGTATTCTTTTTAATGGCAGATTCTTTACTGCAGATTCTTTACCAGGAAAGTCTCTTCCTTGCTCCACTGATGCTGGTTTTGCCCTGTGCTTTATTTTGTGACTTCCCTGGTGGCTCAGATAGTAAAACATCTGCCTACAATGCAGGGGCCCAGGTTCGATCCCTGGGTTGGGAAGATCCCCTGGAGAAGGAAATGGCAACCCACTCCTCCAGGACTCTTGCCTGGAGAATCCCATGGACAGAGAAGCCTGATAGCCTACAGTCCATGGGGCTGCAGAGTTGGACACGACTGAATGACTTCACTTTCACTTACTTTTGTGACTTACTTTGGGCCATGATATTACCACATGAGTCACAACAAAGGCTTTGAAACATACATACATATTTCCCCTTGTTTACAGATGCCTCTCCCAACATCACAAGAAGTACATGCCCAGCTTGCTTGCTAGACCCCGAAAGAGAAGGAACAGAGCTGGACTGCACTTGCCAAACCCAGTCTCAATCAGTCAACTCCCAGCCCATCCAAGTTGTGTGAACAAGCCAAACCATTATCAGTAGAGCTGCCCTGCTGAGCTCAGCCAACCTGCAGGCATCCGAGCAACAGTGCTTATTTTTATAGGGCCTTAAGATTTTGTGGCTATTTGTCACACAGCTTATGCTAGCAATAAGATGTGTCTGCTTGGAAGTGATCTTATTATTACGCTGAATACTTAAGTGCTGTTGTTGTCAATCGTAGCTTAACAGATTCCGATTTCATTCAGCTGATTGATCTATTTAGAACCAAACCACCAGTATTTTTAAAAAATCCTCAAGTTGTTCTAATGCACAGCCAGAGTTGGGAGTCATTGACACATATGAAGACGTGATTATCTATCTATTTATGTCGATGTATATGTGAATGTGTGTGTATGTAAAAGGGGGCATCGCTGGCAGTGGGCTGGTCCTGAGAACAAAGGCAGAACCTATGACTCTGATACATTTATGGGAAGAAGGTAATATATATTACTTCGCAGAGAAGATTTCAAACTTGGAACATTGTACATTATGTCAGTGGGCCCCAGTCTTTTCAGCACCAGGGACGGTTTCATGGAATACAATTTTTTTCTCAGATGGGGTGGACTGGATGGTTTCAGAATGATTCAAGCAAATTACATATACTGTGCACTTTATTATTATTATATCAGCTCCACCTCAGGTCCTGGAGGTTGGGGACACTTGCATTATGTGGAGAACTTTTAAAAATGCAGAATTCTAGAGTCTTCCTGCAGAGATTCTGATTTAACTGGTCTTCATTGTAACATCAATTTTTTAAAAAGTTCCACAAGTGATTGTAATGTGAATCCAGGAGTGAGAGCTATTGGTGGAGCAAATAGCATTCAGGGTTAGTAAGAAGTGAGACCCATTCTCAAGGGCTGTGATTTCAAAGTGAGACTTGGGTGCTCAAGCAGGCCAAACACATTCATATGTGTCAATGACTCCCAACTCTGGCTGTGCATTACAACAACTTGAGGATTTTTTAAAAATACTGGTGGTTTGGTTCTAAATAGATCAATCAGCTGAATGAAATCGGAATCTGTTAAGCTACAATTGACAACGACAGCACTTAAGTATTCAGCGTAATGCCAAAAGACATGGCATTCATATTGGTGAAGAGGGCTAGACAACTCACCTTTTGTTCTTGGGGCATGAATTGATATGTGATAGCAAGAAAGCACAGCACTTAGTGAGAACGGAAGCATAAAGTCAGGCTCAGTAAAGGCACAAAATGTACTTGAGGCTCTGAGTTACTGACCCGAGGCATTTTATTTTGCTAACTTTGCTGAAAAGGGGACTGCTCTAAGAGTTTGAGTCCAGGTTGAAATGATTAAGACAAAGGTTAGGCCAAGAAGGGTAACCATCCAGCTACAGAAGCCAATTTGGTGGCACCCATGAGTCAATGGAGGAGATGAGACTGAAAAGCTCCCTGGGGACACACACAGAGTGAAATATACAACCCAGCCTACACAGCTCTGTCAGCAGGGCAGATTTTTGTTTTTAGAACTTGGGAATCTAGAACTTTGTGTACTATCTCTTGGTTTTAAAATACTGGCAACAACAAAAAAACCTTAAATATTGCACAAGTTGGGAGACAGGGAGGTTGAGGGTGACGTTGACACATACACATGGTTGATAATGTGTATAAAATGGACAGCTAACAACAGCATACAGTATAGCACGGGGAACTCTACTTAAACCTCGGTGGTTACTTGATAGGGAAGGAAGTCCAAAATCTATGGGATATATGTACATATACGACTGATTCACTTTGCTGTACAGTAGAAAGCAACAATGTTGTAAAGCAACAATACTCCAATAAAAATTAATTTTAAAAAATGAGCAAAAAAGATGTTCTTGAAATAGATTTGGACTACCAGATCATCATTTATGATCTCAAGGTTCCATGTTTCCAACTTTCAATGTAAGTTTGATTTCAGCCATGCACTCTCATCCCAGTGGCACAGCAGATCAGAAGCAAAAACACCAAGTGAAGGGGCATTGAGAGAGGCCAGTGTTAGGGCTTGAATAAGTCTTGTGTCCTGCCAGAATCTGTGCAATATTAGGGACTTCTAGGAAAAGCTTTCAAGACATGTAGTTCTAAAGGAGAGAAAGATTGTAGTCTGAGTTTAGTCCTGACACAGGCTTCGCTGCCTCCCTACATTTGAAAAACATCTTCTGTGTACGGACACACTCTTATTTAACACACTGAGCTGTTTTTTTCTTCAAAACAAACAGCTCTGACCTATATTGGTTCTGAATGTTAGTTTCAGGTGTACAGAAAAGTGATATATACATATTTGTTCTTCTTCAGATTCTTCTCCGTTACAGATTACGAAAACATAGTGTGTATGTGTACATGCTTGCTCAGTTGCTTCAGTCGTGTCTGACTCTTTGAGACCTGCCAGACTCCTTTGCCTATGGGATTTTTCTGGCAAGAACACTGGAGTGAGTTGCCCTGCCCTCCTCCAGTGGATATTTCTTACCCCAGGGATTGACTCCGCATGACCCTATATTTTGTAGCCCAGATCAGAACTCATGGTCCACCAGTTTCTCGTATCATCTCTGAATGTAAGAAATAATTCAGGAGAGCTTGTCTGAAGGCCAACAATTGGGGATTCTGTGCTGGTTTTACAGGGAAGGCAGAGATTGTTTGAAACCAGGATGATGCAGCCATTTGTGTATATATTCATAGGGAGTACATATATTTGATACGAAGACTTTGTAGAAATTATGTTCTACATTTTCCTTTGTGAAATGCTTTTTCCCTTCGGTTTTAATATTGAGACTGACTTTGCTTAAAGTCCACACTCCTTCCTCTTTCGCTATCCTTCCCTTTTTCCCATCCATACCACTAACCAGTAGGTTTCCTGCTTTATGACTATAATTACTGCTTTTGGAGGAATAGAACCTTTTGAAAGAGAACATATTTTACCCAAGAAGATAAAGGATTTGTTGTTCCTGATAAAGAAAAGGATGTAAAAAGTTGGGGAAATCTTCTTTCAGTTCCCACGTACTCTGATACTTCATTCCTTATACATAGAGACACAACTGATTTGAGCCTCAGAGCAAATCTGGAGATTGGAGCCACTAACTCCAGGCTGCAACCATTGCTCAGGATTTTGTATTCTATTAAGGACCTGAAGGTAGGCACACATTGCAAATCTGACCTTTGACAAGAAGTTCAAAAGTAAATGGAGAAGGAAATGACAACCCATTTCAGTATTCTTGCCTGGAGAATTCCATGGACAGGGAGCCTGGCAAGCTACAGTCCATGGGGTCGCAAAAGAGTCAGACACCACTAAGCGACTATCACTCACTCAGAGGTAAGTACCACATTGCAATTCCATTTATTCCTTCAATCAACAATACTAGTGATAGTCCTATTGCATGGCAGGCACTGTGCCAGACAATAAACATATAATGGTGGGCAAACTAGATATGCACATTCCTTTCTTTATGGAATGTGCAGCCTATGAAGACAGCAAATGTCCGAGCCTATCAGCCATGTGGATACATATATCCCCTTTACTTTGGATTTCCTTCCCATGTAGGTCACCACAGAGCACTGAGAAGTGTTCCCTGTGCTACACAGTAGGTTCTCATTATTTATGTATTTTATACATAGTAGTGTATATATGGGGCTTCCCTGGTGGCTTAGTGGTAAAGAATCCGCCTGCAATGCAGGAGATTTGGGTTTGATCCCTGGGTTGGGAAGATCCCCGGGAGAAGGGAAAGGTTACCCACTCCAGTACTTGCCTAGAAAATTCCATGGGCAGAGCAGCCTGATGGGCTATATAGTCCATAGGGTCACTTAGGGTTAGACATGACTGAAGCAACTAGCAGCAGCAACAGCAGCAGTGTGCAGTCTCCCAGCCCATCTCAACCCACTTCCCTCTTATCTCCTTGGGACCCATACATTCATTCTCTGTATCTGTGTCTCTGTTTCTGCTTTGAAAATAAGTTCATCTATACCATTTTTCTAGATTCTACGTA
This sequence comes from Tragelaphus eurycerus, assembly GCA_935064755.1. Lineage (NCBI taxonomy): Eukaryota > Metazoa > Chordata > Mammalia > Artiodactyla > Bovidae > Tragelaphus > Tragelaphus eurycerus. Next base: position 256,067 of record CAKXYN010000289.1, on the reverse strand, counting down.
TATGTATTAATTCGCTTTTGCTTAAGAAACTAAAACAACTTTGTAAAGCAAGTATACTCCAAAAGAGAATGCAGATATTAAGAAATAATACAGAAACTAATAATAAATAATAGCAGGAAAAATATAAAATTACATTTGAGTTAAGTGGTAAAAGGAGAAGTGCTAAGAGATTTTATCCAGTCAGGCAAGAGTGGGAAAGTCTTACTGGAGATGGAACCATTGAACTGAGATCTGAGGGGTAAGTAAGAGTTAACGAGATAAGGAGGAGAAAGCACTTCCTGGAGGCTGGAATGCAGCGAGAAAGACCCTGTGATGAGAAGGAGCACTAGGGAAGAGACTGAAAGTACTACCGGAATGGCTGGCCAATATGGAGAGAGAATTCAGGATGCGCTATGAGGCCTGAGTGAGGAGTGGAGACCAGGAAGAGAAGGGCTCTGTGGGCTGTTGATGTGTGCTGTTTGCCCAAAGTATGAAGCCAGTGGTGATGGGTCTATTCTCTACTACCCTGAGGAGTCAGGGGGTGAGTTAGAAGGCATGTGGGTGGGCTCATTTGAAGGGGTTCGCAGTTTAACAGAGAAAATAAAAGGCTAGCCTAGAGTAATGGTCATAGTTTTGAAAAGAAATGAACACGTTGAAATTTATTAGCAAACAAAATTGGGTTTGGTTTGGAGATAGGATAAAGGAAAGAGAGGGCTCAAGGATGATTTGCATAATGGGATGAAAGTTGGTGTTTTGATCTGGGATGTAGAGAAAGATTAGATTATGGGATCATGAGCTTAGTTTGGAACTGGTTGAATTTAGAAGTTAACATTTAAGTGTACAGACTGGAGATTAGAGCCAATTCAAATAGTGGATAATTGAAGGAAGACACATAGCTCAGACTCTCTAAAAATACTATGGAATAGAGAAGAGACATGGGACTGTGTTTTGAAACAACCAACATGTAGTGAATAAATAAGAGATTTCCATACTGAAAGGGCAGAAAACGTTCCGTGAAGGTGGGAGGACAACTGCACCATGGAATGCTTTAGGAAGGTCATGTGCCAAGCAGGAAGGACCAGTCATTAGTATCAAACATTGCCGAGAAGAGATGGAAGATAATTTGGGATTAGTATTGGGTTTAGCAAGAAGGTCTTTGGGTTGCACTAATAAGAGCTATTTCAGAGGCATACTGGGGCCAAACACAAACTGGAATGGACTGGTAGTTATCTCTGTATGTTTCCCAGTCCTCCTTATTCTCATGCAAACACACGGGGAATCATTTAAAGCACATATGTCTAGTTTGGTTCTTCAGTAAATGGAGATTGGAACCAAAGATTGGTATCATTTGACGCAGGGTGGCCACAAGCCAGCCTTCAATGTTTGCTGAATTCCAACTGTACTCTGATTCCCCCTCCAACCACCCCTTCTCTGCACTGTGTTAGGATGCAATATTCACTTAAAAAAATTATTTTCATGTGGGAAATAAAGTGAAGGGGATAATATACTTGATTTCCTTTTCTCAAAGCCTAATTGTCTTAAAGTAACATTAAATCTTGGAATGCTAGCGTTAGCAAATGGCTACAGACAAGTATGTCTTCTTGGTTTGTTTATGTGCTTTTAAAAATATCTCACTTATCAAGGAGAAAGAGAGATAATTTGAATTTCTATTGAACACAGTCCAGGAAGTGAGTAAAATAAATAATACAAAAATTTGAAATGTCAGTATTAGAAACTGGTGAGTTATACAGGTAGGAACCTGATCCAATGCCCAATGCTATTATTTTCCAAATAATACCCAAAGCCTACAAATGTCTGCCTTTTTATAGATCTATTCATCTGAAAGGAAATGTTATTCAATACATGCACATTTAAACAATCAAAGTAATTTAAAGAAAATTGTTTGGTATTTTGAGCACTTTTGTTTCTTTTATATATTTTTATTAATAATTAGAGGATAATTGCTTTACAATGTTATGCTGATTTCTGCCATATATCAACATGAATCAGCCACAGGTATACATATGTTCCCTCTCTCTTGAAACTCCCTCCCACCTGCCACCCCCATTCTACCCCTCTAGGTTGTCATAGGACACCAGATTTGAGCTCCCTGTGTCAAAAAGAAAATTCAAACTGGCTATCATTACATATGCTAATGTACATGTTTCAATGCTACTCTCTCAATTTGCCCCGCCCTCTCCTTCCCCCACTGGTTCCACAAGTCTTTTCTGTATGTTTGTGTCTCTATTTCGGCCCTACAGGTAAGTTCATCGGTACCATTTTTTTCTAGACTCCATGTATATGCATTAATATACGATACTTGTTCTTCTCTTTCTGACTTGGTTCACTATGTATAACAGATGCTATTTCATCCACCTCTTTAGAAAAGACTCGAATGTTCCTTTTTATGGTTGAGTAATATTCCACTGTATACATGTACCACAACTTATTTATCCATTCATCTGTTAGTGGACATCTAGGTTGCTTCCATATCCTAGGTATTGTAAATAGTGCTGCAATGAACATTGGAACACAGGTGTCATTTTCAGTCATGGTTTTTTTCATGGTAAATGCCCAGTAGTGGAATTTCTGGGTCATATGGTAGTTTTATTCCTAATTTTTTAAGGAACTCCGTACTATTATCCACAGTGGTTGTTTCAATTTACATTCCCATCAAACAGTGCAAGAGGGTCCCCTTTTCTCCACACCCCCTCCAGCATTTATTGTTTGTAGATTTTTTGATGATGCATTCTGACTGGTGTGAAGTGATAACTCATTGTAATTTTGTTTTGCATTTCTCTAATGATGAGCAATGTTGAGCATCTTTTCATTTGTTTATTAGCCATCTGTGTGTCTTCTTTGGAGAAATGTCTGTTTGGGTTTTCTGCCCACTTTTTGATTGGATTATTTTGAGTACTTTTTTAAGAGAAAAATATTTTGTCTTTCTTTTTATATGTGGGAAGCATTATTTTGCCAAAAGCAGTTGAATCAAAATGACGAATTTTGATATTTTAAAAAGCGGTATACTTACAAGATTTCCAGTGGAATACAGATTTAGGAGAGAGCATGTGCTCATCATTGACATCTAATGTGATGGCAAAATAAAGGATGCTTGGAGAGACCCAACTAGGATCTATTCAGCTCACAGAATATCTTACCTTAGTGCATAAATCATAGGTCATTAACTATATTCAGCTAGCACATATTTTGAGCATCCTCATTGTCCACATTGTTCTAAGCATTTCACAACAGCAGTGAGACTATGGACAAACTCCTGTCTTCAATGAGTTTATATTATCATAGAGAAGACAAATAGTAAATAAATGTATAGTGCTAATGAAAGGAAGGGAGAAATTTTACAAAGAAAACTAAAGTCCATGGAAGAAAGAAGAATAATGGTGATTGTGCTTGAACATAGGTTAGTAAAAGAGGCACCCTTTGTGGAAATTAAGCAGAGATCTGAAAAACATGAAGGCACAAGTTTTTATAATTATGAGAGCAAAGAGCATTTTATATGTAAAGTACAAAGCTCTGGAGCAGCCATGGTGAGTTCCCCCCGGGCACAGCCCTGCCAGCTCCACATTCTCCCGGGCCTTGAGGTCAGAGAATGGGTTTACACCAGTGCCTTCCTGAAGATGCGCTCATTAGCCATGACATCCAAAAGCAGAAAAATCTGCTTTCTATTAATGTGTCGTCTTGGTGAGTTTAGCTTGCAAATTTTCTGTGGTTTCATTAAACTGAACCAGAAGGAATCTCTGAATAGATCTATTGCTTTGGGAAACTGCATTAAAAGCCAGTTTGCAAGCCTGGCTCCTTGGGGTATAGCCAACCTCCCCAGCTCACCTCTGGGGAGACTGACTCTGTTTGCTTTCCTTACTGAAGGTGGACCTAGGAACATGCTATTTCCAGAGGCACTCTGGTGTGGTTCAACCCCGGGGCACAAGTAGTCCAGCCAGGTGGACCACAGTGCACATATTATCTCATCAAACCCAAAGGGTTCAATTAAAGTCATTATATACAAGGCAAGGGCAAAACAAGATTTTTGGCTTTTGAACCTCTGCACCTCAGGGATGGTTTGCCTTTTCCTGGATGGATTCATTATGCCTGGTGGTAAAGCTATGCGAGGAAGGGGTAGTCTTTTTTGGATTTAAACTTTGGAGAAGGAACCTTATGGGTCACGTTGGATTAAAACTGCCTGCATCCTCATTGCAGGGGAAGATGAAGAAGCATCCTCTCAATACAACTTTATTGCTCTTGTTCTAAAGACCCATCTGCTTGCCCCACATCCACTTTGTGCCCAGTGTCATGTTGTGTGTGGTCCACACATTATTTAAAAGGAAAAAAAATTTGCTCCTCATGATTATAAAATTGAGGGAACGCACATCAAATCTGCATTTCTGCATGCTCTTGAAAAAGCTCTAGCTGTAACAGACCACAATCCCTTATGGCAACAATTGGCTAGAACTTAAGGGCTGATTTCAGCACATGGGGCACATGCTGTCTCTTGCACCCCCCGTTCTCACCACTCCCTATTTTTTATCTCACCTGCTCACATACATCACTTAGTTTTGTTTCCTGCTTGGCCTCTGTAGGCATTGGTTCTTATGAGTCCTCCTGTCATCCTTGATCTCATTCTTGGCTTCCAGCTCCTTTCCCCCAACACTGCAAACGGCAGAGGGGATGACAACATCCTCTCACACACATCCTGTGGCCACTACAATCTGGTACCTTAAGCAAAAGTGAGGCAAAGGCTTCCCTTGTTCCTCATCCTAACCCTGTAGTCATTGGATGGAACAAAGATACCATAAAAATAAAATGATGACTGTGTGAAAGCAATTAGCCACTCGTGGGAGAAAATGTAAGATCGTGCGTGTCTTAGATAGGAAACAAACTATTCTAGAGGACAGCACACGTGGGGCTTTCTCAATATTTGAGCGTCTAAAAGTAGGAGCTGGGGACCTTCCCTGGTTGTCCAGCGATTAAGAATCCTCCTTCCAATGTAGGTGACAAGCTTGATCATTGGTCAGGGAACTAGGATCCCATATGCTGGGGGCTACTAACCCCATTCGCCACAACTAGAGAGAACCCCGCATGCTCAACCAAAAAATCAATCAACTAAGAAAGTAAAAGAATGCTGAAAAAAAAAGAGAAGGAGCTGGGTTTCTTGATAGTGGATTTTCAAGCTATTTTGCCAAAGAAAGTTTCAAACACAGCATCAGCCACCTATGACCCCCACAGACTGTAAGCTCTTGAGGGCAAACCCAAAGCCTTCAATTACAGTCATTATATGCAGGGTAAGGGCAGGACAAGATATTTGGCTTTTGGACATTTGCACCTCAGGGATGGTTTACCCTTCCCGCCACAGATTCATTGGGACTGGTGATAAAGCTATGGTTTGCCCAGTGGTATGTCCATGGCCCCTGGGAGACCTTCGGTAGACAGGTCTGTGGGGGAATGGAAGACCCAGGGGCATCGTGAGTGAGCTCTCCCAGCAGAGCAGGTTCCCACCCAAGGCAGCTTCGAGGGCCCCCGAATGACTGAGTCACCGCCACCCCTTCCTACGTCCTGAGTGGCTACAGAAATTCCACCGGGTTGAAGTTGTTTGAAATGATTATGGCCACAGAGGAAGAAAGATTTTATAAAGGAGGCCAACAATTCATGCATCAAAACACCCCCCCCCCCGCCCCCCATCCTTGTCTGGCCTTGAAACATATTCCTTTAATTAGTTACTCCGGCATTTGTTTCCTAAGGCTGATGAACAGCTGGGTTGTACTAGAAGTTACACAAAGAGCTGAGCTTAGGAATATGTTTTAGTATCCGCTACTTCATCTAAGAGCTCTAGGGCATATTTCAAACATCTTATTAGAGGACTGCCTGTGTGGTGACTGCCTGTGACCTTCCCTTTGGAAGTGGCCAGCACCGACTGGAACTCATCTGCTCCTTTCTGAGCAGGACAGAGGCTGGGAGGATGCCAGGGAGATGTGAACAAGATCGTGATGTGGGGCACCCTTTGAAGAATACCTTTGAAGTTTCTTTGAAAAATCGAATTTGGGACAGAAAGTTTTCTTCCTGCATTTCCTCCTTTCCACAATTTAGGCAAGTAGCTACACTGTATAGTTAAGTTGCCTGGAAAGGTTTTGGCAGGCTGAAAGCAGAATCTGCAGGTTGATCATGGTTCTTCCTGTCTGTGAGCTTGGTGTCCTGGGTGAAGGGGGCAACTGGGGATTCAGGCCTGTGAAGACAAGGCTCAGAACTGGCACAGTGTGTCACGTTGATTGCATCTGTTTTGTTAAAACGAGTCACAAAGCCAGCCCAGCTTCAACAGGTACTGAAATACACCCTGTCTCATGACGGGAGCAGCTACAAAGCCACATTGCAAATGGCAGGCTTCCCAACAGTGGTTTGGAAGATTGAGCCATTTTTGTAACCAGTCTACTGCATCCTGCCTGCGATTTCGTTGAGGCCACACTCCTGTATCAGATTGACTACAGACACTCCTCACTTTGAGCTACATCCTAAATAATCAGGACTAACAAGAGTACTGTATGGGGCTTCCCCAATGACTCAGCAGTAGAGAATCTGCCTGAAATGCATGAGATGTGGGTTCGATCCCTGGATCGAGAAAATCCCCCAGAGAAGGAAATGGCTAACCACTGTACTATTCTTGCCTAGGAAAACCCACGGACAGAGGAGCATCCTGAGCTACAGTCCATGGAGTCAAAAGAGTCAGACAAGACTTAGCCACTAAACAACGAGAGTATTGTATCTCCAAGTTCAACACCAACACCTAGAAGACAAGAGCTTTTTTCTTTTTTAATTCCTACACCTTTTGCAAAACTTAACATCATACTAGCCATTTTCTTGTAATTCCTTTTTGTTTGATTAGAGGTGGAAAAGTGACGCCCATAAACCTAGAACATTATGCACTTAGAGACTCTATCTAGAATTACCTGCATTATTACTATTATTATTTGCTGCCTAGTAATTGAGCTTAAGAAACAGGCTGCCTGGATCCTTGGACTTAAGAAACCATGAAATTAGAAAGACATTTTGGTGTCTGGTTAAACTCAATAATACTTCTCTTTATAATTTTAAAAAACAATCTCTACTCTGCTGAGCTGTTGAAATTCATTCACAGCCATTATTGGGGTTCTGGTCACCTCTTGTGGGAAATTCACACATCAATGGAAGCTAGAAGAAAGGTCTCCAGGCTCTGTTTTGTCATCATTCAAGTCCAGGGGATCCCTGGGAGTTGAGCAGAGCTCAGTTTCTGAATCAGATATGCGGAGAGGATATCTTCAAGAGGCCCTGTCCACCTGCACTCTCGCTCTTGAAACTGCACCACGACCTTGAGAACAACCCCGACCGAGCTCGACCCACAGAGGATGAGCTCATGTGGAGGAGCAGAGCTGACCCTTCTCTGTTCAGCTGGCCCAGACCAGCCAGCACCCAGTCTGTCTGCTGCCTGTAATCATTTGTGGAAGCCCTGATATAATCATCAAAGCCATGGCCCAAATCAGCAGAACTTCCCAGGCCACCATAGGCTTTGGGGGAAAATATAAATGGTGCTTTGTAAAAGCACTACATTCTGCAGCAATTTGTTACACAGGATCTCTGTATCAATACATAATTTATATGCTGGAATAGATGACAATTAGGTTCCTGAGGGAGGAGGAGCTTCAAAGATTTAGTCAAGAAGGAAGGAGCGGGTAGTCGTTCCAGAGCCTTCCTTGACTTGGTTTGAGCCTTTCCAAAGTACAAATCAGAATCTCAGCTCTCTTACACAAGTCTCTCTTTCCTCCTAGGCTTTGCCCAGCCTCCCTCTGGAGGTCAGAGCATCTGTAAGGACACACGGGTTCCCGGCCTCCATGAAAACCTAGTCTTCCATTTGATTTCTGCACCAGCCCTGCCAGGCCAACCTTGGGAGCTTTCTTTTCCTTCACCTAAATTCTGGAGATGAGAACACTTGGGGCCTTTTGGCAGACTTATATAGAGCACACCAGGCCCAGGAATCTCCTTAAGTGCCCAATAAAACAAGGTATTTTTTGCTGTTGTTTTATTCCCAGGCCCCAGACTTTCATTACAAAATAAAATTTAGAAATAAAAATAAAGCTCTCCATCACTCCTGGGGCTTCCATTCTCTCTGTCGACGAGCTGCCCTGCCCTCCTGGTTCTCAGGCTCTGGGGCTGTAACTCTCAGGATTTCTAACTTCCTGCCTTTTTCCAAAACCCATGCCACTTTCCCAGGCACTGGGAGTGAAGTTTGAAAGGGTCAGTCTCTGAAATGCCTTGTGGTAACAGTGGGGAGACACCGCTCCTGTCTGTTAATTGGCACAGGAAATGAACAAAGTTGACTGTGGTTCTCCTGTGATTAGAAACCTTTTAAAACAACAAGCACAGCTGAATCTTTCCTTAAAAGAGGGATGGGAGTTGGTCGAGAAACCAGAGAGCTCTCTAGGTGACTTACTGGGAAAAAAAAAAAAAAAAAAATTAGATTGGAGTCCATTGGTTTGTAGAATAAAAAGTAAAACAAAACAGGGGCAAAACATTCCTGAACGCTGGAGCCTCGTGGGTCTCCCTCATTTTTTTCCTCTGGTATTGCTAAAATAAATCCTACAGGATTGCTCCCATTCCATTTCCTTTCCCATTCTCCTTTTTTTCCCCCTCTTATGTCTTCAGAGCAGTCCTTTTAAGGATCTGAGAGTCTTTTAAAGTCCTGCCTCCTCCCATTTGCTCTCTGACAGATGTTGATTTTTAATGATTCCTTCTTCTTAGGTTTCAAAACCATCAGAGTGTTTGTTTCTAAAACTAAAATTTGAAACAATGAATCTGGAATAAAACCTTTTTTGGTTTTTCTGTTTGTTTTCTTTAAGAGCAAGCTAGACAGGAGCCAAGAAGACCCACGTGCAGTGTATTTAAGATAGGAAGAGAAAAATGAGAGAGCCAGGCACCCCACTTTTGCCCTCTTTCCCTGGAATCCACTTGTGCTTTTGCTTAGATGGCCATGTACTTACATTTTCTTTTTGTCCCCCGAAGTGCTTAACTCAGTCCTGAGCACAGAGTAAGCACTTAATACATATTTGCTGATGTGAATCGAAGGCCTGGGGTATTTCCTACAGATTAAGCAATTTTGACAGTATAATCCCTAAATAATTCCCAGGAAGTGCCTTGCACAATGGTTTCTATTGCAGGCACATTAGATTCCTGTCTTTTGCTCTTTGTTTCTGGTTCATGGGTCAAGCCATTCATTCACTCACTGCTCCTGGTCAGTTCTTTATACAGCCAGGGGAAACAAGAGATAATGCCAGGGCAGGGCGTTTGTATTCTCCATGTCTTAGATACTAGACTCCAAAGCAGAGAAATGACTTCTCTACCTTGCTGAGTAATATAATGTTTATGACCCACAAACACTTGGAGAGGGGTGGTCAAGCGTAGCCAAGAGAGATGAAGATGCTCTCAAAAGAAATGAAACAGCTCTAGTTCTGAGGCCTGCTCTGAGCACTGGGAAATGTGGGTGAAATATTATATTAGCAACAGGAATGATTATTGAACTGTGAAAAGCATTTGCTACATAAAGAGGGCCTTAATTCCTTTGATGTTATCAGGGAGGGATGTATTAGGTTCTGCAAAGCAAGTGGCAGTGATCAGCAAATGCATTTTTTAAATGTTCCTCCCCTTTAATATCAGATGACTATAACTTAATCTCCAATTTGTGGAGTATTCTTCTTTCCCTTCCACACCATAAGAGGGTGTGGTCAGGGCAATTAAGGAGACTGACTAAGAGGGCCATTTTAATTTTTGGAATGAGTTGCTTCCTCATTCTCATTTTTCTTTTGTTTTTGTATTTATCAAAAACATAAATTAACACCTTGGGATTTCTGAGCTAACAAAAGTTATGTATAACTTTTTACTCTATTAATTGAAATAGAAGACTATGATAAGCCCTGAAATATTTTATAATCATATACAAAAATGTCTATGTCAATTTGTATTAGCTTCCAAACTAACAGTTCTCTAGAACCAAGTTAGAAATATTTCAAGAAATTGTGTTATTAAATAAAGGTATAGACAATCACCCCTATATGCTTCTGAAATAGCAAAAAAAAAAAAAAAAAGTAAAAACTTTATCTCAAACTAAAGTACAAAAAGTGGAATAAAATTTTACTTAAAAAATAATCAGTAAAAAAATGAACATCTTATTTTTTCAATTGGTCAAATTTAAAACAATGCTTAGCATGGAAGCTAAAATGGGAATAGATTTAATAAGTTAAGATTTTTAATTGGAGTGAGAACTTGCAACATGAGCAAGCTAGAAAGCTCATGGCAATACTGCTGCTAAGTCCCTTCAGTCGTGTCCGACTCTGTGCGACCCCATAGATGGCGCCTCCTCACTGGGCTCCCCCATCCCTGGGATTCTCCAGGCAAGAACACTGGAGTGGGTTGCCATATATAGAGGGAGCTAATTTCAGACTATAGATTTGTCCTCAGAAAGAGCATGTGACTCCTACTTGCACCTGGGTAGGTGGACAGCAGGTGGTGCTGGGAAGGTGCACTGTTGGTATGCTAAGGTACCTGCCTAAGGCGGGGATTGAGAGAAGGAAGTGGTTCCTAGTTCTGTTCCCTTCTATTCCAACTGTTTACAAATAGCACGGAGCTGTGGCGTTTGCAGGTCTTATTGACATGGCTGATGGCACAGACTGTTCATAAATCAAAGCCTGCCCTCAGAAACCTTTTCCTTTAGATTAGAGTCTGTTTCTAAGCCAGTCTACCACAACTGCTCCCTGGAAATTGACATAGGAAAATGCCCCAGGTGTAGGCATTTTTCTGGAATCACTTTGCCATGTAAATTGTATCTGCCTACATTCCGGCTTAGCATCATCCCCAGTTTCTGCTGGAAGTTTCAACGCTTCCCTAATTCTGACTTACCCAGGCTAGGGTAGGATCCTTCTTCCCCAAAGCCTGGGAGAATGAGGAAAGTCCTGCATTTGATAAAAAGCCCATTACCATTTAGGAGAGGGGGAAAGGGGGAGAGGAGAGAGCTGGAGCCACCCCATATCATGACCAGCAGTTGCTGGGTTTAAAATTTCACGTTGGCCTCTTTCTTAGCAGACAGCCCAAGCTGGCATTGAGAGGTTATCGATTGTCCAAAGAGCAGCCGGAGAAACAATCGACAAAGCCGTCCCTTGAGAACGCTGAGTAAACTGGCGAAAATACCGTCAAAGGAGTTAATGTGCGAGCTGGCACCCAACGCCAGACCCAGCGTGAGAACCACTTAGGCGGGAACTGTCCCTCCCGGGGTCCCGGCTCTGTCAAAACCTTGCCCCAGGTTGCCTTACAGCACAGGAACTGATCTCTTTTTGACAAACTGAAATACACACCCACCCCAAAGCCCCACCAGCCGCGGGAGGGGAATTCAGGTGGGAAAGCAAAGCGGGCAATCCTCTAGCAGCCTGCAGGCTGATTCGGTTTCGCCCGACTCCTCCAGGGTGGGGCCAGCAGGGCGGACTAATTCTTGGGAACTTGAGTGCTATTTATGCGCGGATCTGACCTAGACGGTAAGATAAAGCCAGACACCAGCTTGAGTCTCACAAACCCTTTTCACCCTCTGCATCCTCAGAGGGGCTCCTCAGGCCCAGAGTCCCACACTGTCCTTTGTGGCCTGGAGAATAAGCATCCGTAAACGGAGAGATTGTGGCTGCACCTAGCACAAACGCGAGGTCAGGGCGGTAACACGAGGTGCGCGGGCGGTAACACGAGGTGCGCGGGGGGTAACACGAGGTGCGCGCGCATCTCAGCATCACCGGCTCCCTGAATCGGCGTGAAATGCTCTCCCTAAGTAACAGCGACAAAGGATACCGTCTTTATAATTGCACTAGTGGGAAACATGCAATTTGAAATAAAAGAACTGAATAGGAAACTAGTGACTCCAAAGCAGGGTTTTGTTTGTTTGTTTGAGATGGAGAAACATCTGTCGCAGGCTGGCGCTGAGGGCTAGGCTGCAGAATCCTTCAACTTGCTGGAAATTCCACCAGTGCACGAATCTGCCGGATTCTCCAGTCCCTCAAAGGAATGAACAGGCAGGCTGTCTCCTATAAGCAAATAAAATGATTGTGAAGAAAAGCCTGAGAATAATTTTTAACAGAGAGCATCTGAATGAAAGTAAAAAGCATAACTAAGACTCCTAAAACAAAAATAAGAACCAGTTATAGGGACAGAGGAGCTCAGCAAGCTCCAGTCCACAGGATCGCATAGGTGAATCAGATAGGTGGATCTCACAAGTCAGACAGGACTGAAGTGACTTAGCGCAGGACAGCACATAAATAAGTCAATTTAAAAAGGCAAAAACTTACATAAATGCTTAATCAACTTGGATAATTAATTAAATTCATTACTAATTTTAAGAGTAAATAAATTAATAATGCCATATTTTCCCCTAAAGAATGATAATACTTTATAAAACATGACAAATGGAAAGAATATTGGTTCAAGCCACTAGGAGACAATTTGACAGTAGGAATCTAAAGCATTAAGAAAAAGAAAACTATTTGTATACTTTCACCCAGCAACTCTGCTATGAGGAAGGCTTTTCCCTCCTGGCCCTGGGCCCACTGCCTCTGGGCAATGTGGAGCCAAGTGTTCGGGGAGGCCCCTAAGGATGGACCACACAGAACCTTGGTCTTGCATCTTCTGGTCAAGAGACACCCAATTCAGGAACGTCTCACTTGCTTCTGTACAAATATAGACTTGTTGTGTGTCTGTGCAGGGTGAAGCACCTACTGATGTCATTTTTTATTATTATTAATTTTGATTGGAGTATAGTCGGCCTTACAATGTGTGTTAGTCTCCACTGTGCAGCAAAGTGAGCCAGCTATATGTTTACATATATCTCCTCATGTTTTGGATTTCCTTCCCATTTAGGTCACCAGAGCAATGAGTAGAGTTCCTGGTGCTATATATTCGGTTCTCCTTGGTGATCTATTTTATGTGTGCTCAGCCGCTCAGTCGTGTCCGACTCTCTGAGGCCCCATGGACTATAGCCCAACAGGCTCCTCTGCCCATGGAATTTCCCAGGCAAGAATACTGAGTGGGGTGCCATTTCCTCCTCCAGGGGAAATTGAGGACCCCGGAATCAAACCCAGGTCTCTTATGTCTCCTGCATTGGCAGGCGGGTTCTTTACCACCAGGACCACCTGGGAAGCCCATGAACCATATAAAGTTACTATAACCTTTTGACTGTATTTCCTGCCCTGTACATTGCATCCCTGTGACTAACTTTGTAACTGCTAGATTTTACCTCTTTGTTCTTTTTACCTATTTCACCCTCCACCTACTCCTTCTTCCTCAGGCAACTACTAGATTGCTCTCTTGCAGCTATGAGTCTGTTTCTGTTTTGTTATATTTGTTTGTTTCATGTTTTTTAGAGTCTACATATAATTTTCACACAAGTGAAAACAGAGTTAGCTGTTTGGTTTTTTTTTTCCCATTTTTCCTCATTTCACATTATTGAGAACTCTTGATATCATTGGCAATGCAGACATTTTTTTTCATTTGTTCCTTTTCTTTCTTTTTTTTTTTTTTTGGTGATAACCAATTACCACATAGTGGGGAAATGCCTTTATTCTATCAAAAATGTTTTCACATTGTTGTTCATGTCTATATTTTCTAAATCTTCAACATAGATTTTTATTTTGGCCAGTATGGAAAAAATGCAACTTTATTTCATAATATGGATACATCAAGATTTCATATTTAGGAAAAAAATTAAGGTAGTAGTTATATACACTGTTCAAGTCTTTCCCAAATAACAATCATAAAAGATACTAACTTTAACAAGACATGGGCTATTTCTCTCAATTGCTCTGCTCATTAAGATTATTTTAAAATTTTTCAATAATAATACGTTTTGTTGGAGCTTGTTTGGTGAGGCTCACGTTGCTGTTTTCATATTCAGCAAAAATAGAACCTGTATAACGGTTCTAAAGAAAGCCTATCTTAAAAAAAAAAAGTCATAGATAAGAAAAATCAAGTGGAACTGATTGTTTTCTATAAAACACAGCCTCCTGCAGTGTTTCCATCCAGAGATGTTTTTCACCTCCTGTGAGTGGATGAACTCCCTTGGCGGCCTTAGGGGAGATTTACTAGAAATGAAATCACCACAGCATTGTTCATTTTTGCTTTGGCACAAACTAACAACGATAATCTCCAGCGTATATTATGAGAATGTTTTCTGGTTTGAAGACTAAAAGTCTTGCACCCCAGGGGGCCCCTCGGTCCTAGTCACCCACTATTCTGAGTACCTCCCATGTACAAATTTTTCTTAATTACCTTAGAGCTGAGTGGTTCAAGACCAGCAGCGTTCCTCAGGCTAATTTCCCTGTTCGATGTGACATTCCTGGGGTTACTCTTGGCATTTAGCAGGTGGTGGGACTGCTCTGAGGGTCCAGGATGGCTTCACTCGCGTGCATGGCTGCCAGTGGGACCATCTCAAAGCTGATGGGTCATCTCTGAGTCCTCTCCATGTGTTCTCTGCAGCAAGGCTGTCAGAGTCCTTACCTACTAGCCCAGGGCTCTGAGGTGAGAATTCCAACAGGAGCTGGAACTGAACGCCAACGGACAGGAAGTGAAAATTACTAGTCTCTTAACATTTGAGCCTGAAAACTGGGACAGCTTCATTCCCACCATATTCTGTTGGTCAAAGCAGTCATAGACCTTGGCCAGAGTCTAGGGAAAGGAACATAGACTATACTTCCTAAAGGGAAGAGTGTAAAAATACTTGAGATTAACTTTATATTACCACACAATTACTACTGTGGTTTCATGCATTAAACCCAAGCTTCAGTTGAATTTGAAATATGTAGATATAGATAGCATTCTTTTTTTTTTAATTAGCAAATTTTTGTTTGTTTGTTTTAATGTTCAACTTGTAATTTTTTAAAAATTTTATTCTATTCTTCAACTCTACAACATTGTATTGGTTCTGCCATACATCAAAATGAATCTGCCACAGGCACACATGTGTTCCCCATCCTGAACCCTCCTCTCCCACACCTCCCCATACCATCCCCCTGGGTTGTCCCAGTGCACCAGCCCCAAGCATCCAGATAGCGTTCTTAATTGGCAGTTGAATAAAGTGAGCCTTAGGAGACATTGAATCATTTTCTCAGATAACATAACTAATCAATAACATCAGAGCCCAAGAAAAACCTAAGTTGACCTGATTCTAAAAATTATGCCAGCTTGTTTCTGTTGCTTTGGTCACAGAGACACATTTCATGTGGTGGTCACAGATGAGAAGCATTTGTGTGTTGAACACATAGATATTTTATTTGTGGGAAAGGAGAACAATGGGTAGAAACTCCCTTTCTTATGCTTATGACAGTAATTGACAGAATTTTCTAGCAAACATTTCAATTCCCATCTGTTAAGGCACATGGGGTGTAACAGAGTTAGACTATTGAGTCAGACTATCTGTGTGTCATGAGGTGTCAGGATATCCTTGAAGCCTACGTGAGAGAATGCAGAGGGTTCTGTGTCACTCAAGTTCTTTTGTCTAAGAAAACACCCTATAACTAGAACACCCTTCTAGTCTCAGCAGTCTAGGCTCATCTTGACTGTGTTCCCTCTCGCATCTGTGTTGAACTCTTGGTTTGACCAGTCTGGAATGGCCTCAGTCATTGTCGTATGGCTGGCCAGCCATTTGCCAGGGGCTGGCTAACTATTGACTGGTAAGCCTTGCTTCTCCTCCACATAACTTATTCTCCAGCAAGTGAAATCAGGTTTGTTCTCGTGGAAAGCTGCAGCATTCCAAGAGCAATAGTGGAGAAGGCTTCTCAGGTCTGGGCTCAGAACTCACATGTTGTGTGTTCCATTGCATCCTACTGGACAAAGCAAGTCACAAGGCCAGCTTAGACTCAAGGAGTGAGGAAATGGATGCTGCCTCTCTTGATAAGCTGAATTGCAAAGTCACATTGCAAGTGTCTGGATATAGAGAGTTGAATAATTGCAGACAAGTTTGCATTCTGAAGCAAAACCAATTGCCTGCCGTCTTCTACACCATTCAGAACACAGCCAAATGTAGCCACCCATTGCTCTGATAAATTGACTTAAATGAAAATAAGAGTTTTGTGATTTCAACCAAAAACCTTATTCAGATAATTAATCTATAACAAAATTAATAAATCTGAAGGATATTCTAAAGTACTTTTAAGCACTATAATCCAGAGACAGTGGGTTTTTAAAAAATTTATTGTGGTCTATTTTAATGTCTACATATGTAAAGACTTTTTTTGTTCCTGGGCTTTTTAAAGCTACTCCCATACCCAATCCCTAACCCCCTGGAAATCAAGTACCGTTCTTTAAACTCATACATCAATATTCCACAATAAACCCAGTAGAATAAAGAAAGAAGCCACATGAGCTGAAACTGTACTGTGAGAATTCATTGACAATTTAGATACCCTGAAAGGTCAAAGAATGTTCGTTACATTTTAATAACTACTGCAGGATTCATATTTGAACTTAGTGAATAATATCTATTGATTGCATTCTTGGTGCCAAATATTGAACTGGCTACATGATGTAAATCATATTACTTGATCCTCTCTGCAAATTTATAATTCAGAAATGAACACTAGCACCCCCGTTATTCATGCAAGGAGACTGAAACTTAGAAGGTAGGGTATGTTGCTCAAGATTCCTCCCTGTCTTTTAAGAAGTGAAGTCTATTTCATCATCCCTTAAATCTTGGCTCTGCCATGTGACTTGCGTTGGTCCAGGGACGTTAGTAACTATGATGTAGGCAGAGAATTGAAACACACTTGCACATTAGGGCTTGCTTTCCTCCTACACTTGAGATCCTAGGACTACCAAATGAATGAATCCAAGGTGTTTTGCTGGAAGACAGGAGGTTACATGGCAGAGAACCAAGGAGGACCAGCTGAAAGTCAGCCAGCCTTTAGCCAATCACCTGTCAATTTCCAGACAGCTGAGTGAGGTCATCCTAGATTATGAATCCTCCAGCCAACCCTCCAGCTGTTCCCAAGCTAGTGGAAGCAGAGCTGGGAGCCAAGCCCATGTTATTGCATTCCAAAGCTTATGTTCTTAATAGTAGCACTGTACTGACTTCTCTAAAATGCGTACTGCTCCTCAGAATATTGATGACACTAACAGCTGTTACAGTATCCATGATAACTGCTTGGCATACAGAGAAGTGGAGGCAGAAATTTGCCTTGCTTATGAACCCCAAATGCCTCTACACATACCAAGGAGTAACCCTCAGGACAATAGAAACCCATGAAGATTATTAACAAAACCTGGACTTTTAAACAAAGCTTTAGAAAGATAAAATTGGAAGTAGCAGGCACATAGATTGTGGAAAAGGGAAGAATAGAAGCAGAGAAACCAGAGGCAGAAATCTAGGGGTGAATTAATGAAGTTGTGAGTCAAGATAACAACAGTGATATTAAGAGGAGGTGAGGGGATGTGTGGGAGGCATTAGAAGGGAGTCTATAGAATGGGATTGTTTAACCCTATGCCAATCTCTGTGACTACCCATGTCATTCAAATACACTTCACTTGAATTTCCATGGGGCTGACTTACATAGAGGCTAAGATACAATTTATTTGAAAGTTGGAGAGAGAGGCAGAGACCAAAAGAAACTGAAATATACGTAGAAACTGTCATACAGACTCAAGTGAGTCAGAAAGAGAAAAGTTAAAGCATATACTTGGGATCTAGAAAACTAGTATAGTTGATTTTATTTACAAAGCAGAAATAGAGACATATACATAGAGGACAGATGTATGGACAAGAGGGGCAAGGGGGCAGGGATGGGATGAATTGAAAGATTGGAATTGACATACATGCACTGCTAACTAATGAGAACCTACTCTACAGTTCAAAGAACTCTACTCAATGCTCTATGGCAACCGAGCTGATTTCCTGGTGGCTCAGACCGCAAAGAATCTGCCAGCAATGCAGGAGACCTGAGTTTGATCCCCAGGTTGGAAAGAGCCCCTGAGGAAGGGAATGTTTCTGACTCCAGTATTTCTGCCTGGGGAATCCCATGGACATAGGAGCCTGGCAGACTACAGTCCATGGGGTTACAAAGAGTCTGATATGACTGGGCAACTAACATTTTCACTTTCTTTTTTCTCTCATAGCTGATTCACTTTGCTCTACAGCAGAAACTAACATAACATTTTGAAACAACTATACTCCAGTAAAAAAGAATTAAAAAAAAAATTACACTGTGAAATATAGGATTCATGTGGTCTCATTTGAAAATCTTCGGTCTTAAGTCAGGAAATTAGAGTTTTGATCCTTCTCTGACATCATTTACTTTGGACCTTAAATAAGTCACTTTGCTTCAACCCTCTAGCCTCAGTCTTCATCTCTGTCCAAAGGGAATCTTTTGAAGGATGGTGCTTATTAAGGCTAAAAGCAGTAATGAATATGGTGTATAACTATTCGTAAAAACTGTTTACTCTATGAACACTTCCCATGCCAAGATATTTACAAGTTCAGAAAAAGTTAAATGGAATTTACCAGAAACCTTTTCATTAATTTCCCACTAGTGACAATCCTTAGATTAATTAGAAAGCCAAATTTTCTCTAATATCTTTGGGGAATTTAGTCTGAAGGCTCAATAGACTGATCTTAAGGGAACTGACATCCAGGAGAAATTTCTCTGGCTTCATTCTATATTTAGCAAGAGATTTAGATGTGAATGCTCCCCATGTGTCTCATGCCCATTGAATCAAGACATGAGCACTTGGTTTCAGATCCTAGGCCCATCTCTTAATAACTGCACAATTGTGGGCAAGCAGCTCAACTAGTCTGCATCCCAGTTACCTTATCTATAAAATAGGATATAATAATACCTATTTATAGGGTTGCTGTGAAAGTTAAATGAATTCCTTCTACGTCGTTTGCTTGGAACAGTGTCTGACATATTGAAGTGCTATAGAAACAGGCTGCCAGTTAAGATTATTGCTTGTTAGTGCAAACTGAACCATCTCCTTCCCCTACAAGCTTGTAAAATCCAGAAAAATCCTTGGCCTCAGTTTTTGGCTATTGTGGCTGGTCCTCTATCATCCCTGTGCTTGCGCCTTCTGATCCTGTCCTAACAATGTACCAAGAGATATGCATCAGCCTGGTTATTACAGGAATGGACTCTCTGATGTCCCAGAAATCATGTGGCCAAGTCAACTTCAGTCAAAACAGCAAAACTACTTGGACCACATAAGGATTTGCCACAGATTCTCAAGATCATTGGTCTTCAAGTATGTTTCTTTACTAAATAGCAGAATCTGTTTGAAACAACATATATCCTAGACTGAAGGAATCCTGGGTCTCTTCATCACTTTAGTCCAACACCCTCGCCTGTAGATGAGGTCCAAATAGAGTAAGTGACTTAAGGGATCATACAGCTGCCCAGTGGCAAAACCATGAAGGTGTTCAGGTACCAGTCAATTAGAAGCCAAACCAGCATATGCTTAGTTTCGAAGTAATGGATATGGGCGTCCATTCCCCATCCCAGGGACCACTCAGCTAGATGAGAGATTTGAGGAGCATCCAAAAAAGGAAGTGATCAGAGAAGAGAATTCTGAGTGGGGAACTGTTGGGTTTCTTCCTTTGCATGTCACTTTCTCCTTCTCAGGCCCTGTTCTCATTGAAAATGCATCATTCACTCTGGACCTGTGTTTTTTGGTCAGAATCGTACTATGTTCTGGGTCTGTTTCCATTTTTAAAAAAATCAGAAAACTTATAGCTATATTTGGAACATTTGTGGTACGTGAATCTACTTTTTATTTATTAAATTTTTAATTTTGTATTGGACTCAACATTCAAAAAAACAAGTTCATGGCATCCAGTCCCATCACTTCATAGCAAATAGAGGGGGAAACAATGGTAGCAGTGACAGACTTTACTTTATTTTCTTGGGCTCCAAAATCACTGCAAATGGTGACTACAGCCATGAAATTCAAAGATATTTGCTCCTTGGAAGAAAAGCTATTTTCTGTATATTAAAAAACAGAGACGTTTGTTGACAAAGGTCCGTCTAGTCAAAGCAATGGTTTTTCCAGTAGTAGTGTATAGATGTGAGAGTTGGACCATAAATAAGGCTGAATGCTGAAGAATTGATGCTTTTGAACTGTGATGTTGGAGAATACTCTTGAGAGTCCCTTGGACAGCAAGGAGATCAAATCAGTTGATTGTAAAGAAAATCAATCCTGAATATTCATTGGAAGAACTGATGTTGAAGCTGAAACTCTAGTACTTTTGCTACCTGATGCAAAGAACTGATTCACTGGAAAAGACACTGATGCTGGGAAAGATTGAAGGCAGAAGGGGAAGGGGACAACAGAGTATGAGATGGTTGGATGGCATTATGAGTTTGAGTAAACTCTGGGAGTTGGTGATGAACAAGAAGCCTGGCATGCTGCAGTCCATTCTGCTGCTAAGTCGCATCAGTCGTGTCCGACTCTGTGCGACCCCATAGATAGCAGCCCCACAGACTCCTCTGTCCCCGGGATTCTCCAGGCAGTAACACTGGAGTGGGTTGCTGTTTCCTTCTCCAATGCATGAACGTGAAAAGTGAAAGGAAGTCGCTCAGTCGTGTCCTACTCTTAGTGACCCCATGGACTGTAGCCTACCAGGCTCCTCCATCCATGGAATTCTCCAGGCAAGAGTACTGGAGGGGGGTGCCATTGCCTTCTCCACAGGGTTGCAAAGAATTGGACACAATTGAGTGACTGAACTAATTATAGCCATTTAATAATATATTAATAGTTTCAGGTGGACAGCAAAGGGATTCAGCCATACATACACACGTATCCATTCTCCCCTTGGAGACAGAAATGGCAACCCACTCCAATATTCTTGCCTAGAGAATCCTGTGGATGGAGGAGCCTGGTGGGCTCCTCTGGGCTCTGGGTCACACAGAGTTGGACATGATTACTGCGACTTAGCATACATGCATGCATGCATTCTCCCCCATCTGGGTTCTCTTCTGAACTGTGGATGAATAAATGCAAAGTTTCTACTATTCTGCTTCTCTTCCATTTTTGTAATGAGTGCACTTTCTCTCCACAAAGTCTGACTAACAGAGTTTCTTCTGAATTTACTAACTTCACATTTTTTTAAAACCCTACCAGACAAATATATACCTTTTCTTTGATCCAACACAATGAGTGTCCACTCTAAATTTCCTTTCTGATTAATACTTCCCACTCAATTCTTTCCACATACAAAATCTCTTCCATGACAACCTCTCCTGTAGGTCTTAAAAGCTTTTGAGCATTATTTCTTTTAAAATGCAATTCCCTGTCATTTAGATTGTGGCTATAGGTACTCTTCGCAGAATCAGGGACTCAGATTCTTTCTAAGGAATTGCTGAAAGGTGGGTCTTATTGGGGACAGTGTGGGGAAATCTGAATGTGTGTCAAGATGGTGAGCATGATGGATGACAAAAAAAAAAAAAAAAGAAAAATGAACCCATTATTTGGTGATTACCTGAGAATTTTAGGGAGAAAACTCAGAATCCAGGGGAAAGGTAAGTATCTTAGATTTCCAGGGCAGGGTGGAGAGAGAGGAGGGATCTGAAAGAAGCATAGCATTTCTGAGTGGTGAAATAAATTCTTTCTTAAAGACCAACACTTACATCCTGACCATGCCTGGCTTTCCAAGCCTTTCCAAGCACTGCCCACTGAGCCACCAGAGGCACCTCCTCCCATCACTGACTATGGGTGCAGGCAAGAGCACCCTTCTTCCAATATGGGGGAAAGAAAGTAAGCCATTACTCCTAACCAATAATGTGGAGGAGAACAGAAAAAATAAACGAGGAAGAAAGCCAATGTGGGTGTCCATGAAAGTTAAATCAAATCTGTCTTCCAGGAGTAAGTGCTATGATTGATGGAGGGCTGGGCTTTGATTGTATTTTATATTAACTGGATCTCAACAGAGAAGGAAGCCTCAGAGCCAGCTGTCTCCAAATGCAGGTACACGTAGAGAGTCATTCTCTCTGGTGGTTAACACAGTGTTGTATGATGTGACTGGAAATCACTGTCTCCATCAATATTTAATCTGACTGGCTCAGATAGACAGCAATCTAGGGAATCAAATAAATCCATCGCAGGGCTCCAAAGAAGAGCCTCTTTCTCAGATCTTGGGTCTTGTGGGATGTGTGTGAGCAGTCACTCGATGCAGCTAGTGGAGGAGGTGAGTTTTACAAAGAATGGAAGATTTCTAGGAAACATGGCCTCCCAAAGCCCTTCTCTTCTCACTCCTCTGTTTTTTGAAAATTTTTTTGGCTGTGCCACCCAGAAAGTGGGATCTTAATTCCTGGGGACCAGGATCAAACCTGCACCCTCTGCAGTGAAAATGCAGAGTCTTACCCACTGGACTGCCAAGAGGTCTCCTTTCTCCTCTATTCTTAAGGAAGTTCCCTGTGTGCTCATTATCCTGGGACATGATCCTCTTTTCTCTGCCCATGTTGCATCTACTTTTCATTATGGAACTAACCTTTCAACATCTTTCGTGGAAAGGAAAAGAAAAGTTCAAACTGTAACACAGATAGCATGGCTTGCAAACAGCCCCTCTGCCTCCCATGGCATGTTCACAGCTGCTTTAGAAAGGCTATTCTTTTCATTCCCTGTTTACACACATCTGGTCTTGCTGGCTGTGGTGTCTCTCTCTTGCTAAGAGTGCTCTAGTTGGGCTCAGGGTTATGCAATTTTTATTATGTACAACATTACTTGTGAAATGATCAAGTAGGACATCGAAAAGACCTGTGTTGCCATAGCAGCAGAGTTGTATCAGCCACCCACGATTCTCAGAATGATAATGGGCATAACAACTACATCACACACTCTGGGTCAAAAAACCATCCACTGTAATGGTGGACTCCTTCTTGTGCTCCGTGACCCAGAGGTTACCATCTTTTCCAGTGAAGTCTGGGGATGTTCATGGTTGAATGACACATGCAAAGTTTTCACCACAGAGCCACTCAATAAGAATAGTAGTGATTGCTTTCCTTGTGCCAGATTCTGTATTTATCACTTGCCATGGACCATAGTAATATTCACAACTACACAGAGATAAGGCACTGTCATTATCCCTATTATCAGTTCAGTTCAGTTCACCACTCAGTCGTGTCTGACTCTTGGCGACCCCATGGACTGCACCTGTCCATCACCAACTCCTGGAGTTTACTCAAACTCATGTGCATTGAGTCAGTGATGCCATTCAACCACCTCATCCTCTGTTGTCCCCTTCTCTCATTTTCAATCTTTCCCAGCATCAGGGTCTCTTTAGTTCTTCACATCAGGTGGCCAAAGTATCGGAGTTTCAACTTCAGCATCAGTCCTTCCAATGAACACCCAGCACTGATCTCCTTTAGGATGGACTGGTTGGATCTCCTTGCAGTCCAAGGGACTCTCAAGAGTCTTCTCCCACACCACAGTTCAAAAGCATCAATTCTGTGCTCAGCTTTCTTTATAGTCCAACTCTCACATCCATACATGACCACTGGAAAAACCATAGCCTTGACTAGACGGGCCTTTGTTGGCAAAATAATGTCTCTGCTTTTTAATATGCTGTCTAGGTTGATCATAACTTTTCTTCCAAGGAGGATGCATCTTTTAATTTCATGACTACAGTCACCATCTGCAGTGATTTTGGAGCCCTGAAAAATAAAGTCTGTCACTGTTTCCACTGTTTCCAACCTATTATACAGATGAGGAATTGAGGCTTAGTGTGGTCAAATGATTTGCCCTTGGCTACAAAGCTGAAAGTGGTAGATCTCAATGCTGGCAGTGAAATGCCAGGGCTCCACTTGTATATTTTGCCCATCATGAGCCACTCACTGAAGCCTACTCACTGGTTTCTACTTTGCCCCCCTCACCTTGGGCTTCAGTGATTTCAAACCACATGGTCTCTTCCTTTTGTGATGTTCCTTTATTCCTCAAGCTTTTCCTTCCTCCTCCTTCTCCTCTTCTCCCTTCTTCACCTCTGTTTCTTCCTCCTCCACACTCCCAAATCCTCCTGAGAGGGGCAATAGTCAAAATAGTCAATAAAAGATCATGCTCAGGAAAAAACCAAGGCCGGGCAAGACGACATTTAGACTTGAGGCACCAGCATGCTCCTGAAGGGGCACCCCTCCAGTGTTCTTGCCTGGAGACCGAGCTCCAGTGAGGAAGCCCTTTCTAGCTGGCAGCGCAGGAGGAGACGTGGCTTCACAGGATAGCCTTGTGGGAGTGCTTCCACAGGAGGCTTGGAGGAGAGCTGCCTGTCACCAGCTGGTGTGGAAGTGTGCGTGGGGTAGAAATTGACTCTGAACTTCAGCCCTGACTCCTGTAAGTTCCTGCTGTAAGTTTCTATTCAGGTCTCACTTGAGAGAGTCAAACACCTTGGGTTCAGTCTTCACTCTGCCTTGTTCTCTTGTTTTCATCTCACTGACTTGTAATGATGTGTCCGTGTGTATGTTTTACCCAGACCCTGCACTACGTTAAGTAATAGTAGAATCCACCTATGCATTCCCCTCACCTAATGCACTGTTGAGTGAATACATGAATCTCTGCATCTGTTAGTATTATCTTTTCTGCATATTTTGGATTCCCAGCTGGATTTATAGAGCTTTGAATGTTGAAGTGAAAGTTCACTTCTCCACTTTTGGGTGCCCACATTTCTCTAAATACAGACATCATCCTCAGTATGGAGAAGCCATAATAATAAACCAATGCTAACTTTCATTTTGTTGTGCTCTAAATGCCGCAACACACAGGAGTTGAAATTCAGATATCATGTATACAAGCATTCTGTATTATTATCATTATTATTATATAAAATATTATATATTATCACATATAAAATTACTGTGCATATTTAGACATATTATTATATCCTATATATGCTGATCATATGTGTATACACACACACTCACACACATAATCTTTAAAAAACAAGACTCTGAGGGCAGACATTTTTATCTCCACTCTGTAGGAAAACTTGGAACCAAAGAGCAGGGATTTACATTTCTAAATTCATTTTCATGGTTATATGCGAGCCTTCAATGTGCTGCTCTTTGCCATGGGCACTGGGTGGTAGGTATCCAGGAATGAGAAATTCAGTGTTTTATGTTCTTTTGGAGTTTTCAGTATGTGGCATAGAAATGATTACAAATTGTGATGATGCTATGAAGGGAAAAGGGATGCTATGAGGGAACATACCAAGAGGACTATAATTTAACGTCAGAGGTCTTGAGGTCATAGTTGTGTGAAATGACACCCTATCTAGCAAGGAACAGGGCTAGAATTAGGATCTAGATCTGTTGGGCTGATTGTGGACAAAATGGCATTTGTATGCTTCATTTTGTAGAAGAAATGTACTCTTAACATTATTTTTTAAATAAAAAAATAATTCTATTTTAATTTGGTTTTAAGTTTTCTACTATTCACAAAACATGAGAGTAGGAAAAAGCTCAAGAATTCTCCATGTAGGGATCACTTGATTAGCAGTCATTAAATGTATTATCCAAAAAATATTTGAATGCCTTCAGTGGTGAGGAGCTCATTACCTCCACATGTAGCCTATTCTGGTAGTTGGTGATGGACAGGGAAGTCTGGTGTGCTGCAGTCCATGGGGTCACAAAGAGTCTGACACATCTGAGTGACTGAACTGAACTGATAGCCTATTCCACTCTCATAACACAAGACTTATTGAACTCTCCTCAAGTGCTCAATTATTTTCAATTATCCTCAAGTTTCTCATTATTTTCATCCAGTCAACTTAGAAAAACACTAGAGAAAGAACCGACTTCTTCCCCATGATGCTCTCCATAATATTCTGTTAATTTGCTCACCTGAGAATTTCCAGGATCTCTTCCTCGTTTTTCCCTGGCCAAGTATAAGCAAGAACCATCATCTTACATTCCCTGAGTGTCCCTCTTAAAAGCAGCACAACCAGAACTGAAGCAAGTGGTATCTGACCAGCCCACAAAGTACTCACATTCTGTCCCTGGGGTCTGGCCACTTCCCTTTCTCCATGGCCACAGTCTGGTAACAGATGGACCACAGCACCTGTGTTGGGCTCTGTTACGGTGTACGGTGTTTCACATTTCTATTATTTGTTCGTGTGTTCTGCTTTTGATTCATTCCACTAGAAACTTCTTGAGGGGAGCTCCTACCATAGGGTTTGGCACATAGCAATCAGATCATAAATATTCTTCAAAAGACATTTTTGAAATAGAGAGAATCTGTATCTTCACATCAGGAGATCTGTCTGAATTCACTCCTTAAAAATCAGACATGAAAATCAGGAAATTCTGTCATGACTATACAAACTATCTAATGTCACTATGAGGATTGGGATCATCTAGAACATTTATCCGATGGGGGACTCTTGGTATTTCCTTCTGAGGGTGTCTAACAATCATGCTTTAACGACACCCCAACATTTTCAATTCAAAGACAACTTTTAAATTCCCTTCAGTTTTGATTCAGTTAAAATCTCTCTGTCCATCTTTGCATCTCTTTCACTATGCTTCCTGACTTCAGCCAGTTTCTCCATGTTTGTTATGCTCTCAGGTTCTTGTTCATTTGCCATCAGCTTGTCCTGAAGGAACAAACACTGTTTGGGGTTCACATGAATATTCACCTTTTTCTTAAAGAAACAATCCATTTAGATTCTGTTCTGCAAGCTGGAGATTTTCTGTCTACTAGGCTCCTCTGCCAGAGAAGGCAGTGGCACCCCACTCCAATACTCTTGCCTGGAAAATCCCGTGGATGGAGGAGCCTGGTGGGCTATAGTCCATGGGGTTGCGAAGAGTCAGACACTACTGTGCGACTTCACTTTCACTTTTCACTTTCATGCATTGGAGAAGGAAATGGCAACCCACTCCAGTGTTCTTGCCTGGAGAATCTCAGGGACGGGGGAGCCTGGTGGGCTGCCATCTACGGGGTCACACAGAGTTGGACATGACTGACGTTGACTTAGCAGCAGCAGCAGCAGCAGGCTCCTCTGCCGATATATGGAGAAGAATATGATCCTGTGCACTGTAGAAATGCTATTTTCTAAAACCAGGAAGAATAGCTGTGGGCTGAGGATGGAAAGAGAAACGGAACTGTGTAACAGATGGGCAGGCTAGTGTCAGAAGCATCCTGCATTTATGCAGTGCTGACCATGTGCCAGGCACCCTGCTGATTGCATTCTGTTTACTCATATACTCGATGAGAGAAACCTGAATTATATTCCCATTTTATAGATGAGGAGACTGAAGTTCAATGAAGTTAAATAATGTGCCTAAGATGACACAGACAGAAAGGGGTAGAGGTAGAAAGCAGAATCCAGAAGTTCTGGCACCAGAGCCCACACTTCCTCTTGTCATAGCTATTTTGATGCTGCCTACCAGGATTCCTCCCCAAATTTTCAGAAATCATCCAGTCCTATTACCATATACAATCTTGCCCTGGCTAGACCCTGAAAGAGAATTCAACGTGTGCCATAGTTAGATTGGCAGGAGCACCAGAGAGACTACTGTTAGGAGTTGTGAGTCCTGGGTCAGGTATCTGAACCTTTTCTCTGAAGTCTTGGATTAGAAGCTGACTAAAGGTTTTTATCTCTCAATGCTATTCGTAAATAAGAAAAGCAAGAATGTTAGAGCATGAGAAGGTGTTAGCTGTCATCTCTACCTTCCACCATGTGCTTTCCAATGACTGATTAGACTTGTGTTTCAGAGACATGGTGGAAGAGATGTGCTGTTAAAAACATTACCTCACTACCGGGATGGTTCCTCACCTTTCATTCTTGGTAGGTCACACTGCTAATGTCATGAAGAGAGTCTCATTGTGGGGCTAGAATGTCTTCAGTACTTCTCTAGTGCTTGCTAACCTCCCTTTTTAACTGAGAGAGCAGGTTCCAGATTGAGAGCCTTTGGCAGACAACAATATTCATTATAATGGTTTTACATGATATGCCAGAAGAAGCCTCTTCCAATTCCAGTTCTGTCTCTTAGTTGTGTCCGACTCTTTGTGACCCCATGGACTGCAGCACGCCAGGCCTCCCTGTCCATTATGAACTCCTGGAGCTTACTCAAACTCATGTCCATTGAGTCCGTGATGCCATCCAACCATCTCATCCTCTGTCATCTCCTTCTCCTCCCCACTTCAATCTTTCCCAGCATCAGGGTCTTTTCCAATATGTCAGTTCTTCACATCAGGTGGCCAAAGTATCGGAGTTTCAGGTTCAGCATCAGTCCTTCCAATGAATATTCAGGACTGATCTCCTTTAGGATGGACTGGTTGGATCTCCCTGCATTCCAAGAAAGTCTCAAGAGTCTTCTCCAACACCACAGTTCAAAAGCATCAATTCGGTGCTCAGCTTTCTTTATAGTCCAACTCTCACATCCATACATGAGCACTGGAAAAAAAAAACAAACTAAAACCTAGGCTTAATAAGAGTGTAGTGGTCCAACAGGGAAAAGGACCTTGGCTTTAGCCAGTGTCCCAGAAAGCAAACATTTTCAATGTCATGAATCTGAAAGCCAGGAAGCGTGCCTTCTCTGAAAAGCTTGGCCTACTGAACTGAAGGCTTCACCAGCATTGAAGAAAACACTGTCCTATTGTGCCAACTTTGGGGTGTTATCTTGGTTTTATGGAAGTTAATCCTGGTTCCCATTTAAGATATGTGTGTGTGCTCAGTCATGTCCCACTCTTTGTGACCCTGTGGACAGTAGCCCACCAGGCTCCTCTGTCCATGGGATTTTCCAAGCAAGAATACTGGAATGGGTTGCCACTTCCTACTCCAGGGGATCTTCCAGACCCAGGAATTGAACACGAGTCTCTTGTGTCTCCTGTATTGGCAGGTGGATTCTTTACTACTGAGCCTCCTGGGAAGTTTCATTTATAGATAAGGCATAAAGATTTTTTTTATAAAATTAATTAATTTGAGTAAAATAAAAGACATGATCTTACTTTTATTTGAGTCACAGTATAGTGGAGATGTTCATTTTCATCCAGTAGAAGATTTAATCTTCCATTTGTAGAAAAAAAGTCATTTCTAAAAAGTGACTGAAAGGAAATGCATGCAAACTGATGGTTCCACTGGGAATTGAACTCAGGACCTTCTCCATGTAAAGCAGATATGATAACCACTACACCATGGAGACTTATAGTGTCTGTCTGGCTCTTTTGTGAGTTGTTGACCAGTTTTATATACAACCTGGATATTTTAGTGCATTTTTGTAAAATGCCTATAATAACCTCTGATTTTTCACTGGAACAGGTTTTCCGTGATCCTCTTCCCTTTATAATGGAGTTGAAATCTTTAATGCATGTTCATTCTATACTTGCAAATGAGCCATGATTTACATTTTTGAAAAACAAAACAAAATAATTAGTCTTTGACAGCACTGAACAAGTAAAATTCAGCAATTATTCCTTGATCATGTCCAGGAGACCAGGCACACAAATAAACATAATTAAAAACCATGGTAAGTGCTCTGAAGGAAAAAAGTCCGTGTGTGATCAGTTTAGGTTTTATTTCAGATCCAGAGAAGTGAAAGAAAGGGGAAAAAATGTGTAATTTATTAGACACGTGGCTCAGAGACAGCAAAATTGTGACAGTAACGTAACTGGCTGAATTCTGAGGTGTCTGGGAGTCTCCTCCTATAGATAGATTCCTAGACACTCAAGAAGGAGTGTCTTCCCTAAGCTCATAGCTCCTGAATCCTCACAGCCTGCTGGATGATCCTCCACACAACTGCTGCATCATCCTTCTGTCCTTCCTGGTTATATGGTGGCACGTATGTGGTGGGAGAAGGGGACAGGTGGACTGCAAAGAGGGGGAAGTTGCCCATGAGACAGGTTGGGACCTGGGATCCTTTGCTGTAGTGCTTGCACCTGAACTCACGTCTTCTTGAGCAACAAAATACGGTGAAAGTATAAGGGACTAAAAGTAACTGAGTGCTTGCACAATTGCAGCAAATATTAGACAACAAGATACAAACAGACCAAAAAGCCCAACTGCCACCTCTGAAGAGCCAGAAACAAAAACAGGGTGTTGGGACTGAAAGCAGCACACTGCCCATGCCCCCTGCACTCAATACCACCTAAGTGGGGTTAAACCACCTAAGCCGCCTTTCAGGCCAGACCCCTGGACCTGGGCCTACTCTCACCCTATATAAGGAATAAGCTTGCCCCCCCCCCCCACCCCATCCTTCACCTCCTAACCCTAACTTGGGGTATGAACAAGAAAGGGAACTTATTACTTGTTCTTGCCCCCTCTCCCACCATCGTGCTATATAGCAAGGGCCCCAACAGAGCCTTGCCTGAAATTCTTGCTGGGTCTCTAATCAATTTCTATTGATTAAGGAAGCCAAGAGGGCTTCCCTGGTAGCTCAGCTGGTAAAGAATCCACCTGGCATGCAGGAGACCCCAGGTCGATCCCTGGGTTGGGACGATCCCCTGCAGGAGGGCATAGTAACCCACTCTAGTATTCTTGCCTGGAGAATCCCCATGGACAGAGGAACCTAGCAGGCTACAGTCCACGGGGTCACAAAGAGTCAAACACGACTGAGCAACTGAGCACAGCTCAGCACAGGGAGGCCAAGAACCCTGGTCAGTGACACATGGAAGAGATAGAGGTCACCCTAAAAATGACTCCTGCATATCCCTTTCTTTCCTTTCAGAGGTGCAGAGCTGGGGAACATTTTGCCAACTCTTGGGGAAGCAATGGTCTTTTGGAGCTCAAATTATTTTAACGTCTGGCAAATGGATAAGCTTGAATGGCAATTCTCAAACTTTCCTCTGTCTCTGTCTTGCTTATATGCCCAGGATAATTTCATCAGGAACATCTTTTGAGTAAACAGGGTTTGACTTCAGAGATGCTAGGATGAAGAGGAAGCTAAGAGAGTTGGGAAGAGCTGCCACATCGCACCACTCTTTTATGCCCAAACGTCTATTCTGAGACTCTCGTGCAGATGTTTAACTACACAGGTTCACAGACTAAAACAGACCCCTCTGCATGTTGAGGATGTTGAGTCTCGTCTTTAACACCTCCCAGCGCACGCTGTCAGAACTTCCCACCACTATCTTGACACCCTTCCCTCTTAGAAATCAGTGGCTTCAGGAGAAAAACACACCCCAGTTAGTTATCACATTTGATGAAACACCTCGCCTGAAGTGTAAATATTTCAGGGGCCCCTCCTTTTGCAGAGATATTTGTACCACGTGGCTTTATTGCAGCCTCTTTAAACAGTGGAATTTCTGATATCAGGAAGAACCAGATAAAGGGGATATTTTGGGAAGGAGGATTTCCCAAAAGGTCTAGTCCTCAAAAACAAACTGCTTTAGGACAATTATGACAGTGATTTATTGAAGTAAAAAGGCTATTACTTTGTTCTTGCCACATAAAATGTCTATGTTTGCTTAGCTTAGCTGATTTCCTGGTATATGTGAAATACATTGACTGAACCCCATAGAAGAATGTTTATCTTTTTTTTTTTTTTCCTTCTTTTTCAATATTGCATATACCCGGCTCCTTCCCCTTGGGTAGAAATTTTAAAAATATTTCACAGCTGCTTTGAAAACAGCTGTATAAATGCAAGACATTAATAGGGAAAAATCAAAATATGCACCAGGGCAAAATAAGACCGAAGTTATTAAACCATAACCTAAAGATAGTCAAAGGAAAATAGGCATACATGTTGAGTTCAAAACATATGTGATTTAATTAAAATTGAACTTGGGTTTTCAAAGAATGGCTAAGCAAAACAGCATGTCTGACACTTAAAAAATCTTAAATCATTCATACACACACACACACATAATGTGGGTGCACACAGTCATTTCCTGAACCCTAAAAACAAGGAGGACTATGCACGAAAACAAAATGAGGTCTTCAGGGCAAATGTCTAGTGAATTACATAGAATATTTTAAGACAGTCCTCCCTGCCTGCCTTATAAGTATCACATGCTGTTTATTCATAGCGATATCAATTAGTCATCCTGTTCCAATCCTGCCTAGGAGATTATCTACTTTATCACCCTGAGCAGTGGGCAGATAACACAGCAGAGGTTCCCGATGGCCGACTACATCCATTTGTTTTCGCTTCATTCTTGGGACAGGGGAGTTATAAAGCTGTGTGTAGGAAATGCAGCATTTGTCCTGCACAAACTTCTTTATCTTTATTTGCCCCATTGCTGGCTACATTTTTTAGTCTATTGGCAGCCAAGGGTCACATTTTTAAGAAGATAAATTTCATATTGGACCCGCTGGGAGCTGATGTCAGTGCAAATTTGTGCCAGGACTGATTCAAAATGATGGCAAAGAGGAAGTTCCTGTATTTTATTTCTATATTATATTGTCCTGTTTTCCTGATAATGGAGCCAGGGAAGACATGGAACCAGTGTCTATTTTTCTGCCTTGTTCATCTCCCAACAACGGATAAAAACACAGGGCCCTCCCTGTTGGCCAGACTTCAGTCTGATGATCTGTGGGCTGTCCTGAGATCCTCAAGCACCACGGGCCTGCATCCTTACCTGCAGGCCAGGCTTTGCTTGCTCCCTGGGAGACTGTTTCAGAGCAGATGCGTTGCGTCCAGGATTTTACTGCCAGCAAAGGTCAAACTCACTGTGTTGACAGAGGTACTTCCTGTCTGTTATCAGCCTGCCTGACATTTGATGTGTGTCCATTTTGTGTGTTCTCTGGAAGCCAAATGTCATAGCTCCAGATAACATTTTGCCCTAGTTTCCTCCCATTTCAGAATGAATTCAGGTTTTCTGGATGGGTAAGCTCAGCTCAGAGTCTGGGGGGAATTCCAAAGTCAAGACTGTTCTGTTTATGAAGTAATCCTAGTAACGTGTGGAATTTTCATCGTGCTTTTTTTTTTTTTTCAAAGGCTAAATGTTTAAGAAAAATGCAGGAAACTGGCAATTAGAATCAATTCCCTTCATAACAAGAGCAGGATATCAGCTGAAAAATATGTCCTTTAGCTGATTGCAGTGAGAAAAATCTGGGGAGTGTCCATGGAATACACAGCTTGACCTGGGGGTGACTCAAGGTACAGCTCTAATACATTAAGTCATATTTCAAAGGCTAGTTTGCACGCTGGTGTTTGGAATTGAGAACATGAGTTCTGATTAAATCCATGGTACAAACAAGGATCCTGGGTCAGGCTCCAAAATTCATAACATTCAAAATGTATTCTATCTGCAATTTACAAAATAAACAGTAGAAAATATTACGGAATAAGGTAAAATAGATTTTTTTAGCCACCAGACCATTTGTAAGCAATGAATTTATTATGCCAAAGACTGCCTTTGTAATACTGATTCCTACTCCCACCTCTGCCCTTTTAGTGATTCGGTTAATTCAGCAAATATTTAATGAGGACCTACTATGCGCCAGGCACTGTTTTCAGGACAGTGAGCAAGACTGACACAAACCTCTGCTTTTGTGCAGCTCACATCTGAATGGGGAAGAGAGAAAGAGAATCAAACAAAATTTAACTTATAAGTGCTGAGAAGATCAAAGGTGCTTCCCACGTGGCTCAGTGGCGAACACCTGTGGAACCACCGCCAAAGTTAAGAAACAGACACGCCAGCTCCCCGTCCCACCTCTGAGCTTGCCCCCTCCTGCCTCTGGAAAGGTAAACCACCAGTCTTCTGACTTAACCACCTCCTTGCCTTTTTGTTTTAAAGAAAGAATGGTCAAAGGACCCCTATGAACTCACCATCATTCAGTTCTAACAATTATCAATGGCAGGCAAAGCGTGTCTCCTCTAACCCCTAGTCCCTAACTTCCAAACCCAGCTAAGCTACTTAATTAATGTATGTGTTTGTATTGAGATAGACTCTACATGAGGTGAGATGCACAGATCTCAGGTATTCCACTCCAGGAGCTTTGACAACGGCTTATACATGGACAAACTGATATAAAGTTTGAGCATGACCAGTCTGTTTTGCACCTGTGCAAACTTTCTTTAGTAACTAGAAGCTCAGAAGTGCGACTCCTGGTTCCAGTCTGCTGTTAGCCACACGTGGCAGTGCCCGTGCAGCAGCCTGGCAGCCAGAGGAGGCCCTGAAGCCTGCTTATAGTGATCTTTCTAAACGTTTTCTAAAGGCACATGGCTCTCGGCTACCCACTCCTCTCCCCTACCCCCCACCTTTTCCTTCTGTCGGCAGAACAGTTTGTTATGGATTGGTGATAAAAATCAGTGTCCACTGAAAGACATGTCAAGACCACCGCCATGTGAGGCCTTCAAAGCATACCAGGCCACATTAGGCCGCCGTGTGAGGGATGCGCCTGTCAGGGGGGTCGCAGGCCAGGTCCGCCAGCTCCCATCTCCTGTTGCCCATGAGGGCAAGGGTACTGGAACACCCTACTCCTTACCCTTCCCTAGGTGACAGATCAGGGAGGGTTTGTAGAGAGCTGGCTCAGGAAAGCAAGGACACGTCGAACAATAGGCTGAGCTGTTGGTTAATAGCTCTTCGATGCTACCTGCAGGGGTGAGGTGTTTTCCGCTGACTCTGATCCATCTCTCCGCCTCTGCGTCTCTCCCTTTTCCCGCCGCCACTTGTAGGGCTGCCTCTCTTGGGTCCTGGGTCATGATGAACAATAAACACCTTCATCCCCACCAGTTACTGGAAACTTGTGACAGCAAGATGTCTTCATCTCATATTCCTCCCGAGCCCTTGTAACATAACTTGCACATGGCTAAAACTCAACATCTATTTGCTAATAAATT
This sequence comes from Tragelaphus eurycerus, assembly GCA_935064755.1. Lineage (NCBI taxonomy): Eukaryota > Metazoa > Chordata > Mammalia > Artiodactyla > Bovidae > Tragelaphus > Tragelaphus eurycerus. The sequence continues at coordinate 221,343 of CAKXYN010000289.1, read as the reverse complement.
ATGCTTGCAAGTGAGTCAGAATTCCATGACTGGATGGTAAAATTACCTCATGATACAATTATTCTTAGACATTAACCGCCTATTTTGCACACTTGACACTATTTTATTAATTCCCATACTTGTCTCAATTTAAAAAACAGCAACAAAAGCCAAATGAGAAAACAAAATTAAACAAGAACTTTGAAGTTTTCCAAAGTAACCCTAACACTTGTGTTTAAATTTCATTTTTTTTTTTCACCCTTAGGTTTGCTTGATAGACTTTAGGTCGGCCTAACAGTATCTTCTTTATCCAGAGGCCTCCATAAAATCACTGCTGCAAGAAAAAAAGGATGGTTTTCAAAACTGGCCTGTGCTACTCACAAGTAAGAAGGACAATTCACACTAGACGATGACATTTTAAAGCCCAAAATGCTACTGCATGTACAGGCAGGTTTCCAAGTAGACCTGATGATAGCAGATCTATGATAAATTATGCACAGTTCTAAAACTCTTTGAGTCTAAATTTCCCACATGGAGGGTTTGATGTTGTGGCCTTCCTTTATGCTAAAGATTTTTTTATAGCAGGAAAATTGCTATCAAATACTTACGGCAAATAGGGCTTTGATCAGCATTTCCACAGTTCAGAAATACAGCTTTATGTGCCCTGACCACATGGTTGCCAAATAAAGTCCTGTTCCTCAATCTTGAGGAACATAACAATCTTTGAAAATGGAGACTTGATCTGTATGTCTGGAGTAGACAGCAAGATTCGTTTTTAAAAGCTTCTTATTTTGTATTGGTGTGTAGGTGATTAACAATGCTGTGACCATTTCAGGTAGACAGCAAACGGACTCAGCCATATGTATACATCCATTCTCCAAAGTCCCCTCCCATCAGGCTGCCCCGTAACATTGAGCAGAGCTCCTTGTGCTATACAGTAGGCTGTCCTTGTTGGTTATCCATTTTAAATATAGCAGTGTGTACATAACACGCTGCATTTTTAACCAGCTCCTAGGTGGGCTGCAGTCCATGGGGTCACAAAGAGTCGGACACGACTGAGCGACTTCTCTTTCACTTTTCACTTTACTGCACTGGAGAAGGAAATGGCAACCCACTCCAGTGTTCTTGCCTGGAGAATCCCAGGGATGGGTGAGCCTGGTGGGCTGCCGTCTCTGGGGTCGCACAGGGTCGGACACGACTGCAGCGACTTAGCAGTAACAGTAGCAGCAGGTAAGGCCACAGCTACTGCCCATGGTCTAGACTTTGAGTAATAGAGTCAAAGAAAGATCCCTCCCGGTGCTAGGATTTTCAGGGAGTGAACAGCAATGGGGGAAGCAGTGCCGGGGAGGGTTGTTTACAGTAAACTGCTTCCTGTTTCCTGCAGTAACTTCTGCAGCTTTTATGGGAAAGTGAATTCAAGATATGGGGTTCCTGCCTTTCCAGCATGGTCTCTAGGACAGAAAGTGTCCCATGTGAATATTCAAAGACTGGCCCAGAGTTTTGCTCTTCTGAGTCTCATGGAAATTAACTATGGTCTTGCCAGTCTGTGCTTTGAAAAAAAAAAAAAAAATCTCTCTTTATTTTTGTGGGAACCTGCATCCCATAATAACAATGATTCTCAGTAGGCGCAACATGAAAGCAAATTAACCCTTTAAATTACAGGGAGCTGAGAGCAGTAAACCCATCCTGATGTGAAGCTGCATCTCTTCCTCCTTTTCACACAGCTCAGAGCTCCTTTTAAGGCAATGAAATAAATGTCTGCTGGCAGATGAAGGCTGGTGGGTCTCGCTTCTAAAAGAGTTGAATCTCTCCACCTGGCTGTTACTGACATAAGGTCAGTAACACAAGGTCAGATGGAGGGATATTTACTAGGGGATAAGAGACTCATCATGTAAAGAAGAAAGGAATTAACTTTTGTTGACTCCCTAGTCTATCCTAGGCCCTCTACATACAGTATGTCATTCAAGGCTCAGTCTCGCCCTGTGAGGAACTATTTTCCTTATTTTCTCAGTGAGGAAGTTGAGAGCTCTTGAAGTTCAGTCATCACTTATGGTTCCACTTTCATTGCATGGCAGAGCCTGGGAATGTGAACACAGTGCTCTGGATTCCAGAAATATTGGAATTGTTTCCCAGATTCCTAGAATGATCTGCTAATTTGTCGGCAGAGCCACTCCTTGTGTGCTATGCCTGGCACCCAGGCCCTCATGCATTAATCGTTGCAGAAATGAACGAACACATTCATATCACTTAAGTTCACAGATCCCAGCAAGAGGCCAAATTATTTTTAATGGCCATTTCCCATGTCACACAGGGACGTATAGTACAAATAACACGTGCATGGGGATTTATGATCAAAGCAGATAGTGACACATGTGGATTAGCCCCTCCTGTTTTCTTTAAAGGCTTACTCAGTGGTGTTCCCATTTCTCTTTCGAAAATTCAAAGGGTCTCACTCCTCCCTGGTCTCCAAATCTGGGTCACAATAAAAGGAGCTGGACAGGAGTTTCCTGGAGGTCCAGAGGTAGAGACTCCACACATCCACCGCAGGGGTTCGATCTCCATTCCCAGCCAGGGAACTAAGATCTCGTATGACACACTGTGCGGCAACTCCCTCCTTCAATTTCTTTTTTAATTGTAAATTGATTAGTTAAAAAGGAGTTGGTGTTGTAATCATTTATATGAGCAGCTTACATGGGTTTCCTAGCAGCAAAAGGGAGAAAGAAAAGTTGCACATGAGTCCAGGGCAGTGATACGGGTTTGTTATCATTATGTATACTTCAGGAGCTTTCACTTTCGCTTTTCACCTTCATGCATTGGAGGAGGAAATGGCAACCCACTCCAGTGTTCTTGCCTGGAGAATCCCAGGGACAGGGGAGCCTGGTAGGAGGTTGTCTATGGGGTCGCACAGAGTCGAACACGACTGAAACAACTTAGCAGCAGCAGCAGCAGCAGGAGGAGGATCACTGCTCAACCTGGATCCAACAGCAAAAACAATTAAATGAAAAAACAAGTCACAGTTCTGTGACCCAGAGGCATTAGAAAATGGCATGGAATTTGCCTTCTGCAATAAGAAATGAGGTCAATGTCTCTGCTTTGTTGATTCTGGTATGGATTTGTCTCACTGGAATCTCTAACAATGCCCCTGCCCTGGATGATAAATGGAAATAAAACTCCTAGATGAGTAAGTTAGGAAAACACACACACAAACACGGAAAAACAATGGAAAACCAGTGCTACCAGTCCCACATGCTAAATCTCTCAGTTGTGTCTGACTCTGGGACGCCATGGACTATAGCCCACCAGGCTCCTCTGTCTATGGAACTCTCCAGGCAAGAATACTGAAATGGGTTGCCACACCCTCCTCCAGGGGATCTTCCCAACCCAGGGATCGAACCCAAGTCTCCTGCATTGCAGGCGGATTCTTTACCATCTGAGCCACCAGGGAAGCCCCATAGGGAGTGAGGAATTAGAATCTCAAGGAGAATTTTGGTGGTAATGCTACAAACAGATATAAAAATGTCCTTGTGTATTCCGCTACATTTTTAACTTCTACCAAAGAAAACGACTTTAAATGTCTGAAAGAAAGCAGAGATCTTAAAATCTTTGACCTCATTTTCTCAAACAAGGAATGTTAGTGTTAGTCGCTCAGTCGTGTCCAACTCTTTGCGACCCCATGAACTGCAGCCCACCAGGCTCTGCTGTCCATGAGATTTTCCAGGCCAAGGATACTGGAGTGGGTTGCCATTTCCTTCTCCAGGGGATCTTCCCAACCCAGGGACTGAACACGGGTCTCCTGCACTGCAGGCAGATTCCTACTCAGCTACAAAGTACTGACTCAGCTTAAAAATAACCCTATTTATGAGACAGCAAGAGACACTGAGTGGCTACTCGACGGGGTGGAGATGGGATGGGTCTGGTCAAGTCACCCCCCTGGGGCTGGCACTGGCCTGAGGGACGGTGGGGGGGGGGGAGGAGGGTTCGGTGGGGAGGACTGATAGTTAATATTATCCCCCCCCCCAAAAAATAAAAACAAAGAGCTGAGGTGTTTGAATCATTCACATGTGGCAGAAAGATATGTCCCGTGAGTTTCTTACCTCTTCTCCTATTTCATTGCTTGGCACTTAGTGGCTGCCTCCACCCCTGATTTCTATGGGGTATAACATGAGGTATAACAGGAGAGATCACCTGGTCCAGTGGTTCCTGAAGCTTTCTGCTCATTGAAATCCCCTGGAAAACTTCAGAAAATACTGTGTCTCTGCCCTGCCCCAGAGTTGGAATTTATTGGTCTGGATTTGGCATAGGCTTTGAGATTTTTAAAAGATTCCTAAGTCATTCTAATGGACAGACAAATCTAGGAGCTGTCAGCCTAGACACCTTGGATCTCTTTTTCACCAGTAAAGTGGATGTGTGGGTTTTGAAAGGCTTGAGGGTGTGGAGTAATAATCAGAGCACTTCCTGATGTAGGTTCTTAGGAGTGTCTGTCTTCTCTGCTCTTTGTGAAAAACCAAAAAGGGTTCTCTGATAAAATCACTTTGAGAAACCATATGTAAAGTACACTGGTTGAATAGTAATTGTATTAATGAATGAACCCATCAATCTATCAACCGAGAACTGAGAGTGCTAGTTTAGGTTCTGCCTTCCCCACCCACCAGCTGTGAATCACTGAACACCACTCACCTTACCAGGACTCAGTCCTCAAGTGAGATGTCCTATCCCATGACCCCATGACCAGAAGATCTCTGGGATAGCTTTTGTTTAGGATTCCATGAGTCAAAGGGAACCAATGATCTTATCTAACTCTCTCAAGACTACAGAATTGGGGGAGGGTGCTTAATTGGTCTAATTTTACAATGAATCATCATTAGGCCCCAAGGCAATGTAGCTGCAGACTGTGATTCTTCTCTCTAGTGGTTAAGGCTCATTTTATTCCTAAAAGCTTTTTAAAATATTATCTTCCTCACTGTTGCAAATAAAGACAGCAGAGCCTCAGACAAGCTGATTCATAGCTACAATTTCTCAGGCTCATAACTAGAGATGACAATCGACACAAGCTTTCCTTTGCTTTCAGCTTTCTTTCTGCCAGCAGACTGTCTGGACCTTCCCCAGGCTGTCTCTGGGCATTCATGAATGCAGCATTCACTCAGCTGAAATCCAAAGTGACTAACGGGTGGACAATTTGGGCTGCCTGCAGTTGCATGTAATGTCCTCTTATGCCATTTATCCCCTTTCCCCCATTTAGCCCGGAAATGGGAACTGCACATAAAATGCAGCGAGGCTAGTAGGAATTTGGCAACAGTGGGGACATAAAGTACAGAAGTCTGGCTAGTCCTGCACACCATCTGTGTACCGATGGCTCCCCAGTACACAATTTGAGAAGTGTTGCCTCTGAGCTGACATTTTCATGCAATCTTGTGAACCATTAAAATACCTGTAAGTTAATCAGTTATTTTGAGAATAAATGATCTCCCTGAATGCTTTAGATCAGCCTTTGGCAGACTATGACTCATTGGCTGATTTCTGCCCACAGACTGTTTTTGTAAATAAAGTTTTATTGGAACACAGACACACTCATTTGTTTACACATTGTCTATGTTAGTTTTGCGCAAAAGTGGCAGGTGAATAATTGCAACCGAAACTATGATATTGCAGGGCCTAAAATATTTACCGTCTGATGCATTCCTGTTGTAGATTTCATACATGTTGTTGGATATGAACATGTTTTTTCACTCACTTATTCATTTCTTTCTTCCTTCATTCAGTCAGTCATTTCATAAGTATTTAATAGTCAAAGCAATGAAATAAATACTATATGGAATATAAAAAAGCATAAAACAATATCTTATCTTTTCAAAACATACCTGGACATCACTAGTCATCTTGTTGCCATTACTTACCTACAGGGCTTCCCTGGTGGCTCGGAGCTTTTCACTTTCACTTTCTTTCACTTATCTACAAAATCTTTAAATCTCACACCTGGCCCTTCAGGAGGAAAAGAAAAGCATGCATATGACCTGCCTATATTTTCTACCCTTTAAGCTTGTCATAATATGTACAAATTATAGGAAAATATACGTACATATAAATTATAAAATTATGCAATCTAAAGCTAAAGGGGACCACTCCTTCTAGTCTGTCCTCTCTAGACAATCTCATGAAACTAGAGTTGATGATAAATCTAAGTTGTATAATATGAAGATGAAGGAATCTTGGATCCTGTACTGTCATTATAAGGTAAACATATATATCAGATCAGATCAGATCAGTCGCTCAGTCGTGTCCGACTCTTTGTGACTCTTTGCGACCCCATGAACTGCAGCACGCCAGGCCTCCCTATCCATCACCAGCTCTCGGAGGTCACTCAGACTCACATTCATGGAGTCAGTGATGCCATCCAGCCATCTCATCCTCTGTCGTCCCCATATATATGCCCATATAAATGTGTGTATGTATATGCATATGTAAACAACCCATAGTACATAATTATTCACAGTATGTTTCAACATGCTAGCTTATTTCTCCCTTTCAGGACAACCATTGCCAGAATATGATTTCTCCTTTTGTAGTTCTGGCAGGGACAAAGCAAGGAAATACAAGAGAAGTTTTGTTTGGGATTTCCTCACTTGAGGGGGAGAAGATTCCAATAGGAACTTAGTTTTAAAGAAGTGATAAAACATACCCTTGTTCAGCTACCACAGCCCTGTGTACTTGTATCCTGAAGCTGTAAGGTGCATTGGAAATAATGATGGGGTTGGTTTAATTGTGAGGCAAACATTTTTTTCCCCTAGACAACAGCAGATCTGATACTTGAAAATGTGAAAATCAGAAGCTGAAACTAATTCAGAATTAAATAGAAATTGTTCATTGTTACAGATCTGTTTAAGCAATACTATTTATACAAATCACTCCCAAGGAATATTTTTTAAACTTATTTTTTTAATTGGGATATAGCTGATTAACAAAGTTGTGATAGTTTCAGGTGAGCAGGGAAGGGACTCAGCCATACTTATACATGTATCCATTCTTCCCCAAGGTCCCCTCCCATTCAGGCTGCCACATAACATTGAGCAGATTTCACTGTGCTATAGAGTAGATTTGTGTTGTTTGTCCATTTTAAACAGAACAGTGTGTACATGTCTATCCCAAACTCCCTAACTATTCCTTCCTCCTATCTTTCCCCTCAGCAACCATAAATTTCTTCTATAAGTTTGTGAGTCTCTTTTCAAGGAATATTTAAATGTGTTTATGGAGAGTGTAATCCATCCATTCTACAATGGATGGATTCTTAGCCTCAATGCAACAAATCCAATAATAGTAATAATAATTATTATATCCCTCGGATATTGCTTCTCTACTGTTGAGATCTAATACTCTCCAAGCTGATGTCTTGTTACCAATTTGCTGAGTACCAATTTCTTTCATTACTCTAAGTCATTCCATTTTAAAATTCTTTATGAACTACTAGATGAGATTACTACTGCTTATAGAGGGTTGCTGGAAAGCACAAAGTACAGTGCTGGAACTTTCATACCATGTTTTAGTGGAGTGAGTACATGGCAGAGGAAGATAAATTTGATAGATAGAAGAATTGATAGATAAATTTGATAAGATAGAAGGATAGGCAAATTTAATTTTGCCCCCCTACTTGCCATGCGTAGAAATTATCCTCAGCTTATGGGATTCTTCCGCCTAGGGGAATAGCCCCAGATCCACCTCCCACCCTGTTGAGAACTGAGAATCAGGAGATGGACACAGTCTTCCCTTTGCTCATCGTGCTCTGTGCTCTCAGGGGTCTATCTGGGTCAGAACCGTTCTGCAAGTCAGAGGGAGTTCTGTTCTGGCACAAGTTTTGCAAGATGAGAAATGAGTCTCTATGGTTAAGAAACGTTGGCATGAAGCTCCAGCTATGATGGAAAAGTCTCAGAGAGGCTTAAGCTCCAATTCTGCGTCAGGAGGGAAAAAGCAGAGAGAAAGCATATGGTCGTATATTTAACTGTTTGCAAGTAGATTCTTTCCTTTGCAAATAAAGCCTGGATTAACCAAATAAGGGCTTGCAACTCATTAGTCCTTCCCTAGTCCTTTTCGATGGATGTGAGTCTGAGTGACCTCCGGGAGTTGGTGATGGACAGGGAGGCCTGGCGTGCTGCAGTTCATGGGGTCGCAAAGAGTTGGACACGACTGAGCAACTGATCTGATCTCATCTGAGTCCTTTTCGATCTTGATCTTTTACAGTTTTTAAAGCATACAGTGTTTTCCACAGAACTTGGCAGTGACACTTCACAACTTCCCACCTTCCAACTTACAGACTTAGAAAGATAAAAGCAAAACTATACCAAGACAGACATGTATCCACTCTGCCGACCACCAACAGAGGGCGTAAGCCGCTGAAAAAGTGGTCTCATGAACAAACCACTTTATACCTGGGGGACAATATTCTCAGGGTACATCACTTATCTCAGCCTGTTTCTCCTACTAGAGCACAAGCTCTTAAGAACCAGAAGCCGTCCTTGTTCAGTATCTTGATTTTGTTATGATCTGTCATTTCAGTTCTGGTCTCTTTTTCCTTTCAAAGTCCCTAAATTCTCACAGCTAACTCTAATACCGGGTCTCACCCACAAGCCCAGTTCCGGATAACCCTGGAAACACCATATTTCCCTAAATCTAAGATGTCATAAATTTTAAGACAGACCATCAATTTAGTAATAATGGAAAAGAACACTACATTAAGTGTACTCACTGATGATAAAATGCATTGCAATTTCCAAACTATTGTGGGTTAAAAATTAATGGTCACTGCATAACTGATAAATAAGGTTTGGCAGCAGTATCAACCCTAAATCCAGTGACACTTGTAACTGAGTTTCACTGATCACAGATGGACTTGTGCTTCTGAGTCCCCAGAGTGGTTAGTTCTGTTCCTGAAGTAGGAAGCTCTGGCTTAAGTATTATAACAGTTAACTCTTGGTTTTGCTGTTACTAACCCTGCTTCCCTGTAAAGCTGGGTTTCACTCTGCACTCTGACCTAATGTTCTAGGACATTGTGCTTTGTCAGCTTATCCTGATCTGGTCTTTTTTCCTCTCATACAATCAAGAGAACTCATGCCCAAGAGTAAAGCTCCCCAAAATAATTGCCTGCTTCCTAAGAGTATTCAAGGATATCCTCATCAATGCTGAGGTTGGTCTCCTCTCTAGGACACTCAGGTTTTCAAAAGTGCCTAAATGATTTCAAAAGTCCAATTCTCCACCCTGGGTTGTACATTGGAGCCACTGAAAGAGCTTTTAGAAAATATCACTGTCTAAGCCTCGCTCCCCCAAACCTGATTTTTTTTTTGTTGTTCTAGTGTGGAACCAAAACTCATGATAATTTTTTAAAGTACCCAGACAATTCTATATATAACTATGATTCTCTTTTTGGATAATATTTGTGTATAAGGCAAAATGCATAGAAAACATATGTCCTTGACCCACAAGCTGATGCAAGAATGTAAGAAACAGTACAATTTATAAATATCAAACAGACAAAAGAATATTTCTCTCTTCTATGAAATAATCTGCTTCTATAAGACAATAAATTCTATATCTCTACCTTCAAATATTTATATCCAGTTCTTTTACTGCTGATTCAGGGATTCAAATCCCTTTTCTTTCTTCTATATCATATATTTTTTTGATTCAATAGTTAAATTTTTTAAATTTATTTATTTTAATTGGAGGCTAATTACTTTGCAATATTGTAGTGGTTTTTGCCATATGTTGACATGAATCAGCCATGGGTGTACATATGTTCCCCATCCTGAACCCCCTCCTACCTTCCTCCCCATCTCATCCCTCAGGGTCGTCCCAGTGCATCGGCTCTGAGCACCCTGTCTCATGCATCAAACCTGGACCGGCGATCTATTTCTCTATTTCTCAATATACATATACATGTTTCAACGCTATTCTCTCAAATCTTCTAAAAAGAAAATCTCAATAAATTTGAGAGCTTTGTTTAAAGTTATTTATCAGTATTAGCTCATATTCTTTAATTGCCAAATGTCAAGGACTGTTCACAAATCTGTATTTAAGTTTGCATTGTTGACAACTCATTTCATTTAGAATTTCCTTCTTAAAATCAGTAATAAAGAAATATGTATTGGGAGGTTAGGGCTTCCCTGGTAGCTCAGCTGGTAAAGAATATGCCTGCAATGGCAGGAGACCCCGGTTGGATTCCCGGCTAGGGAAGTTCCCCTGGAGAAGTGATAGGCTACCCACTCCAGTATTCAAGGGCTTCTCTCTGGCTCAGACAGTAAAAATTCTGCCTGCAATGTGGGAGACCTGGATTCAATCTCTAGGTTGGGAAGATACCCTGGAGAAAGGTATGACAACCCACACCAGTATTCTTGACTGGAGAATCTCCATGGACAGAGGAGCCTGGTGGGCTACAGTCCATGGGGTCACAGAGAGTCAGACACAATTGAGTGACTAAGCACAGCACAGCACATCAAGAGGTTATACAATGCTACAGAGTGGTATGATATAAATTATATTAATTTGAAAAAGCAGTGTTTAAAATGTGTGCCAAAGAGTTGACAGACTTGGAGTAATGAAGGACTAGAAATGAAGGACTAGGACAAACATTCTACTTAAAATGATCTTGTTGAGGGACTCACACAATTTTAGTAATTTAAAAAGTCATTTTTTCAACACATTGATCATCTTAAGAGTTTCATTAGAAGACATATCTCAGGGTTTATGGTTTGATATCTCTCAATGATAAGACAGATCAATGGTGTGATCTATTTTCTGTATCAGAATTTCAATCCCCTTGAAGAGTTTCCAAGAGCAACTTTACAGTCTGCTAAAATATGTTTTTGAATGTAGAAAAGAGGCCTCAAGCCGCCACTTCCTTGTCGATCTACACTCTTTCCTTCCACCCAAAGGTGAAATTGAGTCCCTTACCCCTTTAGTCTAGATTGGACTTGCTTTGAGCCAAAAGAGGAAAGAAGTTAACCTTTGATCCTACCACCCAGAAATATCCTTTTTCTGGTCTGTCTACTTAGATTTCATTCTTTATTTATAGAAACGTGTCTCTCTCCATATAGACATCAGATCAGATCAGATCAGATCAGATCAGTCGCTCAGTGTGTCCGTTCTTGCGACCCCATGCCGCAGCCGCCAGCCTCCCTGTCCATCACCAGCTCCCGGAGGTCACTCACTCGCATCCTGGTCGTGTCCTCCACCTCTCTCCTCTCGTCCCCTTCTCCTCCTCCCTCATCCCTCCCAGCTCATCTCTCTGTCACTCTTGCTGGGTGGCCATGTTCCTTCCCTTCACGTTGTCTCCTTCTACTTATCGTCACTTCATCTTCAAAACGCTCCCTTCTTCCTCCCTCTCACTCTACTAAAAAAACCTTACGCGATGGAAGTATTCTTCTATTGTCCTTCGGTAGGTTTTATTTTTGGTCACCATCTCAGTGATCTTGCAAAAAACAAATCTGTTCTCCATCTTTCCCTCAGTGTGGACTCTGTTCTTCTTGCTTTGCTTTCCTTCCTTTCACTTTCTCGGGCTTTTCCCCTCTTCACTTTCTCCTAGTGGTGTCATCTCTATCTGGGTTTTGATTTTCTCCAGTCTTGTTCCACTTTTTCTCTCCTTTCTTTTCTCTTATAGTTAATAAACATGGTGACATATCAGCCTTACTTTCCTTTTGGAACGTCTTCTTTCTACTTTCTTCCTACCTGTACAGTTTCTCAGGGTAGGGGGCCTTTTAATAGCTTTGGCTAGTAAAAGCAGAAATAGAGTTTTCTGACTCTCTTTTCCTATCGGGTGGGCGTCTCTTTCCTCTCCTTTTCTAAAACAGCTTGAACATAGGAAGTTCCGGTTCAATATTCTGCCTGGCTTGGAGATTTTGAGTATTTACTGCGTGTGAGATGAGGATGTCGGTGTTTGGCACTCCTGGCTGCCTTTCTTTGGGATTGGGATGAAAACTGACCTTTTCAATCTTGTGGGTCATCTAACAACACCTTGTCTAACTCAATAGATTAGCCATGCCCGAGGGGCAACCTGGGATGGGCGGGTCATGGTGGAGAGATATGACAGGGTGTGGTCCGCTGGAGAAGGGAATGGCAAACCACTTCATATTCTTGCCTTGAGAACCCCATGAACAGTATGAAAAGAAATGATAGGATACTGAAAGAGAAACTCCCAGGTCAGTAGGGGCCCAATATGCTACTGGAGATCAGTGGAGAAATAACTCAGAAAAAGGATGGGCAAACCAGCTGTGGTGTGCGGGGAGCAAGTCCGATGCTGTAGAGCAATATTGCATAGGAACCTGAATGTCAGGTCCATGAATCAAGGCAAATTGGAGTGGTCAAACAAGAGATGGCCAGAGTGAATGTGGACATTCTAGGTAGCGAACTAAGATGGACTGGAATGGGTGAATTTAACTCGGATGACCATTATATCTACTACTGTGGGCAGGAATCCCTCAGAAGAAATGGAGTGGCCATCATGGTCAACAAAGAGTCAAAATGCAGTACTTGGATGCAATCTCAAAAATGACAGAATGATTTCTGTTCGTTTCCAAGGCAAACCATATAGACATAGATTATATATATTTTTCCCAAATGACAGTACACTGTGTATAGTGTTTTACAGGTTCTTTTTAAAAAAAAAAAAAAAAAAAAAAACATGTAACAAAGTATTTTAATGTGAAAGTGAAAGTCACTCAGTCATGTCTGACTCTTTGCAACCAGATGGGCTCTACAGTCCAAGGAATTCTCCAGGCCAGAATATTGGACTGGGCAACTTTTCCCTTCTCTAGGGGATCTTCCCAACCCAGGGATCAAACCCAAGTCTCCTGCACTGCAGGTGGATTCTTTACCAGCTGACCCACAAGAGAAGGCCAAGAATGCTGAAGTGGGTAACCTATCCCTTCTCCAGCGGATCTTCCCGACCCATGAGTCGAACCAGGGTCTCCTGCATTGTGGATGGATTCTTTACCAGCTGAGCTACCAGGGAAGCCCATATCAGTATATTTACCACAAAATGATCATCTCTAAAAATTGTACTGTATTTCATATTATCACACCATGATTTTTTGAACAAATGCCTCTGTTGCTGGACATTTACAGTGCATCCAAAATGAAATACAAATGAAACACAAAGGGCACGCGTGACCAGTTGTTTGAGTTGTGTTTGACTCTGTGACTCTATGGACTGTAGCCTGCCAGGCTCCTGAGTCTCTCCAGGCGCTCCAGGCAAGAACACTGGAGTGGGTTGCCATGCTCACCTCCGAGGGGTCTTCCTGACCCAAGGATCAAACCTGCATCTCCTGTGTCTCCTGCATTAAAGGCAGATTCTTCATTGCTGAGCCACCAGGGAAGCCTGAAACACAAAGAGAACTCCCATATTTCCAAGGGGAAGACTGGAAGCAAGTGTTTTTGGCTCTTTTGACTATTTCCTTAGATGTTCAGCAATAGTTTCACATGAGATTTGGTTCAATTTTCTTTTTTGTATAAATAACTCTGTGAAATATGTTTGTGCCACAAGATTGTGCATTTAAGTGCAATTTCTTATGAAAGCTTCCAAGAATTGAGATTGTTGGGTAAAAGTGCATGAAGATTTTGAAGACATTGCACAATTGCTTCTAAAATTTAAGTCATTCTACATTTCCTTTAAGGAGATATAAAAGTTTCAAAATGCATCAGGTTTTGTGTTTATTCTTGAAAGATTTATAAATTATATTCTTCTAAGATTTTGTGAATTTTAACTAAAAATTTTCATTTCATTCCATTGATGAGAGTGCTCATAATATTTTCCTAACAATGTTTCTATGTTATGGGTATGACAACTCATTCTTTAATGATGTTGATTATTTGGGCCTTTTTTTTCTCCTTTCATTAATTTTCCATATGCTTTAAAATTTTGTCTTTTCAAAGAATCAAGTTTCCACAATATTAGTCTCCTCTATCCTGTTCTTCCATTTTTATTGCTTTCTTCTATTCTATGAAAGTTCATTAACTTCTTGTAATGAATGTCTAGTTTATTAATTTTCAGCCTCTATTTTTTTCTTTATTGATTTTTTCCCTTAGTCCTATCAATGATTGAGAGAGATATGATAAACCACAAGGCACATGGGATCTTAGTTCCCCTTTGGCTGTTATTCAGTCACTAAGTTGTGTCCAGCTCTTTGTGGCCCCATCGACTGCAGCATGCCAGGCTTCCCTGTCCTTCACTATCTCCTGGGGTTTGCTCAAATTCATGTCCCTTGAGTTGGTGATGTTACCTTACAAACTTATTCTCTGCAGCTCCCTTTTCCTGTTGCCTTCAATCTTTCCCAGCATCAGGGAGAGTCTTTTCCAGTGAGTCATCTCTTTGTATCAGGTGGACAAGTATAGGAGCTTCAGCTTCAGCGTGAGTCCTTCCAAGGAATATTTAAGGTTGATTTCATTTAGGATTGACTGATTTGATCTCCTTGCTCCAAGGGACTCTCCAGAATCTTCTCCAGCACCACAATTTGAAAGCATCAATTCTTCAGTGCTCAGCCTTCTTTATTGTCCAACTCTCACATCTGTACATGGCTACTGAAGAAACTATACCTTTGACTAGATGGACTTTTGTCGGCAAAGTGATGTCTGTGCTTTTTAATATGCTGTCTAAGTTTATCATAGCTTTTCTTCTGAAGAGCAAATGTCTTTTAATTTCATGGCTGCAGTCAATATCTGCAGTGATTTTGAAACCCAAGAAAATAAAATCTGTCACTGTTTCCACTTTTTCCTCTTCTATTTTCCGTGAAGTGATAGGACTGGATACCGTGATCTTAGTTTTTTGAATGTTGAGGTTTAAGCCAGCTTTTTCACTCTCCTCTTTCACCTTCATCAAGAGGCTCTTCAGTTCCTTTTCACTTTCCTACCTGGGATCAAAACTGCACATCCTGCATTGGATGGTGAAGTGTTAAACACTGGACTGGTTCTCTTATTGACTATGCCTTCTTGTGCCTCCATCAATTTCTGATTTACATATTTTGACTCTCTACCATTAGATGCATGGATATTTAAAATCATTACATCTTGTGAATTGAATTTGTTATCATTATAAAGTGACTCTCTCTGTCTTTTACCTTAGGTCTACTGTGTTTAATAATGTATAACTACACCAGCTATCCTTTGTTTCATGCTCACACAATACTTCTTCTTCTATCCTATTGTTTTCATCCTTTCTACAATTGAATCCAGAACTACATAGGGTATGCACTGCACAACTTCAGAGGATACCTTCTTCATAAAATATTGCATGATTGACCCTCCTCTAGGAATTATGCTATGCACCAGTTTTCCTTAATTAAATTAAATTAAATTTCCTTAATTTTCTTTAATCGTAGCGGATATTCTTTTCTTTTAACTGTCCAGACTATGTACTTACATTTAAGCAATTACTCTTGTGCTTGTGTTTAAAATATAACATCTTATTACTTTTATTTTCTTTCCTACCTCTTCTGCTTCATTTTCCTCTTTGCTTCTTTTCATTTTTTTATTCTAATTTTTCCTTATACTATCTTGAAAACTATGCTGTCCATTTAAAAGAATGCACAATATGAGAGTTATGAGAGTTAAGTTTTATTGGGGGAAAAATGAAGACTGCAACCCGGGCTCTGATAAATCTTGATTTTTACTTTTTATTTTTTATTTTTTTTTTTTCTGAAACACTTTATTTTATTTTTTTAATAATATTAGACATTTTTTAATGACATTCTCCCAAATCATCCCCCACTCCTCCCTCTCCCACAGAGTCCAAAAGACTGCTCTATACATCTGTGTCTCTTTTGCTGTCTTGCATACAGGGTTATCATTACCATCTTTCTAAATTCCATATATATGCGTTAGTATACTGTATTGGTGTTTTTCTTTCTGGCTTACTTCACTCTGTATAATAGGTTCCAGTTTCATCCATCTCTTTAGAACTGATTCAAAACTGTATTATTTTTAATGGCTGAGTAATACTCCATTGTGTATATGTACCACAGCTTTCTTATCCATTCATCTGCTGATGGCCCTCTAGGTTGCTTCCATGTCATGGCTATTATAAACAGCGCTGTGATGAACACTTGGGGTACACGTGTCTCTTTCAATTCTGGTTTCCTCAGTGTGTATGCCCAGCAGTGGGATTGCTGGGTCGTATGGCAGTTCTATTTCCAGTTTTTTAAGGAATCTCCACACTGTTCTCCATAGTGGCTGTACTAGTTTGCATTCCCACCAACAGTGTAAGAGGGTTCCCTTTCTCCACACTCTCTCCAGCATTTATTGCTTGTAGACTTTTGGATTGCGGCCATTCTGAATGGCGTGAAATGGTACCTCACTGTGGTTTTGATTTGCATTTCTCTTATAATCAGTGATGTTGAGCATCTTTTCATGTGTTTATTAGCCATCTGTATGTCTTCTTTGGAGAAATGTCTATTTAGTTGGTTTTTACTTTTTAAATCCAGTAAACATATATTTTTTATGATCTGTGTCTAATAGTTTCAATGTGTATTTGCTTTTCTTTCTCCCTGTCTTTCTTTCTTAAATTTTAATTTTTTCTTGTTTCTTGTTCATGGTTCCTTATTTCTTTGAGTGATTGGAAATCTTTGACTTTGTGTTCCTCATTAATTTTTACAGAAGCATTTTAATGTCTTTGAGAGCAGCATCTTTCTCCAGTGAAAATTTGCACTACTTCTTCCATCTACTTATTATTGTTACCAAGGCTAGTGCTACTCTAAGCTAACCGTGTTCATTTACCTGACTGTGTTTTGTCTTAAAGGGCACCAAGAATTTCTAATTTGTTGGCAAGTCCATTCAAATGCCATCTCATTTTTGCTTACCCTTTTCTTAAGTTTTTCTCTTTGGGTCTCTAATTAAGTTGATGATGCCACAGCCCAAGAAGGCTCTGGGCTTGGTTTCTTTCCTTGATATTCTTGCCAGGCTAAAGTTCTCAAAAACAAAGCTCACATGTGTCCATTTTGACAAAATCAAGCTATTCTTTGCCTGTATCTTTCCCAACAATTTTGCCCTGGCAAATCTTTATTATTTTACCATTTCCTTGACTTTATAAGAATTCTCTTAAACTATTTTATTCAGAATTTTCTCATTATTTTCAACAGAAAAAAGTGACACAAATAACTCAATCTGCTATTGTTAGAAATAGAAGTACTACCAGTATACTCTTCTTTAGTTAACAGTATTAATCCTTTGTCCTTTTTGCCATAAATATTTCTCCAGGTAGTTTTTGCTCATCTTTCCTGTTAGAATTGTTCACAAATGGAACAGATTACTTCATGAGTGAGTGAATGATGAGCCACATGAAAGAATCATTCACTGACTGAAACGCTGTCAGAGAGGTTGCAAAAATGATTCCTGTAATAGGCAAAAAAAAAAAAAAAAAACCCTCAAACTAAATGACATATGAAGTGTTGTCTAAATCAAAGAATGTGGGGTGCCTTTTTCTTCTTTAAGACTGATTTTCATTAAACTGGGTTTCCTTCTTATATATTCTGAAGAAGGATCTATCTATGATCCATATCTTTAGTCAAAATCTCTGTTTGATTCTATTTGTTTTCTGTTTTGTCTTGAATATGTGTCTTACTCATTTTTTTTAACGTGTGAATAGCTCCCTCCTTATTTTGTAGATAAAGGATGGCTTCTTCATGTATACCTTCTTAAACTTCTCACAACCTCCACCCATTTTTCTTGCATGTTATTGGATCTCCAGAAACTGCTACATTTTTATTTGAGTTGAAAACTTTATAATAAATAAGGTGGATTTTCTATATGCTTCTCATGCATTATTTTATATAATCCTCATAACAATTTTATGAGGTGTAAGTTGTTATTATTTCTATTTTATAGATGACAAAACTAAGAAATATGGTGATAGGGTATCCAGACCCCAGTCTAGAAGTGGTGGGTCCTCGGGTTTTGTCTCAAGATGTCTGGCTCCAGAACTTCCATATGTAATTAATGCTGAGCGACTGATCTGATCTGATCTGATCTGATGAAATTGTCAAAAGTGGTTAGCCACTTACAAATATTTGTGGGGGGCTGGGTAATCAAAAAAGAACCAGTGAAAAGACAGCAGTCAATAGTTGGAGAGAACTAGGTCTTTTTGGCAATTGAATGAAAACAGAATCATTTATTTTTTGCAATTGCAATCAACGTTCTTCTCTGTGTGTTTGTGTGTGTGTATGTTTGTGTACGTGATGGTGATGTTTGCCTCTTTTCTTTCAACAGTTTTTCTTAGCGAAATTATATTTCCTCACTCCCTTGTCCTCACCATGCTGTGAGAATAGACCTGCAGGAAGACCTGCCCCTCCCTGACTGCTCCAGGCCCACTTCCTCCCCCACCCTGTCTTGCATATGACGTTTTCCCTGCAGTCCCACCCTTTCAGCACGCTCTAACCTTGACAGCACTGACCTCAAGTATTGAGGGAGTATGCTGAGCCAGACCCAAGCAGGCGATTTTTGGCTACCAGCACTTCCTCAAGAAGCCAGACTCTTTCCGGCTTAACCATTCTTCTCCATCCTGGCCTCCTTTCTCCTTGCCAGCCAGCCCTCCCGCAACTCACACGTCATGTGAATCTTTATTAAACCTGTGATGCTCTTGTCATCCATGTAGTCGCCATCAACGTCAACAGCTCTGCCACTTTGGGAAGGTTATGAGGCGGCAGTCTCGCCCTTCCCTATAGACATCAGAGGACCATTTTGCTGCAGGTGTACAAACCAATGTTTGCTGTGTTTTTTCTTCACTGTAAACATCTTCCATTGAGACTGTAACAGGAGGGAAGAGGTAGGGCACAACTTTTTAAAGAATAACAGAGCCCAAGGACACAACATAAGGTGATTATGGGTCCAAGATGGTAGACAAGTCAATTTTAACTAGACCTTGATCCCTGATCAGCAAGATAAATGACATACCCAGAGGCACCCTGACAGTTCCAAGGCACTATCAAAAGACCAAGGAGTGGGCAGTGGCCCAATTTCTGGAAATCTCCATCCCTTCGCCAAAATAATTGGACTAATCCTCCCAGTCACTAACATATGAAATTACCCAGCCCATAAAAACTAACCGCGCCACATTTCACAGTCGGCCACACTCACCCTCTGCGTTGGCCCACACGCTATCTGTAGAGTGCACTTCTCTCTAAATCTATTTCTTACCTATCACTTTGTCTCTCACTGAATTGTTTTCTGCAATGAGACATCAAGAACCTGAGTGTCTGCTGCTGCTGCTAAGTCGCTTCAGTCGTGTCCGACTCTGTGTGACCCCATAGACGGCAGCCCACCAGGCTCCCCCGTCCCTGGGATTCTCCAGGCAAGAACACTGGAGTGGGTTGCCATTTCCTTCTCCAATGCATGAAAGTGAAAAGTCAAAGAGAAGTTGTTCAGTCGTGTTCAACTCTCAGCGACCCCATGGACTGCAGCCTACCAGGCTCTTCCATCCATGGGATTTGCCAGGCAAGAGTACTGGAGTGGGGTGCCATTGCCTTCTCTGAACCTGAGTGTCATTAGGTCCTAAATCCAGGTACCATGGGTTTTGGCTGGGCTTGAGTCTCTGCACATGGACTCAAGTCTCAATCTGAAATAAACAGTTTCAAGACCCTGGTTGAGCAGAGGATGAACAGAAGATCACTGTGGGTATCCTCTCATCCAGAATTACTGCTAGCAATGACCGTGTCACCCAGGGACATGCCCAAGCCCACACTTCAGTGTGATCTAGAAACTCTAACAATCAGCTTCTACATAATCCTTTGAAGTTGGAATCTGGTACACCAAAGGATCAAAGCTCTACAGACAGGATAACTCATGAAAAGGCAGAATAGCTATTTCTGAATTTGGGAGAACAGGAGGCCTTGAAATGGCTTTGTTCAGATTCCTATAGCATGCATGGTTTTCTGCAACCTTGCTTTATTATTTCTGTCTCTATCTTTTTATGAGGAGTATGGATGTGAGAGTTGGACTGTGAAGAAGGCTGAGCACCAAAGAATTGATGCTTTTGAATTGTGGTGTTGGAGAAGACTCTTGAGAGTCCCTTGGACTGCAAGGAGATCCAACCAGTCCATTCTGAAGGACATCAGCCCTGGAATTTCTTTGGAAGGAATGATGCTAAAGCTGAAACTCCAGTACTTTGGCCACCTCATGCGAAGAGTTGACTCATTGGAAAAGACTCTGATGCTGGAGGGATTGGGGACAGGAGGAGAAGGGGATGCCAGAGGATGAGATGGCTGGATGGCATCACTGACTCGATGGATGTGGGTCTCAGTGACCTCCGGGAGTTGGTGATGGACAGGGAGGCCTGGCGTGCTGCGATTCATGGGGTCGCAGAGAGTTGGACATAACTGAGAGACTGAACTGAACTGAACTGATAAGTAAATGTGGGCAAAGTTATATTACTACCATATTTCTCCTTTTTTTTATTTTTCTTTTTTTCCCCAAAGCCCAATGCAGTACCTGGGAGTACCTGCATTTCAAGCACAATCTCTTGAAAGCATCAGTGGTAAGATCTGATAGTTTCCTCACAGTACATCTAATTCAACCCCCTACTTGAGAAATAAGAAAAATCCAGCCAAGGTCACGTGATTTCCTTAGGGCAGTACAGATGCGAGAATCTGGTTCTCTAGATGCTTGGACCAACAGGTGCTTTTTATAGGTCTGATACCAGGAGCATTAGCATGGGAAGGACTGCAGGTCCTGCAGGGCTGCCACCTCCCCACAGTGACCCTGGACGAAGGGCACTTTCCTGGGGGAGTCAGGGAGAATCTCACATCTCCATCTCAGTCCTTGAAGTGGGTAATCAGTAAAGTAATGCATCTGAGTTTCTCTTCCCATTTCAGTGTGGTCTAGAAAAACTGAATTCATCCAGGAATTGTTCAGAAGTCTTCTTCTCAGAGAAGCCTTGTCTCATGATCCATGGTTTGCGCCTTCCCTGCTGCACTCTTCCCCTCAATACTTAATAACTGACTTCTTCTGCTGACTTTTTCTCCACAGCACTGTGTCATCTGATGTGTCACAGATTTATTTTTTCTTTGTCTCTTTCTCTCAAACATCAGAAAGAATCCAAAGTAAAGAAGATGCTTGTAAAGAATTGAGAAAACTTCCCTGCTAATACTAAGGTTGTTCAATACTACTGGTGTTGATTTACAACACTGTAGAAAAACAAGAAGAGTTCTGGTGGGAAGTGGTAGGTATGGAGAAAGAAAGAGAGAATTAAGGTAAAGCAAAATACAGTAATAAAAGGTCATGTAAAAGAAGTCACAGACTGGCTCGCTAGTAACACTGTGACTGGACGAGAACTGGAAACAGCATTAGACAGAGAGCAACTGTATCGGCTATTTATTGCTGTGATAATGTTGTATACAACCCACTCCCAAACTCAGGCTCAAAGCAGTGAGTTTCATCCAGGCTGGGCTCGGATGGGCCCATTCACATTTCTGGGGATCACTTAGCTGTTGACTGATTGAAGGTAGCCTCAGCTAGGACAATGGGATGGCGTAGCTCTATCCATCCTGTCTTATCTTCCAGCAGGCATTCAGGAGAGGGTGTCATGGTGACAGATGGGCACTGAATGAGCAGTAGGAAGCACAGAGGGCATCTCAAGCCTTAGAACAAGCATGTATAGCCTCCACTATGGTCCACGCAAGTCACAGGACCAGAGTCAAAGGACAGGGGAAGTAGACCCCACTTCCTGATGCACTGGTTTTCAAAGAGGTCAGGCTAGAGTGAGGGGTAAAGAATTCAAGCCATAACTGCAATTTGCTGCAGCAGCTCTGGAGGTCTTTGGCAGTAGCTCTGGCTCACAGCAGTGCCTCTTTTGGAGTGAATACTCCTCATGGAACCTGGAACTTTGGAAACTTTCCACATACAGAGATGCCATGATGTACAGCATTAGATAGATAGATAGACAAACACACACACACACACACACACACACACACACACACACATATAGGGCTTCCCAGGTGGTTCAGTGGTAAAGAATCTGCCTGTCAAGCAGGAGATACACGTTCAATCTCTGGGTTGGGAAGATCCCTTGGAGAAGGAAATGGCAACCCACTTACCTAGGAGATCCCATGGACAGAGGAGCCTGGCGGGCTACAGTCCCTGGGGTCCCAAAGAGTCAGACACAACTTAGCAACTAAACAAGAACTATTGTTTAACTTATATGCAGAGTACATCATGAGAAATGCTGGACTGGAAGAAACAAAGCTGGAATAAATGCGGGAGAAAATCAAACTAATATCAGTGACACCACTCTTATGGCAGAAAGTGAAGAGGGGCTAAAAGCCTCTTGATGAAAGTGAAAGTGGAGAGTGAAAAGGTTAAAGCTCAACTTCACGAGATCATGCATCTGTCCCATCACTGCATGGAAAGTGGAGAAAAGTGGAAAAGTGTCAGATTTATTTTTCTGGCTCCAAAATCTCAGTGGTGACTGCAGCCATAATTAGACGCTACTCCTTGGAAGGAAAGTTATGACCAACCTAGATAGCATATTCAAAAGAAGAATTACTTTACCAACAAGGTCCGCTAGTCAAGGCTTGGTCTTTCCTGTGGTCATGTTGGATGTGAGAGCTGGACTGTGAAGGGCTGGCGCCGAGATTGTGCTTTTGAACTGTGGTGTTGGAGAAGACTCTTGGAGTCCCTTGGACTGCAGGGAGATCAACAGTCCATTCTAGGGATCATCCTATTTCTTTGGGGATGTGCTAAGCTAAACTCCAGTATTTTGGCCACCTCATGCGAAGAGTTGACTCTTGGAGAAGACTCTGATGCTGGGAGGGATTGAGGACAGGAGGAGAAGGGGACGACAGAGGATGAGATGGCTGGATGGCATCACTGACTCGATGGATGCGAGTCAGAGTGACCTCCGGGAGCTGGTGATGGACAGGGAGGCCTGGCGTGCTGCGGTTCATGGGGTCGCAAAGGTCGGACACGACTGAGCGACTGATCTGATCTGATCTGATATATACATGCTGCTGCTAAGTCGCTTCAGTCGTGTCCGACTTTGTGTGACCCCATAGACAGAAGCTCACCAGGCTCCCCTGTCCCTGGGATTCTCCAGGCAAGAACACTCGAGTGGGTTGCCATTTCCTTCTCCAATGCATGAAAGTGAAAAGTGAAAGTGAAGTCACTCAGTCGTGTCCGACTCTTAGTGACCCCATGGACTGGAGCCTACCAGGCTCCTCCGTCCATGGGATTTTCCAGGCAAAATTACTGGGGTGGGGTGCCATTGCCTTCCCCGATATATACACACACACACACATATATATATACACACACACACAATCAATTGCTTCTTTCAACACTGTTTTGTCAGCAGCTCATCTGAGTGCCCTCTTCAAAGCGAGGTGAGTTTCAAGCTCAGTGAAAAGGCACTGTAAGGAAAATGTAACTTGGGTCTTTTTGGCACCATCACAGGATAACACTAGGGACCAATATACACATAGGTAAAGAGCGCTTCAACATCTGGCATTTACTTTCCTCTCTAGCTTCTCCCTCGTCAACCTTCAACAACTGAAACAAGCCTATTTATTCATTAAAGGGACTGTGACTGCACTGGCTCAGAATCTCAGACATCCTTTCAAATCTTTGGGGAGCAGCCCCAATCAGTCTCCCCCACACACTCCAATCAAGTGACTGGCACCAGGGCACACCCTGGGGCCCTTGGGTGTCCCTTGACCTCCTTATAATCAGGCCCAGACCAAACTAGTTCCCATCACCCAACCACCAGCATCCCTTAGAAGTCCTCCACTTAGTGTAGACCTCATCATTACTTAAAGATGAAAAACGTCCTGTGGGCACCTCTGTTTCCTGTCTGCAAGCATATCAATTTAGGCAAAAAAATAAAAATAAAATATAAAAATAAAAGCCAAAGTCTTGCTCATCCCCTCCGGAGGGGAATTCCAGTCTCTCAGAGAACGCCCTGACCCTTCCTCCCACCTTCTCCACCCAGCAGAGGAGGCGGAACCAGCCTTGGAGAGGAAACCGTTTTCCTGTTCCACTGTCTGTAAGCACATTTTCCAAATCAGCCCTGACTTTTCAGTTTCAGAAAGCCTCCACGTCCAAATGAGGCCCCGTGTTGGACCAGCCTTACGACGTACTTCCTACTGCTCTCTGGTGAAATGTTTATCAGCCTGAAGGGAAATGGCAGAGGTACAGGGCAGCGAGAGAGAAGGCACAGGGTTGGCTGATGCACAGGCTTGGCTCAGGGCAGCCTGAGGGGCGGGTGGTGATTTTCCATGGGTTGTTATCAGCAGGAAATCTAAGTGCATCCCATGCAGCGGGAGATTTTGGCCAGTCTCTTGAAACAAACTTTTGAGAGCCCTTAGGATAACTGTCACTCACCTTCCAGACTCATTAATCATTGACAAGCTGATGCTATCCAGTTAGGATCAAGTGAAGAAGGGCCGTCAAAGACACGTCGAGTCTTTGGAGCTGGCACCAAACTCCAGAAACTCCAGTGAGAGACACAGTGTAAGTTCACGCGCCAGATTAACTCCCAGCACTGTGACTGTGTGTTGTCTGCATGAGAGAGAAGACTAAGGAAGTCACACAGCTCTGAGATCAAACACTTGAAACGTTAACTCTCAAGTCTCTTCCTTCCACTCCCATCTCCAGTGAGAATATACGACCCTGTCTGGGGAAAATAGAGTGAGAAGGTGGGGGAGACATGGAAAGAGGTAAAGCTACAGGGTCCCGAGTTCCTGACTTCCTCAGAGACCAAGGTGGACCTTGAAAGACTTGATTTTTTTCCCCATTAACTTTATGAAGCCTTACGTGGCTGTATGCTTCTCAAATGCCAGCCGGTTTCCAGTCAGAATTTTCCAAGTGCATCTAATTGCCCACTTTATCACAGGCACTATCAGGTGAGTGGCGCTCCACCTCCACCCAGCCTGACTGAGGTCGACACCAGGACTTGTCAGGCAATGGATCCCAGAGCCAGAGTGGGGGCCCCTGGCCCTGCATTCCTGTGTGAGGGTGGCGGTAAACCCTGCCATCTGCCAGGAAGATCAGAGCAGGGCCAGGCTCCTGGATGCGCCTGAGTGACACCACTGGGAAGGCTTTAAGATGTGACTGGAGATGTGACTGAAAGCTCTTAAAGAGACAAGGAGCCTCTTTCCCCAGCAACGGGGGAACTGAGATGAACACTGAACATTTGCTTTTCTCTTTGATGATGCATGATGACCTATTTTTTACTTTGGTGACTAATGCTACTTGACAATTAGAAAGTGCTCCAGAGTTTAAATTGTGCTTAAACCCATCCTCTCAAGGGCCTCAAAGCTACTTAAAAGAATGATTATCGCCAGTCCCATAGTTCAGAAAGAAACCAAGATGGAGCCTGGCTAGGTGATTTGGCTCAGGCCACAAAACTGGGTCTTCAGACTCCTCTAAACACGCATCGTTGACTTTATCAAGCTCTTCTCCACCTTCTTCTCCAGAAGTGCTTTTATTAATTGTAGCTTTGGGAGTATGTGCTATCATTTTGTACATGTATACCTTTTAGTGTAATTCTTTACAGAAAAGACCCTGAAATCCGATACCCTAAGCAAGGCAAAACACGATCAAACACCAAAACCAAAAGGGAATAATAATCCTCTTACTTATCCAACTCAATTGGTTTTTAAAGGAATTAATGGGAAGTATAAATAAAAGAATGGTAAGTTCCTGACAGCATGAATTTATCACCATAAATAATCATTTATTGAAGTTTTTAATGGAGTGAGTTGAAATTTCAGACCAACTCCACACAAGATGGGAAGGGTAAAGGTGTGACTTGAAATATTTTGGGGGCTTGGGAAATTCTTTGAGTTTGATGGCCTATAATTTAAGCAGGCGGCAAAGCCAAGGATCTAAACCTGAGATCATATGACTTGCTATGTATGGGATGTTTATCACTTAGTGAGTTTTCACAAGGAAAATACTGTCTTTAAGCTGAGAAAGAGAAAAGGAGGCAGTTTTGTAGGTGTAGATGGTGACAGTACAAATTGTCCATTAAGTGCCTGAGGATCAACATTCAAGAGAGTTTCCCCAGCAGGCACTATCCCTCTCTGCCCCCATTTGTAACTGAGAGACAGGATTTTGTGTTGTCCATTCTGCACAGAAAATGGATGGTGCAAAGAGATCAAGATTTGATACAAGGCCCAGTGGTTGAATTACTTTTTTGATGAGTCTCAGCAAGACACTTGATGTGAATAATTTTCTCATCTTAAAATGTCATTAAGAATATTTAGTCCATGGGGCTGTCTTAAGGATTAAATGAGAAACTGGATATGAAAGTACTTTGCAAAGTACAAAGTGCTGTTCTTTTCACCTGAAAACAGCTTAGTATTTATTGGAAGTTGTGCTGGGTCCTCAGGAACTGAAAAAGAAAAGGGCTGTTATGATTTTATTCTGCATCCATCCACTATTTATTGGTACTCAGTATATGCAAGGGGCTCTGCTAACACCGTTGATGTCCTCTAAACAGAGTGAGACATGTTCATGACCATTGGAAGGGTAAGTTAGTCAAGGTCAAAATTGTCATATATGTTTGAGTGTGTCTGTACTCCTTTCTTTCAACAGTTATTAAAGAGAAATTTACAGAATGGCTTGTATGTGTGTCTGTGTCTGTACATATACACACAAATAAGTAGATTATATTACATTGTGATACATATTATGACAAAATAATTTTATAAGCCTATTTAATGATAACATATTCTGGGAGGGAGATTCCAGAAATTTTAATATGGATACTTGGTTCTCCACCTGGAACTATTTATGCATAAATGTCAAATATTTTATAGTAATAGCTCAGCATATAATGGCTTGGATAATGTTTTTCCTAAGTGTACTTTTTGGCAATATTGGAGGTAAGTGAATAGATGGATGTACTTAACTTAAGTGACCAGGAAATGGAAAAGCTGACAAGTCATTGCAAGCAACTATGACTGGTGAAATGAGGTTGGTTCACCACAATTAGAAACAGTAAGGATTCTAGAAAAATATATGAATGGATGTGGCATCTTCTAGCCTTCCTTGCATCACAGTTAATATTTCAAAACACTAATAAAATACCACCTATGCTCAAATATTTGGTGGAGAAAGTAAAATAAAGATGGTTTTCATTTTTTAAGACTCAGTGCTTGCCTCACCTTTCCCTGTTAAGTTGCCATCTTCAGATGAATAACCGAAATATCTTTTCTGTCTTCTATTAGCAAACCTTTCCCCAAAGAGTTATTATCATTGCTTTTGAGATACACAGAAACTATGTGATCCATCCCAATACTTTGTGTAGAACCAGTAAAAGATAAGTGTTTTAAGAAGTTATATGTTTATTTTCTATTCTAGACATTCATTTATTTGAAATTTAACTAGAGTATTACTTGCCTGGGGCAGGGGGTGGGGAGAGGGAAAAACTAAGATTTTGGGATCAACAGATACACATTCCTATATATAAAATAGAGCTTCCCAGATGGCTCAGCAGTAAAGAGTCTGCCTGCCAATTCAGGAGATGTGGGGTTTGATCCTGGGTTGGGAAGATCCCCCAGAGAAGGAAATGGCAACCCACTCCAGTATCCTTCTATGGAAATCCTGTGGATAAAGGAGCTTGGTGGAGCATGGGGTTGCAAAGAGTCAAACATGACTTAACAACTAAACAACAGCAACTACATACATACAATAAATAAGCAACAAGGACCTACTACATAACAAGGAACTATATTCAATATCTTACAATAATCTATAATGGAAAAGAATTTGCAAAATTATATATATATATATTAGGATAGATATATGTATTTATAAGATTATTTATATACATAACTGAACCAGTTTGCTGTATACCTGAAACTAACACAACATTGTAAATTAACTGTACTTCACTATAAAAAAAAAAAAAATTGCCTGGGTTATTAGTTAAGATACATCATAGGCATTGCTTTCGTGTTAAAGCACAGGCCTCCCTGAAAGAATCCATGAATCCTGTCATTTCCAAGCCTGGAATTTCACAGAAAACATTCCACCCCAGTCTGCAACTGCTGGGGTCCTTCATTACAGTTGTTAACACATCACGAAAAACACAATAACACAACCAGAATGGACTCTTCAGCTTTTCAAGTGGTTTGAAAAACATTGTCCTTTGATTCTTTTATGAGGGTTCCATAATTTCTTGGGGTTTTCCAGCTGCTTTTTGATCCCCGGTCCTGCCAGTCTCTCTTCCCAGACAGAAACTGGGACCCTTGAAGGTGGTTGTGGTAAATTAATAAGGAGAAAAAATAAACAGAAAGCCTTTTCCCATGTGTTTTTTTTTTTTTTTTTTTTTTAACTTTGCAAATCTGTTCACTGTACAGTTAATTTGGAGCTTGCCATGCAGGAATGCTGTCTGGCTCTTCCAATTCATCATGTCCTGTGATGTTATTTCTTCCTTAGAGAGTCCACAAGTGGAGCTCACAGCAGGCGAGGGAATGGATGGTCCTCTCTCCATGTTCCCACATCCTTCCAGGACATCTGGGCAGCTGTGCAGCAGCAAAGCAAAACCTTCCAGGCTTTCTACTGTCAGATCCCATAGTTTTAATACCATCTAACTTAGTGGTAGGCAAACATTCTGTAAATAGTCAGATAGTAAATGTTTCTGGCTTTGCAGGCCATATGGTCTCTGTCACAGTGACTCAACTCTGCCTTTGTGGCATGAATGTAGCCATAGATAATATGGAAATGAATGAATGTGGCTGGGTGCCAATAAAGCTTTATTTATGGATAAATTTGAGTTTCCTGTAATTTTCATGTCTCATAAAATATTCGAGTTGTTTTGAATTTTTTCCAACAATGTAGACATGAAAAAGAATTCATATTTTGTGAGGCCTATGCAAACAGACAGTGGCTGGGTTCGGCCCACATGCAGTAAATGCCCTAACTCCTGGTCCTAAAGCTTTTAACTCCAGCTAATACTTACCTTTTGGATTTCACAATTGATGAGTGATAGCTCCAGTTGTTTGTCCCTCAAATACTTTCAGTGTCTAAAATGGAAATTGTGATTCTCTACTCCTATTGCTTCTGTGTCAGGTCTTCTCCATCTGACAAAAATTCATTCACATTTTCCATATATGTAGTTACTACACCTAGAGAGTTGCCAACTATTCTTGGGTATACTTTTATTACACCCCATATCCAACCCATCATTGTATTCTAGAAACTGTATGTCCAAAACATAGATCAAATCTGCTTAATTCTCTCCATCTAGTCCAAGCTACTCTCATCTATTAACTGAATTCCTGTAATGACTTCTGCGTTGATCTCCCTTTTTCACTTGCTAAGTCTTTGTAGACTAAGAGATTGGCATTTCTTCTGAGGTTAGGGTATGTAGAAACTGTGGGACTACATCAACAATAGTTGTAGGTAAAGTAGATGTTTCCATTCTTACCTTCTCAGTGCATTTTGCATACAGCATCAGAAGTGAACTTGCTAAGACATTCATCATAAAATCACTTGATGGCTTTCTTTTGCCCTGAAAAATAATCCAAGTACTTTTATTAAGTACTACAAGGTTCTACCAGGGACAAAGTGCACATTCATTTCCATCTCTTCACCACTTCTTCCAGCTCTCATTCTTCTTCATTACACTTCAGACCAACTGCTAAGCTGCTAAGTAGCTTCAGTCGTGTCCGACTCTGTGTGACGCCATAGACGGCAGCCCACCAGGCTCCCCCATCCCTGGGATTCTCCAGGCAAGGACACTGGAGCAGGTTGCCATTTCCTTCTCCAACTGACCTCCCTTCTATTCCTGCTGCATAGGTCACCCTTCCCCAGCTTCATCCTTTTCTTCATTTTCCTCTCTGGACTTCGGTTGTATTTTCCCAGTTGCATGCAAGGCTGACTCCTTCTCATCATTTAACCTTCCACTTAATTATTCCTTCCCCAACTGACCACTTTATCCAAAGTCAATCAGTCAGTCAGTCTTAATCTCCTTTGGCTTGATGATTTCCTTTATAAGTAATATCCCAATGTTTAACAATTTCAGTTGCCCTTTTTAAACCAGTTCATTATCTGCCCTTCATAGAAAATGTAAATGATGTAAGGGTAGACACTTATCTTTAAGAGTCACCATATCAGAAGGCCCAGTCTAATACACAACAGCTACATAAGTATTGAATAAAGGATCTAATAAATAAATCTATCAGTTTAGAATGTAGACCAATCTTGTGGCATAGTTTTTTAAGTGTATGAAAAATTTCCATGGAAATATAATAAACTGCTCTCAGAAAAATGACATGGCTCAGTTCCCGTCTTAATTTTAAAGCCTTAATGTATTTTTCAAATAATCTACCTCCCCCCCTCACACACACACAAAACTCACAAGTCACTTTTGTTATTTAGCAGTAAGAGAAATGCAAGTGGGGAGGGGCAATACAGGGTAGACGAGTAGAAGTCCAAGCTATTAGGTGTAAAAGAAGCTGCAAGGATATATTGTACAGCATGGGAAATATAGCCAATATTTTATTATAACTGTAGGATATGAGCTTCCCAAGTGGTTCAATGGTAAAAAGAAATCCACCTTACAATTCGAGAGATGCATAAGATGTGGGTTTGATCCCTAGGTCAGGAATACCGTGCAGAGAAGGGAATAGCAACCCACTGCCGTGTTCTTGCCTGGAAAATACCATGGACAAAGGGCTACAATCCATGGGGTCTCAAAGAGTGGGCCACCACTGATGGACACACATATAAATAGAGTATAACCTTTAAAGTTGTGAATCACCCTGATGACCACAAGTAATTTATATAAATATTGTATATGGCAACTATACTTCAATAAAAACACACATAAAAGAAATAAAGTATTTTTTTTAATAAAAAATAAAAGGAAATCTTATCTTGCTAAAAAATTTTAGCTACAGTTTTTTAAATTGTTCTTGAAATCTGCATAGTTACATGGAAATGCTTAAAGGTCTAAGGTAAAGAGAGGAAAGCTGGATGCTGGAGTTGAGATCAATTTATTCCTCAAGTTATGCTCTGGGGAAGGCATGTGGGAGTTTTGGTTGAATAGCTATTTCTTCTCCATTGGTCACATATTTCTCTATTCTACCTTTTCTGCTTTTTTGAAACAACCATTTAATTTGAAGTATGGTTAAGCAACAGAGGTGATTAAAAAAAAATGGCATGAATGAAGGCTGCAGCATGAGTTGAAATCCTGATGGTCTCATTGTGACCTATGTATTGTTGACCTCTGACCCCCAATTTCCTTCTTTGTAACATAGCATCCCAGAGTAATATCTCATTAGACCATTCTGAAGACTTGGAGAGTATTTATAAGGCCTTGGCATAATACATGACACACATTGGATATCTATAAAAATAAAGCATTAGTTTGTGTGTCACAAATATTTCTAAAGAGTAAGTTCCACAAGGTGGAAATAACTTGTGTTTGTAATTAAAAAGAAAAAAATCTGGCTGGAGCAAGGTTTTGGCTATCATAAGTTCCTAAGATAACTTTTTCTCACTGGGTTTATAATCCTCTCTAAATGTATAAGCCAGTATATTATATATTATATTATACTACAATGACCAACAGCTTCTGAAAACCAGCAACTTATGGCTACAAAGATTTTCAAATGGTTGTTTCTCATTTGGATTATATCTGGGCTATGACAGCTTCACATTGACTTTGGATCTGCTCTATATAGATTCTTATTACCAGAATCCAAGGAGAAAAAGCAATTTCCTTTGGGACATACGTTTCTCATATCAGAAGAAAAACAGAGATGGTTGAATCAAACAAGTCTCTACACTTCAGACAAGGCATGTGTTACTTTGCTCATATTCTTTGGTGAAGGGAAGTCCCAAAAGACAGGCAGAGTGGTGTCATTGATCTACAGAAGTCACAATCCAAGGGAAGTCCCTGTAATTTACATGGCAGCAGGTAGAGATTTATAATTCTTACATTAAAAAGGACAGAGTCTTGGCTATAATAAAAAATAAACCACAATAACCTGAATCATTTTTTCTAAATTAAAAAAAAAATGCATCCTCCAAACTTATGTGAACTAATTCTTCCACCTGAGATAACTAGTCTTTAACAGCAAAACATTGGTTTGTGGAACCAGTGGGATGAGATGTTTAGTGTAATGGGAAATGCTGATATTTTAGATAACAATTTAAATAGCACAGTTAAGAAGAGATGGCAAGAATACACAGAAGAACTGTACAAAAAAAGATCTTCACGACCCAGATAATCACGATGGTGTGATTACTGACCTAGAGCCAGATATCCTGGAATGTGAAGTCAAATGGGCCTTAGAAAGCATCACTACAAACAAAGCTAGTGGAGGTGATGGAATTCCAGTTGAGCTCTTTCAAATCCTGAAAGATGATGCTGTGAAAGTGCTGCACTCAATATGGCAGCAAATCTGGAAAACTCAGGAGTGGCCACAGGACTGGAAAAGGTCAGTTTCCATTCCGATCCCAAAGAAAGGCAATGCCAAAGAATGCTCAAACTACTGCACAATTGCACTCATCTCACACACTAGTAAAGTAATGCTCAAAATTCTCCAAGCCAGGCTTCAGCAATATGTCAACCGTGAACTTCCTGATGTTCAAGCTGGTTTTAGAAAAGGCAGAAGAACCAGAGATCAAATGGCCAACATCCTCTGGATCATGGAAAAAGCAAGAGAGTTCCAGAAAAAACATCTGTCTCTGCTTTATTGACTATGCCAAAGCTTTTAACTGTGTGGATCACAATAAACTGTGGGCAAATCTGAAAGAGATGGGAATACCAGACCACCAGACCTGCCTCTTGAGAAATCTGTATGCAGGTCAGGAAGCAACAGTTAGAACTGGATATGGAGCAACAGACTGGTTCCAAATAGGAAAAGGAGTACGTCAAGGCTGTATATTGTCACCCTGCTTATTTAACTTGTGTGCAGAGTACATCATGAGAAACGATGGACTGGAAGAAACACAAGCTGGAATCAAGATTGCTGGAGAAATATCAATAACCTCAGATATGCAGATGACACCACCCTTATGGCAGAAAGTGAAGAGGAACTAAAAAGCCTCTTGATGAAAGTGAAAGTGGAGAGTGAAAAAGTTGGCTTAAAGCTCAACATTCAGAAAACGAAGATCATGGCATCTGGTCCCATCACTTCGTGGGAAATAGATGGGGAAACAGTGTCAGACTTTATTTTTCTGGGCTCCAAGATCACTGCAGATGGTGACTGCAGCCATGAAATTAAAAGATGCTTACTCCTTGGAAGGAAAGTTACAACCAAACTAGATAGCATATTCAGAAGCAGAGACATTACTTTGCCAACAAATGTTCATCTAGTCAAGGCTATGGTTTTTCCAGTGGTCATGTATGGGTGTGAGAGTTGGACTGTGAAGAAGGCTGAGTGCTAAAGAATTGATGCTTTTGAACTGTGGTGTTGGAGAAGACTCTTGAGAGTCCCTTGGACTGCAAGGAGATCCAACCAGTCCATTCTGAAGGAGATCAGCCCTGGAATTTCTTTGGAAGGAATGATGCTAAAGCTGAAACTCCAGTACTTTGGCCACCTCATGCGAAGAGCTGACTCATTGGAAAAGACTCTGATGCTAGGAGGGATTGGGGGCAGGAAGAGAAGGGGACGACAGAGGATGAGATAGCTGGATGGGATCACTGACTTGATGGACGTGAGTCTGAATGAACTCCAGGAGTTGGTGACAGACAGGGTGGCCTGGCATGCTGCGATTCATGGGTTCACAAAGAGTTGGACATGACTGAGCGACTGAACTGAACTGAACTGAACTAAGCATCTAGTTTCCAGTGATTTATATGGTTTTCATAGGTCTGGTCAAATAGTTGGATTTTGGTCAGGGAAACACTGATCATTATTCTCCTTAGAGAGCAGACAAACTCTCAGAACTGTGTTGTTGATGATTACATTGAGCCCTGGGCTAAGGGGCTTACACTTTGCTTTAGTCAAACAACAATGTATTGATTAAATGTTTGCCCAGAATTTATTTGATTCAGCTTACTCGG
This sequence comes from Tragelaphus eurycerus, assembly GCA_935064755.1. Taxonomy (NCBI): domain Eukaryota; kingdom Metazoa; phylum Chordata; class Mammalia; order Artiodactyla; family Bovidae; genus Tragelaphus; species Tragelaphus eurycerus. The sequence goes on along the minus strand of CAKXYN010000289.1, from coordinate 187,379 downwards.
AATTGTCTGTATTAATAGCCATCAGATGGAATATGCCACTCATGCACTGAATAATCAGTAAGCCATGGAAAAGGTCCTTTTCTCCTTGTGTTACTTGTTTTACTAGAATAAAAATTAACCAATGTTTATTGGTTCTCTTTAAGTGGGGTCTGTTTCATTCATCAATCCATATCTGAGTCCAATTTTATCCCATTTAGAAAGAAATGCAATAGATTCTCCAGTTTCCATTTTTAAGTTGAGAAACTGACATTCAAGGAGTGGGTCTCATCCTCTGAGTCTGAGCTGGTAAGAGGAAGACAACAAAGGCACCTTGGATTCTTCAAGAAAATCCATGTGCCAGGATAGACTGGGAGTGAGGTTTGCATGGAATTCCATAGTAGCGAAAACTTTAACAATTCCATTATGAAAAATTAATGGATTTTAGTACTGAGAAGAATTAATTAAAATAATTTCACCTGGAGAATCTACCTTTAGAAACTCTCTTGTTATTACTATTGATAGTTTATTGTTTCTTTGTTGATTTAAAATATCTCCACTAGGCCCGCCCCCACTGCCATCTTCAACTGCTGTACCTGCACATGGCCCTCATAGCCACAGTGTCAGCTAAAGTCTGTCTGTTTGCAATAGAAACTCTGGAGTCAAGGGCAGGATGCAAGACCTCACCATGTGGTCTCAGAGCAAGCACAGATAGATTAAGCACAAAGGAAAGAAAAAAGATCCCCCACATTTTGCCAATTCATCACTCTGCTTTGGTCTGCCTTTGAGTTTCATGGAAGTTTATTGCACCTTTAGCTTAGACAACAAAAAGAGAGATCAAGCCCTGAGCTTTTGGAGTGGGAGCTCTGATTCCAAGACTTAGACTACCAGAGAAATAACCCTAGGGAGTATCAAATAGTGAGAACTCATTCAAAGGACACCACTTGAACACAAGACACGGCATCACCCAACCACCAGCAGCACCCTGTGCAGGACATCTCATCTAAACAACAAACAAAACAAAAATACAAACCCAGTCATCAGCAGACAGGATTACCACCTCACTCAGCCTTGCCTATCAGAGGAAAACAAACAAACAAAAACTCAGCACAAATCTCACCCTATATGAAGTTTACACAAACCACTGGACCAACCTTAGAAGGTCAGACACCAAAAGGAAGAAAGAATTCATCTTTGAAGCTTGGGAAAAGGAGACCTCAAACGCAATGAGTTTAAAAAAAAATGGAAAAGCAGATAAATACTACACAAATGACAGAACAAACTAGAAATACAGAAATCCAAATAAATGAAGAGGAAATAGGCAAACTACCTGAAAAAGAATTCAGAATAATGATAGTAAAGATGATAAAAACCTTGAAAACAGAAAGGAGAAAATGCAAGAATCAATTAACAAAGACTAGAAAAAGTGAAGAATAAGCATACAAAGACAAACAATACAATCACTGAAATCAAAAATACTCTAGAAGGAATCAATAGCAGAATATCTGAAGCAGAAGAATGAATCAGTGATCTAGAAGATAAAATGGTGGAAATAACTTCAGGAGAGCAGAATAAAGTAAAATGAATGAAAAGAACTGAGGATAGTCTCAGAGACCTCTGCGGCAATATCAAATGCATCAACATTCAAATTATAGGGGTCTCAGAAGAAGAGAAAAAGAAAGGATATTAGAAAAATTTTGAAGAGATTAAAAAAAAAAAAAGGGGGGGGGAATAGTTATTATATTTCCCCAACATGGAAAAGGAAATAGTCGTCAATCAAGTTCAAGAGGTGCAAAGAGTCCCATACAGGATAAACCCAAGGAGAAACATACCAAGACACACACTAATCAAACTAACAAAGACTAAACACAAAGGAAGAATATTAAAAGCAGCAAGGGAAAAGCAACAGGTAACATACAAGAAAAATCCCATATGTTTAACAGTTGATCTTTTAGCAGAAACTCAGCAGGCCAGAAAGGAATGTTAGGATATATTTAAAAGTACTGAAAGGGAAAAATCTACAACCAAGATTACTGTAAACAGCAAGGATCTCATTCAAAATTGATGGAGAAATAAAGAGCTTTTCAGACAAGCAAAATTTAAGAGAATTCAGTACCACCACACCAGCTTTACAACAAATGTTAAAGGAACTTAAATAGCCAAGAAATACAAGAAAAGAAAAAGATCTACAACAAACCCCAAACAATTAAGAAAATGGCAATAGGAACATATATATCAATAATTACATTAAATGTAAATGGATTAAATGCTCCAACCAAAAGACATAGGCTGGCTGAATGGATACAGAAACAATATCCATGTATATGCTGAGTATAAGAAACCCACTTCAGACCTAAAGACACATATAGAGTGAAAGTGAGAGGATGGAAAAATATATTCCATGCAAATGGGAAGCAAAAGAAAGAAATATCCTCATATCAGACAAAAAATACCTTAAAATAACATTACAAGAGATAAGGAAGGACACTACATAATGATCAAAGGATCAGTCCAAGAGGAAGACACAACAATTGTCAGTATCTATTCTTCCAACATAGGAGCACCTCAATGCATAAGACAAACACTAACAGACATAAAAGGAGAAATTGACAGTAACACAATAATAGTAGGAGATTTTAACACCCCACTCACACCAATGGACAGATCATCAAAACAGGAAATTAATAAGGAAACACAAGTCTTAAATGATACATTAGATGAGATGGATCTCATTGATATCTTCAGGACAGTCTATCCAAATGCAAAACACATCTTTCTTCTCAAGTGTGCATTGAACATTCTCCAGGATAGACCACATCTTGGGTCACAAATCAAACCTCAGTAAATTTAAGAAAATTGAAATTATATCAAGCATCTTCTCTGACCACAACACTATGAGACTAGATATCAATTACAAGAATAAAAACTGTAAAAACACAAACTTATTGAGATTAAATAATACATTTCTAAATAACCAACAGGTTACTGAAGAAATCAAAAGGAAAATCAAAAAATTTCTAGAAACAAATGACAATGAAAACAAGACAACTCAAAACCTATGGGATGCAGCAAAAGCAGTCCTAAGAGGGAAGTTTATAGCAATGCAATCCTACCCTAAGAAACAAGAAAAGCATTGAATAGATAACCTAAATTTACACCTTAAACAACTGGAAAAAGAAGAACAAAAGCCCCAAAATTAGTAGAAGTAAAGAAATCATAAAGATCTGAGCAGCAATAAATGAAAAAGAAGTGAAAGAAACAATGGTGAAGATTAATACAACTAAAAGCTGCTTCCTTAAGAAGATAAATAAAATTGACAAACCTTTAGCCAGACTCATCAAGAATAAAGGAGAGAAGAATCAAATCAACAAAATTAGAAATGAAAAAGGAGAGGTTACAACAGACAAGGCAGAAATACAAAAGATATAAGAGACTATTACGAACAACTATTATGGCAATAAAATGGATAACCTGGAAGAAGTGAACAAAGTCTTAGAAAAGCTCAATCTTCCAAGACTGAAGCAGGAAGAAATAGAAATTATGAACAACTCAATTACAAACACTGAAATTGAAGCTGTGATCAAAAATTTCCCAAAAAACAAAAGCCCAGGACCAGATGGCTTCACAGGAGAACTCTATCAAATATTTCAGTTTTCAGTTCAGTCACTCAGTCGTGTCTGACTCTTTGTGACCCCATGAATCGCAGCATGCCAGGCCTCCCTGTCCATCACCAACTCCTGGAGTTCACTCAAACTCATGTCCATTGAGTCAGTGATGCCATCCAGCCATCTCATCCTCTGTCGTCCCCTTCTCCTCCTGCCCCCAATCCCTCCTAGCATCAGAGTCTTTTCCAATGAGTCAACTCTTTGCATGAGGTAGTCAAAGTACTGGAGTTTTAGCTTTAGCATCATTCCCTCCAAAGAAATCCCAGGGCTGATCTCCTTCAGAATGGACTGGTTGGATCTCCTTGCAGTCCAAGTGACTCTCAAGAGTCTTCTCCAACACCACAGTTCAAAAGCGTCAATTCTTTGGTGCTCAGCTTTCTTCACAGTCCAACTCTCACATCCATACATGACCACTGGAAAAACCATAGCCTTGACTAGATGGACCCTTGTTGGCAAAGTAATGTCTCTGCTTTGAGTAGAGTTAATGCCTATCCTTCTAAAATTCTTTCAAAAAATTGCAGAGGAAGGAACACTTTCAAACTCATTCTATGAGGCCACCATCACCCTAATATCAAAACCACAAAGACAACACACAAAAAAGAAAACTGCAAGCCAATATCACTGATGAACATAGATGCAAAAATCCTCAACAAAATTTTAGCAAACAAAATTCAGCAACACATCAAAAAGCTCATACATCATAATCAAGTTGTGTTTATTCCAGGAATGCAAGGATTCTTCAATACATGCAAATCAATCAATGTGTTACACCATATTAACAAATAAAGATAAAAACTATATGATATTCTCAATAGATGCAGAAAAAGCCTTTGACAAAATTCAGCACCCATTTATCATAAAAAACTCTTTAGAAAATGGGCATAGAAGGAACCTACCTCAAAATAGTAAAGACTGTATATGATAAGCCTACAGCAAACATTACTCTCAATGGTGAAAAACTGAAAACATTCCCCCTCTAAGATCAGGAACAGACAAGGGTGTCCACTTTCACCACTATTATTTCACATAATTCTGGAAGTCCTAGCTACAGCAATCAGTGAAGAAATAAAAGGTATCCAGATCAGAAAAGAAGGAGTAAAGTTCTCACTGTTTGCAGATGACATGATACAGTACACAGAAAAGCCTAAAGACAGTATCAGAAAATTACTTAGAGCTAATCACGGAATTTAGCAAAGTTGCAGGATACAAATCAATACACAGAAATCACTTGGATTTCTATATACTAATAATGAAAGATCAGAAAGAGAAATTAAGAAATCAATCCCATTCACCATAGGAACAAAAATAATAAAATATCTAGGAATAAACATACCAAAGGAAACAAAAAATTGTACATAGAAAATTATAAGACACTGATGAAAGAAATCAAAGATGACATAAACAGATGGAGAGATATTCCATGTTCCTGGGAAGGAAGAATCAATATTGTGAAAATGCCTATACCATCAAACACAATCTACAGATTCAATGTGACCCCTATCAAATTACCAATGGTATTTTTCACAGAACTAGAACAAAAAAATTAACAATTCATATGAAAACACAAAAGGCCCCGAATAGCCAATGCAGTCTTGAGAAAGAAGAATGGAGCTGGAGGAATCAACCTTCCTGACTTCAGATTGTACTACAAAGCTATAGTCATCAAGACAGTATGGTACTGGCACAAAATCAGAAACATAGACCAATGGAACAAGATAGAAAGCCCAGAAATAAACCCATGCACCTATGGATACTTTATTTTTTACAAAGGAGGCAAGAATATACAATGTGGGAAAGACAGCCTTTCCAATAAATGGTGCTGGGAAAACTGGACAGCTACATGTAAAAGAATGAAATTAGAACACTTCCTACCACCATACACAAAGATAAACTCAAAATGGATTAAAGACCTAAAAGTAAGACCAGAAACCATAAAACTTTTAGAGTAAAACAGAGGCAAAACACTCAATGACATAAATCAAAGCAAGATCCTCTATGACCCATCTCCTAGAGTGATGGAAATAAAAACAAAAGTAAACAAGTGGCACCTGATTAAACATAAATGCTTTTGCACAGCAAAGGAGACTATAATCAAGGTGAAAAGATAACCCTCAGAATGGGAGAAAATAAGCGAATGAAACAACTGACAAAGGATTGATTTCCAAAATATACAAGCAGCCCATACAACTCAATACCAGAAAAATAAGCAACCCAATCAAAAAGTGGAGAAAAGACCTAAAGAGACATTTCTCCAAAAAAGACATACAGATGGCTAACAAACACATGAAAAGATGCTCAATATTGCTAATTATCAGAGAAATGCAAATCAAAACTACAATGAGATATCACCTCACACCAGTTAGAATGGCCATCATCAAAACATCTACAAACAATAAATGCTGGAGAGGGTGTGGAGAAAAAGGAATGTTTCTGCACTGTTGGTGGGAATATATATACAGCCACTATGGAAAACAGTATGGAGATTCCTTAAAAAACTAGGAATAAAACCACCATATGACCCAGCAATCCCACTCTTAGGCATATACCCTGAGGAAAACAAAATTGAAAAAGATACATGTATCCCTTTGTTCACTGCAGCACTATTTACAGTAGCTAGAACATGGAAGCAACCTAGATGTCCATCAGCAGACGAATGGATAAAGAAGTTGTGGTACATATACACAGTGGAATATTACTCAGCCATAAAAAGGAACATTTTGAGTCAGTTCTAATGAGGTGGATGAACCTAGAATCTATTATACAGAATGGAGTAAGTCAGAAAGAGAAAGATAAATATCATTTTATCATGCATATATATGGAATCTAGAAAGTGGTACTGAAAAATTTATTTGCAGGGCAGCAAAGGAGAAAGGTCCCCCGGTGGCTCAGATGGTAAAGCGTCTGCCTACAATGCGGGAGACCTGGGTTCGATCCCTGGGTCAGGAAGATCCTCTGGAGAAGGAAATGGCAACCCACTCCAGTACTCTTGCCTGGAAAATCCCATGGACAGAGGAGCCTGTTAGGCTACAGTCTGTGGGGTCGCAAAGAGTCGGACAGGACTGAGAGACTTCATTCAAAGGAGAACCAGATGAAGAGAATAGACTTATGGACATGGGGAGGGGATGGAGAAGGTGAGATGCATAGAAAGAGTAACATGGAAACTTACATTACTATATGCAAAATAGATAGCCAATGGGAATCTGCTGTATGGCTCAGGAAACTCAAACAGGGGCTCTGAATCAACCTAGAGCGGTGGGATGGGGAAGGAGATGGGAGGGAGGTTCAAAAGGAGGGGATATATGTATACCTATGGCTGATTCATATTGAGGTTTGATAGAAAACAACAAAATTCTGTAAAGCAATTATACTTCAATTAAAAAATAAATTAATTTTTAAAAATACCTCTACTTGTACTTGAGCTGACTCATTGGAAAAGACCCTGATGCTGGGAAAGATTGAAGGTGGGAGAAGGGGACGACAGAGGATGAGATAGTTGGATGGCATCACTGACTCAACGGACATGATTTTGAGTAAACTCCGGGAGCTGGTGATGGACAGGGAGGCCTGGCATACTGCAGTACATGGGGTCGCAAAGAGTAGGACATGACTGAGCGACTGATTTATTTTATTATCTTTACCTCTACTTGTGTGGACAATGCAATTAAATTAGGCCCAGCTGGTTCAAACTCGTAGTAAAAAATGGGCAATTGTTGAAATAGATGACTGGGAATGATTGATTTCTTAATCAAGTTTAATAGTGATTTATGGGGCAGATGAATGATTCACTTCAGTAAAAGCATTCAAGACAGTTCTGCATGTGGATACAATGGTGAAATGAACTTAACACAAAAGTATGTATTTTCAGGTTTGAACAATGAAAAGCATGAAAATACATGTGAGATATTTGCATTATTAAGCACACAGGAAAAAAAGACATCACAAATTATACCTGAAGACTAAAAATTTTTTCTAGCCTTCGAGTTTCATTCTGTAGAGTCTCTAATTTCCCATGTAGACTTTCAAAAATCAATTTATACACTAATGTAAGTTATTACTGTTATATAAGCTAAGAGGAGCTAAGAGGGGCTGAAAGTGAAAGTGTTAACCACTTAGTCATGTCCGATTCCTTGCAACCCCGTTGACTGTAGCTGCCAGACTCCTCCATCCATAGGATTTTTCCAGACAAGAATACTGGAGTGGGTTGTCATTTCCTTCCCCAGGGGATCTTCCCAACCCAAGGATCAAACTCTGGTCTCCTGCATTGGAGACAGATTCTTTACCATCTGAGCTACCTATGGATTAAATAAAGACTTTATTGTACTTCTCAATTTTTTCAAGTGTTGCCATCAAGGACTGGGAAGGTGGGGCAAGCAGGAATAAGAGGGAAAACCCTAAGTACCAGAGCAGTGTTCCCAAGCATTTCAATGATGATTTGGGTCTCTTGGCACAGTAATTAGTATTTTAATTTTTAAATATATTTTTTGCAGAATATTAAAATAGAGGTAGCGGAGAAGGCAATGGCACCCCCCTCCAGTACTCTTGCTTGAAAAATCCCACGGACGGAGGAGCCTGGTAGGCTGCAGTCCATGGGGTCGCTAAGAGTCAGACATGATTGAGCGACTTCACTTTCTCTTTTCACTTTCATGCATTGGAGGAGGAAATCGCAACCCACTCCAGTGTTCTTGCCTGGAGAATCCCAGGGACGGGGAGGCCTGGTGGGCTGCCGTCTTTGGGGTCACACAGAGTCGGACATGACTGAAGTGACTTAGCATAGCAGAATAGAGGTAGAATTAAAGGAAGAAAACCCAGCAGGCTCCAAGTAGAGAACAAGGAAGAGATAAGGCTATGTTTCCACTGAGAATACAGAATAACAGAAAAAACCTACTACTAATCTCAGAGGATTTGTCTCTGAGATGAATAGGGATATATTTAAGCCTGTCTGAGTTTGAGCAAACTCTGAGAGATAGTGAAGGACAGGGGAAGCCTGGCATGCTACACTGCATGGGCTCACAGAGAGTAAAACGTGACTGAGCGACTGAACAACAACATATTTATTCCTAGGAGAAATATTTATTGAGCACCTGAAGTGTATCGGGGCTGAAGATATGGAAAATAAACAACATAAATATGAGCCTTGAGGCTTTAGATGTTGCTCCAAATTAATTAGTCAACAGCCACATGATGACAATTTTATTTTTGAAAGAAGTATGTTGAAAAACTATCTTGCAGAAAAACCATTTGTTCAATTTATATATTCATCAACAATTACTTTTCACTAATGATTGCTATGTAGGATGTGGTAGACTGATTCTAAAAATGACAAACAGGAAAATACCAATAACAGTGAGATGCTGCTATACATGTATTTGGATGGCTAAAACAAAACAAACAACAGCAACAAAAAACTGGAAAGATTGTGGAGCAACAGGAACTCTCATTCATTGGCAATGAGAATGCAAAGTGGCATAACCACATAGGAAGATAGTCTGACATTTTCTTACAAGGCTAAATCTCCTTTCCTGCCCCATGACTTTGGACTAAGTCAAGTGACTTGCTTTATTAAAGAGCATGTAAACTGTTTTCATGTTTAAACAGAAGCAACAGGAGCCACTGCATGCTTGGCTTTCATTCTCTTTCCTCTTCTGTAAGGATGGCATGGCCCAAAGAGGACATCCTCTCTGGCCTTGGCCCCAGATTGAGAAGACACGTGGAAGAATACCAAATCCAGTTGACATGAGATGTGAACAACACATAAATGTTTGTGGTTGTAAGTGCTGAGACAATTTTTTCATGATATATTTGAGGGTTCAGTTCAGTTCAGTTCAGTTGCTCAGTCGTGTCCGACTCCTTGCAACCCCATGAATCGCAGCATGCCAGGCCTCCCTGTCCATCACCAACTCCCGGAGTTCACTCAGACTCACGTCCATCGAGTCGGTGATGCCATCCAGCCATCTCCTCCTCTGTCATCCCCTTCTCCTCCTGCCCCCAATCCCTCCCAGCATCAGGGTCTTTTCCAATGAGTTAACTCTTTGCATGAGGTGGCCAAAGTATTGGAGCTTCAGCTTTAGTCCTTCCAGTGAACGCCCAGGACTGATCTCCTTTAGAATGGACTGGCTGGATCATTTGAGGGTAAAATATATATGTATCATGGCCCTTTACTCCTGTGCTGCTGCTGCTGCTGCTGCTGCTAAGTCGCTTCAGTCGTGTCCGACTCTGTGCGACCCCAGAGACGGCAGCCCACCAGGCTTCCCCGTCCTTGGGATTCTCCAGGCAAGAACACTGGAGTGGGTTGCCATTTCCTTCTCCAATGCATGAAAGTGAAAAGTGAAAGTGAAGTCGCTTAGTCGTGTCTGACTCTTAGTGACCCCATGGACTGGAGCCTACCAGGCTCCTCTGTCCATGGGATTTTCCAGGCAAAAGTACTGGGGTGGGGTGCCATTGCCTTCCCCGCTTTACTCCTGTATCCCTAGATAATTCGGTGTGTATGTCCTTGGAATGGGGATATTTATTTGTAAAACCAGAGCACCATTAGCAACTTCAATAAATGTAACACTGATACAATAATTTTATCCAATTCACCATCCACATTTCTACTTCGTCACTGATCCAATAATGTAATTTTTTCCTCTCTTTTACACAGCATCCAAATTGGATAAGATATTGATTTATTTGTCATGATTCTTTAACCTCCTTTGTTTAGAACATCATACATATATGATTTATGATATATATATATATGTATACACACACACACACACACACACACACACACACACACATATAGCACTCCCCAGGTGGCACTAATGGTAAAGAACCTGCCTGCCAAAGCAAGTTAGATGTAACAGATGTAGGTATGATCCCTGGGTCAGAAAGATCCCCTGGCAGAGGGCATGGCAACCCATTCCAGTATTCCTACATGGAGAATCCCATAGACAGAGGAGTCTGGCAGGCTGCAGTCCATAGGGTCACAAAGAGTTGGACATGACTGAAGTGACCTAGCATGCATGCACATATAAACATATAAGTATGATGTCTTTAATACTGTTCTTGGTAGCTGCAAATATTAAATTCCTCCAACAAACCATTTTGGAGTCATCTCTGCTTTGCTGATGCAATGAACATGGTTCTTGTCCACCTGTGTGATTGTCTAGCAGTGAGACTCAGTAATCTTGGCCACTTGTAACATTTGCTGTATCACTGAGTTTATGTTTCCCAAACTGTAGAGTGAGGCTAAATATTCCCAATGATTTTAGAAGTTTTTAGAGAGAGATTTTAAGGAGGAGACTGTGGTGCATAAAAGTTGCTAAGTTTATTTTTGTAACATCCTGAATGAATGTCTAAACCAGAGAGGAACAGCAAGGTGACAGGTTACCTGAGAGAAAGAGGAAGTCAAGACCCAGTCACAATGGCTTCGAGATGGGAATGAGCTCAGGCCAATCGCATAATACTCGCTATTGTGCTCTCAGGCTTAGTCAGAGCCAAACTCAGGAAGCACATTCCATTAGACTAAATAAAGCTTCGATCATGTGTAAAATTTCCAGCTTGAATAGGCAGCCATCCTATCACTCATCAGCCTGGATGCATTTAATGGGTGTAATTTCTTCCTCATATTTCTATGCATTTATTGTTTCATTTTTATTATAGGAATTTGGGCATCTTAGGCAGTTTATTATTTGCTGCTAAGCCCAGGCTTAACTACAGGGTGTACATGCAAATATGTTTCCTTTAGATTGTTAAAAGAATGGGCAATATCTGATTCAACTTAACTATGAGATTAGAAGAAAGGAAAAGTGGGAAAAATATCTATCTAGCACAGAGCCAATGTAACTTGAGAGTGTATAGAAATTACTGGGGGTGGGGAGGATTGTGGAGTATTAATTCCTCAATTCCAGAAGTTCTGTTCTGTATGCTAAAGATGGAATTCAGAAAAAATGTATTTTAAGAAATGGCAACCCACTCCAGTATTCTTGCCTGGAAAACCCCATGGATAGAAGAGCCTGGAGGGCTACAGTCCAAGGGGTTGCATAGAATCAGAAATGACTGAGTGACTCACACACACACACACAATGGATTTTGAAATAGATGATATTGCCTTCCACCCCTGTAACGTGCATTAAACTTGCTGTTAAATTGCTTAGAGGAAAAGGAAAGAAGATGGAAGACATCTTCCATCTTTTTATTCTATTCTATTCAGATCAATTATCAGAAAAACTGAATATCGGAAGTTGTCTCTGCAGCATTTCCATTTCAAGATTGCATTTCATTGAGAAATTCAATGAAATTGAATCAGAGCTGCTGATGCTGTCAGTTCTTAAGGATTGTATTGATGTGATCCAGTCTCAATTGGCTGCTGATCAGAGTTCCTGTGTGAAAAAAGTGCTCATTAATCAAGATGGAAGTGAATGGAGTGTAAATTATACCTAAACTCAGCAGAAATTTTATATATGTATATATATATATATATATGGAGGATAAAATTTGTTTATTTTATTATCTTATTGGCTGGGAGGCTAGTCAGGTTGCAGATATTTCTATTAAGTATTTTCCCAGATGTAAAACCAGAAGTAGATCCTGAGACAAAGACTTAAAAGTAAATTGTTTGGGAGGTAATTTTAAGAAACACTAGTGGAGGAATAAGAAGGGTAATGAGACTGACGATGAAAGGCAGCCAATCAGAATGCATCATCAGGCAAGTCATTCATGCGTGGACTGGAGGAGCTCAGGTCCAGTTGGAGAGCTCTAGGAGAGTGTGTAGAACATGTATTCAGGGCAGCAGGAGCTCAAGGAGTTGAACATTGACTGCCATCAGTCAATGGTTGAAGGCTGCTCCAGGGACATTCACTCCCTGGCACTTCCAGCCTGCCTCCTTCCGGGGCCAATCAGGCTTCTGGGGACAGAGGAAGTCCTCAGGCAGAGGTGTAGGCTCTGGCAGATGGGATTCAGGCAAACGTGTGCTGAAAGCACTGGAGAGAGGGATTTGGAAAAATTATGTCTTTGAAGCCAGCTCTTCATTCTAGATTAAAGATGATGAAAGAAAGAATTTACCAGGCAAGTGCCAAGACTTGTTATATTTAATGTGTCTCTTCTGTGAAAATACTGAGCCAGATTCAAGGGCAGGGAATGGGTCAGTTGCCCTGATTACCAACCCAAGAGTGATCTTAAGTTATCACGGTGATGAATTGGATGTCTGGTACGAGTTCACTTGGATTTCAACCTGAGAGTCCTTCTGTAACTGATAAAATGTAAATTTTCCTTATCCTGCCATAGTTGAGAATGCCCTCAGTGGACATTTTAGAAGTACCTGTGGCTTGCATGCTCCAACTCTGTAGAAGGTTTTTCTCCTCATCTTAAGTGCAGATTTCCTGGTGCAAACTCAGGTAGCCAAGCATTATCAGTGATAAATTGAAAGTAAGAGATCCTAAAGCTGAACAACACATGGAAAAGTACTGTTCACTTGGAATTAGAAATTTGTTTCTGTGTGTACATGTTTTTATGCTTTCTATTAAGTTGTTCAGTTCAAAAAATGAATGTAAAATTATCAACTTATTTTAAACATAAAGAAGAAGGAAAATTATTTTCTGTTAATTGAAAAAGTTTCTCTCTGCCTCCACTAAGTACATAATGATTGAATGGGCAAAGAACGTCATATAGAATGAACAGCAGTTTTTTAGCTCGTCAGGAGAAATCTCACACGACGTCCTTATAGTTCTTTAGGAAATCATCAAATTTGGTTGACAAAGAAAGTGAATATAAACCTGGTGTTATTTTAAATATGCTTGATACCTTTTTCCCCAAATGCTGGAGCATCCACAGCTGCGTAAACTACAACTTTGTAAAGAATTAAAAATATCCCCTTATTCATGAGGGTCAAACAATTATTGTGCAGATGGACACAATGCCCTAAAGCTATATGAATGAATCATGGAGGGTTTTTTTTTTCCCCCCACTGGAGGTTTGCAAACACATCAGATGGAGATACTGCAGAAAGAAACATGCCAAATTTAGATTTCATTCTGCCTCTGGTCAGTTCTGAAATCCAGAAGTCTTCCTTTTATGTGCTCTATGTTTAAGACTGATACACATTGACTCACACACAAGGTACAATTGTTGAATTTTGTCTTTAAATTCAATTTATTTCCACTTCCACTTTTTGCCCTCCAGCAATATTTACAAATTATGGGAGGATTTCCAGGCTACCTCTTTGCCTGGGAATACTTTCCAAGTAAACTTGCTTAGAGCTACCAGCTTGGCACTAGGACAATTAATATTAAAAGGTATCCTATCCTAAATGGAGTGTCAATTTCTATTTTATTGTGTTGTGGTCTGTGTTACACACAAGGAACTCTTTGCTGCCATTGCAAACTATCATCAAAAACATCTTTTCTAAGACAGAAAGGATACAACTATTAATGCCAATATTGTAACTTGAACATGGGTATAACTTTCAACTTTGAGATGAAAAGTGGAGATAGAATGAGTTGAAAAGATGCTTGATTAAGAAACATGATAGAAGAAAATATACAATGGTAGTACACGCTCTGTGCTGAAGTTACCCTTTTTCTAACATGTGTCCCTTTGGCTACAGAAGTCGAGAATCATGAGAGGAATACAGAGAAGAACAAGAAAGGAAAAAAGAATTGGAAGGTAAAATAAGAAAGACAGGCATCACTGGCAAGTTCATAGTCATAGAGATACAGCTTTCCTGGTCCTATTTCCCTCATCTATGAAATTATGGTGTTGATGATGATGGCCTCTAAGGATTCAAGAAATTCTCAAATGCTTCAATTCTTTGTTTTAAAGTGAGAATCTGATTTTAGCCACCAGATAATGAAACATCTCAGAATGGCTTTCCCTCATACCTTTGGAGAAAACAGTTCCTTATAAGATAGTTTGTGAGAACAAATTGTCTTCCAACTTAACTTATTTACTTTTGCATTCTTTACAAAGATCAAATTATCAGGACATTCAAACTTCTGAAAGGACTGAAGCAAAACTACCGAGTGGCAGAAATAGGTCCCAAGTCAACCTGGTTACTTGAGAGCTCTTCATAGGAGGAGCTGCATGGACCTTGACGCCAGTCGACCTTGTCACTAAGCTCAACAGAACAAGCATCACTTGCATGGGGGCAATCAGTCCTCAGGTCAAGTTTGCTGGAGCACCATGTGGAGTTTAACAGATGAGTACTGTCTTGTGGAGCAGGCGTCCCCTCATGGAAATAGCGAACTCTAGCCACCAGTCAGGTACTCCAGCTCCAGAGCTGATGTCAGTGCAATTGTAGGTCCTTCTCTGCCTTCTGCTCCCCATCCCCGAGTCAGACGGACGTGTCAGTGAACTGTACTCTGCTCTGAACTGTGGAGGGGCAGAGTCCATTTTGGAGCAATAAAGATGTCTCGGGGTTTTCATTTTGCCTGTTCCCAGAAGATTTGGCCCAGAGGCTGCCTGCCTCTCAGCTCCTCATCCCAACACAAGAACTAGAGCAAGAATCTTCTCAGCTTCTACACCCAGCTCACTTGACTATCACAAGATCACAAGAGGCCTGGCACAGCCAGAGAACTGGTCTTGAATCAGCTCACTGAGTTATATCAGCTCCTTGGCCTAACTGAAGTTTAGATGTAGACTCACCACTTGTCTTCTTACTCCATTTGGCCCCAAAGACAAGTAGACTAAGCATAGAGTAGTCCTTTTGGCAGTGAGTTACTTCAACATGGCTTCCCTGGTGGCTTAGACGGTAAAGCGTCTGTCTACAATGCGGGAGACCAGGGTTCGATCCCTGGATTGGGAAGATCCCCTGGAGAAGGAAATGGCAACCCACTCCAGTACTCTTGCCTGGGAAATCCCATGTATGGAGGAGCCTGGGAGGCTATAGTCCATGGGGTCACAAAGAGTCAGACATGACTGAGCTTTGACTTCACTTCACTTCACTTCAACTCCAATCTAATGTTGAAAGCCAAAGAAGTAAATTTTTTTAAGATCAAAACATTACGTCAAACTAGTTAACTATTCAGAACCATTCTTCAGCTATGGAGATCAGGTCCAGGGCAAGCTATGTATCCTAAGTACACAGCTTGGCTAACTTTCACAAACTAAGTTCATCCTTACATTTGTCGTTCAGTCGCAGTCATGTTGCACTCTTCACAAGCCCATGGGCAGCAGCATGCCAGGCCTCCCTGTCCCTCACCACCTCCCAAAGTTGGCTCAAGTTTGTGTCAACTGCATCGGTGATGCCATCCAGCCTCTTCTCCTTTCTGCCCACCATCTTTCCCATCATCAGGGACTTTTCCAATGAGTCAGCTGTTCTCATAAGATGGCCAAAATACTGAGTATTCAGGGTTGATTTCACTTAAGATTGACTGATGTGATCTCTTCACTGTCCAGGGGACTTTCAAGAGTCTTCTCTAGCACCACAGTTCCAAGGTAACAATTCTTTGGGGTTCTGCCTTCTTTACAGTCCAGCTCTCATCCTCATAAGTGACACCCAAATCAAAACGTGGAGTATCATCAGCCAGCACCTTAAAAACTGTCCTTGTGATGCTTCCTGGTCATTACCACAGCCCATACTTCCTGGAGTAACCACTGCCCTGCCTTCTAACACTATGGATTTATTTTTCTTGCTTTCACAATTTATGCAAATGGGATTGATTATATGTTATATATATTTGTGAGTGGGTATTTGCTGTCAACATAATGTTTTTGTAATTCACTGCTGTTGTTGTGCAGAGTTAGAATTCATTGTCTCGTTGCTATGTGGTTTTCCATTGTATGAAGACATCACAATGTATTTATCCATGAAACCATTAAAGGGCATTGGGGTAGTCTCAGGTTTTTAGATGTTGTGAATAAAGCTTTTATGAGCATTCTTATATGGTGTACATACACATGCATTTCAGAGGGGATGTTTATTTCTGGTGATAGAATGTCTAGTTCCTAAGGAATGCATTCTTTACCAAAGTAGACATTTCCCAAACAATTTTCAAAGTATTTGTATAAATTTACATTTCATGAGCAATGTCTAAGAGTTTTGATTGCTCAACATCTTCATTAATACTTGACATTATTTGTCTTTTTAATTTTATCTATTGGATGTGTCATCTAGCCATGTATTTTATATAGATAAGATGTATACAAGTTCAATAAACGTAGGCAAAATATTGATCAAAATAATAGAGTAAAAGCACTGAAGCAGCATGTAGAAGTCATTCAATCACTTATTCACTCATTTAATAAGTACAAATATTCATGGGGGGTTTACAAAAGATAAACTAGGAAATGAAAATTTCAAGGAAAAGATTTAAAGAGAGAGATTTTCATGAAGATGTAATTAGGTTTTTCCTAAATATTCTGTTACCATGTCTTCCTCAGATGGATTCCAAGTGTTCCCCAAATCTCCAGGGTCAGGATGATTTCACTATTTTACTTCTCAGCAATAATAATACGATGATGATGGGAACAACAGCAACCATGCTTTAAGTCATTGAGCTCACTGACCTTCACAACATGCTTGCATTCTTTTTTTTGACTTGATTCTAACAACTGTAAGATAAAAGTAGAGTTTAGTGTCTTCAGTGCATAATCAAGGAGATGGAAGTTGTGAGAAAATAAGGAGCTTGCTTAGGTGTTCAGTATCAACCACAAGAAATGCAATGGATTTGGGATTTGAACCAAGGACACTAGATTTGTCAGTCTAATGATGCTTTTCTTTACCCTCAACATACCTCTGTTAATAAAGACACTTGACACTGTAGAGATTCTTTGTAAAATAATATTTTCATTTTCTTTTTATTTAATCATTGTTTTAGAGACCAGATCAAGTGATATTGTTCCTATTTCACAGATGAAGAAAGATAAGTCCAGGAGGAATTTAAGATATTCCATTGTTTTATGATGAGTTGGTCAGTAGTCAGTAGGAGAATCTCAGGGGAATACTAATTAATTTCTTAAATTCTGTCTACTAAATTAGAAGTGCTCAGGAAGCAGAGAGCAGAGGCAGCCTTATACATCAGGATGGAATAATAATCATTGCCATAATTTTTGAAGTTCACATTTCTCTACCTTTCTTGGGACTCATAATTTCTTCAATGTGAAAGAAAAGATGCTTCTATAATGACAGTGTCCTATAATGATAGTTTCTATAATTAAAGCTTCTATAATCTTGGAGATGCCTATGTGGAACAATTCTATATTCAGAATTCTAGGAGCTACTCTGATTTAAATTAAGCAAATAAATTGTTATTGTTGTCTCAGATTCTTTTCTAGTCTACATTGTATAGTAAATAGAAATGTACAACATCAATCAATTGATGAGTCCAGGCTTCTAGAACACAGAGACAAAAATCAGATCACCAATTTTGATATAACAAAAATGTAAATGATTTAAAATGGGACTGAAGACTTTCTTGTTCTCTCGGAATTCTGCTGCTTTAGGGAAGGGTGGATAACAGAAAGAAAGTTTATGGAACATATCCAGTGAGTCTTTCTATAAAGATAAAAAGGAAACAAAACCTCCCAGTGTGTTCTTCTTTCCAGGCCAAATATCATCAACAAAAAAAGCTTTATTGGTTTTCTGTTGTTGTTGTTGCTGTTAATCCTTCCAACTATCCTGGAATTCCCAAGGTGAGAATCAGCCCAAGCAAATTATGCTGGTTTATTTAATATTTCAGAGTCCAAGATGGAGTCAGTATCTTGCCAAGAGAACATGTCTAGTTAGAGGTGTTTGCATTAATGTACATCCTTCTTGTGGTTTGAGTCACCACAGTGAAGACCAGATGACAATATCCACTGAACAATTAAAGAATAAAGACCATATGAAGAAACTATGTCATAGCTGTACATTTTGGTTAATTCATTGTGTAAATATATTGCTCATAACTATGTCAGAATTGGAATAAATATTTATTGTTGGTCTCACCTGAATCCCAGGCTACCTGACTCAAGAAAATAGTTTTTAAAACTTTCCCAAATTGAAATTGAATATTAATTTGTAAATTGTTTATAGACAGGATATATTTCCTAGCCTTTGAACAAATCTGGTACATTTCACATCAGATCAGATCAGATCAGATCAGTTGCTCAGTTGTGTCCAACTCTTTGTGACCCCATGAACCGCAGCACGCCAGTCCTCCCTATCCATCACCAGCTCTCGGAGGTCATTCAGACTCACATTCATCGAGTCAATGATGCCATCCAGCCATCTCATCCTCTGTCATCCCCTTCTACTCCTCCCCCAATCCCTCCCAGCATCAGAGTCTTCTCCAATGAGTCAACTCTTCCCATGAGGTGGCCAAAGTACTGGAGTTTCAGCTTTAGCATCATTCCTTCCAAAGAAATCCCAGGGCTGATCTCCTTCACATAGGCCCCACCTAATGATAGATAACAGTGGTTGGATAAATCCTGGGACAACGCTGAGATGTGCACTGCAGATTTTCCCAGAGGTCTTCAGTGGGATCTCACCCCTGTTGTTGATAGTGGTCATTTTGGTAGCATGCTTTTAATGCCTCCCATTCTCTGTCTCAACTCCCCATTTCTTCTGTCTGTGCTCCCTGGAATCCCACCTGACATTCAAATCCTTGTCTCAGAGTCTGCCTCTGGGGAACGTCAACCTAATACAAACTTATCATCCATTTGTGAAGATAAGACAATGTATCTCCAAAGCAAACACCACCAGAATTTAAATGTTAGACTGAGAGACAGGAGTTTAAGTATAAAGGACAAGTGGGAAAATGAGGCTGAAATGACAGATATATTTTGGAGAGGAAGTGGGATATTTTGCCAGACCCTGAGGGATATGGTGGCTTTTCAGCCCAATGTGAGAGGTGAGAGATGTTAGCATTACTGATCTGGGTTCTTGGACACTTTAATCAATAGAAATTGAAAGTGAAAGTGAAGTTGCTCAGTCATGTCCTACTCTTTGCAACCCTGTGGCACAGGCTCCTCTGCACATGGGATTCTCCAGACAAGAACACTGGAGTGGGTTGCCATTTCCTCCACCAGGGGATCTTCCCGACCCAGGGATTAAACCTGGGTCTCCTGCATTGCAGGCAGATGCTTTACCCTTTGAGCCACCAGGGAAACCCCCATAGAAATTGACAAGAGGGCAAATGAGAAGTTCAGACAAGAATTTTTGGGACTCGTGCTGCAGCATAAAGGAGCGAGGACAAGTTAACAATGCCCTTGCTTTTTCCCTGAAGCAGGGGAGGGGCAAGTTGTTCCATTATATGGGGTGAGGAGAGGGCAGATTTGTGGGTTGGGCCGGAGGGGTGATTTATGTGACCTGTCTGCACCCTTGGTGGTGTGTGCAGGGATCACGTGTAGCACCCTGCTTTTGCTCTCAGAATCTGGGAAGTTGCAGTTAGGTTTTGGTCTTACTATATCTTATTGTTCATACTTACCTCCAACTGCACATGCATGCAGTTATTTTTAGCCCCTTATGGTTTCTTTGTATCTATTGCTTGAAGAGACTTTTGTCCAGGAACAAGTACTGCAGCAATGGGTTCCAGGTCCCAAGTTCCTGCCTATCTTGTCAGGAGTCTGGAAAAGAGCATGGAGTGTTATGGAATTGAAGGGGGGACAGTTGTTTCAGGAACAAGTCTGATGAGAATTGGCTAGATACCTCTTGGCAAGCAGAGCCACCATAAAGCATCTTCTGTTATCTCCTGCAGGGTCAATCAAAGGTTTGGTATCCTCCAGAGTAAATCTCCAGGAATCCCAGTGAATAGTAGGTGTGCTCTTGGTGTCCTCTCCTGGCTGCCTGTTACTGGATGGTGAATCCATTTCCCAGCTCCAGTAGGCCACTGATGGCCCCCAGTATTCACCTTCCCTGAAGACAAACCCTTGGCTGAACAGGAGCCTCCTGCCTGGGAGTTTGTTCACTGCTCGTCTCAGGCAGCCTGATCAGCATGAACAACAGAGATACGAAATGCTGGGCTCCCATAGCATCAGGCAAGATTTCTCTCACCAACTCCCACTTCTCATGAAAGCACACCCTCAATAAGTCGCATTCACCCAAAGTCCCAGGCTCTGCTTCCAGAGAACTTGACCCAAGAATCTGCACGTATGGCAGGAGAATGCCTTCCTCAGGGGAAGGCACGACAGCTCACTTGGTTCTTCCCAGACCTCTAATGATTCTCTGGGGAAGATGAAGAAGGACTTTCTACCTTCCTGAAACACTTAGTAGCCTCCTGCAGACTTTCTCACAATCTGCTACTGATCTAAGTATAACATGCTGCCTGAATTGGCCCCATCCACTTAAGGGCCAGGAGGCCACTGGCTGTTAAGGTGGACGTGACCTCTGGCAGAAACAAATCTCCAAAAATAATAGCACAAAGACATTGGAATTGTCCTTTGGGCCAAAATGCTCCACCCATACACAGAGGAAATAATGAGCCAGGTGACGCTCTGAGGGGCCTAAAAATGGATCTGCGGGAAGGCTGGGAAAGAAAAGAACCATAAAATTTTTTATATGCCAAATCTCAGGATCAATGGAAGGGATTGATGTGTGGGAAACCCTTGTTCCTGGTCCTAAGTGCCTTGCCTGAACCCTCTGTTAAACTAAAAACAAAGCGAAACAAAGCATGGTCCTTCCATGCCTAACACTCCCCAGATGACTTTAAACCAATACACAGAGACTCTTTTCTTTTTTTTTGTTTCTTTTCTGTTTTTGTGTTTTCTTTTAAAGGAGCATTCTTCAAACTCATTGTGACATTGTAGTGCCTGTAGATACTTCGTGGGGTCTCTCTTTTTCTGCTACTATGTGGTTTTTGCTCAATGAAGGAAAACATGCTTCAACTTCAGTCTGAGGAGGCTTAAGTAGAAAGTTTGTCTGTAACTCAGGTATATATGATTCCCTGGAGGAAGGTATGGAAACCCACTCCAGAACTCTTGCCTGAAAAATCCCATGAACAGAGGAGCCCGGTGGGCTACAGTCCATGGGGTCGCAAAGAGTCAGACATGACTAAAGCACGGGAGTTAAACATGGAGGGTTCCTGAACGCAATTCTAATTCAAGAAGCAGTGGTGTGGCCCCGTAAGAGCCTAGATATATTTGGAACTCCAGCACCAAGCAATTGGCCAGTTACACATGAAGCCCTCAGAAAGTATCCTCAGGAAGTGTGCTGTATAATATAATTCAACAATACCACTCTTAGAAATACACCCAACAGAAATGTAAGTATATGTTATCAAAAGACATATGTCAGAGCATTCCTAGCAGCATTTTTGGTAAAAGCGCCAAACTGGAAATTACCCAAATGTTAGACAACATTAAACTGTGACATTTACGCATAATGGTCTACTGGACAGAGTCCAGAACGAAAGATCTCCACATATATATTACCATTTGGATGAATTCTAAAACAAAATGTTGACTGAATGAAGACAGATACAAATAAGCATACAAATAGGCAAAAACTAATCTGTAGTGTTACATGCCATGACAATGGTCTAACCTTGAGGAGATGGAAACTATGATGGGCAGGGAGCATGGTGGGGCTGTACCTGGACACCACTGATGCTCTGCTCATTAATTTGGGTGCTGGTTACATAATTGTGTTTACTTTGGGAAAAGTCATCAAATTGTATAGGTATAATTTTTGCACCTCTTGGCATGTTATTCTTCCAAAAAAATTTTTTTAAGGAATAAATTTCCCCATCTGAACTAAATGCTCCATTATTTGGGTTCATTCAGATTTATCTTTCTTCCATAAATGTCAGTAATCAAATGTCCAGTGGTTAACCTAAATGTGAAATAGTTATAAGACTCTTGTTTTGGTATATGCGTTGAAGCACTGGTGAAACAACACAAATTATCTGGTTTCAAAAGATTTAGGGGAAATGTAAGAGTTTTTTGTTTCTATTTCAGAGAGAGTATTAACTTGTTTGGTATTTTAGAGTCATAAAGAAATTCTAAAACTAAACAGTTATAAAGAAATTCTAAAACTAAATGATAGAATTTTAAGTTGGGAGGGACTTGGGGAATAACTAATCCAGCCTACACATTTTGCAGATAAGAAAACTGACCTCCAGAGGTTGAATTAGGAGCCCAAGGTCACATATTTGGTTAGCAACAGCCCTGGGAGGAGGTCCAAGGTCCAGAGTCTTTTTTCTCTGGACCACACAGACTCCTTGTTTCCCAGACCTTCTGAGAAAGTTCATGAATACATTTAAAATGTCTATTCACAATTTTTAAAACTCAACTCATTTACCCCCTAATGGTACAATACATAGGATGTGAATTACTCAACTTCCTCCACTCCAATCTGTCAACAATCAACAAGTCAGTAGACTGCTGGCATTTCTGCTTCAGCCTAATGGTTGATTTTAATTAACCCATGGTTTCTGTGCTCACTAAAACCCTTTAATTTAGTTCACATGAACAGGGCTAAAATCAAGAAATATTCTCAACTAAGGCATGGCCCTTAGGGTCATTTTTCCAAAAGCAATAACATTTGCACATCTCTTAAAGGAATCACAAAGTCCTTGGGATAAATATCTCCTAATTCTCTAAAGTTTACTATAGAGATACCCAGCACTGACTTCTTTAGATGGGTTTTAAGCACTGAGATGCCATGGCTCCACCCCAGACTTCTCAAGTAAGATTCTCTAGGAACAGGGTCTGGGCATCTGGAGGCTTTAAAATCCCTGGTGATTCTGGTGCAGTTGTAGTCACAAGAAGCTGGTTTATTGCTCCTCTATGGCACAGCTTCATCATTCTCTCCAGGATCACTCAGATATGTGAATATTTAACAAATAAAGCAGTAACTGATCAATGGTTATGTCAGCTACATTACACACCACAGGTTGGTATATTGCCTTTCTGATTGGCTAGGCTACATCCAGCCAATAGACCAATTTGTTTTTTAATGGGCTGGTGCTATAAATTTATTGAAGATCCACTAAACTATTTTCTTTGGGCAGGGGAGTCACAAAAGTCTTGGTAAAGATCATATGCAAGTTAAAAGGAAAGAAAAATCAAGGTAGGATATGAGAGGTTCAAATAAGAAAGTCACCTAAGACTCTGAGTCCAAAGTCAGAAGGCTGCAGATGAAATAAAATTGAATTGTGAAGCTGAAACGTATCATGTTTATGCTTTTGTTACAAAGCAGAGGTACTTTTACTGCAAAAATTTACCTTATATAACTAAATGAATGTTACTAATCACATAGATCACCTAGGATAATTTGAACTCTGGTAACAAGGACCTGCGGAGAAGGCAATGGCACCCTACTCTAGTACTCTTGCCTGGAAAATCCCATGGACAGAGGAGCCTGGTGGGCTGCAGTCCTTGGGATCGCTAAGAGTCAGATGTGACTGAGCGACTTCACTTTCACATTTCACTTTCATGCATTGGAGAAGGCAATGGCACCCCACTCCAGTGTTCTTGCCTGGAGAATCCCAGGGATGGGGGAGGAGCCTGGTGGGCTGCCGTCTCTGGGGTCACACAGAGTCGGACACAACTGAAGCGACTTAGCAGCAACAAGGACCTGAGACATATATATATATATACCTATAACATTGCTAATAATTATTTAATGACCTTAATTAGATAGGCCATTAACTAATTAATTTGTATACAATGTATGTGCTATGCAGTGGTTTTACCTATAACAGACTTTATGCTATCCTAGGGACTTCCCATGAACTTGGGCAAATTCCAGAAGATAGTGAGGGATAGGGAAGCCTGGCGTGCTGCAATCCATGGAATTTCAAAGAGTTGAACATGACTTGGCAGCTGAACAACAACAACAAATGACAAGGGACTTCCCTGGTGGTCCAATGGATAATACTCTGTGCTCCCAGTGTAAATGACCCAGGTTCAATCCCCGGTCAGAGAACTAGACCCCACATGCCACAGCTAAGAAGGTCCCTCATGCCATAACTAAGACCTGGCACAGACAATAAATAAAAATAAATGAATAAATATTTTTTAAATGATTGTATCTTAACAGTTTACATGTAGTGCAGCAGCAAATAACTAAATGGACACTATAATGTGAGACTAAAGTTCAAGGACAAGGGTTATGTATATGCAGGGGAGAACTTCTGTGCCAGTCAGATCTAATTATGAGAAATAATTCTTGAGGCAAGGCTCAAAAGATAAGCATGAAAAAGAGAAACAAGGAGAATAGTGCAAAGGTGGAGACCCTAAAGCAGAGGATGAGAAAAACAGTGCTGAGTTGACACAATGTCAGCAAGTTCTGTATGATTAGGGTCACGGAGTTTATGAATCTAATCCTACCTCTTTAGCTCACAAGTTCCCATCTCATGCCTGTCATCTACCTGAGACACAACTGTCTTATGAGTTCCTTGAAGAGGGGAGCCATGTCCACCTCATTTGCAAATGTAGCCTATGGCCTACTGGTATGTGGTAGGTTCACCATTCATACTTCTGAATGAAATGTTTTTCTTTTTCTTTTTTCCCACTTCTATCCTATTGTAACTGAGGAAACTGAGGTCCAGGGAGATAGAGTGGCTAGTCTAAAATCATGTACTATTTAGTGGCAGACTCAGATATTAAAACAAAATCTTGGGAGCCACCACCATGTCTAGCTCTGCCATAACAGCCTCCATTTAAATCCTGAATTACAGGAGTCTCTCCAAATTTTTTCAAGGACAGTGCCTTGGAATTGTCAGAGATGATGGAATAGAAGGATGTGTGCTTATCTTTTCCTGTGAGAACTCCAAAATTGCAGCTCACTGCTGAACACCCATCAATAAGAGAATGTTGAATCCCACCTAAAAAAGATACCCCACATCCAACAGCAAAGAAGAAGCCCCAGCAAGATGGCAGGAGTGGTAAAATCAGCTTAGAATCAAACCCCATACCCACCAGAGATGTGCAGAGGGCTCAAACAAAACCTTGTGTGCACCAGGACTCAGAGGCTCCAAAGAGACTGAGCCAGACCTGACTTTGAGTGTTTGAGTGTCTCCTGCAGAGGCACAGGTCAGCAGTGGCCTGCCACAGGGACAGAAGCTCTGCAGAAGATCCTGCAGCAGACCAGGATCACACAGCATGTGGCATCAATCCTCTTGGAAGAGGTCACCAGCAGCCAAACTATAAAGCCCCTGAGCAGACATTCCACAAACTGCGGAACATTTATAATGAAGAAATTCACACGCTACTAAGAAAGTTCTAGGAGCCACAATAGATTTACCAACCTGGGGATCTGGAAAAGGGACTGAGAACCCCCAGTGAATTTGACTTTGGAGGCCAGTGGGATTTGATTACAGAACTTCCACAGGACTGGGAACCAGACTCCTGGAGGACACAGCTGAAATCTTGTGCACCCCAGGAGCCAGGAGAAAGAAGCACTGTCCCCACAACACAGTGAGTCAGACTTGCCTGTGAGTGTCCAGGAGTCTCCAGTGGATTCCTTGGCCTCAGGCCAAACAAAAGGGAGGGAACACAGCCCCTTCCATCAACAGAAAATTGGATTAAAGATTTACTGAGCATGGCCCCGCCCATCGGCCATCAGAACAAGACCCCCGTTGCCCCCCCCAGTCAGTCTCTCTCACCAGAAAGCTTCCATAAGCCTATTATCCTTATTCATAAGAGGCCAGACAAAATAAAAACCCAAATCACAGAAAACAAAACTGATCACATGGACTACAGCCTTGTCTAACTCAATGAAACTGTGAGCCATGCCATTTAGGGCCACCTAAGACAGATGGGTCATTGTGGAGAGTTTTGACAAAACATGGTCCACTGGAGAAGGGAATGGCAAACCACTTCAGTATTCTTACCTTGAGAACCCCAGGAACAGTATGAAAAGGCCAACAGATACCGCACTGAAAGAGGAACTTCCCAGGTCGGTAAGTGCCCAATATGCTACTGGAGATGAGTGGAGAAGTAACACCAGAAAGAATGAAGGGATGGAGCCAAAGCAAAAACAACACCCAGCTGTGGATGTAACTGGTGATCGAAGTAAAGTCCAATGCTATAAAGAAAAATATTGCATAGGAACATGGAATGTTAGGTCCATGAATCAAGATAAATTGGAAGTGGTCAATCAGGAGATGGCAAGAGTGAACATCGACCTTTTAGGAATCAGTGAACTACAATGGACTGGAATGGGTGAATTTAGTTCAGATGACCATTATCTCTACTACTATGGGCAAGAATCCCTTAGAAGAAACGGAGTAGCCCTCATAGTCAACAAAAGAATCTGAAATACAGTACTTGGCTGCAATCTGAAAAATGACAGAATGATCTCTGTTGGTTTCCAAGGCAAAACACTCAATATCACATTAACCCAAGTCTATGTCCCAAGCACTAATGCTAAAGAAGCTGAAGTTAAACGGTTCTATGATGACCTACAAGATCTTCTAGAACTAACACCTTAAAAAGATGTCATTTTCATCATAGGGGACTGGAATGCAAAGTAGTAAGTCAAGAGATACCTGGAGTGAAAAACAAAGTTCGGCTTTGGAATTCAAAATAAGTCAAGAAAAAAGTTAACAGAGTTTTGCCAAGAGAACACACTGGTCATAGCAAACACACTCTTCCAACAACACAAGAGAAGACTCTACACATGGACATCATCAGGTGGGTCAATAGCAAAATCAGATTTATTACATTCTTTGTGGCTGAAGATAGAGAAGCTCTAAGGAGTCAGCAAGACAACACCAGGAGCTGACTATGGCTCAGATCGTGAACTCCTTATGCCAAATTCAGACTTGAAGAAAGTAAGGAAAACCACTAGACCATTCAGGCATGACTTAAATTAAATCCTTTAAGACTGTACAGTGGAAGTGACAAATAGATTCAAGGAGTTAGATCTGATAGACAGAGTGCCTGAAGGACTGTGGATGGAGGTTCATAACATTATATAGAAGGCTTTGATCAAACCATCCCCAATAAAAAGGAATACAAAAAGGCAAAATCATTATCTGAAGAGGTCTTACAAACAGCTGAGAAAAGAAGAGAAGCAAAAGACAAAGGAGAAAAGGAAAAGTATACTCAACTGAATGCAGTGTTCTAAAGAAGATCAAGGAGCGATAAGAAAGCCATCCTAAGTGATCAATGCAATTAAATAAAGAAAAGCAATAGAATGGTAAAGACTAGAGATCTTGTCAAGAAAATTAGACATACAAAGGGAAAACAAATCCCTTGAAACATAACGGGCACATGAAAGATAGGCACAATAAAAGATAGAAATGCTATGGACCTAACAGAAATAGAAGATATTAAGAGGAGGTGGCAAGAACACACAGAAGAACTATACAAAAAAAGATATTAACGACCCAGATAAAGATGGTGGTGTGATCATTCACCTTGAGCCAGACATCCTGGAATGACAAGTCAAGGGGGCCTTAGGAAGCATCACTATGAACAAAGCTATGGAGGTGAAGGAATTCCAGATGAGCTATTCAAGTCCTAAAAGATGATGCTGGTAAAGTGCTGCACTTGGTATGTCAGCCAATTTGGAAAACTCAGCAGTGGCCACAGGACTGGAAAAGGTCAATTTTCATTCCAATCCCAAAGAAAGGCAATGCCAAAAAATGTTCAAACTACTACACAATTACACTCATTTCACATGCTACCAAAGTAATGGTCAAAATTCTCCAAGCCAGTCTTCAACAGTATGTTAACCAAGAACTTCCAGATGTTCAAGCTGGATTTAAAAAGGCAGATGAACCAAAGATCAAATTGCCAACACCCATTCAGTTCAGTTCAGTTCAGTTGCTCAGTCATGTCCAACTCTTTGCAACCTCATAGACAGCAAAAAGCCAGACCTCCCTGTCCATCACCAGCTCCCAGAGTTCATTCAAACTCGTGTCCATTAAATCGGTGATGACATACAATCATCTCATCCTCTGTCATCCCCTTCTCCTCCCATCTTCAATCTTTCCCAGGATTAGGATCTTTTCCAATGAGTCAGTTCTTCACATCAGGTAGCCAAAGTATTGGAGTTTCAGCTTCAACATCAGTTCTTTCAATGATTATTCAGGTCTAATTTCCATTAGGATGGACTGGTGGATCTCCTTGCAGTCCAAGGCACTCTCAATAGTCCAAGAGTCCAAGATCACCAAGAGTCCAAGATCCTCTTCTCCAACATCACAGTTCAAAGGCATCAATTCTTCAGCACTCAGCTTTCTTTATAGTCCAACTCTCACATCCATACATGACTTCTGGAAAAACCATAGCTTTGTCTACACTGGACCACTTTGTTGGCAAAGTAATGTCTCTACTTTTTAATATGCTGTCTATGTCGGTCATAACTTTTCTTCCAAGGAGTAAGTGTCTTTTAATTTCATGGCTGCAGTCACCATCTACAGTGATTTTGGAGCCCAGAAAAATAAAGTCTGTCACTTTTTCCACTGTTTCCCCGTCTATTTGACATGAAGTGATGAGACTGGCCATGAGAGTCCCTTGGACTGCAAGGAGATTCAACCAGTCCATTCTGAAGGAGATCAGCCCTGGGATTTCTTTGCAAGGAATGATGCTAAAACTGAAACTCCAGTACTTTGGCCACCTCATGCAAAGAGTTGACTCATTGGAAAAGACTCTGATGCTGGGAGGGATTGGGGGCAGGAGGAGAAGGGGATGACAGAGGATGAGATGGCTGGATGGCATCACTGACTCGATGGATGTGAGTCTGGGTGAACTCCGGGAGTTGGTGATCAAAGGGAGGTCTGGCATGCTGCAATTCATGGGGTCAAGAGAGTCGGACGTGACTGAGCAACTGAACTGAACTGAAACTATGGGGAGGTAATGAAGATAATGTTGACCTCCTTCAAAGGTCCCATGCATGTACTGCTACACTCAGCGGGCCTAACCCTGCAGCAGGCCACCACCAACCTACCCCTCCACTCCAAACTCCTGGACACTCACGGGCAAATCTGGGTGAGTCTCTTGTGATCATAGTAAAAGCAGGTGAGTTTCAGAAAAACATCAACTTTTGCTTTATTGACTATGCCAAAGCCTTTGGCTCTGTGGATCACAACAAACTGGAAAGTTCTTCAAGAGACGGGAATACCAGAACACCTTACCTGCTTCCTGAGAAACCTGTATGCAGTTCAAGAAGCAACAGTTAGAACTGGGCATGGAACAATGGACTGGTTCCAAATTGGGAAAAGAGTATATCAAGGCTGCATATTCTCATCCTGCTTATTTAACTTATATGCAGAGTACATCATGCAAAATACCAATCTGGATGAACCACAAGCCAGAACCAACACACCAGAAATATCAATAACAAATAACCAATAATATCAATATGCAGATGACACCACCCTTATGGCAGAAAGCAAAAAGAAACTAAAGAGCTTCTTGATGAAAATGAAAGAGGAGAGTGAAAATAGCTGGCTTAAAACTCAACATTGAAAAAATGAAGATCATGACATCTGGTCCCATCTGCTGCTGCTGCTGCTGCTGCTGCTAGTTGCTTCAGTTGTGTCCGACTCTGTGCGACCCCATAGACAGCAGCCCACCAGGCTTCCCCATCCCTGGGATTCTCCAGGCAAGAACACTGGAGTGGGTTGCCATTTCCTTCTCCAATGCATGAAAGTGAAAAGTGAAAGTGAAGTCACTCAGTCGTGTCCGACTCTAGCGACCCCATAGACCGCAGCCTACCAGGCTCCTCCGTCCATGGGATTTTCTAGGCAAAAGTACTGGAGTGGGGTGCCATTGCTTTCTCCTGGTCCCATCACTTCATGTCAAACAGATGGGGAAACAATGGAAACAGTGACAGACTTTATTTTCTTGGGCTCCAAAATCACTGCAGATGGTGACTTCAGTCATGAAATTAAAAGACACATGCTCCTTGAAAGAAAATCTATGACCAACCTAGACAGCATATTAAAAAGTAGAGACATTACTTTGCCAACAAAGGTCCATCTAGTCAAAGATATGGTTTTTCCAGTAGTCATGTATGGATGTGAGAATTGGACCACAGAGAAAGCTGAGTGCCAAAGAATTGATGCTTTTGAAATGTGGTGTT
This sequence comes from Tragelaphus eurycerus, assembly GCA_935064755.1. Classification (NCBI taxonomy): domain Eukaryota; kingdom Metazoa; phylum Chordata; class Mammalia; order Artiodactyla; family Bovidae; genus Tragelaphus; species Tragelaphus eurycerus. The sequence goes on along the minus strand of CAKXYN010000289.1, from coordinate 156,806 downwards.
GGAGAAAACTCTTGAGAGTCCCTTGGACTGCATGGATATCATGCCGATCAATCCTAAAGGAAATCAATCCTGAATATTCACTGGAAGAACTGATGCTGAAATTCCAATACTTTGGCCACGTTATGCAAAGAGCTGACTCATTAGAAAAGACTCTGATGCTGGGAACAATTGAAGGCAGCCTCTTGCATCCCCATTGAAGGCATCCCCTTCAAAGGGGATGACAGAGAATGAGATGGTTGGATGGCATCACCGACTTGATGGACATGAGTTTGAGCAAGCTCCCGGAACTGGTGCTGGACAGGAAAGCCTGGGATGCTGCAATCAATGGGGTCACAAAGAGTCGGACATGACTGAGAAACTGAACTGAACTGAATTCCAATTTTCTATGACTATATCCAAAGGATGCTGGGAATGTATAACTTATTTGAATCCTGAGTTCTTAAAGGAGGTACTGGCTGCTGGCATTATGAATTTACAACATTCATTGGTTTAGACACATTCAGAGAAGATGTCTGAACCAATGCTTCTGTGATTCAGCAATATTATAGTAACTATATCCATCTTTAAAAGTTGGCTATTGATATTAATATGCAAATAAGTGATGCTTTACTAAAATTTTCACGTTAAGCTTTTATAAACATAAGTAAGTAAGCAATTTAGTTAGATTGTAATGGGGAAAAAACAAATCCTGTTACACCTATAAAGTGGTAAATCATTTCACATTGCACTTAAGGACTGTATTAAAGAGAGAAAATGAAAGGAATTCAAAATCATATGTAAACATCATCATAGAACTATGAAGATAGAACCAGTAAGATTCTATCAACCCTCAAACACTAACACTCAGACATTCACAGAATATTTCCCTCAGATTTATGAAGTCATAGAAGTAGTTTTTAAAAGAAGCAGTTGTCTGCAAGAGAGGAAAGCCAATAGCAATCTTCAATTGTTTGAACATCTCAGTGTTGAAGCTTAGGTCCTTTTCCCCTTGGTTTGGAATCTGGTATAGCTTAAAGTGAATTACAACAAACTCATCCATCACCATCTTTCAGCTGTGGCCACACCCTAATTACTCAGAGTCTAGCGCAATCCACTGAGCAGGCTTTGGCAAGCACTGGCTACCTCCCCAGCTCTGAATCTGGACAGCCACGATGGACTATCAAAGAGCTCTTCAGAGCTGCTGCTGCTGCTGCTGCTAGTCGCTTCAGTCGTCCCCTGGCCCCTGCGGGCTCACCAGGCTCCCCTGTCCCTGGATTCTCCGGCAGCACTGGGTGGGTTGCCATCTCCTTCTCCTGCTGGTGGTCAAGTGAGTCGCTCGTGTGTCCGCCCCGCGCCCCGGCTGCCCCCCCCGGGTTTTCCGGCAAGTACTGGGGTGGGGTGCCATTGCCTTCCCCCTTCAGAGCTGAGGCAAGAACAAATCCCAACTATCCACGTGTGGAAAGGCTTTATCATAGGTGCTTACTAGAAATCTCTGTTCAAGGGGTGATTAAGGCTGGACCAGCAGTGAAGAAGATTAGGGGAGGAAGAATTATTTACTGACTCATTGATGATTTAATAGCATTTCAAATAGAGAGACTTGAATGCTCTGGAAACTAATTTGGATTCTTTTTTTTTTTTCTGTAAACTGAAGGGAGCTAGTAAAGATAAATCAACAGGATTGTTTGAAGAAACAGCTCTAGCAGAAGGGATGGTGGGAGAAGCCAGTATGGAAAACAGAGGGAAAAGTTATGAGGTCCTTTAGGAAATCTATAGCCTTGTTACTCAGAGCAGCACCTCTATTGCCCAGGAGTTTGTTAGAAATAAGAATTTCTGGCTCCATCTCAGACCCAATAACCTCGAATCTGATGTTTTGGTGAGATCCCCAGTGTGAAATAGGGGTTCCCTGGTGGATCAGCTGTAAAGAATCTGCCTGTAATGCAGAAGATGCAGGTTCAATCCCTGGGTGGGGAAGATCCTCTGGAGAAGGAAATGGCAATCCACTCCAGTATTCTTTCCTGGGAAATCCCATGAACAGAGGAGTCTGGTGGGCTACAGTCCATGGGATTGCAAGAATCAGAGTCAACTTAGCAACTAAACCACCACTAGTGGTGGTCTAGTTGCTAAGTTGAGTCTGATTCTTATGTATAATATATATATATATATATATATACATATATACACTACCATGTGTAAAATAGATAGCTAATGGAAAGCTACTGTATAGCACAGGCAGCTCAGCCTGGTACTCTGTAATGATCTAGAAGGGTGGGATGAGGAGGCTTGGGGTGGGAGGCAGGTCCAAGAAGGAAGGGATATGGATATAGCTGATTCACTTCATTGTAGAGCAGAAACAAAAACATCATTGCAAAGCAATTATAAGTCCATAAAAATAATTTTTAAAAAGAGTAGGTTATAGCTGGAGTTCTGATATCTGGAGAGATTCCAAAGGCAACTGGTCAGGAAAGGATCCTCCTGTGCATGGGAAGCTATGAGTGAGGGGTGGGTTTGTGGGAGATTGCGGGGGAATTGTATGCACAGGGTGCCAAGTAGTTCTGCTGCTAAGTCGCTTCAGTCGTGTCCAGCTCTGTGTGACCCCATAGATGGCAGCCCACTAGGCTCCCCCATCCCTGGGATTCTCCAGGCAAGAACACTGGAGTGGGCTGCCATTTCCTTCTCCAATGCGTGAAAGTGAAAAGTGAAAGTGAAGTCTCTCAGTCGTGTCTGACCCTTAGCGACCCCATGGACTGCAAGCCTACCAGGCTCCTCCATCCATGGGATTTTCCAGGCAAGAGTATTGGAGTGGGTTGCCATTGCCTTCTCCAAAGTAGTTCTAATTTGGGGGAAAAAAAAGACAATTTCAGAGTCCTACTGGAAGGATGATCTATAAGACTGAGTGACAAATTTTATGTATGAAGTGAGCCAGAGTTGCTAAAGATGGCACTTCTGTTTTCAATGTGCTAGATTTCAGGAAGGTGACATGAAATGCCTAGAATTTCTACAATCTTACATCACTGATAAATCAACCTCCAGAATGTCTTTTTTGGAAAGTGCACAGCATTTGCACTAGGTAACTTTATGTGGGAGCCCTTAAGAATGAGTGAAAATATCTAATGTTTATTGATCACTTTCTGATACAAAATATGATCTTCAATGCTTTAAATGCCCATGATGAACTTCATAACAACCCCATGAATTAGGCTGTATTGTTATTTCCATTTTACAGATGAGAAAACTGAGGCATGTAATGGTATTTAACTTGCCCAAGGCAAAAAGTCAGTGTCAGAGCCAAGATTTGTACCTGGTTTGTGATGTCATAGCTTAAAATCATCATCAGTTCTGGGCTACACTCCGTCTCCCACAGACCTTTATCTTATGTTCTAATCTGCAGGACATGTCCAAGTTCAAATGGGCATCCAGTTTTTATTTACCATGCTCTCCAAAAAGTGACAGATGAGATTTTTCATCTCTTCTAAGTTCCAGGAATTATTTTTATGAAATGAAAAACATTAAAAGGTAATATTTCTTATAAATAAGACAGCTGCACAAATTGAGAGATAATCAATTCCTGATGAGGTGTGTTAATTAGGAGAGTGCTCTCAGGGGCAAGGAAATCCTCCCAAGTCCCACAAACTTTACTCTGATCAGACAGGTCCATGATTGATCGTTTATGATCCTCTAATCTAGATCCCAGATATTTTCAAAGGTAGTATGTATGCAAAACGGAAAACAAAGTGAGGAGGGGAAATAAAGTCCTGGATAATAAAAATACTGGGCAATTCCAAGGCATGGGGCCAAGCTTCCTGAGTTCAGATCTGTCTTCTTTCTCCCTACTGCCCAGCTATACCACAAGCAAATCACTGTCTGTGCATCACTTTCTCTGTTTGCAGACTGAGCACAATGATCATACTTCAAAGTATCACTTGAAGGAACAAAATAACAATTCATGAGGAGCACGTAGTAAACACAGATAATATGACAATCATCAGATCAGTAGTCAAATCAATACACAGACTTTAATGATGCCTTTTTTTTCTTTACCAACTGTCCACCAGACTCCAAAGTATCTGTCTCTGTCTCCATCTCTCTCAGTTGTGGGTTGAAAGATAAAGCTCAGGTTGGCAGGAGAAATCTCCTTTTAGTTTTCTTTAAATGAGTTCCAGAGGGCTTTATTTCCCTGGCCACTATTATTTACTCTGGCACTCAGAGTGAGCGGCAAGAACTATTAGCAAAAACCCCCAAATCACATGGATATCAATAGAGGAAAACCCTTCCAAGATTCCATATCCTGCCTGTGCCTCCAATCCAGAAACATCCACTGACCCCCTTTTAGCACCGGCTGATGACGATGCAGATATTTCAGGCTGCAGTTCCCTACTCACTGCAGTCTGTTTGAGGTTGTTTTGCCCCTGGACTATTTTTGCTCACATGGTTGCTCTCAGCCGCAGACATTCAAATGGAAACCAGAGAGATCCAAATACTTGGGAGGAATCCATAAACAAATGTAGGAAGAAGCATCCAATCTGACCATGGTGCCCACAGATGTTTCTGTAGACAGAATATAAAGGGCCAGATTCCCAACACCTATGACTTGAAAACTTGCCTAAATCTTTCTTAGTGATTTAGCTACTTCCCAGGAATGAAAGGATGGAAATTCAGGAGAGCAGCTTGGGAACAGCTTATTCAGTGTGTGTAGTGTGTGTGTGTGTGATTGCAAAGATTTCCCTTTGAGGGGCCACGAATGCTGAGGACAACTGGATGTCTGCCATGTTGTGCTTACAGAGAAAATATAATTTGGGCTATATTTATTTATTTTTTTAAATAAAAGTAAGTCAAACAAAAAGAGGTCCCTATTTATAGAAACTTACAGAAAAGTATCAGGCCAAGTTAAGGTGTGTTTTCATTAAGAAAAGAAAATGATTAAGATAAATCCTAAGAATTACATGAACAAAACCTTTTGAGTATCAATAACTAACCCCAAACCTAGCTTGCAAATATCTAAATGCCATTCATGACAACAAAACTCTCTGATTCTACAAAATTCAAAAATGTGGTACTAGATGTAATACAGGGCCTTCAAAATTTCTTTTTCCCCATATCATCAGACTTATCCCCTTTCCTCTCCAGTTCATCCTGATTGGACCACCATTAGCTAAGAAACTGATGCAAACTAAGGAAAAGAGGGAACCCCCAAATCATGAGGCTGCCTTGGAAAAATCCTGTAATTGGAGCATAAACTTACCAGCATTTTGGGGCTTCCCTGGCAGCTCAGCTGGTAAAGAATCTGCCTGCAATGCAGGAGACCCCAGTTCAATTTCTGAGTCAGGAAGATCACCTAGAGAAGGGATAGGCTACCCACTCCTATATTCTTGGGCTTCCCTGGAGGCTCAGATGGTAAAGAATCCTCCTGCAATGCAGGAGAACTCGGTTCAATCCCTGGGTTGGAAAGATCCCCTGTAGGAGGGCATGGCAACCCACTCCAACATTCTTGCCTGGAGAATCCCCATGGACAGAGGAGCCTGGTGGGCTATGGTCTATGGGGTTGCAAAGAGTCAGAGTGACTAAACACACAGTCCACCAGCAGTTTTATTCAATCACAGTCTGGAATCATACTAACTCATGACGTTAGAAGGATTCCCAGGCACAAGCCCCCACCACTTGCATGCGAGAGAGAAGCAGAACAATGTGATCTGGGACCTTACAGCCCTATTTAATGAGCATGATGGGCAACTGTATCTAAAGAACCCCTTCTCCCTGAAGTAGTAAGAAAACTGTAAGAAATTGTTGCTTTCACCAGTGGGTGGGCAACCCTTCAAACACTAGTCAATTTCACACACCTTTTAAGACTACATGGAAAATGACATACAGCCTCCCAGATGCAGCTAGCTTAGAGAATATTTTAACCTCTTCGCCTTTCAACAAATTTCTTGTTTTCTCATTGGAAAAATATCCTATTGCTTGCCCCGAAGTATAGTACATGACTAGTCAAGTTAGGAAGTAAATGAATTGTTGTGCTGTCAAGAAGATTTTTCCCCCACATACCTTTATATCTAGGAGAAGGCAATGGCACCCCACTCCAGTACTCTTGCCTGAAAAATCTCATGGACGGAGGAGCCTGGTGGGCTGCAGTCCATGGGGTCGCAAAGAGTCGGACATTACTGAGAGACTTTACTTTCACTTTTCACCTTCATGCATTGGAGAAGGAAATGGCAACCCACTCCAGTGTTCTTGCCTGGAGAATCCCAAGGACGGTGGGATTCTCCTTGGAGAATCCCAAGGACGGTGGAGCCTGGTGGGCTGCCGTCTATGGGGTCACACAGAGTCGGACACAACTGAAGTGACTTAGCAGCAGCAGCACCTTTATATCTAGGAATTCCAAAGTCAGAAACTGAAGAAAATGCCCACTGCTTTCATTTACTTTCATTTTTCTGTGTTCTACTAGGGTTGCTTTGCAATGTGAAATTACTAGGAGGAGGAAGAGTAACTGAGATATTCATACAAGTTTGTGAGTGGATCCTGGGATGTCCTTGTCACAGACTGGTGAGAATTTTGACCCGTGGTACTTTCTGTATTTTATTTAAGCCCAGTTTCCCAGGTGGCTAAGTGGTAACAAATCTGCTTAAATATCTGCCTGCCAACACAGGAGACATAGGTTCAATTCTTGGATGGGGAAGATCCCCTGGAGAAGGAAATGGCAACCTATCCCAGTATTCTTGCCTGGGAAATCCCATGGACAGAGGAGCCTGGCGGACTACAGTTCATTGGGTCACAAAGAGTTTGACATGACTTAATGAGTAAACAACAACAGCAAACATAGGCAACCATCCTTAAGGATTCAGTTTACTTAGTAGGAAAGGAGTATATGGAAACATGATAAAGGCTGAGTTCTGGGCTAAGTCACAAAGCTTTCTGAAATGCAAGAGCCTACTGTCTGATAAAGGACATTTTTATACACTGGAACTTTCAAAAGAGAGGCTGCTCCAGCAGCATGGCCCATGTCACAATCTCAACTTAAGTCATCCCAAACTTACAGGAAATGCATCACTGTCTAGAAAACCTAACAAACACCAGTGACAACCCTTCACCTCAGCTTTGGCTAGTTCACCTGGAAAACAGGACCTGCTATCCCTACCAGGAAGAGGACGAGATGGTTGGATGGCATCACCAACTCAACGGACGTGAGTTTGAGCAAAACTCCGGAAGACAGTGAAAGAAAGGGAAGCCTGATGTGCTGCAGTCCATAGGGCCTCAAAGAGTCATACATGATCAAGTGCCTGAACAGCAGTCCCTATCAGGAACTCCCTGAACTCCTAGCCAATCATGCCTGTTTTTGAGTTGCTGCTTCTAATGCTCTTCCACAAAATCCTCTGTGAAGAGAGACTCATGTTTTGTGAAGTGCTATTGTCCCTATATTGTCCTCTATACATGGACATCACCAGATGGTCAACACTGAAATCAAATCGATTATATTCTTTGCAGCCAAAGATGGAGAAACTCTATACAATCAGCAAAAACAAGACCAGGAGCTGACTGTGGCTCAGACCATGAACTCCTTATTGCCAAATTCAGACTGAAATTGAAGAAAGTAGGGAAAACTACTAGACCATTCAGGTATGACCCAAATCAAATCCCTTATGATTATACAGTGGAAGTGAGAAATAGATTTAAAGGCCTAGATCTGATAGATAGAGTGCCTGATGAACTATGGAATGAGGTTCATGACATTGTACAGGAGACAGGGATCAAGACCATCCCCATGGAAAAGAAATGCAAAAAAGCAAAATGGCTGTCTGGGGAGGCCTTATAAATAGCTGTGAAAAGTAGAGAAGTGAAAAGCAAAGGAGAAAAGGAAAGATATAAACATCTAAATGCAGAGTTCCAAAGAATAGCAAGAAGAGATAAGAAAGCCTTCTTCAGTGATCAATGCAAAGAAATAGAGGAAAACAACAGAATGGGAAAGACTAGGGATCTCTTCAAGAAAATCAGAGATACCATAGGAACATTTCATGCAAAGATGGGCACGATAAAGGACAGAGATGGTGTGGACCTAACAGAAGCAGAAGATATTAAGAAGAGGCGGCAAGAATACACAGAAGACTGTTCAAAAAAGAGCTTCAAGACCTAGATAATCATGATGATGTGATCACTGACCTAGAGCCAGACATCTTGGAATGTGAAGTCAAATGGGCCTTAGAAAGCATCACTACGAACAAAGCTAGTGGAGGTGATGGAATTCCAGTGGAGCTATTCCAAGTCCTGAATGATGATGCTGCGAAAGTGCTGCACTCAATATGCCAGCAAATTTGGAAAACTCAGCAGTGGCCACAAGATTGGAAAAGGTCAGTTTTCATCCCAATCCCAAAGAAAGGCAATGCCAAAGAATGCTCACACTACCACACAATTGCCCTCATCTCACACGCTAGTAAAGTAATGCTCAAAATTCTCCAAGCCAAGCTTCAGCAATATGTGAACCGTGAACTTCCTGATGTTCAAGCTGGTTTTAGAAAAGGCAGAGGAACCAGAGATCAAATTGCCAACATCCACTGGATCATGGAAAAAGCAAGAGAGTTCCAGAAAAACATCTATTTCTGCTTTATTGACTATGCCAAAGCCTTTGACTGTGTGGATCACAATAAACTATGGAAAATTCTGAAAGAGATGGGAATACCAGACCACCTGATCTGCCTCTTGAGAAATCTGTATGCAGGTCAGGAAGCAACAGTTAGAACTGGTCATGGAACAACAGACTGGTTCCAAATAGGAAAAGGAGTATGTCAAGGCTGTATATTGTCACCATGTTTATTTAACTTATATGCAGAATACATCATGAGAAATGCTGGACTGGAAGAAACACAAGTTGGAATCAAGATTGCTGGGAGAAATATCAATAACCTCAGATATACAAATGACACCACTCTTATGGCAGAAAGTGAAGAGGGGCTAAAAAGCCTCTTGATGAAAGTGAAAGTGGAGAGTGAAAAAGTTAGCTTAAAGCTCAACATTCAGAAAACGAAGATCATGGCATCTGGTCCCATCACTACATGGGAAATAGATGGAGAAAAAGTGGAAACAGTGTCAGAATTTATTTTTCTGGGGTCCAAAATCACTGCAGATGGTGACTGCAGCCATGAAATTAAAAGACGCTTACTCCTTGGAAGGAAAGTTATGACCAACCTAGATAGCATATTCAAAAGCAGAGACATTACTTTGCCAACAAAGGTTCGCCTAGTCAAGGCTATGGTCTTTCCTGTGGTCATGTATGGATGTAAGAGCTGGACTGTGAAGAAGGCTGAGCGCCGAAGAATTGATGCTTTTGAACTGTGGTGTTGGAGAAGACTCTTGAGAGTCCCTTGGACTGCAAAAAGATCCAACCAGTCCATTCTGAAGGAGATCAATCCTGGAATTTCTTTGGAAGGAATGATGCTAAAGCTGAAACTCCAGTATTTTGGCCACCTCATGTGAAGAGTTGACTCATTGGAGAAGACTCTGCTGCTGGGAGGGATTGAGGGCAGGAGGAGAAGGGGACGACAGAGGATGAGATGGCTGGATGGCATCGCTGACTTGATGGGTGTGAGTCTGAGCGACCTCCGGGAGCTGGTGATGGACAGGGAGGCCTGGTGTACTGCGGTTCGTGGGGTCGCAAAGAGTCGGACATGACTGAGCGTCTGATCTGATCTGATCTGATCTGATTGTCCCACAATCCATGGATGTTTTCCCTTAAGTAGAGAGCATCAAACTCATTAATTTGAGACCATGAATCTATCAGACATTCAGCTCTGCCTGATCTGGGTGATCCTTCCTGCTTCATCCATTAAAAATCGAAAGCAAATTTTAAAAGTTCAAAAAAAGTTTAGTTCAATTACACATGGAAATGAGACAATTTAACACTCTGTCAAGCAAGGCATACACAGCAAAGCACTCATATCTCCTTTCTTCATCCAGCAACAGCCACAAATAACAAGTCAGGGGACTTCTCTGCTGGCCCAGTGGGTAGTGTTCCAAGCTCCTAATGCAAGGGGCAGGAGTTTGATCTCTGGTCAGGGAACTAAGATCCTACATGCTGAGTGGCCAAAGTACAATAAACAGAAAGATAATATATAAGAACAAACAAATCACAAAGTCAAAGAAACTCATGCAGGCAAGTAGATGAATTCAGTTCCATGCAGTATCCACTTGCAGCCTTCCCAAGAGCTATGTCCACACAAATGAGTACCCAAGCTTTACCTTGACACGTTCAACTTAACTTGCCCAGGAAACTTCCCATGTGGACCAACCAGCCTTCCGTACTTGCATTTCATTTTTATTTTTATATGGAGAACCTGGGTCTCTAGACTTATGATTTCCTCTTTTTTATGGCACCTGCTATCTGTAATTTTCTAAAGAGCAAATGACATGACTGATAAAGATATTCCATAACAGTTTCAGTATTATCATTTATAATCCATACTCCTTAAAATAATGCCTAATACCCTATCTATAAAACATATGTGAACAGCTTTGACCCAAACATGGAAAACTATTCCCCGTGTGATGTTTCAACAGTTAAGATTTTATGTTGTTTAGGAGCATGATGCACGTCAGTATTAGAGGAGAAGCCTAAGTTGTGAAGGCAGGAGACACTTACAACTAATTAGATTGGAAGATTTACCAAATAAAAATATAAGATGCCAAGTTAAATCAGAATTTCATACACAATGACTAATGTTTCCATGTATCTTGCACATGATTTAGAATACATTTATACTGAAAACTATTCATGATTTACATGAAATTCACACTTAACTGAGTTTCCTCTATTTTATCTGCTGCTGCTAAGTCGCTTCAGTCGTGTCCGACTCTGTGCGACCCCATAAACAGCAGCCCACCAGGCTCCGCCGTCCCGGGGATTCTCCAGGCAAGAACACTGGAGTGGGTTGCCATTTCCTTCTCCATTGTGTGAAAGTGAAAAGTGAAAGTGAAGGCGCTCAGTCGCGTCTGACTGGTAGCGACCCCATGGACTGCAGCGCCCCACGCTCCTCCATCTATGGGATTTTCTAGGCAAGAGTACCAGAGTGGCTTGCCATTGCCTTCTCCGCTATTTTATCTAGCAAGCTCAAATATAGTAGGAGATTTAAGATACATACAAATCATAGCTAACAATATGTGATAAACATGCCTACATGTAATATTCATAATAATTCATTTCTAAATATTTTTTCAGAGGAGAATTACTATAAGTATTCAAAATAAATGTTTTATAATGGGAAGTATTGTCATACTGGCAAATTAATTAGCATTATCCAAAATAAACTTTTTCATAAAATGAAATAAGAAAGTACTATAGGATTTCATATGCATATATGGCAATTAATTCCATGATAGGTTTTGAGTGCAATTGAACTTAATAACTACGTAAAGAAGCTGAAGTTGAATGGTTCTATCAACACTTACCAGACCTTTTAGAACTAACACCCAAAAAAGATGTCCTTTTCATTATAGGGGACTAGAATGCCAAAGCAGAAATCAAGAAACACCTGGAATAACAGGCAAATTTGGCCTTGGAGTACAGAATGAAGCGGGTAGAGGATAATAGAGTTTTGTCAAGAAAACACACTGGTCATAGCAAACATCCCCTTCCAACAACACAAGAGAAGACTCTACACATGGACATCACCAAATGGTCAACACCAAAATCAGACTGACTATATTCTTTGTAGCCAAAGATGGAGAAGCTCTATACAGTGAGCAAAAACAAGACCGGGAGCTGTGGCTCAGATCATGAACTTTCCTTATTGCCAAATTCAGACTTAAATTGGATAAAATAGGGAAAACCACTAGACCATTCAGATATGACCTAAATCAAATCCTTTGTGACTATACAGTGGAAATGAGAAATAGATTTAAGGGACTTGATCTGATAGAGTGCCTGATGAACTATAGATGGAGGTTAGTGACATTGTACAGGAGGCAGGGATCAAAATCCTCCCCAAGAAAAAGAAATGCAAAAAGGCAAAATGGCTGTCTGAGGAGGCCTTACAAATAACTGTGAAAACAAGAAAAGTGAAAAGAAAAGGAGAAAATGAAAGATATAATCATTTGAATGCAGAGTTCCAAAGAATAGCAAGGAGAGATTAAAAAAATAATAATAATAAAACCTTCATCAGTGATCAGTGCAAAGAAATAGAGAAAAACAATAGAATGGGAAAGATTAGAGACCTCTTCAAGAAAATTAGAGATACCAAGAGAACATTTCATGCGAAGATGGGCTCAATAAAGGACAGAAATGGTACGTACCTAACAGAAGCAGAAGATATTAAGAAGAGGTGGCAAGAATACACAGAAGAACTGTACACAACCCAGATAATCACGATGGTGTAATCACTCACCTAGAGCTAGACATTCTGGAATGTGAAGGCGAGTGTGCCTTAGGAAGCATCACTACGAACAAAGCTAGTGGAGGTGATGGAATCCCAGTGGAGCTATTTCAAATCCCAAAAGATGATATTGTGAAAGTGCTGCACTCAATATGTCAGCAAATTTGGAAAACTCAGCAGTGGCCACAAGACTGGAAAAGGTCAGTTTTCATCCCAATCTCAAAGGAAGGCAATGCCAAAGAATGCTCAAACTACTGCACAATTGTACTCATCTCACACGCTAGTAAAGTAATGCTCAAAATTCTCTAAGTCAGGCTTGAACAATACATGAACTGTAAAACTCCAGATGCTCAAGCTGGTTTTAGAAAAGCCAGAGGAACCAGAGATCAAACTGCTAGTATCTGCTGGATCATCAAAAAAGCAAGAGAGTTCCAGAAGAACATCTATTTCTGCTTTATTGACTATGCCAAAGCCTTTGACTATGCGGATCACAATAAACTGTGGAAAATTCTGAAAGAGATGTGAATACCAGACCACCTGACCTGCCTCTTGAGAAATCTGTATACAGGTCAGGAAGCAACAGTTAGAACTGGACATGGAACAACAGACTGGTTCCAAATAGGAAAAGGAGTATGTCAAGGCTGTATATTGTCACCCTGCTTATTTAACTTATATGCAGAGTACATCATGAGAAATGCAGAGCTGAATGAAGCACAAACTGGAATCAAGATTTCTGGGAGAAATAACAATAATCTCAGATATGGAGATGACACCACTCTTATGGCAGAAAGAGAAGAAGAACTAAAGAGACTCTAGATGAAAGTGAAAGAGGAGAGTGAAAAAGTTGGCTTAAAGCTCAACATTCAGATGGTATGGGGAGGGAGGAGGGAGGAGGGTTCAGGGTGGGGAACATATGTATACCTGGCAGATTCATTTTGTTACATGGCAAAACCAATACAATATTGTAAAGTTAAATAAAATAAAAATAAAATTAAAAAAAAAGAAAACTAAGATCATGGCATTCAGTCCTATCATTTCATGACAAATAGATGGGGAAACAGTGGGAAAAGTGGCAGACTTTAATTTTTGCGCTCCAAAATCACTACAGATGGTGACTGCAGCCATGAAATTAAAAGACGCTTGCTGCTTAGAAGGAAAGTTTTGACCAACCTAGACAGCATATTAAAAAGCAGAGACATTACTTTGCCAACAAAGGTCCATCTAGTCCAGGCTATGGTTTTTCCAGTAGTCATGTATGGATGTGAGAGTTGGACTATAAAGAAAGCTGACTGCTGAAGAATTGATGTTTTTGAACTGTGGTGTTGGAGAAGACTCTTGAGAGTCCCTTGAACTGTAAGGAGATCCAACCAGTCCATCCTAAAGGAAATCAATCCTGAATATTCATCGAAAGGACTGATGTTGAAGCTGAAACTCCAATACTTTGCCCAACTGACTCATTTGAAAAGACCCTAATGTTGGGTAAGATTGAAGGTGGGGGGAAATGGGGACAACAGAGAATGAGACAGTTGGATGGCATCAGTGACTCAATGGACATGAGTCTCAGTAAACTCTGGGAGTTGGTGATGGACAGGGAGGTCTGGTGTGCTGCAGTCCATGGGGTCGCAAAGAGTTGGACAGGATTAATTGACTGAAGTGAACTGGACTGAATGAATTCATTAAGGTTCTAGAACCTTTAATGTACCTTTGATGGGCTAGAAAAGTGAAAAAAAAAAAAAAAAAAGAGTAAGAACTCCTTGGATTCTAGAAACCAGCATGGAATAAACTTCCCCACAGAGTAGATGTGATAAGATAATATGGAGTGATTTCTTCTCAGAAATTTCAGTGCTCTGTTGGCAAGGAGACAACCCCAGTGGACTTATTCTGGGCACCCTCTCTCCAGGGACTCCAGCCACAATGGTGTGACTCCATATCAGAGCCTGATGTTTGAATGGAAGAAGTAACTAAGTAGCTGGGAGAATTCAAAAAACTTTTTTAAGTAAAGTAAAAAATGAACATAAAAGAGACGTAAAAATTTTGTGTCAATATAATTTGATAGACAAGATGAGGCATTAGTAACAGTCTGGTTCAATCAACAGCTGTCAGTGGGAAGGAATTGAAAGAAAATAAGAACAAAAAAATGTTCTGATTAAATCTGGCCAATTTATCCGTTAAAGCTGTTTTCCATTAAATGTTTGTTAATTTAATTTGTAAAAACCAAAAGCCGATGGTGACTATCTGCTGCTCACAATAAGCATTGTAGATGTACAGGCTGGCTCTCTGCCAGGATATAGTGTCATACAGACTGGTATCTTGTATGTAAATATTGTTTGAATCTCTAATAATAAAAAATTTTTTTAAACCCTCCATGGTTTCAATATCCTTATAATACAAAATAAATACTGAACTTCCTGTGTCTAGTTTCTGTATTTACACTCCAGGCCTTCTTGTTGGCAAGTCAATGTGAGCAGAGTTTGTTTCACCACATTCATTAGGTCAAAGTTTTCACTTCCGCTGGGTGGGAGGAAGTTGTCACTAAGGAGAATCAATCCTGTTATATTGTTTATCACTATTGGACTGAATGTTACATCTAAGAAAATTTCTATTGCAGGAATCTTGTTTCTAAGTTAAATATTAAGTATGGACAACTTACAGAAACACTGTGTTTTATGGATATGTTGTTGGATGTTACTTGTAATGTGTGTCATGATTATATACAAGGTAAATATAAATATAGTGGTAAATAGAACCAGTAGTATAAGTTATATATATATTCTATTACAAATACTGATTGTCATAATTAATAATATATGCTAAATAAAAATGTTGAAGGGAAATGTAAGCAAGAGAATATTCATTCTCTTTTCCTAACTTCTATTCATTCCGTAAATATCTACCACACAGCTTCTCTCCCAAGGAGAGAGGCAGATGTTTTTCTTCACTCCACCAACCAGAAAATCTTTCCTGGGTATTTTCTAGGTGCTAAGCACTGTGCTAGAGACTGTGGAAGAAAGAGAGCAAAGATCAGAAATGTTCCTGATCTCCAGCAGCTTATGGTCCATTTAAAATATCTCCACAATGGCTCTGCCCTGGGGTTTTTGCCATTTGTATAACAACTTTCTTCTTCAGGCCATCAAGTGGTCAACAGTAACTGTGGAATCCATCTGGTCACTACGGTGAGAACCACTCAGATACAGAGCAACCCCATCCATCTATTTTCAAGAATTATTTATCAGGCATCCACCATGTCCCATCAGTATTTGTTTGAACTTGAGCTGTTGTTGTTTAGTCGGTCAGTCTGTCCAACTCTTTGTGAGCCCGTGGACTGCAGCACGCCAGTCTTCCCTCTCCTTCACCATCTTGTGGTTCTTGCTCAAACTCATGTCCTTTGAATCAGTGATGCCATCCAACAATCTCATCCTCTGTCATCCCCTTCTCCTCCTGCCTTCAGTCTTTCCAAGGATCAGGGTCTTTTCTAATGAGTCAACTCCTCACGTCAGGAGACCCACGTAATGGGGCTTCAGCTTCAGCATCAGTCCTTCCAATGAATATTCAGGATTTGCTTTAGGATTGATTGGTTTGATCTTCTTGCAGTCCAGGGGACTATCAAGAGTCTTATTTTCCAAACCACAGTTCAAAATCATCAATTCTTTGGCATTCAGCCTTCTTTATGGTCCAACTCTCACATCCATACATGACTACTGGAAAACTATAGATTTCACTATATGGACCTTTGTTGGCAAAGTAATGTTTCTGCTTTTTAATATGCTGTCTAGATTTGTCATAACTTTTCTTCCAAGGATCAATAAGCTTTTAATTTCATGGCTGCAGTCACCATCTGCAGTGATTTTGGTGGTTTAGTCAGCTTAGAGTTGCCCCACTCTTGCAACCCTATGGACTAAAGCCTGCTAGGTGCCTTGTCACTGTTTCCATTGTTCCCCCACCTATTTGCCATTCAGTGATGGAACAAAACATCATGATCTTTGTTTTTTGAATGTTGAATTTTAAGCCAGCTTTTCACTCTCCTCTTTCACCTTCATCAAGAGGCTCTTTAGTTCCTCTTCACTTTCTGCCATAAGGGTGATGTTATCTGCATATTTGAGGTTATTGATATTTCTCCCAGAAATCTTGATTCCAGCTTGTGCTTCATCCAGCCTGGCATTTCATATGATGTACTCCACATATAAGTTAAATAAGCAGGGTGACAATATACAGCCTTGATGTACTCCTTTCCCAATTTGGAACCAGTCCATTGTACCATGCACAGTTCTAACTGTTGCTTCTTGACCTGCATAAAGGTTTTGCAGAGGGAGGTAATGTGGTCTGGTATGCACATCTCTTGAAGAATTCTCCACAGTTTATTGTGATCCACACAGTCAAAGGCTTTGGCATAGTCAGTGAAGCAGAAGTAAATGTTTTTTCTGGAATTCTCTTGCTGTTTCTATGATCCAGCAGATGCTGGCAACTTGTTGTCTGGTTCCTCTGCCTTTTCTTAATCTAGCTTGAATATCTGAAAGGTCTTGGTTCAGGTACTGTTGAAGACTGGCTTGGAAAATTTTGAGCATTACTTTGGTTGCATCTGAGATGAGTGCATCTGTGCAGTAGTTTGAACATTCTTTGGCATTGCCTTTCTTTGGGATGGGAATGAAAACTGATCTTTTCCAGTCCTGTTGAGTTTTCCAAATTTGCTGGCATATTGAGTGCATCACTTTCACAGCATCATCTTTTAGGACTTGGAATAGCTCAACTGGAATTCCATCACCTCCACTAGCTTTGTTCATAGTGATGCTTCCTAAGGTCCACTTGACTTTGCACTCTAGGATCTGGCTCTAGGTGAGTGGTCAAACCATTGTGGTTATCTGGATCATGAAGATATCTTTTGTATAGTTCTTCTGTGTATTCTTGACACCTCCTCTTAATATCTTCTGTTTCTGTTAGGTACATAGCATTTCTATCTTTTATTGTGCCTATCTTTCATGTGCTCATAATGTTTCAAGGGCTTCATTCTCTTTTCGTATGTCTAATTTTCTTGATGAGAGCTCTAGTCCTTCCCATTCTATTGTTTTCCTCTATTTCCTTACATAAATCACTGAGGAAGGCTTTCTTATCTCTCCTTGCTCTTCTTTGGAACTCTGCATTCAGTTGGATATACTTTTCCTTTTTTGCTTCTCTTCTTTTCTCGACTATTTGTAAGGCCTCCTCAGACAATGATTTTGCCTTTTTGCATTCCTTTTTATTGGGGATGGTTTTGATCATAGCCTTCTGTACAATGTTATGAACCTCCATCCATAGTTCTTCTGGCACTCTATCAGATCCAACTCCTTGAGTCTATTTGTCACTTCCACTCTACAGTCTTAAGGGATTTAAGTCATGACTGAATGGTCTAGAGGTTTTCCTTACTTTCTTCAATTTAAATCTGAGTTTGGGAATAAGGAGTTCATGATCTGAGCCACAGTTAACTCCTGGTCTTGTTTTGCTGAATGCTTAGAGCTTCTCTATCTTCAGCTGCAAAGAATATAATCAATCTGATTTTGCTATTGACCATCTGATGAGGTCCATGTGTAGAGTCATCTCTTGTGTTGTTGGAAGAGGGTGTTTGCTATGCCCAATGCATTCTCTTGCAAAACTCTGTTTACTTTTATCTTGCTTCATTTTGTATTCCAAGGACAAACTTTTTTTTTTTACTCCAGGTATCTCTTAACTTCTTACTTTTGCATCCCAGTTCCCTATGATGAAAATAATACCTTTTTTTGGTGTTAGCTCTAGAAGGTCATCAAAAAACTTAAACTTCAGCTTCTTTGGTATTAGTGGTTGGGACATAGACTTGGACTACTGTGATAATGAGTGTTTTGCCTTGGAAACCAACAGAGATCATTCTGTCATTTTTGAGATTGCAGCCAAGTACTGCATTTCAGACTCTTTTGTTGACTATGAGGGCTATTCCATTTCTTCTAAGGGATTCTTGCCCACAGTAGTAGGTGTAATGGTCACCTGTATTAAGTTCACCCATTCCAGTCCATTTTAGTTCACTGATTCCTAAAATGATGATGTTTACTCTTGCCATCTCCTGTTTGACCACTTCCAATGTATCTTGATTCATGGGCCTAACATTCCAGGTTCCTATGCAATATTGTTCTTTACAGCATCGGACTTTACTTCCATCACCAGTCACATCCACAAGACTACTGAAGTGGTTTGCCATACCCTTCTCCAGTGGACCACATTTTGTCAGAACTCTCCACCACAACCCAGCCATCTTGGGTGCCCTACAGGGCATGACAACCCATAGTGTCATTGAGTTAAACAAGGCTGTGGTCCATGTGATCAGTTTGATTAGTTTTCTGTGATTGTGGTTTTATCTTGTCTGTCCTCTGATGAATAAGGATACTATGCTTAGGAAGCTTCCTGATGGGAGAGACTGACTTTGGGGGAAACTGGGTCTTGCTTTGATGGGTGGGGCCATGTTCAGTAAATCTTTAATCCAATTTTCTCTTGATCGGTGGGGCTGTGTTCCTTCCCTTTAGTTTGGCCTGACTTATGCCAGCACACCCTGCTGCTCCCAGGACTATGTGTTTAGTGGCCCTGAACCCTCATCAGGCTGCTGTTGACCCACACCCCCACCAGAGACTCCTGGACACTCACAAGCAAATCTGGCTCAATCTCTTGTGGGGTCACTGCTCCTTTCTCCTGGGTCCTCGTATGCACAAGGTTTTGTTTGTGCCCTTCAATAGTCTGTTTCACCAGTCCTGTGAAAGTTCTATAATCAAATCCCACTGGCCTTCAAAGTCAAATTCCCTGGGGGTTCTCAATCCATTTGCCGGATCCCCAGGTTGGGGAATCTGTTGTGGGTCCTAGGACTTTTGCAACCATGTCAGAACTTCTTTGATATAATTGTTCTCCAGTTTGTGGGTCATCTGTTCCATGGCTCTATGATGGTGCTAATGGTGACCTCCTCCAAGAGGATTTATAACATATGCAGCACCTCCCAGGTTTGTTGCAACCAGAACCCCTGTCCCCGTGGTGATCACTGTTGATCCATGCCTCCATAGGAGACACTCAAACACTCAACAGCATGTCTGGCTCAGTCTCTTGTGGCATCTCTGGGTCTTTGTGGGCACAAGGTTTTGTTTGAGCCCTCCTAGGGTCTCTGGCCAGCATGAGGTTTGATTCTAAACATGATTTTGCCTCTCTCATTGTCCTTTTGGGGCTTATCCTTTGCCCTTGGATGTTAGGTATCTTTTCTTGGTGGGCTCCAACATTCTTATGTTAATGGTTGTTCATCAGTAAGTTGCAATTTTGGTGTTCTCACAGGAGAAGATGAGTGCACTTCCTTCTACAACGTCATCAGATCAGATCAGATCAGTTGCTCAGTCATGTCCGACTCTTTGCGACCCCATGAATCGTAGCATGCCAGGCCTCCCTGTCCATCACCAACTCCCGGAGTTCACTCAGACTCACATCCATCGAGTCAGTGATGCCATCCAGCCATCTCATCCTCTGTCGTCCCCTTCTCCTCTTGCCCCCAATCCCTCCCAGGATCAGAGTCTTCTCCAATGAGTCAACTCTTTGCATCAGGTGACCGAAGTACTGGACTTTCAGCTTTAGCATCATTCCTTCCAAAGAAATCCCAGGCCTGATCTCCTTCAGAATGGACTGGTTGGATCTTCTTGCAGTCCAAGGGAGTTTAAAGAGTCTTCTCCAACACCACACTTCAAAAGCATCAATTCTTTGGTGCTCAGCCTTCTTCACAGTTCAGCTCTCACATCCATACATGACCACAGGAAAAACCATAGCCTTGACTAGACGAGCCTTTCTTGGCAAAGTAATGTCTCTGCTTTTGAATATACTATCTAGGTTGGTCATAACTTTCCTTTCAAGGAGTAAGTGTCTTTTAATTTCATGGCTTTACAATGCCATAGCTGGTGGTAGATACTGGAGTAGGTTGCCAGTGCCCGGTTGGCTGCTTTGGGGTAATTTCCAGGCTCTGGGGTATCATGAGCCTGGGAAGGAAGCATGAGTCACTCTTCCCCTCCCACCACTCTAGAGAAACATCATTACATGACTACCGGAAAAACCATAGCTTTGACTAGATAGACTTTTGTCACAAAGTAATGTCTCTGCTTTTTTAATACACTGTTTAGGTTTGTCATAGCTTTTCTTCCAAGGAGCAAGTTGCTTTCACTTTCATGGCTTCAATCACCATCTGCAGTGATTTTGGAGCCCAAGAAAATAAAGCCTGTCTCTGTTTCCATTGTTTTCCTGTCTATTGGCCATGAAGCGATGGGACCAGATCCCATGATCTTTGTTTTTTGAATGTTGAATTTTAAGCCAGCTTTTTCACTCTCCTCTTTCAGCTTCATCAAGAGACTCTTTAATTCCTCCTCACCTTGTGCCACAAGGGTGGTGTCATCTGCATATATGAAGTTATTGATATTTTTCCCAGCAATCTTATTTCCAGCTTGTGCTTCATCCAGCCTGGCATTTTGCATGATATACTCCACATATAAGTTAAATAAGCAGAGTGACTATGTACAACTTTGACGTGCTCCTTTCCCAATGTTAAACAAGTCCGTTGTTCCATGTCCATTTCTGACTGTTGCTTCTTGACCTGCATACTGGTTTCTCATGAGGCAGGTAGGTGGTGTAGTATTCCCATACCTTTAAGAATTTTCCACAGTGTAATAAATATTCCAGGATAATAGTGACATGCCAAAGGTAAACAGAAAAGCATAGATTACTTAGGACACCAGCTTAAATATTTGGGGTAAAATTCTCATGTTTACACATTTTATATTAATTCAAATACATGTCATACCTAGAAGCAAATTTTCACTTGCTTTTACAATGAAACACATCTAGAAATGTGCTGTTCTGGTGAGCTTCCACCACAAACTGCAGAAGCAAGTTTGAACTTTTCTGCCACTGGAGACTTTTTGCAGAATTTTCTGATGTTCTGACATAATGATAGTATCTTCAAAAACAGTTTTAGAGAAAATCCTAATGTTTTCCCATGCAGTTATACATATCCTCCACAAAATCCAGGGCAGTGCATTAAAACATGACTACGAAGATTCATGTTCAAAAAACCAAAACACGGAAGTTTGTTTTGGGCAAGTTTCCTTGTGCTCTACCTCTAAGGAAATAGAACTTAATCTAAAATGAGATCCTGACAGCACCTGCATCAGAAAACTCTGGGAATACTTACATACCTATACCCCAAAAGATGATCATTTTTGGAGTAAAGGTGCAAGAATCTTCCTAGAAACTTATTTGTTGTCATTGTTCAGTAGCTGAGTTGTGTCTGACTCTTTGTGACCCCATGAACTCCAGGCTTCCCTGCCTTCACTACCTCCCAGAGTTTGCTCAAACTCATGTCCATTGAATCAGTGATGCTGTCCAACAAATTTTATCCTCTGAGACTCTCTTTTCTTTTTGCTTTCAATCTTTCCCAGCATCAGGGTCTTTTGTTGGTTCTTCATATCAGGTGGCCAAAGTTTTGGAGTTTATTAGAGGATTGATATATAGACATGTGGAAGCTTGCAAACAATTTAAGATGCTTGAAAAGATTTAAATTCTCTTTGTTTAGTTTTTCTGTACATCACTTTTCTCTGGTTAGTCTTTTGACAAGAGCATGGTGGCAGCTAAATCCCTACTTTTTGAGCTAGTTGAAGGGAACACAATACACTTCAAATATCAGAACTCTAGGGGGGAAATTTTCTGTTCTCCTGTGGATGTCATGAGGCTGACTTGTGGCCTCACTCATTTGGAGAACCGGTGGCACTCACCTGAGAAGTGTAACTAGGGTTACTACAAAGAAAGTCAAACATTCTCTAAATCCCCTTCCAATCTGTTTAAGTGCCTGGACAAATATTTGAATGGAGACCACACATCAGACAGTCCTTTCCTTTCACAAAAAAATCAAGTTCCCCTGGGTTCAAAAGAGATAGCATAGTATACAAAAATATGGTTCTATGGTCTGTTATTTTTGTATCAGATTTCTCAGGACAGATCTTTTCAGTCTTTAGCATATTCATTTGCAGAGTTTTGAAGAGGAAGGTAAAAATGCAGCTTATTTTTTTCTTGGACTTATCAGACCAGAGAATCTTTGTGTTGCATCTTGTAAGACCCACTTTTTCTGTATCTCCCCTACTTCTTGGAGTAGGATTCTGAAATCGACATGGATCCACATCGGCCTCCTCTGGGAGCTTGTCAGAAATGTGCAAGCTCAAGCTCCCACCCCAGAACTACTGAAATGGAGTGCAAGGTTTAACCAAGTCTCCAGAGATTTGTACGCATGTCAAGTCTGAGAAGCAAGGCTACAGAACACATTTTGAGAACCAGTGCCAAGGACAATGACAGAAATGGTTTTAACCTAGAAAACTTCAAGAATCAATCTTATAGTTCATTCACCTTGGCTCCTGAAAGATTCTGGTATTGCTTCCAGGAACATCTGCTTTGGCACACAAATTTTTCACTGAGAAAATGATATCTGAAGGCTACATGTAAAACAACTCCTTCTGCAGTTGAGAAAAGTACAGGGCTGTGTTGTGGTTTATAGGTTTCTTGACCTGGGGACAATTTTAATTTGTATCAAAGCTGCCCCATGGAGATAGAGATGTGAAAGGAATTAGAACTTGGCTTGCATTTGAATCTGCTCCCCTGCAGAGAAACAGCCCATTTCCCAACCTCAGCTGAGAACACATCATCCTGTTTTAGCTGACAAATAATCAGCGCTTTTCCAAATGACTATTCCCAAGCCACTCTGAGTTCCAAGGATAGATTTTGAATCAGGTGCATGTGAAATACAAACAGGGCTCCAGTTGGGAAGGAAAAGATGAAGCTTGAGCCTTAACAAGCAAAATGCACATGTTAATAAAAGCCATGTACGGCCTCAAGTCCATGTAAGGTATGGATCAACCAGCAAGAGCAAGGTTCCCATCGGAATCTTCCCAGCATACAGCCATGACTCATGCCCAGAGCCATCTTGTCCCAGTAAGAAAAGCATAAATCATCATCCATTCTTAAAAATGATGCCAAAAGTGCATTTTATTCAAATGCATTCCTTAAAATAATTGCTGAGAAAATAATACCAAAGTATTCAACTGACAACTGAGTCTTTCATCTTTAGTGTTCACATCTGGAGGGAAAAATGTGTCATGGGTGGTTACAGTGGATTCTAAAGATGCTGGGAATTCCTAAACACACAAAACTCCATGAACATCAGAGCTGGTTTTATTCTTCTGAGCAGGAAACTGCTGCCTCAGTCACACCTACAAAGAGGTCTCCTAAGTTTTATGATGCAAACCTTATTGTGCTTTTCTTTCCTTTTTTTTTTTTCATAATTTAACCAACAGCATGAGAGGAAATAAAGGGTTTGTCTTTAATTCCTCTAAACCTTCTTCCTATATCCTTTCCACTAACATTCAGACAAATTCAGGATTCTTTCGCAATTATAATAAAGCTTCTTGACTCTGTTTCTTCTCCTTCTTAAGCTAACTCATTAAGTTTCATTTATGCCTCCATCTCCTCCTCCATTATATGCTCCTGGTACCCCAGCCTCTGGGATTCTCCAGAGACTCAGTGGTAAAAGAATCTGCTTGCAATGCAGAAGCCTCAGGTTTGATCTTTGGGTGGGGAAGAGCCTCTGGAGATGGAAATGGCAACTCACTCCAAAATTCTTGCCTGGGAAATCCCATGGACAGAGCAGCCTGGTGGGCTACAGTCCATGGAGTTCTGAAGAGTCAGACACAACTTAGCTATTAAACAACAACCCCAGCCTCTGAAATGGGGATTTAAGAATAAGATCCCAGAAACATCAGTAGAGGGAGTAGAAGAACATGCCAGGAAAGGGCAGAAAGTAATGAAACTAGTTATCACTATTATCAAACTATTATTAAACTAGTTACCACTGTGGCAATTAGTGTTCAGAGAAACAGTGTAGAATATTCTTTAGAGTTACTACAACTGAAGGGCAAGGGACTGGGATATTTAGTTATCAAATCCCTATCTGTCATGTTGGAAGGCTGTTTTGGGGACAATAGTTCTGTCATTTGGCTTGCTCTGTGCTTAGGCTAAGGGCGCTCTCCAGCATAAGCAAACACACACACACACACACACACACACACACACATATATATATATATACCCACACATACATACTTACCTCAAGCAAAGGAGCCCTGGGAATTCAGAAGTGACTGCCAAAAGAATATGGACAATACACACACAACATCTGTTTCACCATCTGTTCGTTTCTCCACTCAGCTCCTGCAGGAACTCTTGCTAAGCTTAGACTTTTTCCAGAAATTGCTCTGCTTGATGTATTGGTTCCTAGTTTAAAGACTCACAGCCACTGCTTCCTTCCTGAAGCTCCATGACATCACATGTCTCTGGATGTTCTCCCTTCTCTCTCGTCACCCTGTCATCCTTGCTGACTCCTCTTCCTCTACCCAAACTGGAAGTGTCGGGTCACTCAATTGTGGTAAGACCTTTCCCCTTCTCCTATCCTGGCTTGCTGAGTGAGCACATCTGCTCCTATGGTTTCAGTTGCCACCTACAAATTTGATTGTCAAAATCATATTTTGGTAGCACAGATCTCCCCTAATAATGAGGCTGATGGTCCAGGCAACATCGGACATCCTACAGTCGATTCAAATGCTATGATTCGGCACAAAAGTCATATTCTGTCCCTTGCTTCTCCTATTAGAAAAAAAAAATGGCCTTCATCTAATATTTCCCATCTTGGTGGATAAGACCACATTCCACTCAATGGGAAAAACTGGAAAATCAGCAGTCATGACACATGTCTCCCCGTCTCCTGCCTCCACAGCATCCATTCAATTACCAGACCTCATCCACTGGATTCCATCAAAGGATTATTTTCCTTTTTAAAAAATTTATTTTATTGAAGTATAGTTGATTTACAATATGTTCATTTCTGCTATACTGAAAAATGTTTCAGTTACACATATATACATTCTTTTTCATATTCTTTTCCATTAGGGTTTATCACAGGATACTGAATATAGTTCCCTATGCTATACAGTAGGACCTTGTTGCTATTATATACAGCGTGGACGTGGACCTTATCCATGCTGTATGCAGTAGTTTGCATTTGATAATCCCCAACTCCCACTCCATCCATCCCCCACCTTCCTCCCCGCTCTCTCTGTCTGTGAGTCTGTTTCTCTTTTGTAGACAAGTTTGTTTGTGTCATACTTTAGATTCCAAATGTAACAGGTATCATATAATATTTGTCTTTCTTGTTTTGACTTAACTTTGCTTAGTATGATAATCTCTAGCTGCATTCATGTTGCACATGGCATTATCTCATTCCTTTTTGTTGCTGTTTCTGTTAGGTGCTAAGTCCTATCTGACTCTTTTGCAACCCCATGGACTGTAGCCCACCAGGTTCCTCTGTCCATGAGATTTCTGAGGTGAGAATACTGGAGCAGGTTGCCATTTCCTTCTCCAGGGGATATTCCCAATCCAGGGATTGAACCTCCCTCTTCTGCACTACAGGCAGATTCTTTACTGCTGAGCCACTGGGAATTCCATTTTTATGACTGTGTAGTATTCCATTGTGTATAGGTACCACATCTTTACATCAATGGATTGTTTCTTAAATCCTTCCATCACCTATCACATAGCTTCCTCAGATCCATTTCCCACGCTGCAGTCTGAGTAAGCAGTTAACAGTCAGCTCTGATACTGTTCCTGCCCTTTGATTTGACTCTTTTCTGCTTCTCCTGTTCCATCCAGCAATACTTTCTACCTAAACTTTCTTGTACTTCATTTTGATCCTGGGAAGTGCCATACTGCCTCTGACCTGGCATCTTCATAACTGCTACCCCCTTGTCCTTAATGCCACTTCTCCCAGCATCTCTTTCCACAAACCAACATCTCCACATCCTTCAGATATAAGCTTAACCATGACTGCCTTAAAGAAGCCTTTCTTGCTTTTCCTGATTCTTTAAGAAAGTGAAGTGGCTCAGTCATGTCTGACTCTTCTTGACCCTGTGGACTGTAGCCTACCAGGCTCCTCTGTCCATGGGATTCTTCAGGCAAGAATGTTGGAATGGGTTTCCATTTCCTTCTCCAAGGGATCTTCCCAACCCAGGGATCGAACCCTGGTCTCCAGCATTGGAGGCAGACGCTTTAACCTCTCAGCCACCAGGGAAGCTGGTTTACCCCCATTATTCCATCCTTTAGAACAATTTTACCAAAACTCTTGACTCTTATTGTGATTATAATTAGTTATTTGTGTAATAGTTACTTGTCTAGTGTTAGCTCCCTAAGAACAGGTAATTGTGTCACCTAAATTCACAGTCAAATATCCAGCACCTTAAACAATGGTAATTACTCAATGAATTTTTTTGTAAGTCCATTAACAATTCAGAAAAATTAACTATGCCAAGCTTGAGCTATATTTGTTCTTAGTTTTACTAGCTACTCCTCTGCTTCTGTTCATAGGATGTTTATCATCCTAAGAATACTGGAAACAGAGTAAGTTTGCTGGGGCTGCTATAACAAAGTACACAAGTAGGGTGGCTTCAAAAACATAAATGTATGGCTTCACAGATTTGGAGGCTAGAAGTCTGATATCAAGGTGTCAGCAAGGTCAGTTTCCTCTAAGGGCCACAAGGGAAAGGTCTGTTCTGGGCCTCTCTCTCTGGCTTATTGATGGCTATCTTCATATTCACATGGCGTTCTTACTATATATGTATATCTGTGTCCAAATGTATCCTTTTTATAAAAGTACCAGTCATACTGGTTTAGGATCCACCATCATGATGTTAAAAAATTACATCTGCAATGATCTTATTCCCAAACACAATCAAATTTCCAGGTACTGGGGGTTAGGATTTCAACATCTGAATTTGAGAGGGAACATACAATTCAACCAATGACAGTATCCAAGCATTTCAGCAGCAGGGTTGATAAATGACTAGATTCACATTGTCAATAGATCGTGGCTTTAGGTTGAAGAAAAGATTGGAGGGAGCAAGACAGGCCTGGTGGAAGCTGCTGCTGCTGCTGCTGCTGCTAAGTCGCTTCAGTCGTGTCCGACTCTGTGTGACCCCACAGACGGCAGCCCACCAGGCTCCCCCGTCCCTGGAATTCTCCAGGCAAGAACACTGGAGTGGGTTGCCATTTCCTTCTCCAATGCATGAAAGTGAAAAGTGAAAGTGAAGTCGCTCAGTAACTGTCTGATTCTTCGTGACCTCATGGACTACAGCCTAACAGGCTTCTCTGTCCATGGGATTTTCCAGGCAAGAGTACTGGAGTGGGCTGCCATTACCTTGGGGGCCTACTATCATGCTTGTAGCAACGTCCATGAGTGCGGTTTGTCTATTGGCATTGTCCAGGATCAAAGCTCAGCCTTACTGCATGACTGTAGCATAAGAATCATGACCCTAGGGTCAGTTTTCTTATCCACAAAAGGGCTATAGTTTTAGTATCACATAATTTCATAATGCTGGAGGAAAGACCCAAAACTAGATTAATCTGGGATCTGAGTTATTAATTTCTGTTTTCCTTTAATATATCATCATAACACTGAAAAAACAAAAAAAAAGTTCAATTTTTAAAGACAAAATCAGCCATTAAAATGGCTTGTAACATAATGATGTTTATATGAACATTTTAATATTTTGTGCCAAAGAAGAAAAGACTAGGCATTCTTCAAACATTTCAGTTTTCTGTATTATGCAGACATCTTGCAGGACTATCCAATAGAAAAGTGGATCTTGGATCTTCATATTGGTTCAGTCAGTTCAGTTCAGTCGCTCAGTTGTGGCCAACTCTTTGCGACCCCATGAATCGCAGCATGCCAGGCCTCCCTGCCCACCACCAACTCCTGGA
The DNA here is from genome assembly GCA_935064755.1 of Tragelaphus eurycerus. Lineage (NCBI taxonomy): Eukaryota > Metazoa > Chordata > Mammalia > Artiodactyla > Bovidae > Tragelaphus > Tragelaphus eurycerus. Next base: position 128,616 of record CAKXYN010000289.1, on the reverse strand, counting down.
GTTCACTCAAACTCACATCCATCGAGTCAGTGATGCCATCCAGCCATCTCATCCTCTGTTGTTCCCCTTCTCCTCCTGTCCCCAATTCCTCCCAGCCTCAGAGTCCTTTCCAATGAGTCAACTTTTCCATTGAGGTGGCCAAACTATTGGAGTTTCAGCTTCAGCATCAGGTCCTTCCAATGAACACCCAGGACTGATCTCCTTTAGGATGGACTGGTTGGATCTCCTTGCAGTCCAAGGGACTCTCAAGAGTCTTCTCCAACACCACAGTTCAAAAGTACCAATTCTTCAGCACTCAGGCTTCTTCACAGTCCAACTCTCACATCCACACATGACCACAGGAAAAACCACAGCCTTGACTAGACGGACTTTTGTTGGCAAAGTAATGTCTCTGCTTTTGAAAATGCTATCTAGGTTGGTCATAACTTTCCTTCCAAGGAGTAAGCGTCTTTTAATTTCATGGCTGCAATCAACATCTGCAGTGATTTTGGAGCTCAAAAAAATAAAGTCTGACACTGTTTCCACTGTTTCCCCATCTATTTCCCATGAAGTGATGGGACCAGATGCCATGATCTTTGTTTACTGAATGTTGAGCTTTAAGCCAACTTTTTTCACTCTCCTCTTTCACTTTCATCAAGAGGTTTTTTAGTTCCTCTTCACTTTCTGCCATAAGGGTGGTGTCATCTGCATATTTGAGGTTATTGATATTTCTCCCATCAATCTTGATTCCAGCTTGTGCTTCCAGCCCACCCAGCGTTTCTCATGATGTACTCTGCATAGAAGTTAAATAAGCAGGATGACAATATACAGCCTTGACATACTCCTTTTCCTATTTGGAATCAGTCTGTTGTTCCATGTCCAGTTCTAACTGTTGCTTCCTGATCTGCATACAAATTTCTCAAGAGGCAGGTCAGGTGGTTTGGTATTCCCATCTTTTTCAGAATTTTCCACAGTTTATTGTGATCCACACAGTTTAAGGCTTTAGCATAGTCAATAAAACAAAAATAGATGTTTTTCTGGAGCTCTCTTGCTTTTTCGATGATCAAATGATCATTGAGTCAGTGATGCCATCCAGCCATCTCATCCTCTGTTGTTCCCTTCTCCTCCTGTCCCCAATCCCTCCCAGCATCAGAGTCCTTTCCAACGAGTCAACTCTTCACATGAGGTGGCCAAAGTACTGGAGTTTCAGCTTTAGCGTCATTCCTTCCAAAGAAATCCCAGGCCTGATCTCCTTCAGAATGGACTGGTTGGATCTCCTTGCAGTCCAAGGGACTCTCAAGAGTCTTCTCCAACACCACAGTTCAAAAGCATCAATTCTTCGGCGCTCAGCCTTCTTCACAGTCCAACTCTCACATCCATACATGACCACAGGAAAAACCATAGCCTTGACTAGACGGACCTTTGTTTGCAAAGTAATGTCTCTGCTTTTGAATATGCTATCTAGGTTGGACATAACTTTCCTTACAAGGAGTAAGCGTCTTTTAATTTCATGGCTGCGGTCACCATCTGCAATAAACAATGTTAATTTACATTTTCCTTGCTTAATAGAACTTGAAGAGAAGAGTGATAAATAGGAAAGCCAAATTATAGGTTTTTGTTTAGCTAAGGGAAAAATATACATATTCTTATAAATTCTAATAGAAAGTGGAAAAATTTTGGTTCTCCATTTGAGTTTCAGTAGAAACTAAATCAAAGAGGTCCATGGCAAAGAGAAACTTTAATGTGCTTCCAGTTAAAGAAAACTAGGATTTTATGAGTAAAAGTAACATTATACAGATAGAAATGTTATTAAGACATTCCAACAGAAGAATGCCGATGAAAAGATTTAACTCTTGCATCGGCAAAAAAACCAGTTGAGCTGATAAAGTAGTTATGGGGATAGTTTGAATGAAGGCTTTGACTGCTGTTGTCATTGTTCTCTGCTTCTCCTTTTACATTCCGTGTAGCCAAGGCTCATACATTAAAAACTAAACCTAGAAAGTCTTCTGTGAATCCTCACCCTGCTCCTGCATGACCATTGAGGTGGGATGATTGAAAATGTAGCTAAGCACCCCCAGAAGTTTTAGACTTCAGTGTAGACTTATTGTTTGGAGAAATTAAAATGGATTTAATTCTAATGAATTATTCTTCTGTCATAGCTAATGGCCCACAGTTGCCTCCCTTTCTAGAAGATTTCCCTCATCAAAACAATGCCATTTACCAAGGAGGTCACCTCCCACACCCCACTTTCAATGACTGGCTGACATGAAAACTGCAAAAGGCCAGCCAGTCACCTCCACAGAGAAAGAGGTCCATGGTGTCATACTCCATAGCCTCAACTGGATAAGTCTAAAGCCAGAAACATCCAGCAAAGACCACATGGCTCCTTCCCCAACCATACCTGCTTCCTTCACCACCCACCCTGCTTCCTTCACCACCCACCTCTTTCTCCTGAAAGCCCCATACCAATAAATCACAGGCATCTGAATCCCTTTCTCAGACTCTGCTTCTAAAGTAGAGGACCTAAGTCAGGCCATAGCTCTTAATCTAAGAGATACATTGTTTCACATATTTACTTCATTGACTTCTCCGGACCATGCTATTATAGGAAGGCTTCTTAGACATCTGTGGTCACAATGTCATCACAGATCACCAATAACATTAATGAAGTCATTACAGTGTTCACACCTGAATGAATGTGTCTCCCCCACAGAAATGTATGCAACAGTGAACAGGTGATGTCCAATGTTTCCCTGATGTAAAGTGATATCTTTTCTATTAGGAAAAAAGGAGATGAAGAAGGGAGAAGGAAAAGAAATGAAAGGGAAAAGAATAAAAGAAAAGAGGGAAATGACAGGGGGAGAGAAGGAAGAGGGGAAGAAAAGGAAGGAGGGAAAGACAGACAGACATGAGGGAAAGACAGACATTCATAATGGAAAGAAGAGGCCATGATAGACACTTACTTTATTGGCTTTTAGCCTTTTCATGCTGTCACTCAGTCACGTCTGATTCTTTGTGACCCATGAACTGTAGCCCGCCAGGCTCCTCTTGTCCATGGACTTTCTCAGACAGGAATATGGAGCAGGTTGCCATGTCCTCCTCCAAAGGATCTTTCTGACCCAGGGATTGAACCGGTGCCTCCTGAAAGTCTCCTGCACTGGCAGGCAGGTTCCTCACTGCTAATTCACATGGGAAGCCCTTTAGCCTCTTAGGTGACCCCTGGTCTCTCTTCATGGTTGGAAAGTCACCAAGGGCCGGGTCTCTTCTCTGATTCTTTGCAATGTGGAACAGTTGGAAATGCTTTCATCACAGGCTGAGCTTCAGTGCAGAACTTGGCTGAGAATTGTTTTTCTACTAAGAACTGTGAGGAGTTTCCAGGGAGGGCTTGTAAACTGGTTATCTCTGCTGATGACCACATCTGTGAGCACATCTGTGGTACAGAAATATGCTATGCAATGAAGAGGATCTTGTGTTCTGTGACTTTCTGCTGTGTGGGCTTGGTTTTCTACCACATTAAAGATGTCCTTTCCCTATGAAAAAGAATCACTATATAGACGGGTGATAGCCCACCCATAGGGTAAGAAGGAGGCTTGCCTGTTTTTCATTTGGTGTCTAAGCAGGGTCAAATAGTCTAGGATTCATTTAGAAATTTTTTAGAACTTCTAATATGAGCCCATTCCCAAGGCACTGAGAATGCAGAATGCCTCCCATGTGTCAGATTCAACAACAACCCATAATATTTTATATAATGTCAGGGGACTATCATAACACCCATTGAACTTGGCACCCTAGTTCTCATTTCCCAGATGGTTAGGAAACTAGGAAATGAAGAAATTCAGCTTCAATACCAGGTTAGAAGGATTTCTGAGTCCAAGGTCTGTTTATCAGCAGCAGGGGAGGGGACTTCTCAGGTGACTACCACCATCTAATTAAGGGGACACCTTTGTACCTGGAAGAAGTGATATTTGCAATGGTTTTTTACCTTTTGAAATATCTGCTCTGCCCAATCTCCCAAAGTCTGTGGCCATCTACCACCCTCCAAAGGTGAAGTTGCTCAGTCGTGCCTGACTTTTTTCAACCCTATGGACTGTAGCCTACCAGGCCCCTCCATCCATGAAATTTTCCAGGCAAGAGTTCAGGAGTGGGTTGCCATTTACTTATCCAAGGGATCTTCCTGACCCAGGGATTGAACACAGGTCTCCCACATTGCAGGCAGATGCTTTACCATCTGAGCCACCACCCTCCAAAGAATATGAAAAAAATCACTGTGTTACATAGGATATTTCTAAAGCACAAGACAGGGTAGATAAGTTTAGAAGAAAAGAATGCATGCAACTGGACAGCTATCATAAGGATTACTCAAGATGATTATGAGGAAAAGAGAAAGATTGTCAGTAGAAGATTTTTGTTTGATCTCATGGGGCTGAAGAAATTGGAAATCAATGTGCTCACTCTTAAGGAATCTGAGCCCCAAAGCTGTAGTTTGGTGTTCCTAGGAATCTGATATCTACAGGCATCTGCTCAGAACAACCTGCTCAGTGACCTTTGACTTCATCCCTGCTTTTAGTTAATATGGGAAGAAGATGATTTAAAGGAGCTTGAAAAAAAAAAAAAACAACTTTATTTTTAAAGAAGAGCAGAAAGCCTGTCAATCAGTCACCTAAACAAGTATCTGGTTTGAAATTTAATCATCAAAGAGAGGCAGGACTAAATGATTTCCAAATTTTCTTCCAATGGTATTTTAGAATTTTTAGATATGTTATCTAGAAAATGTACCTGATGGGTGGCAATATGGCAAAATTATGAAGTTATAAACATTTGCCAGGAATCTCAATAGCCTTCTGAATCTAAAATATTTGCACATGCTTCTTATGTTATTTTTGAACAGAAATTATTTTAAATTCTTTGATATAAATTATAGCATGACTTTCTTTATTTTAGTTCCAAAAATAAGTGATATGATTCACATGCCTTAGTTAATAAATTAATGGAAAGAAAAACGAGTAAATAAACTTTGCAAAGCCATTTAAAATCAGCACAGGCATTGTTGCAAATATAATAGTCATTTCAGTAGACAGTTGTTCAAAAGCTTCCACTGTTTATAATTACTGGTGCAGGTAGATTATGCTTACAAAATATGTTCCAGCATATTCTAGAAACACATGGCTTTGTTATCAGGACATCTATAGTCTATGCTTTTTAAATAAAAATAATTATGTGCAATTGAAACATGTGTTGTTCCTTTGCCTCCTCATTCTGAATCTAATTTTAAATAAGTGTTAGAAAAGGACCAGGATATTTGAAATTGCTGGAATCTTCTGTCCATCAACAAGGATAATGTGCATGACAACACTGAGTCATCACAGCCCTTGAGAGCTCCCTAGTTCAGTTGAATGACTGATATCCATAAACAGTCAGCAGAACCTCTTGGCTTTATCTTGGAGGCCAGCATGAGATGATGACCACATCTGTGAGCACATCTGTGGTACAGAAATAAGGTTTTTTTCTAATGAGGAAGGACCAGGACAATAAAAGGCATATTTCAGAGAAATACTAAGAAGTGTTTCTCTGGCTTTATTCTTGGAATATCCGAGACACACTTTATGAATACTGGGCTTCCACAGTTAGAGTTCATAGTCACAGTCAGGCTGCACTAGGAAACAACTTTGTATAGGTACATGAATGAGTGAATGAACATCAAACTTCCAAGGGAAAGGTACAATACAATCATTCTAGATTTCTCTGACAATGCTCAATTTTCCCAGAGGAAAATTAGAAACTCTCATTGCCAGGGAGGTAAAAACAAAGCTGTTTAGTTTAATTTACAGATATGAAGTTAAAGCATAGAAAGATTAAGAGAAATATCCACAGATATATCTCAATCTCATACAGATTGAGAAATCTGTATGCAAGGAGGTGGTGGGACAAGGAGTTTAACTAGCTAGTCTGACTTCATGGTCCACACTCTTAATCACTTCCCACCACTGCTCAGAATCTATAGACCTCAGGACACGGGGCAAAACTTAAATAGAAACCCAGGGGGTGGACTATCTCTTCATCAAAGCATAGGATCTGTGCACCAGAGTAGACACATGCATTGTCACCTATAACAAGAAGATGCCTTTAGGATTACAGGACTGCATCCAGGGCAAAGTGAGCAGACCATGTAATCAGCAGCCAAAGAGGAATATGAGGCTATTTTGGGGAACATTAGAAAAAAACCTCATTTCAGGAAGAAGAGAAATGCCTTGACAGTGTTCCATATCTCTTTAGAACAATATGCTAAGATTTAAGAAGAATCTTAACATATTAAGATGCAGAAGATCTTAAGAAGGAGAATACACAGACGAACTATACAAAAAAATATCTTCATGACTCAGATAATCACAATGTTGTGATCACTCACCTAGAGCCAGACATCCTGGAATGTGAAGTCAAGTGGGCCTTAGGAAGCATCACTATGAACAAGCTAGTGGAGGTGATGGAATTCCAGTTGAGCTATTCCAAATCCTGAAAGATGATGCTGTGAAAGTGATGCACTCAATATGCCAGCAAATTTGGAAAACTCAGCAGTGGCCACAGTACTAGAAAAGGTTAGTTTCCATTCCAATCCCAAATAAAGGCAATGCCAAAGAATGCTCAAACTACCACACAATTGCACTCATGTCACATGTTAGTAAAGTAATCCTCAAAATTCTCCAAACCAGGCTTCAGCAGTATGAGAACTGTGTTCAAGCTGGATTTAGAAAAGGCAGAGGAACCAGAGATCAAATTGCCAACATCCACTGGATCATCAAAAAAGCAAGAGAGTTCCAGAAAAACATTTACTTCTGCTTTATTGACCATGCCAAAGCCTTTGACTGTGTGGGTCACAATAAACTGTGGAAAATTCTGAAAGAGATGGGAATACCAGATGACCTGACCTGCCTCTTAAGAAATCTATATGAAGGTCAGAAAGCAACAGTTAGAATGGGGGGTGGGGAGGGTTCGGGATGGGGAGCACATGTGTACTTGTGATGGATTCATTTTGATGTATGGCGGGGCAATACAATATTGTAAAGTTACAAAATAAAATTTAAAAAAATATATATTAAAAAAAGAACTGGATATGGAGCAACAGACTGGTTCCAAATAGGAAAAGGAATGTGTCAAGGCTGTATATTGTCAACCTGCTTATTTAACTTATATGCAGAGTGCATCATGCAAAATGCTGGGCTGGATGAAGCACAAGCTGGAATCAAGAATGCCAGGAGAAATAACAATAACATCAGATACACAGAGGACACAATCCTTATGGCAGAAAGAGAAGAACTAAAAGAGCCTCTTGATAAAAGTGAAAGAGGAAAAAAAAAAAAAGTGAAAGAGGAGAGTGGAAAAGTTGGCTTAAATCTCAACATTCAGAAAACTAAGATCATAGCATCTGGTCCCATCATTTCATGGCAAATAAATGGGGAAACATTGGAAACAGTGGCAGATTTTATTTTCTTGGGCTCCAAAATCACTGCAGTTAATGACTGCAGTCATGAAATTAAAAGACACTTGCTCTTTAGAAGAAAAGTTATGACCAACCTAGACAGCATATTAAAAAGCAGGTACATTATTTTGCCAACAAAGGTCTATCTAGTCAAAGCTATGATTTTTCTAGTAGTCATGTATGGATGTGAAAATTGGACTATAAAGAAAGCTGAGTGCTGAAATATTGATGGTTTTGAACTGTGGTGTTGAAGACTCTTGAGAGCCCCTTGGACTGCAAGGAGATCCAACCAGTCAATCCTAAAGGAAATCAGTCCTGAATATTCATTGAAAAGACCGAGGTTGAAGCTGAAACTCCAATACTTTGGCCACCTGATGTGAAGAACTGACTCATTTGAAAAGACCCTGATGCTGGGAAAGATTGAAGGTGGGAGGAGAAGGGGAAGACAGAGGATGAGATGGTTGGATATCATCACCTGCACAATGGACATGAGTTTGGATTAACTTCAAGAGTTGGTGATAGAGAGGAAGGCCTGACATGGTGAGTCCATGGGGTCACAAAGAGCTGGACATGACTGAGCAACTGAACTGAGCTGAACTGAACTGAGAACAATATGTGGGAAGCACCTTTGTATTCCCCCAGCAATCGAAGAAAAATTCTGACAACTCCTCTCAAAGACATGTCTACTTGTACCTTTCCATTAAATTACAATGACCAACATGTCCTAAAAAGCAATTTTCTAGCCCTTAGTCCCAGAGAAGGCAATGGCACCCCCACTCCAGTACTCTTGCCTGGAAAATCCCATGGAAAGAGAGGAGCTCCCAGGAGGAGCCTGGTAGGCTGCAGTCCATGGGGTCGCTAAGAGTCAGACACAACTGAGTGACTTCACTTTCACTTTTCACTTTCATGCATTGGAGAAGGAAATGGCAACCCACTCCAGTGTTCTTGCCTGGAGAATCCCAGGGACGTGGGAGCCTGGTGGGCTGCTGTCTATGGGGTTGCACAGAGTCAGACATGACTGAAGTGACTTGGCAGCAGCAGCAGCAGCAGCTCTTAGTCCAGATCTCGCTTGTATCAACTGAGGGGAGAGGGAACTTTTCCACACTGGACCCTCACTGGCACTAACATTCATGGGGCAGGGACTGCTAAAGTCAGCTCCCATGTGGTTTTCGTGGCAACAGAAGGACAAAGACAAGGTTGCCAGCTCTAGGCTGACCCACTGATGCTAAAGGGAAGAAGCATAACTCTGATGATATTGGAGCTGGAGCCTGGATGTAGAGTTTCTATAATGAGAGTGTCTAATTTTCCGCTGGGAAAACTGAGTGTTGTCAGAAAAAGCAGGGATGAACGTAGTGTACAATTCCCTTGGAAATTTGACATTTATTCATTCAATCATCTATTTACATAAAAGTAGCGTAATTTTCAGAGAAGCCTGTGGGGATATTTTTCTAATATTCCCATACCTGTTACTGTTTATAGAGTTTCAATCCTGATGAGAAGGAACAAATCAAATCAAAATCAAAATAAGTGTTCTTAAGATGAAAGTGCAAGCATTGAAAAGTGAAATAATGCTAACTAGTTGCTCTTTTTTTCCTTCTCTTCCTCCCTTTCTTTCTCTTTTCATTTCTTGTTCTCCTTTTTTTTTTTTTTGAAACTGCATGCTTTTCTGACACACAAGTTAACAACTGCCTTCTTTCCTCCCAAGTTCAATTGGCTTACGTGAGGATAAAGAGAATCCTTCCCCCAACTTTATTAAGGTATAACTGACAAATGAAATTGTAAGCCATTTAAAGCTGCGCCATTAAGCCTCCCAGAAACTTTGCCAGGAAGGTGAAATAAAGATAGAAAATTAAGGCATGGAACTATTAGTAGATATATGCCTCCACAGAGGCATAGCATGATCATTTGATGTGTGTGTACATTGTGAAAGGATTGCCCCCATCTAGTTAATTAACATCTATCACTTCACATAGTTACCCTTTTTCCTCCGGTCAGTAAGAACATTTCAATTCTACTCTCTTAGCGGATTTCAATTATATAATACAGTGTTAGCAACTGTAGTCACACAATGTTTTGTATTAGATCCACAAACCTTATTCATCTTAGAGCTGGAAGTCTGCACCCGTGACCAGCCTCACTCCATTGCCCCCACTCCCTGAGCTCCTGGAACCAAAATTCTGCTCTGTTTCTCTGAGTTCTGCCTTATAGACTCCACATATAAGTGAGATCGTACAGCATTGGTCTTTCCAGGTCTGACTTATGTAACTTAGCATAATGCCCTTCAGGTTCATCCATGTTGTTACAAATAACAGGTTTTCCTTTTTTCTTAAGGCTCAATAGTATTCCTCTGTGTATGTGTGTGTATTTCACATCTTCTTTAGCTAAACATCTTGCCATTTCCATTCCCTGACTTTTGGGAGTAATGCAGTAATGAATGCAGGAAGCATAGATATCTCTTTAAGATGACTGTTTCATTTTTCTTTGAAATTTTTTGAATTCAAAAAACTTTGAATTTTTCTCTAGAAGTGGGACTGCAGAAAGGACAACATGATTTAGGGGAGCAAGGACAACTCCCAAGATGCTCTAGCCATTCTTGGGATCATTCTACTTCCACACAAGGGTTGATGGGTAGTGGTGTTTCTTTTGCATCAGCCTCCCAAGAGTTAGCCTATTCTCCAAGCATCTGAATTAGTGAATCTTTTTTTTTGGCCTTGTTTCCGAAACACTTAATTATGGACAATATAAAACCACATAGCTCTTTACTCATCACCGAAGAAATAGTGTTCCTTATGTTATTCCTCATCCTTCTTTGTCCAGACAAGTTTTAAATGAGTCAAACCATAGTGTTTCTACTATAGATTTCATTTTGAATAATCTCTACTGCAAGGAATGTTTATTTACTGCTTGCTGTGTGGCTTAGGTTTTCATTTACACCATTTCACAAACAATTCTTAAATTTTGTCCAGCATCAGTGAAACAAAGAATGAACTATTCCTGACAATTTACACTTCATTTTGAGGTGTAGACAGCCTTTCTTTGACATTCAGTCAATCCACATTGCATAACTTATCTCTATCTTTAAAATACATCTACCTCCAGGTCTCTTCCAATCTTCATCCTGATCTAGCAAGAGTTTTCTCAGTTTTTAACCTTGGCAAAGGCTAGAAAAAGCTGTGAAATAACACAAGCAAAGGGTTTAACTATTCCAGTTCTGGTGGGACTGCCCCAAGGATTCCATGTAGGTACATATACATTGCTAAGAACATGAGAGTCATTTCCGTGAGTTTACCTGTTGAACTAAGCCTTCAGCCTTACTTGATAATCACTTGTTTGTTTCTAAGTATTGAAACCATGAAACCCCATATACTTTCCAATTTGAAAACTCAGGAAGCACATAATTGTGCTTTTGACCTAGGGGAAAATACAGTGAATTTTGCAAAGTTTCAGCAATTTTTTTACCAGCCTGTGCTTTTTAAATAACACATGTAAAATGTTTCTTTCACATGTCATTACTCACATTTCTCCCTATATGTCTATGTAGGGCTACTTAGAGGGGTAAATGAAATAAAGTGTTTACTTAAGGTTTAGCAGAAATTACTTGTCCACTACATAAGAAAAAAATTTCCAAATGGAAGTTTAAAAAGCCTTCACAGTGTTATTGAATACCATTTCCTGCCGTGAGGACTAAATAGAGTGAAAATCAAAGTAAAATCCTTAGTTGCCAGTCCTCGAAATGAATGCCAAAATGAGCAAACACTGAAAGGCAATACTGATGCCCATGTAGAAAGCATATACATAAGCAATTTTAGCTATTTGCTACATCAGTTGGGAATCACCTTTTTCACCTCAAATAAGCAAGGACAAGTTGAGTGTTTGGCACAAACTAAGAGTATCTTAAGTAAAACCATGAGCCACTGAAAGCAGAATGGATAGGATAGCAGGCATACTCTGTTCTGGAGAGCATATGAGAGTTGTCATTTATACTCACAGCCCTGATGGGAAATACAGAACATGAAATGGCAGGCCAGGAATTTGAGGACTTAAGATCTGGTGCATTTGTAAAACTGAACTAATTAATTAATTTTATTTTTGGTTGAGCTGGATCTTCACCGCTGTGTGTGGGCTCTCTCTACTTGCTGTGAGCAGGGGCTACTCTCTAGTCACAGTGTTCAGACTTCTTATTGCATTGGCTTCTCTTGTTGAGGAGCTCTAGAGTGAGAGGGTGTTAGTAGTTGTGGCACATGGGTTTAGTTGCCTCATGGCATGGGGAATCTTCCCGACCATGGATTGAATCAATGCCCCCTGCACTGGCAGGCATTCTTAACCACTGGACCACCTGGGAAGTCCTGGTGCATTTTTAAAACATAAAAAAAAAAAAAAAATTATTTTATGTAACCTTTCTAGATTTCAGTCTGCAACAACAGTCTCGGTATTAGTTTAAAAGAAACAACTCACGTAAATAACAGTAAAATGATATGGAAGTGAGTGGATCCAAAGACAAAGACATCATTATTTTCATTGTCTCCTAATTTGAAGCTTGCCCTGAACCTCCTTCTTTCTCCACATCCCTGACCTTAGTGGAGAGAAGCAGCTAACACAGTGTTTTCAGAGATAAAGCATTGAGAGCAGGTCAGCAAAGGAGCTTGCCGGATTGGCAGACTGCAAGGGAGAGCTTGTTCCAGACACAGAGGCCTGAGGGGAAGATGAGAAAGAAGAAATGGAACAAAGGAAGCAGTCAGGAACAGGCCCAGGCTCAGCCAAAGGAAGGAGCCGAGGAAAGGGAAAGGTATGTTGGCAGAGGCCCAGCGGTTCCTCATTCCATCCAAGGACACTGTGAACCACCTCAACATGCTGACTCTGGGCTGAAGGGCTGCCTATGTGCAGGGTTCCTCTCTACGGTGGAAGTTTCCCATGATAAAGACATAGACCATTTTAACATATGTGGGTACCTTCTTCCCTTCATCCCTTCACAGTCTTGAGGGCATCTGGGGACGTTGCTTCCATTACAGACTTGAACAAATTTAGTCATGTCCAACACAGTTATTACTCAAGGGAAAAAATGTCTCCTAGCTGCCTGGGAGGGAGTTTGCCCTTCAGTCCAAAGATGGCAAAGAAAAGAAAAAAAAAAGCCCAAAGTTCCAGGAGTGGGGAGTCTGGGAGGGAACAATGGAACAGAGAAAAGGCTGCATTGCTAACTGTGCCTAAAATTCCCACAATTCACTGGCAGGGCATCAGTTCTCCACATGAGCCCGAGCTGGGCAACAACTGCAGACCCAACCAGCGTGATCTGCAGACACATTCCCATGCTCACTCACTCTGGGGGTGCCTTCCTGGGACCCCTGATTCTTTGCTTTCCATCCCTTGTATTGGTATTGTCCTCTTACACAAAGGCTAGAAGCTGGAAGCTGGTAAAGAGTTGAAACGCACTCCAAAGCTATCCTACTCCCAGACCCTGGCCCTCACCCTAACCCAGCCTCCCCTAATCCCAGGGAGAGAGGATGCAATTTCCTGATGATCTAGGCAGAGGCAGGCAGTGGGTCTTACTTCCACATAGTCTCAGGAAACACATTAATAGTCACTTGGCTCTCACCATATCCCCTTGGAAATCCCCAGGTGCGCCTTTTGAACAACTAAAAATAAATAGAGGAAATAAAGGTGGTTTTCCTTTGAAATAGTTTAGGCATTATTCTGCTTTGTTCTCACAGGTGAGAACTATATCTCTGTCCACAGACATGACTCTGCTCCTCCAAAACCCACCTGTGAATACAGTCATCTCATTGTCAAGCAGTGATCAGCTTCTGGTAAGTATCTCCTTCAAGGGTCTCTGAGTCTGCAGTTGAATCATCAGTGATCAGATTTGTCTTCAATGAGGACAGTCATATGAAAGAATTTTAAGTCTTTCCCTCAGGATATTTTTATTCTTTTTTTTTTTTTTTTTTTTTTATACAGGTTGTTCATTTGGGAAAAAAAAAATTGGGCATATAGATGAAATCTACTTCTGAGATCAGTAGGATCATGTATCAATATAATACCTTGGTGGAAATAAGTTCTTATTCTGCCAAGTATATTTGCCCCCTTTATTATGATAATACGAACCTTATAATTCTGTGTGAGACCATCTCAGTCTTACTCTTATTCCATGCGAATTGGAGAAGGCATATGACCTCAACTCAGTTTAGTCACTCAGTGGTGTGACTCTTTGCGACCCCATGCACTGCAGCATGCCAAGCTTCCCTGTCCATCACCAACTCCCAGAGCCTACTCAAACTCATGTCCATTGAGTTGGTGACACCATCCAACCATCTCTTCCTCTGTCATCCTCTTCTCCTCCCGCCTTCAATCTTCCCAAGCATCAGGGTTTTTTCCAGTGAGTTGGTTCTTTGCATCAGGTGGCCAAAGTATTGGAGTTTCAGCTTCAACGTCAGCCCTTCCAATGAATATTTAGGACTGATTTCCTTTAGGATTGACTGGTTGGATCTCCTTGCAGTCTAAGAGACTCTCAAGAGTCTTCTCCAACACTACAGTTCAAAAGCATCAATTCTTCAGCGCTCAGCTTTCTTTATAGTCCAACTCTCACATCTATACATGACTACTGAAAAAACCATAGCTTTGACTAGACAGACCTTTGTTGGCAAAGTAATGTCTTTGCTTATTAATAAGCTATCTAGGTTGGTCACAGCGTTTCTTTCAAGGAGCAAGCGTCTTTTAATTCCATGGCTGCAGTCACCACCTGTAGTGATTTTAGAGCCCAAGAAAATTAAGTGTCTCACTGTTTCCATTGTCTCCCCATCTATTTGCCACAAAGTGATGGGACCAGATGCCATGATCTGAGACCTAGTTCTGACCAATCATAATCTTCCACATGTAGCCACTACTACTGGTCCAAGGAAAGCATGTGACTCAAATCACTGCACTCATAGATACTTTTACTACTTAAAAAAAAAAAAAAAAAAAAAACTGGTAAGAAGCACTCTCTTTTCTACTAAGGTAACTGAAATGATAAAATGTACATGTGGAGATGCTGGAAGCCAATTTACTACTACGGAGGGAGAGTCTGTTGGAGAGTGGAACCAACCCAGAAGAAACAGCAATAATGGTGGCAGACCTAATACTCATGACATTGTCAGAACTTAGCCATGCCTGAAGCCAAACTACCTCTAATCTTTTCAGTTCTAAGCCAGTACATCTTCTTTTTGGCTTCATTCTAAGAAGTTTTCATCCAGTCTATGTTAGGTTTTCTGTTATTGCCATCGAGTATGTTGTGTATAAAATCCATTTGTGCATCAATGCTTCATCCCCATCTAAAACTTTCTCAGCAATGGTCTCACTTTGCCACTTAGAGTTATGCATGGGAAGCAGGTGATGGTAATGAAAATGGCCCGCTAACTATGACATCTACTATGAACTTCAGCTTCCAATAAAGAGAGGAAGTTGGATCAAAATGAAAGCACACACTCGTTTCCAATGTAATAATCTTTGGGACAACCCCATTCCTCTTCTCTCTGGGGATAGATATGAAACTCTCCTCTTATTTGCTCTGATAGGTTAGCCAAAAACACAACAGAATGAAACGAGGAAGTCAAGACCACTGTAGAAAATACTGCCAATAAACAAGAGCAGAACAAGAAGATGAATATGCTATTAATTGGATCTTTGTAAATCATCACTTGAGTGTTGAGTAAGCGTTGGAGTTAAGTTTGATTAGCATAGGTAAAGAGTTTCCATGTGGTAAAGTGAGACCAGAGTAGCCAAAAAAGAGTTGGAAGTCATATAGATCTGTTCTTGGCTGTCTAATGGGCATGGAAAGGGTAGACAGAACTAAAAACACAACTGGAACTCTGGCCCAGTTCCTAGATATTAGCATAGAGGAGTGTGCTTTCCATACGGAGGTGTCATCAAGTAACCAAAAGAAGAAATAGCTGGGGAAAAGAAAGAGGGTGGGGGGAAGGAGGCGTCCCTTTCCCTCTAGTTCTTCTCCAATGTCAAGGAGACTGGCTGGGGATCAACAGAGCTCCTCTAAGAATGCCTGTATTTCTTGGTTTCTGGCCAGTTACTCAGAGCAGATGTGAGACATTTACTGTGATTAGGAAATGCTTTGCATGTGAGAATGTGAATGCAACAATCCTCAACTCAGCCAAGGAAACTTAATAAATGGTGAAATTTTACATCTTTAGGGAGGAGCAACATATATATATATTTTTAAGTATTGGTTAAAATAAACACCAAATTCCCAAGGAGAGACTCCAAATTCTGATGATATGCAGCACTGATCATTTTATTACTGTGGAAAAATTTACTCAGAGAGTGCAGCCCACTTCATTCTTTTGTTCATGTTCTCATTCTCCCCTTGTCAGTGACACACAAGTACTCATCCGTTCCTATCTGAGTTTTCTTTTGTTATTGGATGAAGCAGAAGTGGATGAATGAAGTGTGTCCTTGTTGACGGTTGGCAAATGAAGTGATTTGATGTCATTAGGAAAATGACAGGACTCATTTTACAAATGAGACTGAGTTATCATTGGCTAAAATGTATAGCGTATGAGGGAATATACTTGCATCCTGGTTTCCCTTTATAGACAGCTGTCTGACATTCATTAAGTCACTTTACTTCTTCAGGCTTCAGTGTCCTTTTGTGTCAAAGGAGAGAGATGCACTACATCAGCATTTCCCAGAGTGTGTATTATAGAGACTAGTTCTGTAGGATGTTAATAAATTGTTAAAGCAAAGGTAAGAATTCACTGATCACACATGACAAAGAAAGGCATTCAAGACACAAGAAATCATATGTATGAAACTACAGAGATATGAAAAAGCTTTTCACTCATCTTCTCAACAAATATTCATTGCAAACATATTATGTGCTGGGTGTTGACTGTGCTCAAAGTTGGAGGGTCAGAAATAAGTAAGGATTATAATAAACTTGCTCTCAGAGAGTGTATATCCTTGTGGAGCTTCTGATTAAACAAGCAATTAAAATGAAATAAAGTATTCTGGAAATTATGATAGAAAAAGAGAGGCTCCTACAGAATATGGGGATAAGGGAGGTAAGAGAGGGTTTTTTAGAAGAAGTTATATTTAAACCCACAACTGAAAGATATATAGGCATGATCCAGGCAGAATAGAATGAATATTTTAAGCAATAGGGTCCTTATGGGGTAAGAGCATAGAGTTAAATAAGAAAATGGTGAGATTGAAGAACTTGAACTTGAAATCCAATATGGCAGAATTTGAGGTGAGAGCAAATGAGCTTGAAGGGGTAAATGGAGAAGATCATGTTGTATCTTAGAAGCAATGATTGGTGGCCTGAATTCCATCATGTAGAAAATAGGAAATATTAAAGACTTGAAGCACTTGAGCAGAAAGATTATATTTCTATTTTGAAATGGTGGAAGTGGTAGTAAAAAGATTTAATTGGAGAAGACCCAGATGAGAAAAAATTATAGTAACCAAGAGACTCTTGCCTCCTAGAAATCGAGATAGAGAAAAGAGAAAAATGTGAAAATCATGTAAAAGCTAGAATTGGAAGGTTTGTGCCTGATTAGGTGTGGGTTGGGAATAAGAGGAAAGGATCTTGGCTGACAGCTGTGTTCTCAGTGCAGGTCATAAGGTGGATACTGGTTCCAAACCCAGAATAGAAATTACAGGACAAAGAGGAGAAGAACGAGCAGGCTGAGAAATAAAGTTGAGTTCTGTTTTGGGTGTATCCATCCTTTCACACCATTGGACATTTATATAGAAACATTTGGATACATCAATCTAGAACATGAGAAATGAGCTGAAGTCTGAATATGAGTTTGAATGTCTTAAATATACGGATAAGCATCAAACCTTGGAATGACTCAATTCAGTTCAGTTCAGTCATGCAGTCGTGTCTGACTCTTTGTGACCCCACAGACTGCAGCACACCAGGCCTCCTTGGAGGCCTGAGGGGATGAGATGGTTAGATGGCATCACCAACTCTTGGAGTTTACTCAGACTCATGTCCATCAAGTTGGTGATGCCATCCAACCATCTCATCCCCTACTCCTCCCACCTTCAATCTTTCCCAGAATCAGGGTCTTTTCAAATTAGTCAGTTCTTCACGTCAGGTGGCCAAAGTATTGGAGTTCCAGCTTCAACATCAGTCCTTCCAATGAATATTCAGCACTGATTTCCTTTAGAATGGACTGGTTGGACCTCCTTGCAGTCCAAGGGACTCTCAAGAGTCTTCTCTAACACCACAGTTCAAAAGCAACAATTCTTCAGTGCCCAGCTTTCTTCACAGTCCAACTCTCACATCCATACTTGACCACAGGAAAAACCATAGCCTTGACTAGATGAACCTTTGTTGGCAAAGTAATGTCTCTGTTTTGAATATGCTATCTAGGTTGGTCATAACTTTCCTTCCAAGGAGTAAGCGTCTTTTAATTTCATGGCTGCAGTCACCATCTGCAGTGATTTTGGAGCCCAGAAAAACAAAGTCTGACACTGTTTCCACTGTTTCCCCATCTATTTGCAGTGAAGTGATGGGATCAACATTCAGAAAACAAAGATCATGGCATCTGGTCCCATCACTTCATGGGAAATAGATGGGGAAACAGTGGAAACAGTGTCAGACTTTATTTTTCGGGGCTCCAAAATCACTGCAGATGGTGACTGCAGCCATGAGATTAAAAGACGCTTACTCCTTGGAAGGAAAATTATGACCAACCTAGATAGCATATTCAAAAGCAGAGACATTATTTTGCCAACAAAGGTCCATCTAGTCAAGGCTATGGTTTTTCCTGTGGTCATGTATGGATGTGAATGTTGGACTGTGAAGAATGCTGAACACCGAAGAATTGATGCTTTTGAACTGTGGTGTTGGAGAAGACTCTTGAGAGTCCCTTGGACTGCAAGGAGATCCAACCAGTCCATTCTGAAGGAGATCAGTCCTGGGATTTCTTTGGAAGGAATGATGCTAAAACTGAAACTCCAGTACTTTGGCCACCTCATGTGAAGAGTTGACTCATTGGAAAGGACTCTGATGCTGGGAGGGATTGTGGGCAAGAGGAGAAGGGGACGCCAGAGGATGAGATGGCTGGATGGCATCACTGGCTCGACGGACGTGAGTCTGGGTGACCTCCGGGAGTTGGTAATGGATAGGGAGGCCTGGCGTGCTGCGGTTCATGGGGTCACAAAGAGTCGGACATGGCTGAGTGACTGATCTGAACTGAACTGATGGGACCAGATGCCATGATCTTTGTTTTTTGAATGTTGAGTTTTAAGTCAACTTTTTCATTCTCCTCTTTCACTTTCATCAAGAGGCTCTTTAGTTCTTCACTTTCTGCCATAAGGATAGTGTCATCTACATATCTGAGGTTATTGATACTTCTTCTGGAAATCTTGACTCCAGAGTGACTGAGATTGGAGTGACTAAGATCACCCAAATATGTGAGGAGTAAAATAGGAAGAAAGATAAGGCTAAAACCAACATTGAGGGAGAAAGTAGATGAAGTATATTTGCAAAGAGGACAGAGAAAGAAATGGAGAGTAGAGTTAATTTTAAATTATTAGTCATGGTACTGCTGCTGCTGCTAAGTCGCTTCAGTCGTGTCTGACTCTGTGCGACCCCATAGATGGAAGCTCACCAGGCTCCCCTGTCCCTGGGATTCTCCAGGCAAGAACACTGGAGTGGGCTGCCATTTCCTTCTCCAATGCCTGAAAGCGAAAAGTGAAAGTGAAGCCACTCAGTCGTGTCCGACTCTTAGCGACCCCATGGACTGGAGCCCACCAGGCTCCTCCATCCATGGGATTTTCCAGGCAAAAGTACTGGGGTGGGGTGCCACTGTCATGGTACACAAATGTTCAAATAAAAAGATCATATTTTGTTGATGTCTACTTATGATTTCTATGCAATTGTTGACATTTTAGGAAAATGATGTAAATTTTAACTCTGGAATGAAGAGTTTGTAATTTTTTTTTTAGGATTTTTCTGAGATATAGGTAATCTCAGAATGAATTAGTTTTAAAACCATTTGTTTCTAAATCTTGAATGCATTGATAGAACCACACTCATAATTCTACTGCCTGTATTACCAAAGTAGATGCAATATATAGATTTTTCTATTAAACCACTATGGCCTGTACTGCAGAGATTTCTTTCAACTGAAAAAAACTGACAGATATCCCATATACCTTCCATGAAAATAAACTCATCACTTTATAACATCTCCCAGCTTCCTCCCCATTTGGCTATATGAATAGCAACTGGAAGCTGATTAAACAACTAAGTAAAGAAATCATAGCTAATCCAGAGCCCAAATCAATACATTCAGAAATCAAAAACAAGTACATATAAAAAAAACAAACAAACACGTAAGATTTATTTTTTTCCCCAAGTGTTGAACATACTCTGTTTCATTGGGGTTATAGCAATGAGTTTCCAAATTTTACAACCCACTCTACCTCTAGCCCGTCTGATTTTCTGACTAATCTACAGTCTTCTGGAGTTGATTTCATCAGTGGATGGTGAAGCATGACTGTTTTTTTATAAGCTTTCTTCTTAAAACAACATTTTGATGAGCTAAGCATAAATTAATCAGAAACATATGGATTAAATTGACTCAAAAATACATATGGGTTTAAAAAATAAGAAAAGGACTTGGGGCAAAAACACACATAGGGCTTTATAAGCCAAATATGTTACAAAATCATGACAAGAGGATTCCAAATATGACCTCCCCTTATCTTTCTCATGGTCAGTAAAGTCTTCACTATCTTCTCTCAGAAAAAAGAAGTTAAAAAACAGATGAGTATGGTGATTTTGCTCAGCCTGACAGCCCACTTTCTAAGGCCAGACACTGTGGTTTCAGTCTGTCTGGCTGCTGAGTCTTTGAGTGGAAGAGTGGCCCTTGAGATTCATTTCTTAGACACTGGGGTCTATGATCACGCCTTCAGGTTTATCCTCTGCTTTGAACACAAAACAACCTCATTGTTCGCTCTTCTAGGGAAATTCTTCTCTAAACAATTTATTTTTATTTTTAAATTGCCATTTAAATACAATGAATTTACTGTCTCTCCCTCTCACTTCCCCACTTCCCAGTCTTCCAGGCACTAAATCTTGGGGACATCTTTGACAACTCTGTCCTCTTAACTCCTTGTATCTCATCCATCAACAAGTCTTGCCAAATTGTCTTTGAAATCCATACCCTCTTCATCTTGACTGCTATCACCCTTATCCAGCCCCTCATCAGCTCACACCTGGATTGTAAGAGCAGACTTTAAGCTGACCTTACTGATTTCTCCTAGCCTCTAGGCCACCTACACACTACCAGCAGCCTAATCTTCGTTAACCTACGCTTTCATCCCATCACTCTTTCCCTTTTTCCTCTTTTGCTTGTCCTATATGTCAAATTAAAATTCTTTCGCTGCCCTTCAAGTTTCTTCATAACATGATATACTCTATGTCTCCAAGTGTGTTTTCTATTCTTGCTCTTATTGGCTACTCCCAAAGGTTGTCATCAGCCATATGCTTATGTTCCTCTTATGTTCCAGTTTACATTCCCCCAAGTCTTTTCCTGCCTACTCATTTCCTCACTTTTCATTACCTTACCTCTACATTTTTGTGGAATTATATAATGTGGGCAACCTCTCTAATGTGATATGTAAGTGCCTACTCAAAGGATGAAAAGAACTTAGCTCACAGAGAGCAGAGAGGAAATAGCTTGTGCAAAGATCCTGTGACAACCTGTGGGTAGGGAAAGGGGAAGGAACAACTTTGTGTTTTGTAAAAAAGAAATTATGTCTTGAAGAATTTCATTTAAGAAAATGTAAAAGACCATTGTAGTTGACATGTAGCTTAAATGAAGAAATGGGGTTGAGAAAAGATTAGACAATAGTCAGAGGCCAGGTCATGGAAGATCTTGGTAGCTATGCTAAAGAGTGGATTTTGTTATAAATGCAGTCTGCTCTGAGGTCATTTACATTAAAGAGGAAGAGGTCCTTTACTAGAAGATAGCTTGTGCCTCTTTGTAAAGAAAGAATTGAAAGAGATGCGTGTACCCCAATGTTCATCGCAGCACTGTTTACAATAGCCAGGACATGGAAGCAACCTAGATGTCCATCAGCAGATAAATGGATAAGAAAGCTGTGGTACGTATACACAATGGTATATTACTCAGCCATTAAAAAGAATACATTTGAATCAGTTCTAATGAGGTGGATGAAACAGGAGCCTATTATACAGAGTGAAGTAAGCCAGAAAGAAAAAAACACCAATACAGTATACTAATGTATATGTATGGAATTTAGAAAGATGGTAATGACAACCCTGTATGCGAGACAGCAAAAGAGACATAGATGTATAGAACAGTCTTTTGGACTCTATGGGAGAGGTAGTGTGTGTGATGTGTGTGAAGTCGCTCAGTTGTGTCCAACTCTTTGCGACCTCATGGATTGTAGCCCACCAGGCTCCTCTGTCCATAGGATTCTCCAGGCAAGAATACTGGAGTGGGTTGCCATTTCCTTCTCCAGGGGATCTTCCCAACCCAGGGATCGAACCCAGGTCTCCTGCATTGCAAGCAGATGCTTTATCCTCTGAGCCACCAGGGAGAGGGTGGCACTGAAACATGTATAATATCATAAAAGAAACAAATCACCAGCCCAGGTTTGATACAGGATGCTTGGGGCTGGTGCACTGGGATGACCTGGAGGGATGGTATGGGGAGGGATGTGGGAGGGGGGATCAGGATGGGGAACACATGTATGCCTGTGGTGGATTTATGGTAATGTGTGGCAGAACCATTACAATATTGTAAAGTAATTAGCCTCCAATTAAAATAAATAAATTTAAATTAAGAAAAAAAAAAAAAAGAATAGTAGTAATGACACTGGTATAAGGATTATTTCAATAAAGTAGATGAGAGAGAAATGTTAGACTTGGTGGTAACAATGGAGTCAGAGAACATTCTAGAAGGAGAATTGGCAGTATACACTTGGGAACTGGATGTGAGATTTATGAGAAAGTGACAAATAAAGGATGATTCCTACATTTCATGCTTGAGGAATTAAGCATATTTCCTAAAATAGAGAAGACTGTGAGTGAAAGAATAGGTGCACTGAATTGAGATTTCAGTTTTAAATTTAGCTTCAAGGAAAAATGGATTAAGTAGTTTTGGCCCATCTCTACATCCTTGAAAACAACAGAAAGAACTATTTTCAAATCTATTTAAAGGCACTGGAGAGTTACTGAGACAGTGAAGATTTGAATGGTACATAATCCATAAAACAAAGGGAAGTCAGAGACATGATCCAGGCATTTGGTTTCCACGTTTCTCCTCAAGATTTTTTGCTCATTTTGAAAATGGATGAAGAGAAACTGAAAAGCTGATCAGAGATTTTGCTAGATTTATATTGTTAGGAGAGACAAAAATGGGACTATACTGTATACCAAAAAAGAAGATACTTGGTAAAAACTTTGTCTTTTGGCTGGTAACTGGAAGACCACATCTAAGGAAGAAAGTTGAACTGGAAGTAGCCCAGACCTCATAGAGACTGAACCTAGGTTCAAACCATCTCAAATCCCAATTAAAGTGACATCGAATTGTTAGTGACTAATTTAGCTCTCTTTCTCATCTCCTCAAAAGAGGAGAAGGGGATGAGAGAGGATGAGATGGTTGGATGGCATCATGGGCTAAATGGACATGAGTTTGAGCACACTCCAGGAGATAGTGAATGATAGGGAAGCCTGGTGTGCTGCAGTCCATGGGTTGCAGAGTCAAACACAACTGAGCGACTGAACAACAATTTAGCTCTCTACCAGAAACAAAGAGAAATCTTCTATGGAGAAATATAAATATCATCCAGGGCTCTAAAACACCTCTAAAAATAACTGAATACAGTATCATATATATATATATATATATATATATATATATATAAACCTAAACAAAATGTGATCCCATGGGCTGTCCCTCCAGGCTCCTCTGTCCATGGAATTCTTCAGGCAAGATTACTGGAATGGGTTGCCATTTCCTTCTCCATATTAAAGGTAAGATAGCTGAAAAAAGACCCCCAAAATTAAAGGAAAATAGAAACAGACTCACAGGATATTTTGAATCTGAAAATGTCAGACATGAAATTAATTATTAGTGAAATACTCAAAAAAATTTTAAAGAACAGGAAGAAAATTTTTAGAATAGAATAAAAATTTGTTTTTAAAATAAAAACTACAGAACTTACAAATACAATAACAGATGTTAAGAAAATAATGAATGATTGTGGTAACATTAAGAGGTGAAGAGAGAATTAATGAAATTGAACATGTATCAGGAAGAAGTATATAAGCTGACACTTGAAAGGAAAAATTAATGAAAAGTACAGGGAAAAAGGTTGAAAACCATATGAAAGTTATTGAAAGATTCTAACATAAAAGTATTTGGAATTCCCGCCCCCCTTCCCCCACTCCACTAACTTGCCACCACCAAAAAAGGTGACAGAACAATATTTGAAAGATAATAATTAGGAGTTTTCTAAAGTGACAAGGACATCAAGGCACAAATTCAAGAGGAACAAAATATTAGTAAACAAATTCAGAGACCCATTAAAAAAAAGACAATTCATCAATACTAAAATGTAAAGTTCACTTAACATTTAAATATATATATATGTTTAATTTATCACATTAATGGAATAAATGAGAAATTAATATAACAGTTCAATAGATGTACAAATAATACTTGATGTAAGTGGCAGAAGTTTAAAATAAAAAACTCTTAGTTGACAAGCAGACCAAACAATTAGAAAATAGAGAGCAGACATACACAACATGATCAGTATGACTGACCTCATTCTGTTAGCACACAGCATTCCCAAACTGCAGAAATCAAAGCTTTCTCAAATGTTTGCAGATGTTTCCAAAATGATATATGTTGGAATATATAGAAAATCTCACCAAATTTCAAAGAACTGAAATAATATGAAGGATATACTCTAATCACAGTGGAATTCAGCTAGAGATCATAAGAAAAAGTTAACTGAGAAATCTCTATTTTGAAATTAAGCATTACATCTCTAAGTAACATACGAGTCAAAAAGAAACAATGAAAATTAGAAAATATTTTGAACAGAATTAAAATAAAAATATTATATACCAAAACTTATAAGCTGTAACTAAAATTGTGTTTAACAGGAAATTTATAGCCTTCATTGTACATATTAGAAAAGAAGAATGATTAGAAGTCAGTAGTTCGAAGTATCCATATCAAGACTTTAGAAAAAGGGCAGCATAGTGAATATAAAGAAAATAGAAAAAAAAATAATAAACATGAAGAATTAATGAAACAGTGGAAATACAAAGCTAAAAGGTGACTCTTTAAAGTATCCCCCTGAAGAGACTGCTTATTTAACTTATATGCAGAGTACATCGTGAGAAACACTGGGCTGGAGGAAGCAAAAGCGGAAATCAAGATTGCTGGGAGAAATATCAATAAACTCAGATATGCAGATGACACAACTCTTATGGCAGAAAGAGAAGAGGAACTAAAGAGCCTCTTGATGAAAGTGAAAGTGGAGAGTGAAAAAGTTGGCTTAAAGCTCAACATTTAGAAAACTAAGATCATGGTATCTGGTCCCATCAATTCATGGCAAATAGATGGGAAAACAATGGCTGACTTTATTTTTCTGGGCTCCAAAATCACTGCAGATGGTAATTGCAGCCATGAAATTGAAAGACACTTACTCCTTGGAAGGAAAGTTATGACCAACCTAAACAGCATATTAAAAAGCAGAAACATTACTTTGTCAACAAAGGTCCATCTAGTCAAGGTTATGGTTTTTCCAGTAGTCATGTATGGATGTGAGAGTTGGTTATAAAGAAAGCTGAGCACTGAAGAATTGATGCTTTTGAACTGTGGTGTTGGAGATTCTTGAGAATCCCTTGGCCTACAAGGACATCCAAGCAGTCCATCCTAAAGGAGATCAGTCCTGGGTGTTCATTGGTAGGACTGATGTTGAAGCTGAAACTCCAATACTTTGGCTACCTGATGTGAAGAATTGACTAATTTGATAAGACCCTGATGCTGGGAAAGATTGAGGGCAGGAAGACAAGGGGATGACAGAGGATAAGATGGCTGGATGGCATCACCAACTCGATGGACATGAGTTTGGGTGGGCTCTGGGAGTTAGTGATGGAAAGGGAGGCCTGGCGTGCTACAATTCATGGGGTCGCAAAAAGTTGGACGTGACTGAGTGACTGAACTGAAATGAACTGAAGAGACTGATAGGGAGAAATAGAGAGAGAGAGGGGGAAAAAAAGAACCAGAAAGGGACAGAGGAAAGGAAGACAGAAAAAGGCAAATAATCAAATTAATAACAAATAATGTCAGTAATGTAAAGGAAACTACACTAAATATGCTAAGATATTAATAAATGATAAGGGTATAAATAATTTCATGCTAGCAAATTTTAAAATTGACAGGAAGTGAATATATAAGCAGAGGTACACAACATTATGCACTGGTCATAGCAAACACCCTGTTCCAACAACACAAGAGAAGACTCTACACATGGACATCAACAGATGGTCAATGCCAAAATCAGACTGATTATATTCTTTGCAGCCAAAGATGGAGAAGCTTTATACAGTCAACAAAAAACAAGACCAGGACCTGACTGTGGCTCAGATCATGAACTCCTTATTACCAAATTCAGACTTAAATTGAAGAAAGTAGAGAAAACCACTAGACCATTCAGGTATGACCTAAATCAAATCCCTTATGATTATGCAGTGGATGTGAGAAATAGATTTAAGGGCCTAGATCTGATAAATAGAGTGCCTGATGAACTATGGACAGAGGTTCGTGATATTGTACAGGAGACAGGGATCAAGACCATCCTCATGGAAAAGAAATGCAAAAAAAGCAAAATGGCTGTCTGGGGAGGCCTTACAAATAGCTGTGAAAAGAAGAGAAGCAAAAAGTAAAGGAGAAAAGGAAAGATATAAACATCTGAATGCAGAGTTAAGAAAAGCAAGAAGAGATAAGAAAGCCTTCCTCAGTGATCAATGCAAAGAAATAGAAGAAAACAATAGAATGGGAAAGACAAGAGATCTCTTAAAGAAAATCAGAGATACCAAGGGAACATTTCATGAAAAGATGGGCTGGATAAAGGACAGAAATGGTATGGACCTAACAGAAGTAGAAGATATTAAGAAGAGATGGCAAGAATACACAGAAGAACAGTACAAAAAAGATCTTCATGACCCAGATAATCACGATGGTGTGATCACTGACCTAGAGCCAGACATCCAGGAATGTGAAGTCAAGTGGGCCTTAGAAAGCATCACTACAAACAAAGCTAGTGGAGGTGATGGAATTCCAGTTGAGCTATTCCAAATCTTGAAAGATGATGCTGTGAAACTGCTGCACTCCATATGCCAGCAAATTTGGAAAACTCAGGAGTGGCCACAGGACTGGAAAAGGTCAGTTTTCATTCCAATCCCAAAGAAAGGCAATGCCAAAGAATGTTCAAACTACCGCACAATTGCACTCATCTCACACGCTAGTAAAGTAATGCTCAAAATTCTCCAAGCCAGGGTTCAGCAATACGTGAACTGTGAACTTCCTGATGTTCAAGCTGGTTTTAGAATAGGCAGAGGAACCAGAGATCAAATTGCCAACATCCGCTGGATCATGGAAAAAGCAAGAGATTTCCAGAAAGACATCTATTTCTGCTTTATTGACTTTCCCAAAGCCTTTGACTGTGTGGATCACAATAAACTGTTGACAATTCTGAAAAAGATGGACTACCAGATCACCTGACCTGCCTCTTGAGAAATCTGTATGCAGGTCAGGAAGCCACAATTAGAACTGGACATGGAACAACAAACTGGTTCCAAATAGGAAAAGGAGTACATCAAAGCTGTATATTATCACCCTGGTTTTTTAACTTATATGCAGAGTACATCATGTGAAACACTGGGTTGGAAGCACAAGCTGGAATCAAGATTACCAGGAGAAATATCAATAACCTCAAATATGCAGATGACACCACCCTTATGGAAGAAAGTGAAAAGGAACTGAAAAGCCTCTTGATGAAAGTGAAAGTGGAGATTGAAAAAGTTGGCTTAAAGCTCAACATTCAGAAAACGAAGATCATGGCATCCTGTCCCATCACTTCATGGGAAATAGATGGGGAAACAGTGGAAATAGTGTCAGACTTTATTCTTTTGGGCTCCAAAATCACTGCAGATGGTGACTGCAGCCATGAAATTAAAAGACGTTTACTCCTTGGAAGGAAAGTTATGACCAACCTCGATAGCATATTAAAAAGCAGAGACATTAATTTGTCAACAAAGGTCTGTCTAGTCAAGGCTATGGTTTTTCCTGTGGTCATGTATGGATGTGAGAGCTGGACTGTGAAGAAGGCTGAGTGCCAAAGAATTGATGCTTTTGAACTGTGATGTTGGCAGAAGACTCTTGAGAGTCACTTGGACTGCAAGGAGATCCAACCAGTCCATTCTGAAGGAGATCAGCCCTGGGATTTCTTTGGAGGGAATGATGCTGAAGCTGAAACTCCAATACTTTGGCCACCTCATGCGAAGAGTTAACTCATTGGAAAAGACTCTGATGCTGGGAGGGATTGGGGGCAGGAGGAGAAGGGGAAGACAGAGGATGAGATAGCTGGATGGCATTACCGACTCGATAGACGTTAGTTTGAGAGAACTCCGGGAGTTAGTGATGGACAGGGAGGCGTGGCGTGCTGCTATTCATGGGGTCGCGAAGAGTCGGACACGACTGAGCGATTGAACTGACACAACATTAAAATGAATGAATGAAAAAATAGAAAATGTATTTATACATGAATTATTTAGATTTATAAGAATTTTTACCTAGCTTCCCATAAAGCCTGAAGTTCCTGGTCACCTGATCACCTACCAACAGGATGCAAAAACCTTCTACGGACAGCAAACTCTCACTCCCATTCCACCTAAACCTAACTTCTTGCCGTTTTCCTCAAAATTGCTTCTTCTTGGGGCTTCCCTGCTGGCTCAGTGGTAAAGAATATGCCTGTCAATGCAGGAGACATGGGTTCGATCCCTGATCCAAGAAAATGTCACGTGCTGCAGACCAACTAAGCCCATGCACCACGACTATTGATCCTGTGCACTAAAGCCCACAAGTTGCAACCCCAGAGCCCACGTGTCACAACCACTGAAGCCTTAGAACCCAGCCCATGCTCTGCAACAAAAGAAGCCACTGCAATGAAAAACTAATGCACCAGAACTAGAGAGTAGGCTACTCTTGCTGCAACTAGAAAAAAAAGCCTACACAGCAACAAAGACCCAGTGCAGCCCCAAATAAACCTAAAAAATAACAATTTTAAAATGTTCTTTAATTGCCTCTTCTTTAATCATAGATGAAAAGACTTTGAAACCATGGGTCTTAAGATTCATGAAAAGAATTGAATGCTAGATTCATTAGCAAATATCAATACTGGGTTTCTAGAACCTTTCAGGGGACCACACTTGATTTTCAAGATATGGGATGGACCTATGTATGCCAAGAATTCTCTCTCTGAATACAATAATGAAGTCATCAGAATGGCTTTCACAGACAACCTCAGAGGTTAACTGTTATCTAGAAACCAAAAGAAAGTAAGTAATATCTAAACTACATTACTCCCAGAATTCCAGTCAATTTTGAGCTATATTTATATATCTAACATCTGCAAAGTACCTGGCACATAGTAGGCCCTCATGAATTTCCTGTCAATTAAATATCACACACCAGTCTAAGTTGGGAATGTAAGCTAAGAAGTCTTGAAGTCAGCTGATATGTACTCAAAAGCTTTATATCCAAAATCAAGTGATGCTTCAACTTATACTATCTTAACATTGTTTACTACATTTTGAACAAAATACAGCTAGTCATATTTTCACTGCCAGAGGTAATAAGTCTGTTGTCCCATAAAGAACAAACTTGTCTTCAGTTCATGTTCTGCCAGTTCAGGAGATTCAGTTTAGTAAAGTTTCATTTAAACTACTGAATACTTAATTGAGTTCAGAATTCTTTCAAACCTCACTTTTACCAGACCCCAGAATACATTTCAGACTCAAGATTGGCTGCCATTGTTTCTTCCTCCACCCGAAGTAAAGAGCCAATCCTTTCCATGGTAACCAAGAAAAGGAATGGAAAGGAGCAAAACAGTCCATACAAGTTAGCACAGTTAGATAGATATGTAGACATGAATAAAATTGGCAGGAGGGTGATTAGTATAAATTTTAAAACCACAACTTTTGGAAGAATTGCACAACTTTGTTACAGCCTCACCACTTGTGAACTATGTAGTCAGTGCTGGTCTGTGGCAGGGAATAAGCTTCATAGCACCCAAACACCATCAAAGGTTCTATATTTACCTTACATCTGCCAGCAACCCATGTTCTCACATTTTCTGTATAAAAGAGCTCCATGTGGGCCAGATTTAATTTGATGCAGAAATACTATATGTCACTTCCAATAAAAGCAAAGAGGAAAGAGAGATTCACACACTAACTTATCAAGGGTGGCAGCTCATGCTGGTGTTTGGAAGAGTTTGGAGGTATTGTTTTGTTTACTGAGCCATCGAGTTCAAAGAAAGGTGCACAATCCCGATTAGAATGGCCTCCCCAGATCTGTTTTCAAAATAGAAAACATATGCCCCTGTGGGGTGAGCTCTTTATTCCCAGCTCCAAGTGAGCTTGAAAACAGTTTGACTCTGGGGAAGGGGAATGTTGTGTAGTGTCTTTCCTTACATAGTACTGTTCTGAGGTAACACCAGGGCAAACCTATCATGGCCAAGATAAAATGCACACCAACTCTGACCAAAGGCTTTTACTTAATTTAGAAGCCAAGGAGAGGCTTGGGCACTGTTATATTCAGCCCCCAATAGATTCCTCCACATGCTGGTTACTGACATCTAAAGTGATCACCTAAACCCACAGCGCAAATCTCTGTCCAAGTTACGGTCCCAGTACTGGTCTCTTGATAATTTTTTTTAATAACCAACACTATATTGTGACTTTTTAAAATGTCTTACCCTTTATGGCTTGATGTGATTTGATTTTTTAATTAATTTATTTAAATTGGAGGATAATTACTTTACAATATTGTGATGGATTTTTGCCATACATTGACATGAATCAGCCATGGGTGCACATGTGTCCCCCATATCCTGAAGCCCCCTTCTACCTCCCTCCCCATCCCATCCCTCTGGGTTGTCTCAGAGAACTGGCTTTGAGTGCCCTGCTTCATGTGTTGAACTTGCACTGGTGATCTATTTCACATATGGTAATATACATGTTTCAATGCTTTGCTCTCAAATCATCCCACCCTCACCTTCTCCCAGAGTCCAAACATCTGTTCTTTACATCTGAGTCTCTTTTGCTGCCCTGCATATAAGATCTTCTAAATTCTTTTAGATCTTTATAAATTCCATATATATGCATTAATATATAGTATCAGTGTTTATATTTCTGACTTACTTCAGTCTGTATAATAGGCTACAGTTGCATTCACCTCATTAGAGCTGACACAAATGTGTTCTTTTTTATAGCTGAGTAATATTCCACTGTGTATATGTATCACAACTTTCTTATTCATTCATCTCCTGATTTCTTTTTAATTGAAGTATAGTTGTTTTACAGTGTTGTGTTAGCTTCATGTGTAGGCAAAGTGATTCACTTATACATGTGTGTATGCTGCTACTGCTAAGTCGCTTCAGTCGTGTCCGACTCTGTGCGACCCCATAGACGGAAGCTCACCAGGCTCCCCCGTCCCTGGGATTCTCCAGGCAAGAACACTGAAGTGGGTTGCCATTTCCTTCTCCAATGCATGAAAGTGAAAAGTGAAAGTGAAGTCGCTCAGTCGTGTCCGACCCTTAGCGACCCCATGGACTGCAGCCCACCAGGCTCCTCTGTCCATGGGATTTTCCAGGCAAGAGTACTGGAGTGGGGTATATATATATATTCAATTTCAGGTTTTTTCCAATATACTTTCTTGTGCCACACAATAGGTCCTTGTTGTTTATCTATGTTATATTTAGTAATGTTATCAATTAATCCAAAACTCCTAATTTATCTCTCCCCACCCTTCCCCTTTGGTTACCATAAAATTGTTTTCTATCTCTGTGAGTATATTTCAGTTTAGTACATAACTTCATTTGTATCATTTTTTTTTTAGATTTCACAAGTGATCTCATTTGTCTCTGTCTAACATTTCACTTAGTATAACAATCTCTAGTTCCATTTATGTTGCTGCAAATTGCATGATTTCATTCTTGTTGTCTCATGTTGTAAAGAGCGATATTGCATAGGAACCTGGAATGTTAGGTACATGAATCAAGTCAAATTGGAAGTGCTCAAACAGGAGATGGCAAGAGTGAACATGGACATTTTAGGAATCAGAAAACTAAAATGGACTGGAAAGGGTGAATTTACCTCAAATGACCATTATATCTACTACTGTGGGCAAGAATCCCTTAGGAAAAATGGAGTATCCATCATAGTCAACGGAAGAGTCCGAAATGCAGTAATTGGATGCAAACTCAAAAATGACAGAATGAACTCTGTTCGTTTCCAAGGCAAATCATTCAATATTACAGTAATCCAAGTCTATGTCCGGACCAGTAATACTGAAGAAGCTGAAGCTGAATGGTTCACTGATGACCTACAAGAACCTTCTAGAACTAATACCCCCCCAAAAGATGTCTTTTTCATTATAGGGGACTGGAATACAAAAGTAGGAAGTCAAGAAATACCTGTAGTAATAGGCTAATTTGCCCTTGGAGTACAGAATGAAGCAGGGCAAAGGCTAATAGAGTTTTGCCAAGAGAACACACTGGTCATAGAAAACACCCTCTTCCAACAACACAAGAGAAGACACTACACATGGACATCACCAGATGGTCAATACTGAAATCAGATTGATTATATTTTTTGCAGCCAAAGATGGTGAAGCTCTATACAGTCAGCAAAAATAGGACTGGGAGCTGACTGTAGCTCAGATCATGAACTCCTTATTGCCAAATTCAGACTAAAATTGAAGAAAGTAGGGAAAACCATTAGGCCATTCAGGCATGACCTAAATCAAATCCCTTACGATTATACAGTGAAAGTGACAAATAGATTCAAGGGATTAGATCTGATAGACAGAGTGCCTGCAGAACTATGGATGGAGGTTAGGTGACATTGTACAGGAGGCAGGGATAAAGATCATCCAAGAAAAAGAAATGCAAAAAGGCAAAATGGTTGTCTGAGGAGGCTTTACAAATAGCTATGAAAAGAAGAGAAGCAAAAGGCAAAAGAGAAAAGGACAGATATACCCATGTGAATGCAGAGTTCCAAAGAATAGCAAGGAGATATAAGAAAGCCTTCCTCAGTGATCAATGCAAAGAAATAGAGGAAAACAATAGAATGGGAAAGTCTAGAGATCTCTTCAAGAAAATTAGACATAGCAAAGGAAATTTTTATGCAAAGATGGGCACCATAAAGGACAGAAATTGTATGGACCTAACGGAAGCAGAAGATATTAAGAAGAGGTAATAAGAATACACAGACGAGTTATACAAAAAAGATCTTCATGACCCAGATAATCATGATGATGTAATCACCTAGAGCCAGACATCCTGGAATGCAAAGTCAAGTGGGCCTTAGGAAGCACTACTACAAAGCTAGTGGAAGTGATGGAATTCCAGTTGAGGTATTTCAAATCCTAAAAGAAGATGCTGTGAAAGTGCTGCAGTCAGTATGCCAGAAAATTTGGAAAATTCAATAGTGGCCACAGAACTGGAAAAGGTCAGTTTTCATTCCCATCCCAAAGAAAGGCATTGCCAAAGAATTCTCAAACTACCACACAATTGCACTCATCTCACATGCTAGCAAAGTAATGCTCAAAAATCTCCAAGCCAGGCTTCAACAGTACATGAACCGTGAACTTCCAGATGTTCAATCTGGATTTAGAAAAGGCAGAGGAATCAGAGATCAAATTGCCAACATCCATTGTATCACTGAAAAAGAAAAAGAGTTACAGAAAACTTCTACTTCTGCTTTATTGACTATGCAAAAGCCTTTGACTGTGTCAGCTCAGATCAGATCAGATCAGTCACTCAGTCGTGTCCGACTCTTTGCGACCCCATGAATCACAGCACACCAGGCCTCCCTGTCCATCATCAACTCCCGGAGGTCACTCAGACTCACATCCATCGAGTCAGTGACTGTGTGGATCATAACAAAGTGTGGAAAATTCTAAGAGATGGGAATACCAGACTACCTGATCTGCCTCTTGAGAAATCTGTATGCAGGCCAAGAAGCAACAGTTAGAACTGGACATGGAGCAACAGACTGGTTCCAAATAGGAAAAGGAGTATGTCAAGGCTGTATATTGTCACCCTGCTTATTTAACTTCTATGCAGAGTACATCATAAGAAACACTGGGCTGGAAGAAGCACAAGCTGGAATCAAGATTGCTGGGAGAAATATCAATAACCTCAGATATGCAGAGGAAACCACCCTTATGGCAGAAAGTGAAGAAGAATTAAAGAGCCTTCTGATGAAATTGAAAGAGGAGAGTGAAAATGTTGGCTTAAAACTCAACATTCAGAAAATGAAGATCATGGCATCTGGTCCCATCACGTCATGGGAAATATATGGGGAAACAATGGAAACAGTGACAGATTTTATTTTCTTGGGCTTGGGCTCCAAAATGACTGAAGATGGTGACTGTAGCCATAAAATTAAAAGACGCTTGCTCTTTGGAAAAAAAGCTATGACCAACCTAGACAGCCTATTAAATAGCAGAGTCATTACTTTGCCAACAACAGTCCATCTAGTCAAGGCTATATTTTTTCCAGTGGTCATGTATGGATGTGAGAGTTGGACTATAAAGAAAGCTGAGTGCTGAAGAATTGATGCTTTTGAACTGTGGTGTTGGAGAAGACTCTTGAGAGTCCATCAGACTGCAAGGAGATCCAACCAGTCCATTCTGAAGGAAATCAGTCCTAGGTGTTCATTGGAAGGACTGATGCTGAAGCTGAAACTCCAATACTTTGGCCACCTGATGCGAAGAGCTGATTCATTTGAAAAGACCCTGATGCTTGTAAAGATTGAGGGCAGGAGGGGAAGGTGACGACAGAGGATGAGATGGTTGGGTGGCATCACCAACTTGATGAATATGAGTCTGAATAAATTCCAAGTGTTGGTGATGGACAGGGAGGCCTGGTGTGCTGCAGTCCATGGGGTCACAAAGAGTCAGACATGACTGAGTGACTGAACTGAACTGAACTGATTCTTTTTGTGAATGAGTAATATTCCATTTTATATACATATGTGTGTGTGTGTGTGTGTGTATACAATCTTTATCCACTCATCTTTTGATAGATACTTAGGTTGCTTCCTTGTCTTGGCTATTATAAATAGTGCTGCTATGAATTTTGGGGTGACTGCATCTTCCTAATTATAATTTCTATATTTTCTGAATATATGCCCACAGTGGGACTGCTGAATCATATGGTAACTCTGTTTTCAGTTTTTTGAGAAACCTTCATATCATTCTCCACAGTAACTTCTGGTCTCTTGATTTATAATTCAGCACTTAGTGTTACATCTTGCTGGGTATTACAATAAATTTTTAAAACTACACATAGATAAAAAAAAATTAGGGTAAATTAATTATATTATTTGATGTAGAGATAGTACTGAAAAGATATAGAGATAAGTCATTTAATACAGAGGAATTGCTCACATATAAGTCAAATTAACATTTTTCTTTGATTCATACCAGACTCCAGGTGCAAGGAAGATGAGTTGTCTCTTATTTTGAAAGAAGATTTTCATTCTTTTCCATTTAAGCATGTGGGAAGTAATATATAAGATTAACTAAATTAATTTTTTCTGGTTAAATGCAGGATTGTCATCATAGATAACCCTTTCATATATCACAGCCTTGCAAGGAGATCAACTCAGTCAATCCTAAAGGAAATCAGCCCTAGATATTCATTGGAAGGACTGATATTGAAGCTCCAACACTTTGGTCTCCTGATGCAAAGAGCAGACTCATTGGGAAAGACTGATACTAGGAAAGACTGAAGGCAAAAAGAGAAGGGGGAAGCAGAGGATGAGACAGTTAATAGCATCACTGACTCAACAGACATGAATTTGAGCAAATTTCAGAAGAGAGTGGAGGACAGAGGAGCCTGGCATGCTACATTCCATGGAGTCACAAAGAGTCAGACAGAACTTAGCAACTGAACAACATCTTATTTAAATATGTATTATAAAGCCTGGTGGGCTGCCATCTATGGGGTTGCACAGAATCAGACACGACTGAAGTGACTTAGCAGTAGCAGTATGAAAAGAAAACCAAATAAAAATAATAATGATAAAATAGCTAGTCATGAGCTCTTTGATGTATGTAATCAACTTACATACATGTAACAAATGTTTTGTTTATAAAATGTGATTTTTTTAAATGAAAAACAATGATTTGAGGTTGCTTAAATGCTCCAGTTCTGAAAAAAAAAATGCACTTTTCATGGCTATTTCAGACATCAAAGAGGCAACTCCATTGCTTATAATTTATTCTTTGGAAAGGTATGTTCAAGCTTTGAGGAATCTGAATTTCTCTATAGATTCTTTATTATACATTCACATGCACACTTACATACACACAAATAAAACAAAACAATACAACAAGATTTGCAGCAAAACAGACATTTAAAACAAAGCTTTGTTACTGGAAAGCAGACAGTTTCTCTCCTCATTCTGAGTAATGCCTGTCTTTATCCTGTTCAAAGTCCCAGAAAGAAAGCAATAGATAAAAACATACTGGATGAAAAACATCACACTCTGAAACCATATCTAGTGAAGAAACCTAGAAGTCACTTCACCCAAAGACTGACTTCTGAAACCATGTTGGACAATGCAATACTATTTTATTTCATTAAATTTGTTTGCCTTCATTTAAAATTTACATAGAAGCTGATTTATTTAATAAAGATTTTACCTTCATAAAAATTCTATTTGTTTGGCTTTGGCCATGGAGACACTCTGGGCTTTCCCCGGCTGAGAGACTGTAGACATAAACGTTGACTCAAAAGCTAACTTTCTCTGGCTCTTCCTCTACTGGATGCAGTCTTTGTCTTTACCAGTGTACCTCCTGGCCCACACTGATGATATCAGTCTGAGTCATTAAGAGGCTTGCACACACACGGCTCAGACACAATAATGACGTGCTGATGATAGGACCACTGTTAATAATCTGACCACACAGTGATAGGAAGCAGTACCTGGCTCTGCACTTTAACAATTAAAACATTCTTCCTAAACATAGACCATCTAGGATTAGACCACACTTGCTTTTGCTTTCTTTACCTTATCTCTATCTTTGTTGTACATTCTCGGCCAACATATAAGAAGAAAAGCTTCAAGACATATCTTAGCCTTTGACTGACCTCTTCTGACTAAATGAACATGTCTAAGACAAACACAGCTTATGTTTGACACCATCTCACTTGAGTTATGAAGTTGTATTTGGAGGACAAAAAATAGAAACTAACCTTCACAAGTCTTCTCTTAGAAATGTACTGAATTGTTCTGAAATTCATGTTGAATTTTGCTTAATATTGATATGGCTGCTATCATATATAATGTTTTCTTGAGAAGTTTCAAAGGAAAAATTGTGCTTTACAGATGTTATTTCTGCATAATTTGTATTCACATGTGTTTGCAAAAGGGAAATGGCACTGGCACTTTCCAAAAGTTATACGACTGAATGCCTGGAGATACATGGATGATATATACAGATCAGATCAGATCAGATCAGATCAGTCGCTCAGTTGTGTCCAACTCTTTGTGACCCCATGAATGGCAGCACACCAGGCCTCCCTGTCCATCACCAACTCCCGGAGTTCACTCAGACTCACATCCATCGAATCAGTGATGCCCTCCAGCCATCTCATCCTCTGTCGTCCCCTTCTCCTCCTGCCCTCAGTCCCTCCCAGCATCAGAGTCTTTTCCAATGAGTCAACTCTTCGCATGAGGTGGCCAAAGTACTGGAGTTTCAGCTTTAGCATCATTCCTTCCAAAGAAATCCCAGGGCTGATCTCCTTCAGAATGGACTGGTTGGATCTCCTTGCAGTCCAAGGGACTCTCAAGAGTCTTCTCCAACACCACAGTTCAAAAGCATCAATTCTTTGGCCCTCAGGCTTCTTCACAGTCCAGCTCTCACATCCATACATGACCACAGGAAAAACCATAGCCTTGACTAGATGAACCATTGTTTGCCAAAACTTTAATGCAATATTATGGCATTTGATAAATGCTAATATAAGAAATAAATCTTAAACTAATATTTGAACCCAGGCATCAACCAAAAGCTTGGTAGAGAAGCATGCATTACAGTGGACTCTACAGATGGCCCCAATACTTAAGCCAATGGTCATATAAGTTAAGCTAAGAAATCAGTTTTTTGAGTGTTAGAGAGTCAGGGGCTAACACAAGGAAAGTCACAGGCTCAATCTCTTTGAAAATCAACTGGCTCTGTGTAGACAAAACTCTGTTGCTTGACCTCCAATTATGGTCTTCTGAGCTAGACATCAGAACAGATCAGATCAGATCAGTCGCTCAGTCGTGTCCGACTCTTTGCGACCCCATGAATCCCAGCACGCCAGGCCTCCCTGTCCATCACCAACTCCCAGAGTTCACTCAGACTCACGTCCATCGAGTCAGTGATGCCATCCAGCCATCACATCCTCTGTCGTACCCTTCTCCTCTTGCCCCCAATCCCTCCCAGCATCAGAGCCTTCTCCAATGAGTCAACTCTTCCCATGAGGTGGCCAAAGTACTGGAGTTTCAGCTTTAGCACCATTCCTTCCAAAGAAATCCCAGGGCTGATCTCCTTCAGAACGGACTGGTTGGATCTCCTTGCAGTCCAAGGGACTCTCAAGAGTCTTCTCCAACACCACAGTTCAAAAGCATCAATTCTTCAGCACTCAGCCTTCTTCACAGTCCAACTCTCACATCCATACATGGACCACAGGAAAAACCATAGCCTTGACTAGACAAAACTTTGTTGGCAAAGTAATGTCTCTGTTTTGAATATGCTATCTAGGTGGGTCATAACTTTCCTTCCAAGGAGTAAGCGTCTTTTAATGTCATGGTTGCAGTCACCATCTGCAGTGATTCTGGAGCCCAGAAAAATAAAGTCTCACACTGTTTCCACGGTTTCCCCATCTATTTCCCATGAAGTGATGGGACCAGATGCCGTGATCTTCATTTTCTGAATGTTGAGCTTTAAGCCAACTTTTTCACTCCCCACTTTCACTTTCATCAAGAGGCTTTTTAGTTCCTCTTCACTTTCTGCCATAAGGGTGGAGTCATTTGCATATCTGAGGTTATTG
Source organism: Tragelaphus eurycerus (assembly GCA_935064755.1). Lineage (NCBI taxonomy): Eukaryota > Metazoa > Chordata > Mammalia > Artiodactyla > Bovidae > Tragelaphus > Tragelaphus eurycerus. Next base: position 89,774 of record CAKXYN010000289.1, on the reverse strand, counting down.
ATATTTCTCCCAACAATCTTGATTCCAGCTTGGGTTTCTTCCAGTACAGCATTTCTCATGATGTACTCTGCATATAAGTTAAATAAACATGGTGACAATATACAGCCTTGATGTACTCCTTTTCCTATTTGGAATCAGTCTGTTGTTCCATGTCCAGTTCTAACTGTTGCTTCCTGACCTGCATACAGATTTCTCAAGAGGCAGATCAGGTGATCTGGTATTCCATCTTTTTCAGATTTTTCAACAGTTTATTGTGATCCACACAGTCAAAGACTTTGGCGTAGTCAATAAAGCAGAAATAGATGCTTTTCTGGAACTCTCTTGCTTTTTCCATGATCCAGTGGATGTTGGCAATTTGATCTCTGGTTCCTCTGCCTTTTCTAAAACCAGCTTGAACATCAGGAAGTTCACGGTTCACGTACTGCTGAAGCCTGGCTTGGAGAATTTTGAGCATTACTTTACTAGCGTGTGAGATGAGTGCAATTGTGTGGTAGTTTGAGCATTCTTTGGCATTGCCTTTCTTTGGGATTGGAATGAAAACTGACCTTTTCCAGTCCTGTGGCCACTCCTGAGTTTTCCAAATTTGCTGGCATATTGAGTCCAGCACTTTCACAGCATCATCTTTCAGGATTTGGAATAGCTCCACTGGAATTCCATCACCTCCACTAGCTTTGTTTGTAGTGGTGCTTTCTAAGGCCAACTTGACTTCACATTCCAGGATGTCTGGCTCTAGGTCAGTGATCACACCATTGTGATTATCTGGCTTGTGAAGATCTTTTTGTACAGTTCTTCTGTGTATTCTTGCCATCTTTTCTTAATATCTTCTGCTTCTGTTAGGTCCATACCATTTCTGTCCTTTATCGAGCCCATCTTTGCATGAAATGTTTCTTTGGTATCTCTGATTTTCTTGAAGCGATCCCTAGTCTTTCCCATTCTGTTGTTTTCCTCTATTTCTTTGCATTGATCGCTGAAGAAGGCTTTCTTATCTCTTTTGCTATTCTTTGGAACTCAGCATTCAGATGCTTATATCTTTCCTTTTCTCCTTTGCTTTTCGCTTCTCTACATTTCATAGCTATTTGTAAGGCCTCCTCAGACAGCCATTTTGCTTTTTTTGCATTTCTTTTCCATGGGGATGGTCTTGATCCCTGTCTCTTGTACAATATCACGAACCTCATTCCATAGTTCATCAGGCACTCTATCTATCAGATCTAGGCCCTTAAATCTATTTCTCACTTCCACTGTATAATCATAAGGGATTTGATTTAGGTCATACCTGAATGGTCTAGTGGTTTTCCCTACTTTCTTCAATTTCAGTCTGAATTTGGCAATAAGGAGTTCATGGTCTGAGCCACAGTCAGCTCCTGGTCTTTTTTTGTTGATTGTATAGAGCTTCTCCATCTTTGGCTGCAAAAAATATATATTATATTGGTTTTGGTTTGGCCGTGGTGGTGGGGTGGAGATATGGGTTTTTTTTTTTTTTGGGGGGGGGGTTTTTTTTTTGTGGATTTTTTTTTCTACCAACACTAAATCTTTTTTTCCTTTCTTTTCTTAAATTCAAACACCAAATTTTTCTTTTTCTCTCTGTTTTTTTTTTCTTTTCTTTTTTTTTTTTCCCGTCCCCTATAAAAAAAAAGACATCTTTTTTGGGTTTTTTTTCTAAAGGTCTTGTGGGTCTTCATAGAACCGTTCAACTTCAGCTTCTTCAGCATTACTGGTTGGGGCATAGACTTGGATTACTGTGACATTGAATGGTTTGCCTTGGAAACGAACAGAGATCATTCTGTCGTTTTTGAGATTGCATCCAAGTACTGCATTTCGGACTCTTTTGTTGACTATGATGGCCACTCCATTTCTTCTGAGGGATTCCTGCCCGCAGTAGTAGATATAATGGTCATCTGAGTTAAATTCACCCATTCCAGTCCATTTCAGTTCACTGATTCCTAGAATGTTGGTGTTCTCTCTTGCCATCTCCTGTTTGACCATTTCCTATTTGCCTTGATTCATGGACCTGACATTCCAGGTTCCTATGCAATATTGCTCTTTACAGCATCGGACCTTGCTTCTATCATCAGTCACATCCAGAACTGGGTATTCTTTTTGCTTTGGCTCCATCCCTTCATTCTTTCTGGAGTTATTTCTCCACTGATCTCCAGTAGCATATTGGGCCCCTACTGACCTCGGGAGTTTCTCTTTCAGTATCCTATCATTTTGCCTTTTCATACTGTTCATGGGGTTCTCAAGGCAAGAATACTGAAGTGGTTTGCCATTCCCTTCTCCAGCGGACCACACTCTGTCAGATCTCTCCACCATGACCCGCCCATCTTGGGTTGCCCTACGATCATGGCTTAGTTTCATTAAGTTAGACAAGGCTGTGGTCCTAGTGTGATTAGATTGACTAGTTTTCTGTGAGTATGGTTTCAGAGCTGGACATAGCTAGCCATTAACCTACCAAATATAACTGTAAATCAATAGATAATATCAATAAACACATTTCAGGGGAAGTATATTATTTAGAAATATGTATCTTAGAAGTAGAAGGAAAAGTCAAAAGAGATGAAAATGGGAAAATAAGGAGTGGGGAACAGGTATTTTTCTTCATTGGCCATTTAAAAAGTACTTTTTTCTATATCCATATGTTGCCCTGAGACAAATATAAATTGAAAAATTAAATTATGTATTGAAACAAAACCATGCTAACTACTGCCAACTGAAGAAAGTAGATAGAACACTGAGAAGCATTCAGTGTACAACTAAAGATGAGAGAAACATTTATTCTTTCATACTTTCATCAAACAATCAATGAGTCACTCCTATGTATTAAGCATGGACCAGGTGCTGTGAAAATACACACTTAAGTTTATCACTGCAAAGAGCTAATTATAATAAAAAATTAAAATTTTGAATGGAGATTTCTGTTGCTTTTGCTGTTCAGTCATTCAGTCATGTCCAACTCTTTGCGACCCCCATGGACTGCAGCACACCAGGTTTCTCTACCTTTCATCATCTCCCGGAGCTTGCTCAAACTCATGTTTTCTGAGTCAGTGATGCCATCCAACCATCTAGTGCTCTGTCGTCCAGTTCCCATCCTTCCTTCAACCTTTCCCAGCATCAGGATTTTTTTTCATCAGGTTTTCACCATCAGGTGGCCAAAGTACTGGAGTTTCAACTTCAGCATCAGTCCTTCCAATGAATATTCAGGACTGATATCCTGAGGGACTGGTTGGATCTCCTTGCAGTTCAAGGGACTCTCAAGAGTCTTCTCTAACACTACAGTTCAAAAGCATCAATTCTTCAGTGTTCAGCCATTTTTAGAATCCAACTCTCACATCCATACTGACTACTGGAAAAACCATAGCTTTGACTATAGGGATCTTTATTCGCAAAGAAATGTCTCAGCTTTTTAATATGCTATCTAGGTTTGTCATAGATTTTCTTCAAAGGAGCAAGCATCTTTGAATTTCATGACTGAAGGCACCATTTAAAGCGATTTTGCAGACCAAGAAAATAAACTCTGCCACTGTTTCTGTTGTTACCCCATCTATTTGCCATGAAGTAATGTGCCCAGATGCCACGATCTTCATTTTTTGAATGTTGAGTTTTAAGCCAACGTTTTCACTTTCCTCTTTCACTTTCATCAAGAAGCTCCTATGTTCCTCTTTGCTTTCTACCATAAGGGTGGTGTCATCTGCCTATCTAAGGTTATTGATATTTCTCCCAGTAATCTTGATTCCAGCTTATGCTTTATACAGTCCAGCATTTCTCATGATTTACTCTGCATATACATTAAATAAGCAGAGTGACAATATACAATCTCAAAGTATTCCTTTCCCATTTGGAACAAGTCCATTGTTTCATGTCCAGTTCAAACTGTTGCTTCTTGACCTGCACACAGGTTTCTCAGAAGGAAGGTAAGGTGGCCTAATATTCCCATCTCTTTAAGAAATTTCCAGTCTGTTGTGATCCACACAGTCAAAGGCTTTAGCATAGTCAATGAGACAAAAGTAGAGGTTTTTCTGGAATTCTCCTGCTTTCTCTATGATCCAATCGATGTTAGCAATTTGTTCTCTGGTTCTCTTGCCTTTTCTAAATCCAGCTTAAACATCTGGAAGTTCTCAATTCACATACTGTTGAAGCCTCACTTGGAGAATTTTGATTATTACTTTGCTAGCATGCGAGATGAGTGCAATAGGGTGCAATAGTTTTAACATTCTTCAGCATTACCTTTCTTTGGGGTTGGAATGAAAACTGACCTTTTCCAGTTCATTGGCCACTGCTGAGTTTTCTAAATTTGCTGGCATATTGAGTGCAGCACTTTCATAACATCATCTTTCAGGATTTGAAATAGCTCAACTGGAATTCCATCACCCCCACTAGCTTTGTTTGTAGTGGTGTTTCCTAAGGCCCACTTGACGTCTCATTCCAGGATGTCTGACTCTAGGTAAGCAATCACATCATCGTGATTATCAGGTCATTAAGGTCTCTTTTGTATAGTTCTCTATGTATTCTTGCCACTTCTTCTTAAAATCTTCTGCTTCTGCTAGGCCATACCATTTCTGTCCTTTATTGTGTCCATCTGTGCATGAAATGTTCCTTTGGTATCTCTCATTGTCTTGAGGAGATCTCTAGTCTTTCTATTGTATTGATCACTATTTCTTTGTATTGATCACTTAGGGACAGTTTCTTATCTCTCCTTGGTATTCTTTAGAACTCTGCATTCAGCTAGTATATCTTTCTTTTTCTCTATGCCTTTTGTGTCTCTTCTTTTCACAGCTATTTGTAAGGCCTCCTCAGACAACCATTATGCCTTTTTGCATTTCTTTTTCTTGGGGATAGTTTTGATCATGGCCTCCTGTACAATGTCATAAACCTCTGTCCATAGTTCTTCAGCCATTCTATCTGTCAGATCTAATCCCTTGAATCTATTTGTCACTTTCACTGTACAATCATAAGGGATTTGATTAGGTCATACCTGAATGGCCTAAAATTGGCTTAAAGCTCAACATTCAGAAAACAAAGATCATGGCATCTGGTCCCATCACTTCATAGGAAATAGATGGGGAAACAGTGGAAACAGTGTCAGACTTTATTTTTCTGGGCTCCAGAATCACTGCAGATGATGACTGCAGCCATGAAATTAAAAGACGCTTACTCCTTGGAAGGAAAGTTATGACCAACCTAGATAGCATATTCAAAAGCAGAGACATTACTTTGCCAACAAAAGTCCGTCTAGTCAAGGCTATGGTTTTTCCAGTGGTCATGTATGGATGTGAGAGTTTGACTGTGAAGAAGGCTGAGTGCCGAAAAATTGATGCATTTGAACTGTGATGTTGGAGAAGACTCTTGAGAGTCCCTTGGACTGCAAGGAGATCCAACCAGCCCATTCTGAAGGAGATCAGCCCTGGGATTTCTTTGGAAGGAATGATGCTAAAGCTGAAACTCCAGTACTTTGGCCACCTCATACGAAGAGTTGACTCATTGGAGAAGACTCTGATGCTGGAAGGGATTGGGAGCAAGAGGAGAAGGGGACGACAGAGGATGAGATGGCTGGATGGCATCACTGACTCAATGGACGTGAGTCTGAGTGAACTCCGGGAGTTGGTGATGGACAGGGAGGCCTGGCATGCTGCGATTCATGGGGTCGCAAAGAGTCAGACATGACTGAGTGACTGATCTGATCTGATCTGAATGGCCTAGTGGTTTTCCCTACTTTATTCAATTTAAGTCTGAATTTTGAAATGAATTCATGATCTGAGCCACTGTGAGCTCCCAGTGTTGTTTTTGTGCTGACTATATAGAGCTTCTCCATCTTTGAATGCAAATAATATAATCAATCTGGTTTCACTATCAACCATTCAGTGATGTCCATGTGTAGAGTCGTCTCTTGTGCTGTTGGAAGTGGGTGTTTGCTATGATCAGTGCATTGCCTTAGCTAAACTCTATTAGCCTTGCCGTACTTCGTTCTGTATTCCAAGGCCAAACTTTCCTTTTACTCTACATATCTCTTGATTTCCTACTTTTGCATTCCAGTCCCTTATGATGAAAAGGACATCTTCTTTTTAGTGTTAGTTCTATAAGGTCTTGTAGGTCTTCATAGAACATTTCAACTTCAGCTTCTTCATCATTAGTAGTTGGGCATAGACTTGGATTATTGTGATATTGAATGTTTTGCCTTGGAGATGAACGGAGATCACTTTGTTGTTTTTGAGAGTCTGCTCAAGTACTGCATTTTAGACTCTTTTCTTGACTATGAGGGCTACTCCCTTTCTTCTAAGGGTTCTTGCCCACAGTAGTAGATATAATGGTCAACTGAGTTAAAGTCACTCATTCCAGTCCATTTTAGTTCTCTGATTCCTAAAATGTCAATGTTCACTCTTGCCATCTCCTGTTTGACCACTTGAGCTCCAGAAAAACATCTATTTCTGCTTTATTGACTATGCCAAAGCCTTTGACTGTGTGGATCACAATAAACTGTGGAAAATTCTGAAAGAGATGGGAATACCAAACCACCTGACCAGCTTCTTGAGAAATCTGTATGCAGGTCAGGAAGCAACAGTTAGAACTGGACAGGGAACAACAGACTGGTTCCAAATAGGAAAAGGAGCATGTCAAGGCTGTATATTGTCACCTTACTTATTTAACTTCTATGCAGAGTACATCATGAGAAACGCTGGATTGGAAGAAACACAAGCTGGAATCAAGATTGCCAGGAGAAATATCAATAACCTCAGATATGCAGATGACACCACCTTTATGGCAGAAAGTGAAGAGGAACTAAAAAGCCTCTTGATGAAAGTGAAAGTGGAGAGTGAAAAGTTGGCTTAAATCTCAACATTCAGAAAATGAAGATCATGGCATCTGGTCCCATTACTTCATGGGAAATAGATGGGGAAACAGTGGAAACAGTGGCTGACTTTATTCTTTTGGGCTCCAAAATCACTGCAGATGGTGATTGCAGCTATGAAATTAAAAGACGCTTACTCCTTGGAACAGAAGTTATGACCAACCTAGACAGCATATTAAAAAGCAGATACATTATTTTGCCAACAAAAGTCCATCTAGTCAAGACTATGGTTTTTCCAGTAGTCATGTATGGATGTGAAAGTTTGACTTTGAAGAAAGCTGAGTGCCGAAGAATTGATGCTTTTGAACTGTGGTGTTGGAGAAGACTCTTGAGAGTCCCTTGGACTGCAAGGAGATGCAACCAGTCCATTCTAAAGATCAGTCCTGGGTGTTCTTTGGAAGTAATGATGCTAAAGCTGAAACTCCAGTACTTTGGCCACCTCATGCGAAGAGTTGACTCATTGGAAAAGACTCTGATGCTGGGAGGGATTGGGGGCAGGAGGAGAAGGGGACGACAGAGGATGAGATGGGTGGATGGCATCACTGACTCAATGGACGTGAGTCTGAGTGAACTCCAGGACATGGTGATGGACAGGGAGGCCTGGCATGCTGCAATTCATGGGGTGGCAAAGAGTTGGACACGACTGAGTGACTGAACTGAATTGAATTGAATTTACCTTGATTCATGGACCTTACATTCCAGGATCCTAAGCAATACTGTTTTTTACAACATCGGACTTCCCATTTAGGTCACCACAGAGGATCGAGTAGAGTTTCCTGTGCTATACAATAGGTTCTCATCAGTTACCTATTTTTATACATAGTAGCGTATATATGTCAATCCCCATCTTCCAGTTAATAGCATTCTTAATTAAATATTATGGATGAGGTGTTTTTCCCCATGATTTTTGTCACCTCCCAAAAAGGAAAACAGTAAGGTAAGATATATCTGTTGATATTCCCTCTTAGATCCAAAATAAGTGATGAAATAAGGCACTTCTCTGTTTACTGGGTTCAGTTAAGATACTGTGACAGGACAAAACTTAAGTTCTGAGTCATGTCAAGAGAAATTCTTTTATAAGGACTCAGAGTTTGAAAAGCTCCTATCACAGACTGACTTCTGGCCTTTCAAGAAAAATAACTTTTTATTATATGTATTTTCTGTCATTGCAGTATCCAGGACAATATTTTCAGCTTAGTACATGGGATGAGATTGCTGGATGGCATCACCAACTCAATGGACATGGATTTGAGTGAACTCTGGGAGTTGGTGATGGACAGGGAGGCCTGGCATGCTATAATTCATGAGGTCGCAAGGAGTCGGACACAACTGAGCAACTGAACTTAACTGACATGGGCAATTAATGAATATGTATCATAGTATCTTTATATGATATTTATAACTTTATATATCTTTAGGCGATGGCACCCCACTCCAGTACTCTTGCCTGGAAAATCCCACGGACGGAGGAGCCTGGTAGGCTGCAGTCCATGGGGTCGCTAAGAGTTGGACATGACTGAGCGACTTCACTTTCTCTTTTCACTTTCATGCATTGGAGAAGGAAATGGCAACCCACTCCAGTGTTCTTGCCTGGAGAATCCCAGGGATGGGGAAGCCTGGTGGGCTGCCGTCTGTGGGGTCACACAGAGTCGGACATGACTGAAGTGACTTAGCATATCTTTATACATTTATAACTTTACCTTCACACATAGAGCTTACAAATGAGCCTGAGGCAGGTCAAGTATGTGCTTTATGAAGTTTACTGTCTTTTCATTTCAGAAATGGCCTGCCTTTCCTTCATTCCACACTGTCCTTAAAATATAGTCAAGTCATCTCTCCACTCTAAAGGAAATTTCCCTAAATCATCATTTCAAACTAAGTGTATTCTGGGAAAAAGTCAAAGCAGGGTGTCTGGAAATTGAGTTCCAATCCCCTAAAGTGATTCAGATTGTTTTGCTATAGGGACACGCAGGGACACAGTTGGAGGCTTTCCTTGTTCCAGTCAGAATTCCCATCCCTGAGGCTGACCACCATTGAACTGCTACTCCCTATTATGACGAGCACATAACTCAAGTTCAGAAGCTGCCAACAGCTTGTGGCATAAACGTCTGGTCACCAAGGGCAGAAATCCCTAACCAGCTGGAGACTTGTGGTTCAACGGGTAAGGTACTTTCCAATACTGCTCTAAAGTAATTTTTATTTGAGTATCTTGTTGAGCATTGAGTATGCTCCTGCTAGAGAGGTAGTTTGTTTGCTTGGGTTATTATTTGCTTTGTTTTTAGTCTGGGAATGAATTCAGGGCTATGCAGCCCATATTTTGCAAGTTAAAATGTTGACGGGAAGGTTGCCTTGATTGCAAAAATGACCAAAATGACTTTGCAGCCCCTTCCTTGGGGAGATGAAGCCTATTTCTCCACTTTTTAGATCCAAGTTGGTCTGTGACTTGCTTTAGATATGAGAATACAATAAAAGTGATGTTGTGAGAGTTCCAAGTTTAGGCCACAATAGGCCTTGTAGCTTCCGTTTTTGTGGCCTTGAAACTCAGAGGCTGCCATGGGAAAAAGCTCAAGTTAGTTTGCTGGATGATGAATTGTCTCAGAAATATTTACTGCCCTAGGTGACAGTCAGTCAGAGACAGAGTCACCTTGCTAAATGGCAGTTGATCACAGATGAGTAAGTGAGCCCAGGCAACACCAACAGAACTAACTGCCCAAATGAGCCCACTAAATGACTGATGCTAGACTACTGAGCTCCGCAAATACTTATACTTTTAAGCTCTCAGATTTGGGGGGTTTTGTTACATAACAAAAGCTAATGGATACACAGGTATACACATACATACAGACATGGTAATAAGGAGTGCTGAGTACTGTGGGGAATGGTGAACTGCAGTGATGTCTATCTATCCAAAAAAATTCAAATGTAGATTTTTTTTTAAAAAAAGAAAGCTGTGCTTGCCATGGGAAACCCATCTGGAAGCTGCCTGCCAGCCAAGTGTATTTGCCTTCTGAACTAGCCATTTCCCTCTTGCAAATAAGAAAATTGGTCCAGAAAGTGACTTAGTCAAATCGCTATGGTTTGTTTGTGCCAGAACAAAAATAGAGTCCTGGTCTTCTAGTATCTTTAACCAGGACCTTTTCTTTAGTAAATGGCTGGCTTTTTCAATCTGAAACAGGCATAAGTTGAAGATAAGAAAGGACAGCAGAGAACTAAGATTGTTGAGCTTTCTGTGAGGGGATCCATCAATCTTGGTTTATGGTAATCATTTCAATGAGAAAGAATGGGTCCTGTGATTTAATTTTAAGAAAAAAATATTCTAGAAAAGTTTATTGAGCTTAACAATTTCTTTCCAATGAACACTTCACCCTCACTCACTAATTATATTTTTGTATGTTCTGGAAACCAGGAAGAATAACAAAATTTTCAAATCTTAAAATGGAGGGGGAAATGGTCCTGTTATACAACTCTTTGAGAAACTAATTCCTATTAGATTATGTTAGAGAGTAATAAAATTCATATTGCAGGTCCTCTGAATGTATAATGTCACCTTTTTGTATTAATAGATGTGCAAATTACTACCTTTAAATTTAGGTTAATTGATGATATAAAACATATTGTAAAGGATAAACAGATGTTTTGACAGGTACCTAGCATCTGGATGCAAAAAAAGTGAGTTCCAGAGTCAATTTCCATTCATTTCCTGTTCTGTGAAGTTAACATAAACCAAATGATTTCTCACACAGTATGTGTATTCGGTATTTCTGCATGGAAGTTTTCTCTTTAACCATAATAAAAGCCTGTCTCACATAAAGTCACCAAAGCAGGGTTAGGATATGGGGGGATTTCATCTAAACTGGCCCCATTCCCATCTGACTTCTGCTCATCCTGGCTTAGCCACAGTATTATTCCCAATGCAGCCCAAGAGTCAAAAATTGAAATTAAATTAAAAACAAAACAAAACACTGTCGTGTTGGCATCCTTCTGTGTGTGTTAACATCCGTGCATTGCAGAGACATTTTAAAATGCCTTTTGGAATGCATATGGGAACAAGTACACCTAAGTTCATGATGGAGACATGAGAAGCCCTGTAAGAAAAATGGGGTGGGAGGCGTGAAACAGAGAAAAAGGGCACAGCCCAATTCCCATTACTTAATAGAACACATTGTGAGGCCAGAGCCTTGTGGGAGCCAATCATCAGCTGAAAAAATTAGATTCTGAATCATGCTTTGTAATTCTTTCTGATGCCAGCCAGGGATGAGAGCCTTCCCTGGAAACGCGTTCCTCCCAGGACGTACCCCTCCACCCAGCATTCCTTATCAGCCTCCTGCCAGCTGCCAGCTCTTAAGGTTGCTGGACAGGGAATTTAATTCTCAAGGTTGTATATTAATATTCAAATTCCTCCTTATCCATAGACGGTGACTGAAGCATGAACTTTCTTTTCCACCTCCACCCTCTTTCCTGCTTGAATTTCCTTCCATAGATTTACCCAGAAATCTTTGAATTGAATGCATACAGAAAAGGAGAGCCATTTAAAACCTTGCCCTGAGCCAGTTCTGCAGGGCAGCCATATCCGGCCCCCCTCACCCCGCCCCCCTCCCCGCCCCGCCCACCGCCAGAGCAATGCCTCTTCTTTCCCAATTACAAAAACTAATCTTCTTCAATATACTTTAAAATATATCTCCACCCCCTAAACTGCTTTCCCCTCCAGCAAGTGTTCAGCTGATGTCTGAAGTTGTTGGCAAGTAACCTGGAATTAGTTACAGTGGAAAATAGAGTTATCAGAATGTAGCCAGATATCTCATATTGCTTAGGGTGGTCCTCATGTTCATATGGATGCCTTAGAGAATATGCAGATTAGGCAATACTTCTCAAATGATCTCAACAACAAAAGTATACCTGCAGGTTTAGCAGAAATTGCACAACTAAAACAATATGTCCTATGAAAGACATGAAGCCATGTGCCGTTTTGTGTCAGAAAACATTTTGGGCTCAACTATCAGACTAAAACAAGACCAGGAGCTGACTGTGGCTCAGATGATGAACTCCTTATTGCCAAATTCAGCCTTACATTGAAGAAAGTAGGGAAAACCACTAGACCATTCAGGTATGACTTAAATCAAATCCTTATGATTATATACACTGGAAGTGAGAAATAGATTCAAGGGATTAGATCTGATAGACAGAGTGCCTGAAGAACTATGGATGGAGGTTTGAGACAGAAGGCAGGGATCAGGACCACTCCCAAGAAAAATAAATACAAAAAGGCAAATGGTTGTCTAAGGAGGCCTTACAAATTGTTTTGAATAGAAGAGAAGCAAAACGAAAAGAAGAAAAGGAAAGATACATTCATTTGAATGCAGAGTTCCAAAAAATAGAAAGGAGAGATAAGAAAGTCTTCTTCAGTGATCAGTGGAAAGAAATAGAGGAAAATAATAGAATGGGAAAGTCTAGAGATCTCTTCAAGAAAATTAGACATACCAAGAGAAATTTTCATGCAAACATGGGTACCATAAAGGACAGAAACAGTACGGACCTAACAGAAGCAGAAGATATTAAGAAGAGGTAGCAAGAATACACAGAAGAACTGTACGAAAGATATCTTCATGATCCAGATAACCGTGATGGTTTGATCACTCACCTAGAGCCAGACATCCCGGAATGCGAAGTCAAGTGGGCCTTAGGAAGCATCACTACAAATAAAGCTAGTGGAGGTGATGGAATTCCAGTTGAGCTCTTTCAAATCCTAAAAGATGATGCTGTGAAAATGCTGCACTCAATATGCCAGCAAATTTGGAAAACTCAGCAGTGGCCACAGAACTAAAAAAGGTCAGTTTTCATTCCAATCCCAAAGAAAGGCAGTGCCAAAGAATGTTCAAATTACCACACAATTGCACTCATCTCACACAGTAGCAAAATAATGCTCTAAATTCTCCAAGCCAGGCTTCAACAGTACATGAACTGTAAACTTCCAGATGTTCAAGTTGGATTTAGATAAAGGCAGAGGAGCCAGAGATCAAATTACCAACATCTGCTGGATCATCAAAAAAGCGAGAGAGTTCCAGAAAAACATCTATTTCTGCTTTATTGACTATGCCAAAGCCTTTGATTGTTGATCACAACAAACTGTGGAAAATTCTTAAAGAGATGGGAATATTAAAGCACCTGACCCGCCTCCTGAGAAATCCGTATACAGGCCAAGTAGCAACAGCTAGAACTGGACATGGAACAACAGAATGGTTCCAAATCAGGAAAGAAGTACATCAAGGCTGTATATTGTCACTCTGCTTATTTAACTTCTATGCAGAGTACATCATGAGAAACGCTGGGCTGGAAGAAGCACAAGCTGGAATCAAGATTGCTGGGAGAAATATCAATAACCTCAGATATGCAGATGACACCACCCTTATGCAGAAAGAGAAGAGGAACTGAAGAGCCTCTTGATGAAAGTGAAAGAGGAGAGTGAAAAGTTTGGCTTAAAGCTCAACATTCATAAAACTAAGATTATGGCATCTGGTCCCATCATTTCATGACAAATAGGTAGGGACACAGTGGAAACAGTGACAGATTTTTTTTATTTGAGGGGGGCTTCAAAATGACTGCAGTGACTGCAGCCATGAAATTAAAAGACATTTGCTCCTTGGAAGAAAATTTATGACCAACCTAGACAACATGTTAATGCAAACTAGTATAGCCACTATGGAGAATAGTGTGGAGATTCCTTGAAAAACTGGAAATAGAACTGCCATACGACCCAACAATCCCACTGCTGGACATATACAATGAGGAAATCAGAATTGAAAGAGACACATGTACCCCAATGTTCATCACAGCACTGTTTACAATAGCCAGGACATGGAAACAACCTAGATGCCCATCGGCAGACTAATGGATAAGAAAGCTGTGGTACACATACACAATGGAGTATTACTCAGCTATTAAAAAGAATGCAGTTGAATCAGTTCTAATGAGATTGATGAAACTGGAGCCCATTATACAGTGCAAAATAAGTCAGAAAGGAAAACACTGATACAGCATATTATGGCATATATATGGAATTTAGAAAGATGGTAACAATGACCCTAAATGCGAGACAGCAAAAGAGACACACATGTAAAGAACAGACTGTTGGACTCTGTGGGAGAAGGCGAAGGTGGGATGATTTGAGAGAATAGCATTGACACATGTATATTACCATAAGTGAAACAGATCACCAGTCCAGGTTCGATACATGAGACAGGGTGCTCAGGGCTGGTGCACTGAGACAACTCTGAGGGATGGGATGGGGGACACATGTACACCCATGACTGATTCATGTCAATGCATGGAAAAACCACTACAATATTGTAAAGTAATTAGCCTCCAATTAAAATAAATTAATTAATTTTAAAAAAAGCAGAGACTTTACTTTGCCAACAAAGGTTCATCTAGTCAAAGCTATGGTTTTGCCAGTGGTCATGTATGGATATGAGAGTTGAACTATAAAGAAAGCTGAGTGCCAAAGAATTGATGCTTTTGAACTGTGGTGTTGGAGAAGACTCTTGAGAGTCCCTTGGACTGCAAGGAGATCAAACCAGCAATCCTAAAGGAAATCAGTGAATATTCATTGTAAGGACTGATACTGAAGCTGAGACTCCAATACTTTGCCCACCTGATGTGAAGTGTCTTATTGGAAAAGACGCTGATGCTGGGAAAGACTGAACACGGGAGAAGAGACGACGGAGGATGAGGTGGCTGGATGGCATCATCAATGCAATGGACTTGAGTATGAGTATACTCTGGGAGTTGGTGATGGACAGGAAGGCCTGGCATGGTGCAGTCCATGGGGTCGCAAAGAGTCAGACATGGCTGAACTGAACTGAACTGAACTGATCAGACTAAGAGAAAACATGATGATGGGATTTTAATTTGGTCTTAATGCAGAGTTCATTATCTCTGCAAAGCATTGCAATGTTCCACTTTATTTTGCATTTGTGGGATAAGTCACAACCTAATGAAGGGAAGTCCCCTTTGCTGAATGAACAAACATTGATTGGTGACAAACTGTACACAAGGTACTATAATAGATACAAGGAGGATGTTTGCTCTTGTGAATTTTTTTATTATAAGGAGTCAGGTAGATCTTCTCCAAAATCTTGTCTAGACCCTCCACTAATCTTAAGATGTTAGGCAAGTTATACAAGCTTTGGTTTTTTCATCTGCAAAGCAGTAACCTCATTGGTTACTGTCAGACTTAGAAAAATGAAACATGTACAGTAGCTTTGTTGTTGTCTAGTTGCTAAGTCGTATCTGACTCTTTGCAACCCATGAACTGTAGCCCGGGCTTCCCAGGTGGTCCTATTGGTAAAGAGCCCACCTGCCAATGCAGGAGACTTAAGAGACACAGATTAGATCCCTGGGTTGAGAAGATCCCTGGAGGAGGGAATGGCAACCCATTCCAGTATTCTTTCCTGGAGAATCCCCATACACAGGGGAGACTGGCAGGCTACAGTACATGGGGTCCCAAAGAGCTGGGACCACCACAAAGCACACATACATATACACATGGCAGTCCTATCTTTAGTTTGGGGGTTTTTATTTTTATTTTATTTTTTAGTAAATTCCATCCTGTTTAGCATAGTGGCTGATGATTAGGAATGTGCCTGTTAGATCCCTGCATGTATGTATGTACATGAATATTAGGATTCTCAGATGGCTCAGTGGTAAGGAATTTGTCTGCCAGTACAGGAAATATGGGTTCTGTCCCTGGGTTCCCTGGGTCAGGAAGATCCCCTAGAGAAGGAAATGGCAACCCACTCCAGTATTCTTGCCTGGGAAATGCCATGGACAGAGGAGCCTGGCAGGGTATAGCCATAGTCTCGCTAAGAGTTGGAATGAATGAAGCAACTTATCATGCACTCAGGGACTATAGCCCACCAGGCTCCTCTGCCCATGGGATTCTCCAGGCAAGAATACTGGAGTGGGTTGCCATTTCCTCCTTCAGGGGATCTTCCTGACTCAGGAATTGAACCTGTTTTTCCCGAATTGCAGGCGGATTCTTTACCACTGAGCAACAGGGGAAGCCCTGAATGTTATCATTTTAGACATTACTTTACCAACAAAGGTTCGCCTAGTCAAGGCTATGGTTTTTCCTGTGGTCATGCATGGATGTGAGAGCTGGACTGTGAAGAAGGCTGAGCCCTGAAGAATTGATGCTTTTGAACTGTGGTGTTGGAGAAGACTCTTGAGAGTCCCTTGGACTGCAAGGAGATCCAACCAGCCCATTCTGAAGGAGATCAGCCCTGGGATTTCTTTGGAAGGAATGATGCTAAAGCTGAAACTCCAGTACTTTGGCCACCTCATGGGAAGAGTTGACTCCTTGGAGAAGACTCTGATGCTGGAAGAGATTGGGGGCAGGAGGAGAAGGAGATGACAGAGGATGAGATGGCTGGATGGCACCACTGAGTCGGTGGATGTGAGTCTGAGTGAACTCTGGGAGTTGGTGATGGACAGGGAGGCCTGGCGTGCTGCGATTCATCGGGTTGCAAAGAGTCCGACATGACTGAACGACTGATCTGATCTGATCTGAAGAGATAAGATAAACTTATATTTAAAAACTATTAATTTTAGATAGATGCTGGAACCTAGAGGCTGTCTAGGAGTCAATCTTCAATTAATCCTCAAGTGTCCTTGAGGGATGCCCTTGTCCTTGTTTGGCAAACACAACACAACTCAGGTAACCACTCAAGATAATAGAAAAGTGACCAAGACGTGATCTCCTGAAGAAACAAACTCATTCTCACCTCCCTGCATGTGTGCTTGGTCGCTCAGTCATGTTTGACTCGTGACCACATGGACTGTAGCCCACCAGGCACCTCTGTCCATGGGATTCTCCAGGTAAAACACTGGAGTGGGTTGCCATACCCTCCTCCAGGGGATCCTCCCAACCCAGGGAACAAACCTGGGTCTCCTGCACTGCAGGTGGATTCTTCACCACTGAGCCAAGGGGAAGCCCTCAGTTCCCTCCCTTGGTCAAAACTCACATTACACGTGCACTCTAGTCTCCAGGCTCCACTTTCTTCCCTGTTAGTGATGATAAACTAAACCAAGCATGAATGATGATTGGGACAAATGGACTTTGTATTATCACTCATGAGTAACAGATGAGATCTTAAATATCCTCCATGAGGTTATGCTTCAATTCTAAGTATAGAATAATGGCAGAAAATGTAGGTACCAAGATGATCTCCAAGGAAGGGACCTCAAATAAGGGAAGCATTGGATACATCTAAACTATAGACAGGGGCTTTCCTGGTAGCTCAGCTGGTAAAGAATGCACCTGCAATGCAGGAGACCCTGGTTCGATTCCTGGGTAGGGCAGATCAGCTGGAGAAGGAATAGGCTACCCACTCCAGTATTCTTGGGCTTCCCTGGTGGCTCAGATGGTAAGGAATATGCCTGCAATGAAGACCTGGGTGCAATCCATGGGTTGGAAGATCCCCTGGAGATGGGAACAGCTACCCATTTCAGTATTCTGACCTGGAGAATTCCATGGACTGTATAGTCCATGGGGTTGCAAAGTGTTAGACACAAGTGAGTGACTTTGGTTTGCACTTTCATAACCACACTGAAGGGCAGAACTCCCATTCATTCATTCCACTGTATAATGTAGAACTGACATCTCATTTTACAAACTAGAAACTGACATACAGATTTAATAGTCAAAACCCAGAATGAAAGAACTATCTCACTTCTCTGAAGCATAATCTTTCCCTAATTTGTTGGGAAACGACAACTAAAGATCACTCTATAACTAATACAAAATCAAAGAAACACTTTAGAAAACTAACAAATTTAACGTTTTTATTGTGCCATGGTAAAATGTGCCTAGATTCCATCTTTTGATTTCTTAACAGTAGCAGCATATAAATATTTTAATTGAGTTTAATTATATGACTTGAAATGCCTGATGCTGTATTAAAGTTAACCTTGACAAACATGACGATATTCCACAGTGAAGCTTATAGTTTAATAATTACCTTTGGTAACAGTATTAGAAACAAAGAGCGTTTGCTTCCTGTCACTGAAGTTTAACCAGAGGATGACGTCTATCTTTAGACTTCTCCAAACTTGATGGTTAAACTGCAGTCTTTGCTGTTTTTGTTCAGTCGCTCAGTCGTGTCCAGCTCTTTGCAACCCCATATGAGTCTACTCACAATCTGTACCCACACAGCTGACTGTGGCTGGAGAGAAGCACACACCTATGAGGACTGTTCTTAAAGAACCATATGCAGTGCACCAACACTATCCAGAAAACGTCCTGTATTTCCTTAGTCCATTCATTATCCTGCTCTTTGGAGGACTGTTCCATTCCTCTAATGTCCAGCATTTCCTCCTTTATCTTCACTGTTAGTTGATAACCTTGCTCCAACATCAGGGAGATTATAGAAGGAACCAGACTGGACTCCCTGAGGTCTCCTCACCACAAGTGTTCTCCCAGCTTCCCATGAGCTCATATAGTCTATTTTTCTCTCCTAGGGCAATAATTAACCGTCATATATCTAATTAAGACCAGCTACTCCATTTTCACCTACTAGAGGATATTTCTGTGCCAATTCACCTCTCTTTCTGCTAAATCATCAACTGTTCCTCTTTTACAAAAGGATCACTTCTTTCATCATGTAACCAGGCACTTGCTATCTCCCATCATTACAACAATAACAACAAAAACTAAGAATCCCATCTTCCCCTCCAGAAAACACCATACTCTTTCTGACCTTTATAGAAAATTTTCTTTAAAAAAGGGATGCCTACTGTCTGGTTTTGCTTGTTCCATCTCTCCTGAACTCACTCTACTCAAGCTTTTGTACCAACTAGTGTACTAAACACAAAAGTTATCAATGACTTCACATTTTCTAAATACAATGTTAATAATCCTCATCTACTTAGTCAGTATCATTTGACAACTCATCTTTTAGAAATATCTGCTACATTTAGCCTCCAGGATATCAAACTTGCTTTTCTCCTACTCCATTGTCCCTTCAATCAGCTTTACTGGTTCTTCTTAATCATCCTAAACTCTAATCATTGCAATATTTGGGCTAAGCCCTTAAGAGTTTTCTCTATTCACTTTTTTTGGTAATCTCATCAAGACTCATAACTTTAAGCATTTCTAAGTTGGATCTCCTCCCAGAACTCTAGGGTGATACATCAAACACCCTGGATGTCTAATAGGCATCAGAATTGAACAGATCCCCAATTAAGCATCTCTATTTTATGCCACCTAAACCCCACCCCGGTATTTTGCCTAGAAATCCCATGGACGGAGGAGCCTGGTGGCCCGTCCGTGGGGTCGCTGGTCGGACATGTGGCCTTCCTTTCCTTTTCACTTTCTGCTTGGGGGTGGCACCCACCTGTTCTTGCCTGGGTCCCGGGACGGGGGCCTGGTGGCTTCCATCTATGGGGTCCAGAGTTGGACACGACTGAGCGACTTAGCAGCAGCAGCAGCAAACCTTTTCTTTGCACATTCTCCTCCATCTCAGTAAATGTCGATTTCACCTTTCAGATAAAAGGTGTTTTTACCTACATTATTTAGATAATTTTTAACTATAGGCACCCTTGATTTCTTACTCTCATACCCTGTAATTAATCTGTCAGTAAATCCTATCTGCTTTGCCTTCAAATTGAGAGAATCCAAACTCTTTTCAGCTTCCTGGTGGCTCAGAAGGTAAAGCATCTGGAATGTGGGAGATCCGGGTTCAACCCCTGGGTCAGGAAGATCCCCTGGAGAAAGAAATGGCAACCCACTCCAGTACTCCTGCCTGAAAAATTACAAGGATGGAGGAGCCTGGTAGGCTACAGTCCACAGGGTCGCCTTAAGTGATGTCACTGTCCTTCACTAAACTCTTTTCAGCACTTCTATCACTGCCGTCCAGGTGTCTTCCACTGGCCTCCTCCACCCATCTCCACCCAGCTCTCTAAATCAGCTCTTACCTCCTATCTGCCAGTGAGGTGCAATCCTGCAGAAGCATAGGTAAGGACTTCAGAGGATGGAGAGAGTCTGAGTTAGGAGGATTATGTCTGGCTTCTCTCCTGTGATCCCCTCAGTTTAGCATGTCTCTATTGAAGGTTCCTACTCCTCTCAAAAAAGAATTCTCCAGAAAGAAGGAAGGGATGAAGCCAAAGCAAAAACAATACCCAGTTGTGGATGTGACTGGTGATAGAAGCAAGGTCCAATGCTATAAAGAGCAATATTGCATAGGAACCTGGAATGTCAGGTCCATGAATCAAGGCAAATTGGAAGTGGTCAAACAGGAGATGGCAAGAAAGAACATTCTCAGGAATTAGCGAACTAAAATGGACTGGAATGGGTGAATTAAACTCAGATGAAAATTATATCTACTACTGTGGGCAGGAATCCCAGAGAAGAAATGGAGTAGCCATCATACTCAACAAAAGGAGTCCAAAATGCAGTTCTTCCATGCAATCCCAAAAATGACAGAATGATCTCTGTTCGTTTCCAAGGCAAACCATTCAATATCAGAGTAATCCAAGAATATGCCCTGACCAGTAATGCTGAAGAAGCTGAAGTTGAACGGTTCTATGAAGACCTACAAAACCTTTTAGAACTAACACCCCAAAAGGTCCTTTTCATTATAAGGGAATGGAATGCAAAAGTAGAAAGTCAAGAAACACCTGGAGTAACAGAATGAAACCTTGGAGTACAAAATGAAGCAGGGCAAAGGCTAATAGAGTTTTGCAAAGGGAACCCACTGGTCATAGCAAACACCCTCTTCCAACAACACAAGAGAAGACTCTACACATGGACATCACCAGATAGCCAGCACTAAAATCAGATTGATTATATTCTTTGCAGCCAAAGATGGAGAATGCTATACAGTCAGCAAAAACAAGACCAGGAGCTGAGTGGCTCAGATAATGAACTCCTTATTGCCAAATTCATACTTAAATTTAAGAAAGTGGAGGAAACCACTAGACCATTCAGATATGGCCAAAATCAAATCCCTTATGATTATACACTGGAAATGAGAAATAAATTTAAGGGACTAGATCTGATAGAGTACCTGATGAACTATGGAATGAGGTTCGTGACATTGTACAGGAGATAGGGATCAAGACCATTCCCATGGGGGAAAAAATGCAAAAAAGCAAAATAGCTGTCTGAGGAGGCCTTACAAATATCTGTGAAAGAAGAGAAGTGAAAGGCAAAGGAGACAAGGAAAGATATAAGCATCTGAATGCAGAGTTCCAAAGAATAGCAAGAAGAGATAAGAAAGCCTTCCTCAGCCATCAGTGCAAAGAAAGAGAGGAAAAGAATAGAATGGGAAAGATAAGAGATCTCTTCAAGAAAATTAGAGATACCAAGGGAAATTGTCATGCAAACATGGGCTTGATAAAGGACAGAAATGGTATGGACCTAACAGAAGCAGAAGATATTAAGAAAAAGGTGGCAAGAATACACAGAAGAACTATACAAAAAAGATTTTCACAACCCAGATAATCATGATGGTGTGATCACTGACCTAGAGCCAGACATCCTGGAATGTGAAGTCAAGTGGGCCTTAGAAAGCATCATTACAAACAAAGCTAGTGGAGGTGATGGAATCCCAGTTGAGTTATTTCTAATCCTAAAAGATGATGCTGTGAAAGTGCTGCACTCAATATGCCAGCAAATTTGGAAAACTCAGCAGTGGCCACAGGACTGGAAAAGTCAGCTTGCATTCCAATCCCAAAGAAAGGCATTGCCAAAGAATGCTCAAACTACTGCACAATTGCACTCATCTCACACACTAGTAAAGTAATGTTCAAAATTACCCAAGCCAGCCTTCAGCAGTACCTGAACTGTGACCTTCCTGATGTTCAAGCTGGTTTTAGAAAAGGCAGAGGAACCAGACATCAAATTGCCAACATCTGCTGGATCATCAAAAAAGCAAGAGAGTTCCAGAAAAGCATCTATTTCTGCTTTATTGACTATGGCAAAGCCTTTGACTGTGTGGATCACAATAAACTGTGGAAAATTCATAAAGAGATGGGAATGCTAGAGCACCTGACCCACCTCCTGAGAAATCTGTATGCAGGTCAGGAAGCAACAGTTAGAACTGGACATGGAACAACAGACTGGTTCCAAATAGGAAAAGGAGTACATCAAGGCTGTATATTGTCACCCTGCTTATTTAACTTATATGAAGAGTACATCATGAGAAACGCTGGGCTGGAAGAAGCACAAGCTGAAATCAAGATTGCCAGGAGAAATATCAATAACCTCAGATATGCAGATGACACCACCTTTATGGCAGAAAGTGAAGAGGAACTACAAAGCCTCTTGATGAAAGTGAAAGAGAAGAGGGAAGAAGTTGGCTTAAAGCTCAACATTCAGAAAATGAAGATTATGGCATCTGGTCACATCACTTCATGGGAAACAGATGGGGAAACAGTGGAAACAGTGGCTTCTTTTTCTTTTTGAGCTCCAAAATCATTGCAGATGGTGATGCAGCCATGAAATTAAAAGACGCTTACTCCTTGGAAGGAAAGTTATGATCAACCTGCTGCCACTGCTAAGTTGCTTCTGTAGTGTCCGACTCTGTGCAACCCCATAGATTGCAGCTCACCAGGCTTCCCTGTCCCTGGGATTCTTCAGGCAATAATATTGGAGTGGGTTGCCATTTCCTTCTCCAATGCGTGAAAGTTAAGTCGCTCAGTCATGTCCGACTCCTAGCGACACCATGGACTATAGCCTACCAGGCTCCTCTGTCCATGGGATTTTCCAGGTAAGAGTACTGGAGTGGGTTGCCATTGCCTTCTCCCATGACCAACCTAGATAGCATATTAAAAAGCAGGGACGTTCAGTTCAGTTAAGTTCAGTCATTCAGTCGTGTCTGACTCGTTGCGACCCCATGAATCACAGCACACCAGGCCTCCCTGTCCATCACCAACTCCCGGAGTTCACCCAAACTCATGTCCATCGAGTCAGTGATGCCATCCAGCCATCTCATCCTCTGTCGTCCCCTTCTCCTCCTGCCCTCAATCCCTCCCAGCATCAGAGTCTTTTCCAATGAGTCAACTCTTCGCATGAAGTGGCCAAAATATTGGAGTTTCAGCTTTAGCATCATTCCTTCTAAAGAAATTCCAGGATTGATCTCCTTCAGAATGGACTGGTTGGATCTTCCTGCAGTCCAAGGGACTCTCAAGAGTCTTCTCCAACACCATAGTTCAAAAGCATCAATTCTCCCGTGCTCAGCCTTCTTCACAGTCCAGCTCTCACATCCATACATGACCACAGGAAAGACCATAGCCTTGACTAGGCGAACCTTTGTTGGTAAAGTAATGTCTCTGCTTTTGAATATGCTATCTAGGTTGGTCATAACTTTCCTTCCAAGGAGTAAGCGTCTTTTAATTTCATGGCTGCAGTCACCATCTGCAGTGATTTTGGAGCCCAGAAAAACAAAGTCTGACACTGTTTCCACTGTTTCCCCATCTATATCCCATGCAGTGATGGGACCAGATGCCATGATCTTCATTTTCTGAATGTTGAGCTTTAAGCCAACCTTTTCACTCTCCACTTTCACTTTCATCAAGAGGCTTTTAGCCCCTCTTCACTTTCTGCCATAAGAGTGGTGTCATCTGCATATCTGAGGTTATTGATATTTCTTCCGGCAATCTTGATTCCAACTTGTGTTTCTTCCAGTCCAGCATTTCTCATGATGTACTCTGCATATAAGTTAAATAAACATGGTGACAATATGCAGCCTTGACGTACTCCTTTTCCTATTTGGAACCAGTCTGTTGTTCCATGACCAGTTCTAACTGTTGCTTCCTGACCTGCATACAAATTTCTCAAGAGGCAGATCAGGTGGTCTGATATTCCCATCTCTTTCAGAATTTTCCATAGTTTATTGTGATCCACACAGTCAAAGGCTTTGGCATAGTCAATAAAGCAGAAATAGATGTTTTTCTGGAACTCTCTTGCTTTTTCCATGATCCAGCGGATGTTGGCAATTTGATCTCTGGTTCCTCTGCCTTTTCTAAAACCAGCTTGAACATCAGGAAGTTCACATATTGCTGAAGCCTGGCTTGGAGAATTTTGAGCATTACTTTACTAGCGTGTGAGATGAGTGCAATTGTTCGGTAGTTTGAGCACTCCTTGGCATTGCCTTTCTTTGGGATTGGGATGAAAACTGACCTTTTCCAATCTTGTGGCCACTGCTGAGTTTTCCAAATTTGCTGGCATATTGAGTGCAGCACTTTCACAGCATCATCATTCAAGACTTGGAATAGCTCCACTGGAATTCCATCACCTCCACTAGCTTTGTTCGTAGTGATGCTTTCTAAGGCCCATTTGACTTCACATTCCAAGATGTCTGGCTCTAGGTCAGTGATCACATCATCATGATTATCTAGGTCTTGAAGCTCTTTTCTGAACAGTCTTCTGTGTATTCTTGCCGCCTCTTCTTAATATCTTCTGCTTCTGTTAGGTCCACACCATCTCTGTCCTTTATCGTGCCCATCTTTGCATGAAATGTTCCTATGGTATCTCTGATTTTCTTGAAGAGATCCCTAGTCTTTCCCATTCTGTTGTTTTCCTCTATTTCTTTGCATTGATCACTGAAGAAGGCTTTCTTATCCCTTCTTGCTATTCTTTGGAACTCTGCATTTAGATGTTTATATCTTTCCTTTTCTCCTTTGCTTTTCACTTCTCTACTTTTCACAGCTATTTATAAGGCCTCCCCAGACAGCCATTTTGCTTTTTTGCATTTCTTTTCCATGGGGATGGTCTTGATCCCTGTCTCCTGTACAATGTCACGAACCTCATTCCATAGTTCATCAGGCACTCTATCTATCAGATCTAGGCCCTTAAATCTATTTCTCACTTCCACTGTATAATCATAAGGGATTTGATTTAGGTCATACCTGAATGGTCTAGTAGTTTTCCCTACTTTCTTCAATTTCAGTCTGAATTTGGCAATAAGGAGTTCATGGTCCGAGCCACAGTCAGCTCCTGGTCTTGTTTTTGCTGATTGTATAGAGCTTCTCCATCTTTGGCTGCAAAGAATATAATCGATCTGATTTCGGTATTGACCATCTGGTGATGTCCATGTATAGAGTCTTCTCTTGTGTTGTTGGAAGAGGGTATTTGCTGTGACC
The DNA here is from genome assembly GCA_935064755.1 of Tragelaphus eurycerus. Taxonomy (NCBI): domain Eukaryota; kingdom Metazoa; phylum Chordata; class Mammalia; order Artiodactyla; family Bovidae; genus Tragelaphus; species Tragelaphus eurycerus. The sequence continues at coordinate 64,795 of CAKXYN010000289.1, read as the reverse complement.
AGTGCATTTTCTTGGCAAAACTCTATTAGTCTTTGCCCTGCTTCATTCCATATTCCAAGGCCAAATTTGCCTGTTACTCCAGGTGTTTCTTGACTTCCTACTTTTGCATTCCAGTCCCCTGTAATGAAAAGGACATCTTTTTTGGGTGTTATTTCTAAAAGGTCTTGTAGGTCTTCATAAAACCTTTCAACTTCAGCTTCTTCGGCGTTACTGGTTGGGGCATAGATTTGGATTACTGTGACATTGAATGGTTTGCCTTGGAAATGAACAGAGATCATTCTGTCATTTTTGAGATTGCATCCAAGTACTGCATTTCGGACTCTTTTGTTGACTATGATGGCCACTCCATTTCTTCTGAGGGATTCCTGCCCACAGTAGTAGATATAATGGTCATCCGAGTCAAATTCACCCATTCCAATCCATTTTAGTTCGCTAATTCCTAGAATGTCGACATTCACTCTTGCCATCTCTTGTTTGACCACTTCCAATTTGCCTTGATTCATGGACCTGACATTCCAGGTTCCTATACAATATTGCTCTTTATAGCATCGGACTTTGCTTCTATCACCAGACACATCCACAGCTGGGTATTCTTTTTGTTTTGGCTCCATCCTTTCATTCTTTCTGGAGTTATTTCTCCACTGATCTGCAGTAGCATATTGGGCCCCTACTGACCTGGGGAGTTTCTCTTTCAGTATCCTATCATTTTGTCTTTTCATACTGTTCATGGGGTTCTCAAGGCAAGAATACTGACGTGGTTTGCCATTCCCTTCTCCAGCGGACCACATCCTGTCATCTCTCTCCACCATGACCCGCCCATCCCAGGTTGCCCCTCGGGCATGGCTTAATTTCATTGAGTTAGACAAGGGTGTGGTCCTTGTGTGATTAGATTGACTAATTATCTGTGAGAATGGTTTTAGTGTATTTGCCCTCTGATGCCCTCTTTCAAGACCTACTGTCTTACTTGGGTTTCTCTTACCCACATCCCTACCCTGTGTTTATATGTTAACAATACCTTAGTTTCCAAGGTCCAGTCTGCAGTCTTTAATGCTTTATTATCAATCTTAAGTTCAAAGGTGTTTTATAACTTTCTCATAAAAAATAAATAAAAATGTTCAAAAGACTTAACAGCCATTAAATAATTCTTTAAAATGGCAATTTTACTAGTTTATTGTAAATAAATCAGAAAGAGATGAATTAATTTTGCTTTAAAATATATTGGGTTTAAACATACTCAAAGAGAAAATAATGTATTTGTCAAGTGTACTGAAGTTTTGCTAAAAGATTTACACCTAGAAATATTTGAAGTGTTAGCCAATCTGAATTGTCAGTGTCTTTCTACAGCAGGTAATGTCCCCCCACCATGGAATATAATTTTAATAGAAACCAAAAAGAATGCTGATCTTTAGCAAAGAAGAAAAATATAATTTTAAATCAAATATATCACCCACACATTGTACAATAAATATTGGCACCCACCCATGGTGAACACAAATTTAGGGACCATTTTAACAAAACATTGTAAATCAACTATACTTCAATTAAACACACACACACACACACATACATATATGATAAGTATATGATATGTATCATATGATATATGATACAATATGATGATACATATATCCTACACATAGGATAAGCACTATGCTACTTATTAAAATATCGATGTGGACAGAACTCAAATCCTATGTTTAAGGCAACTTTAATTTCCTGGATTTTAAAAACACAGAACCATGTCCAAACTGAATCCATCTTTCAACATTTAATTGTCAGAGCAATGGTAAACCAGTTGCTCCAGTATGTTGATCTGCTCATGAATGCTAACACTTTCAATTGGAAAAACCATTAGAATTACTCAACACAGTACTGTCATGGGAAGTAAAGAATGAACGTGCTCTCTGGATAACTCCATCCAAGAATCACCTCTCTGTGCCAATATGGTTGTCTGGGTGTGAGCGTGCATGTGTGCTAAGGCACTTCAGTCATGTCCGATTCTTTGAAACCCCATGGACTGTAGCTTGCCAGGCTCCTTTGTCCATGGGATTCTCCAAGCAAGGATACTGGAGTGGGTTGTCATGCCCTCCTCCAGGGGATCTTCCTGACCCAGGGATCAAACCCAGGTCTCTTGCATCTCCTACATTGGAAGGTGGATTCTTTACCACTAAGTCGCACCTGAGAAGCCCTTGTGTGAGTATACCTGGGTCTTACTGATTTAAATACTATCTTCACTGTTTCAACTCCATTCAGTTGTGTATAAAAGATAAAATCTGAAAGCACTGGAGTGATGGTTCTCAAACTTTGATGTAGAACAGTATTAACCAGAAGAATTAATATAGGACACTGAGGTCCAGGCTCCTTGAAGTACAATGGGAGGTAGGACTCTGAGAACCACTGACCTAGAGTTGATCTCTATTGTTAGCCTGAAATTGGGTTAGAATAAAGTTAAGATTCAATTGCTCAGTTGTGTCTGAATCTTTCCAATCCCATGGACTATAGCACTTGTTCATCACCAAGTCCAGGAGCTCACTCAAACTCATGTCCATTGAGTCAGTGATGCCCTCCAAGCATCTCAGCCTCTGTTGTCCCCTTCTCCTCCTGCCTTCAATCTTTCCCAGCATCAGGGTCTTTTCCAATGAGTCAGTTCTTCACATAAGGTGGCCAAAGTATTGGAGTTTCAGCTTCAACATCAGTTCTTCCAATGAACACCCAGGACTGGTCTCCTTTAGGACAGATTGATTGGATCTCCTTGCAGTCCAAGGGACTCTCAAGAGTCTTCTCCAATGCCACAGTTCAAAACTATCAATTCTTTGGTGCTCAGCTTTCTTTATGGTACAACTTTCTCTATAGTACAACACATCCATACATGACTACTGGAAAAACCATAGCTTTAACTAGATAGACCTTTGTTTGCAAGGTAATGTGTCTGCTTCTTAGTATGCGGTCTAGGTTGGTCTCAGCTTTTGTTCCAAGGAGCAAGTTTCTTTTAATTTCATGGCTATAGTCAGCATCTGCAGTGATTTTGGAGTCCTCTCAAAATAAAATATGTCACTGTTTCCATTGTTTCCCCAACTATTTGCCATGAAGTGATGAGACTGAATGCTATGGCTTTAGTTTTCTGAATATTGAGAAAATTTTATATTTATAATCTACATCTCCACTGATGTCCATATAAGAATTGAATAAGGGAGACCTGTCTTGAAAGAATTAATTTGATGATAATCATCAGATTTAACTAATCATAAACTTATCAGAAGGTAATACTGGGGTGTTTCTTTCCTCAGAAGGATGAGTCAGCTCTAATGAGGAGGATGAACCTAGAACCTATTAAAGAGTGAAGTCAGAAAGAGAAAGATAAATATCGTATTCTAATGCATGTATCAGAGAAGGCAATGGCACCCCACTCCAGTACTCTTGCCTGGAAAATCCATGGACAGAGGAGCCTGGTAGGCTGCAGTCCATGGGGTCGCTAATAGTCGGACACAACTGAGCGACTTTACTTTCACTTTTCTCTTTCATGCGTTGGAGATGGAAATGGCAACCCACTCCAATATTTTTGGACGGCGGAGCCTGGTGGGCTGCCGTCTATGAGGTCGCGCAGAGTCGGACACGACTGAAGCGGCTTAGCATAGCATAGCAATGCATATATACGGAATCTAGAAAAATAGTACTGAAGAATTTATTCACAGGGCAGCAATGGAGAAACAGACAAAGAGAATAGACTTATGGACATGGGGAGAGGGGAGGAGAGGGTGAGATGTATGCAAAGAGTAACATGGAAACTTACATTACCATATGTAAACTGGATAGCCAATGGGAATTTGCTGTATGGCTTGGGAAACCCAATTAGGGGTTTTATATCAACCTAGAGGGGTGAGATGGGAAGGAGGTTCAAAAAAGAGGGGATATATGTATATCTATGGCTGATTCACGCTGAGGTTTGACAGAAAACAACAAAATTCTGAAAAGCAATTATCCTTCAATTAAAAAATAAATTAATTTTAAAAAGGAAGGATACATCATGCAGGGGCCGCTTCATTAGATATGTTTAAGGACTTAATATCTGAGAAAGGAAGAGATTCATAACACAGAGTTAGGAACAGAAGAGTAAATCAACAACTTTGAGGAAACTGGCTTTTGAGGGAAAAACATTTCACTTGAGAGCCATTCAACCCAGTATTCACTGAAATAAACTCCAGATATATTTTTTAAATGTAAGATGGAAGAAAGTAAGTCATGGCAAGGTAATAGAAAATATGGAAATATATGTGAATAAGTTTGCAATGGAAAATAATCACACAAATTCACAAGATCTGACTATTTAAAAAGTTAAAATTTTATTAAATTAAAAAAATACCATTAGAAAAAGTAAAAGTATTAATAAGTGAAATTCATGATGATTATGCTTCACACAGAAGAACTGTACAAAAAAGAGCTTCAAGACCCAGATAATCATGATGATGTGATCACTGACCTAGAGCCAGACATCTTGGAATGTGAAGTCAAATGGGCCTTAGAAAGCATCACTACGAACAAAGCTAGTGGAGGTGATGGAATTCCAGTGGAGCTATTCCAAATCCTGAATGATGATGCTGTGAAAGTGCTACACTCAATATGCCAGCAAATTTGGAAAACTCAGCAGTGGCCACAAGATTGGAAAAGGTCAGTTTTCATCCCAATCCCAAAGAAAGGCAATGCCAAGAGAGTGCTCAAACTACTGAACAATTGCACTCATCTCACACGCTAGTAAAGTAATGCTCAAAATTCTCCAAGCCAGGCTTCAGCAATATGTGAACTTCCTGATGTTCAAGCTGGTTTTAGAAAAGACAGAGGAACCAGAGATCAAATTGCCAACATCCGCTGGATCATGGAAAAAGCAAGAGAGTTCCAGAAAAACATCTATTTCTGCTTTATTGACTATGCCAAAGCCTTTGACTGTGTGGATCACAATAAACTATGGAAAATTCTGAAAGAGATGGGAATACCAGACCACCTGATCTGCCTCTTGAGAAATCTGTATGCAGGTCAGGAAGCAACAGTTAGAACTGGTCATGGAACAACAGACTGGTTCCAAATAGGAAAAGGAGTACGTCAAGGCTGCATATTGTCACCATGTTTATTTAACTTATATGCAGAGTACATCATGAGAAATGCTGGACTGGAAGAAACACAAGTTGGAATCAAGATTGCCGGAAGAAATATCAATAACCTCAGATATGCAGATGACACCACTCTTATGGCAGAAAGTGAAGAGGGGCTAAAAAGCCTCTTGATGAAAGTGAAAGTGGAGAGTGAAAAGGTTGGCTTAAAGCTCAACATTCAGAAAACGAAGATCATGGCATCTGGTCCCATCACTGCATGGGATATAGATGGGGAAACAGTGGAAACAGTGTCAGACTTTATTTTTCTTGGGCTCCAAAATCACTGCAGATGGTGACTGCAGTCATGAAATTAAAAGACGCTTGCCCTTGGAAGGAAAGTTATGACCAACCTAGATAGCATATTCAAAAGCAGAGACATTACTTTACCAACAAGGTTCGCCTAGTCAAGGCTATGGTCTTTCCTGTGGTCATGTATGGATGTGAGAGCTGGACTGTGAAGAAGGCTGAGTGCTTAAGAATGATGCCTTTGAACTGTGATGCTGGAGAAGACTCCTGAGAGTCCCTTGGACTGCAAGAAGATCCAACTAGTCCATTCTGAAGGAGATCAATCCTGGAATTTCTTTAGAAGGAATGATGCTAAAGCTGAAACTCCAGTATTTTGGCCACCTCATGCGAAGAGTTGACACATTGGAGAAGACTCTGATGCTGGGAGGGATTGAGGGGAGGAGGAGAAGGAAGGAGAACAGAGGATGAGATGGCTGGATGGCATCACTGACTCGATGGATGCGAGTCTGAGTGACCTCGGGAGGCCTGGTGATGGACAGGTAGGCCTGGCGTGCGGCGGTTCATGGGGTCGCGAAGAGTCGGACACGACTGAGCGACTGATCTGATCTGATCTGATCTGATGCTTCCTTAATCCTACCTCCTCTCCAAAACCACCATCTTTTTCTTTTTTCCTTTCCTTTTTTTCCCAAAAAACTTAACAAAGGACAGTTTATTCTTCTGCCTTATTATTTTTACCTCCAACCCACAAAGCCTTCTTTCCTAGGCACTGCACAGAAGCAATTCTCAAACTTCAGCTTGTGTAAGAATCCTCTAAATGATGGATTTTATCTCTAATTTTCTGATTCAGTAACTCTGAGTCAGGCTCTAGATTCTGCATTTCTAACAAATTTCTAAACGATGTTGATCCTATTGATCTGTGCCTGCCCTAGAGAATAGTCTCTTACTACTATAGCAGAGCTTTAGTTCAACTGATGAGTTCAGTGGTCCAATTTCAGTCCTCATGTTGCCCCTCTCAATCTCATACCTTTCCATTCCCATCTCTTTGAATGTCTTCCCTCTTTCTAGATTTCCATGACATTGATTTTTAATTCTGTTGTTTGCAACTTGGAACTCCGATTTATATACTCAGTATAACATAAATTTATAGGTTCTCTGTAACCTCTTGGTTGTATTACTTTCCCTTTTCCTAGTTTATTCTGCACCCACACTTACTCTTCCCTTCAGACCTTGACAGTGAATGTTTTATTATACTTCTGTGACTTTGCATAGGTTTGTTCCTCCCCACCCACACTTTTTCCCAGAAAAAAATCCTCCATTTACCTTTCAAGACTAGTTCAAATGACATACCCTTTGAGAAGGATTCAGCCAGATGGAGTTATGTTTGACTTTTCTCAGCATTTTATAGATAACATATTATAGTTCCTAATCAGATTGATTATATTCTTTGCAACCAAAGATGGAGAAGTTCTATACAGTCAGCAAAAACAAGACCAGGAGCTGACTGTGGCTCAGACCATGAACTCCTTATTGCCATATTCAGACTTAAATTGAAGAAAGTAGGGAAAACCACTAGACCATTCAGGTATGACCTAAATCAAAACCATTATGATTATACAGTGCAAGTGAGAAATAGATTTAAGGGACTAGATCTGGTAGATAGAGTGCCTGATGAACTATGGAATGAGGTTTGTGACATGGTACAGGAGACAGGGATCAAGACCATCCCCATGGAAAAGAAATGCAAAAAAGCAAAATGGCTGTCTGAGGAGGCTTTACAAATAGCTGTGAGAAGAAGAGAAGCAAAAGCAAAGGAGAAAAGGAAAGATATAAACATCTGAATGCAGAGTTCCAAATAGCAAGAAGAGATAAGAAAGCCTTCCTAAGCGATCAATGCAAAGAAATAGAGGAAACAAAATAGAATGGAAAAGACTAGAGATCTCTTCAAGAAAATTAGAGATACCAAGGGAACATTTCATGCAAAGATGGGCTCGATAAAGGACAGAAATGGTATGGACCTAACAGAAGCAGAAGATATTAAGAAGAGGTGGCAAGAATATACAGAAGAACAGATAAAAAAAAGAGCTTCACGACCCAGATAATCACAATGGTGTGATCACTGACCTAGAGCCAGACATACTGGAATGTGAAGTCAAGTGGGCTTAGAAAGCATCACTACAAACAAAGCTAGTGGAGGTGATGGAATTCCAGTGAGCTCTTCCAAATCCTGAAAGATGATGCTGTAAAGTAGTGCACTCCCATATGCCAGCAAATTTGGAAAACTCAGCAGTGGCCACAGGACTGGAAAAGGTCAGTTTTCATTCCAATCCCAAAGCAAGGCAATGCCAAAGAATGCTCAAACTACCACACAATTGCACTCATCTCACACGCTAGTAAAGTAATGCTCAAAATTCTCCAAGCCAGGCTTCAGCAATATGTGAACCATGAACTTCCTGATGTTCAAGCTGGATTGATAAAAGGCAGAGGAACCCGAGATCAAATTGCCAACATCTGCTAGATCATGGAAAAAGCTAGAGAGGTCCAGAAAAACATCTATTTCTGCTTTATTGACTATGCCAAAGCTTTTGACTGTGTGGATCACAATAAACTGTGGAAAATTCTGAAAGAGATGGGAATACTGAGACCACCTGATCTGCCTCTTAAGAAATTTGTATGCAGGTCAGGAATTTTGCTTCATTAGAACTGGACATGGAACAACAGACTAGTTCCAAATAGGAAAAGGAAAACGTTAAGATGTATATTGTCATATCCTATACTACTTGTATCCAGAGTACATTATGAGAAACGCTGACGGGATATATTAAGATGGGATCAAGATCCATAGGAACATATCAATAACTTAAGATATGAAGATGACACACAGTTTTTACACAATCTTGAGAGGAACTAAAAACACTTCAAAGATAATGAAGAGTGAAATATATAGCTTAAAACTCAGCATTCAGAAAATGAAGATCATGGCATCCATCCCATCGCTCTATCCTAAATACAAAGAAAACAGTGTCAATTAGTTTTCATCTTAAAATCACTGAGATGGTGACTGCAGCCATGAATAAAAGATTGGTTCATATCCAAAGTATACAAGGACCATCAGAAAGCATATTAAAACCAGAGTTAAAAAATGGGCAAAGGACCTAAATGGACATTTATCCAGAGAAGACATACAATGTGACAGCCATGAGACAGATGAAGAAGATGCTCAACATCATTAATCATCAGGCTGAACTGTGGAGTCAAAACCACAGTGAGATATCACTTCACACCTATCAGATTCAGCTATTCTCAAAAAGACAACAAATAACAAGTGTTGGCAAGGATGTGGAGAAAAGGGAACTCTCATGCACTTTTGGCCCCTCTGGAAATAGTTAACTCATTGGACAAGGACTCTAATGCAGGGAGGGGTTGGGGGCAGTATGAAGATGGGGACCTCAGAAAAATTAAAAGGCTGGATGGAACTACTATACGAGTCCAGGAATTCAACTTCTGGGTATTTTCCCAGGGAAGACAGGACACTAATTTGAAAAGATATATGCACTCCTATATTTACTGCAGTATTATTCACAATAGTCAAGAGATGGAAGCAAATTTAAGTGCCCATTGGTAGAACAATGGATAAAGAACATGTGGAATATTAATCAGTCATAAAAAGAATGAAATCTTTGAAAAGAGAATGAAATCTTTGACATCAATGGACCTGGAAAGTATTATGCTAAGTGAAGTAAATCAGATAGGGAAAGACAAATACTGTATGGTTTCACTATATATGGCATCTAAAAAACAAAACAAATGAACAATCATAACAAAACAAAAACATGGTCATAGATACAAGTGGTTGCCAGAGGGGAGGAGGGTTGGGAGATGAGTGAAATAGATGAAGGAAATTAAGAGGTACAACCTCCCAGTTACAAAATAAATGAGTCGTGGGAATGCAATGTACAGTACAGAATGGGGAATACAGTCAGTAATAATGTAATATCTTCGTATGGTGACAGATGTTAAGTAAACTTATTGTGGAGATCATTTTGAAAGGTACAAAAACATCAAATTACTATGCTGTGCACCAGGAGCTGACACAGTATTGTAGGCCAATTATACTTCTAACAACCAAAGAGAAAGTGAAAGTTGCTCAGTTGTGTCCAACTCTTTGAGACCCATGGACTATACAGTCCATGGAACTCTGCAGGCCAGAAAACTGGAGTGGGTAGCTGTTCCCTTCTCCAGGGAATCTTTCCAACCCAGAGATGGAAGCCAGGTCTCTCACATTTCAGGTAGATTCTTTACCATCTGAGCCACCAGGGAAGCCCTCCAACAAGCATACTAACAAACTTGTAGAAAATAGAAAAGGAGATCAGATGTCTGGTCAACAGAGGCGGTGGGGGGAGGGTGCGGGGGGGAGCGGGTTTGGGGGAACAGGAAGAAGATTTAAATGACATGGTTAAAGAGTACAAACTTCCAATTATAAGATAAATGTCCTAGGAATATAACGCACAACATGATTAATATCATTAGTATTGCTGGATTTTATATATAAAGGTTGCTAAGAGAATAAATCCTGAATCCTCATCACAAGAAAAAACTATGGTAGAGAGTTCTGACAAATGTGGTCCACTGGAAAAGGGAATGGTAAACTGCTTCAGAATGCTTGCCTTGAGAATCCAATGAAGAGTACAAAAAGGCAAAAAGATATGACACTGAAAGTTGAACGCCCCAGGTCAGTAGGTGCCCAAAATGCTACTAGAGAAGAGTGGAGAAGAACTCCAGAAGGAATGAAGAGGCTGAGCCAAAGTGAAAACAATGCCCAGTTGTGGATGTGACTGGTGATGGATGTAAAGTCCAATGCTGTAAGGAACAATATCATGTAGGAACCTGGAATGTTAGGTCCATGAATCAAGGTAAATTTGAAGTGCCAGAAAACTGGAGATGGCAAGACTGAACATAGACATTTTAGGAATCAGTGAACTAAAATGGATGGAATGATTGAATTCAATTCAGATGACCATTATATCTACAGTTGTGGGCAAGAACTCTCAGAAGTGGAGTAGCCCTCATGGTCAACAAAAGAGTTTGAAATGTAGTACTTGGGTACAATCTCAAAAATGACAAAATGATTTCTCATTTCCAAGGCAAATCATTCAATATCACAGTAATCCAAATCTATGCCCCGACCACTAATGCCAAAGAAGTTAAGTTGAATGGTTCTATGAAGACCTACAGGAATTTCTACAACTAACACCTATAAAAGATGCCCTTTTCATCATGGGGGACTAGAATGCAAAAGTATTTCTACTTTTGTCAAGAGATATCTGGAGTAAGAGGCATGTTTGGCCTTGGAGTACAAAATGAAGCACAGTAAAGGCTAACAGAGTTGCCAAGAGAACACACCAGGCATAGCAAACACCATCTTCCAGCAACACAAGAAATAACCCTACGCATGGACATCACCAGATGATCAATACCAAAATCAGACTAATTATATTCTTTGCAGCCAAAGATGGTGAAGCTCTATATGGTCAGCAAAAACTGGGAGCTGGCTGTGGCTCAGATTATGAAATCCTTATTGCCAAATTCAGACTTAAAATGAAGAGAGTAGGGAAAACCACTAGGCCATTCAGGTATGACCTAAATCATAACCCTTAAAATTATACAGTGGAAGTGACAAATAGATTCAAGGGATTAGGTCTGATAGAGTGCCTGAAGAACTATGGATGGAGATTAATAACATTGCACAGGAGGAGGTGATCACAAACATCCCCAAGAAAAAGAAATGCAAGAAGGCATAATGGTTGTCTAAGGAAGCCTTACACATAGCTGAGAAAAGAAGAGAAGTAAAAGGCAAAGGAGAAAAGGAAAGATATACTTTTTTGAATGTAGATTTCCAAAGAACAGGAAGGAGAATAAGAAAACCTTCTTAAGTGAACAATACAAAGAAATAGAGGAAAACAATAGAATGGGAAGACTAGAGATCTCTTCAAGAAAATTAGAGATACCAAAGGAACATTTCATGCAAAGACGGGAAAAATAAAAGAAAAGTTTGGACTTAACAGAAGCAGAAGCTATTAAGAAGAGGTGGCAAGAATACACAGAAGAACTATACAAAAAGGTCATCATGACCACATAACCAGGCTGGTGTGATCACTCAGCTAGAGTCCGACTTCTTGGAGGGCAAAGTCAAGTGAGCTTTAGGAAGCATCACTACAAACAAAGCTAGTGGAGGTGATAGAATTCCAGCTGAGCTATTTCAAATCCTAAAGATGATGCTGTGAAAGTGCTGCACTCAATATACCAGCACATTTGGAAAACTCAGCAGTGGCCACAGGACTGGAAAAGGTCAGTTTTCATTCCAATCTCAAAGAAAGGCAATTCCAAAGAACGCTCAAACTACCACACAATTGCGTGCATCTCACATGCAACCCGGAGAAGGCGATGGCACCCCACTCTAGTACTCTTGCCTGGAAAATCCCATGGATAGAGGAGCCTGGTGGGCTCCAGTCCATGGGGTCGCTAAGAGTCGGACACGACTGAGCGACTTCACTTTCACTTTTCACTTTCCTGCACCGGAGAAGGAAATGGCAACCTACTCCAGTGTTCTTGCCTGGAGAATCCCAGGGACGGAGAGCCTGGTAGGCTGCCGTCTATGGGGTCGCACAGAGTCGGACATGACTGAAGCGACTTAACAGCAGCAGCAGCAGCACATGTGACCAGTGTAATGCTCAAAATTCTTCAAGCAAGGCTTCATCAGTACATGAACCAAGAACTTCCAAATTCCAGATGTTCAAGCTGGATTTAGAAAAGGCACAGGAACCAGAGATCAAATTGTCAATATATTGTTGGATCATAGAAAAACAAGAGAATTCCAGAGAAACATCTACTTCTACATCATTGAGTATGCTAAAGCCTTTGGCTGTGTGGATCACAAAAAGCTACAGAAAAATCTTAAAGAGATAGGAATAGCAGACTACTTCACCTGCCTCCCGAGGATTATGTGTGCAGATCAAGAAGCAACACAGGACTGGACAGGAACAACAGACTGGTTCCAAGTTGGGAAAGGAGTACGTCAAGGCTGTATATTGTCATCCTGCTTATTTAACTTATATGCAGAGTACATCATGCAAAATGCCAGGCTGGATGAAGCACAAGCTGGAATCAAGATTGCTGGGAGAAATATCAATAACTTCAGATATTCAGATGACACCACCCTTATGGCAGAAATTGAAGAGGAACTAAAGAGCCTCTTGAGAAAAGAGAAAGAGAAGAGTGAAAAAGCTGACTTAAGACTCAGCATTCAAAAAACAAAGATCATGGCATTTGGTCCCATCACTTCATGGCAAATAGATGTGGAAACAGTGGAAACTGTGACAGACTTTATTTTCTTGGCCTTCAATGTCACTGCAGATGGTGACTGCAGCCATGAAATTAAAAGACACTTGCTCCTTGGCAGAAATGCTCTGACCAACCTAAACAGCGTATTAAAAAGCAGAGCCAGTACTTTGCCAACAAAAGTCTGTCTAGTCAAAGCTATGGTTTTTTGAGTAGTCATGTATGGATGTGAGAGTTGGACAATAAGGAAGGCTGAGAGTTGGAGAATTGATGGTTTTGAACTGTGGTGTTGGAGAAGACTCTTGAGAGTCCTTTGGAGTTCAGGGAGAGCAAACCAATCAATCATAAAGGAAATCAGTCCTGAATATTCATTGAAAGGACCAATGCTGAAGCTGAAGCTCCAGTACTTTGGCCACCTGATGGGAAGAGCTGATTCATTAGAAAAGACACTGATGCTGGGAAAGAGTGGAGGCAGGCAGAGAAGGGGATAACAGGATGAGATGGTTGGATAGCATCACCGACTCAGCGGATGTCAGTTCAAGCAGACTTGAGATGATGAAGGACAGCAAGGCATGACATTTGCTGTCCATGGGGCCATGGACATGACTGAGCAACTGAACAGCTACAGAAAAGTAAATCCTGTGTCCTCATCAGAAGAAAAAAATATATGGTTTTACTTTATCTTTGTATCTGTCTGAGATAATGGATGTTTACTAAACTTATGGTAATCATTTCATGATGTATGGAAGTCAAGTCATTATGTGTGCACCTTAAACCATATAATGCTGTGTGTTAGTTATTTCTTGGAAGAAAGCTGGAAGAAAAAAAGGGAAATACATGGCACATTAATAAGAGAAATTAATAGTAACTGGCACAATAAAAATAAATCAGTTTCCAGGAAAATAATTAGACATAATTTTGTTATTCTGCACACAGAGAAATGAATGATTACTTGTCTTTGAAATGTGGGAAAAAAATATTTTCAAATGTTGGTTAGAAAGACATTAGAAATTATCATTATTTAAAATATTTTATGTTTACTGTGTTTTTAAATGACTTTCTATATGTTTTAAGTTAAATGTTCATTTAGAAGTTCTTGTCTAGAGAAGGAGAAACACTGTATGACATCCCTTATATGTGGAATCGAAAAAGAAGTGATACAAATGAAGTCACTTACAAAACAGAAAGAGATCCATGGACTTGGAGTGCAAACTTATGGTTGCTGGGGGAAAGGTGGGAAGAGATAGTTAGGGAGATTGGGATGGACAGGTACACACTGATACACTTAGAATGGATAATCAACAAGGACCTACTCTATAGCCCAGGGAACTCTGCTCAATGTTATGTGGAAGCTTAGATGAGAGGGGAGTTTGGAGGAGAACGGATACATGTATATGTATGGCTGAGACCCTTCACTGTTCACCTGAAACTATCACAGCATGGTTTGTTAGTCAGCTATACCCCAATGCAAAATTAAAAGTTTTTTTTTTTTTAAAAAATTCTTATCTACAATGACAGTATGTCACTATATATAAAATAGACAAACAGTAAGGATTTATTGTATAGCACAGGGAATTATATACAGTATATTGTAGTAATGTATAATGAAAAAGAATTTGGAAAAAACATATATGTATAATTTAATTACTTTGCTGTACATCTGAAACTACCACAATATTATAAATCAAGCAGTGGTCACAGAACTGGAAAAGGTCAGTTTTAATTCCAATCCCAAAGAAAGGCAATGCCAAAGAAAGTTCAAACTACCACACAATTGCATTCATCTCACATGCTAGTAAAGTAATGCTCAAAATTCTCCAAGCCAGGCTTCAGCAATATGTGAACCATGAACTTCCTGATGTTCAAGCTGGTTTTAGAAAAGGCAAAGGAACCAGAGATCAAATTGCCAACATCCGCTGGATCATGGAAAAAGCAAGAGAGTTCTAGAAAAACATCTATTTCTGCTTTATTGACTATGCCAAAGCATTTGACTGTGTGGATCACAATAAACTGTGGAAAATTCTGAAAGAGATGGGAATACCAGACCACCTGATCTGCCTCATGACAAATTTGTATGCAGGTCAGTAAGCAACAGTTTGAACTGGACAGGGAACAACAGACTGGTTCCAAACAGGAAAAGGAGTACGTCAAGGCTGTATATTGTCACCCTGTTTATTTAACTTATATGCAGAGTACATCATGAGAAACGCTGGACTGGAAGAAACACAAACTGGAATCAAGAGTGCCGGGGGAAATATCAATAACCTCAGATATGCAGATGACACCACTCTTATGGCAGAAAGTGAAGAGGAACTCAAAAGCCTCTTGATGAAAGTGAAGGTGGAGAGTGAAAAAGTTGGCTTAAAGCTCAGCATTCAGAAAATGAAGATCATGGCATCCAGTTCCATCACTTCATGGTAAATAGATAGGGAAACAGTGTCAGACTTGATTTTTCTGGGCTCCAAAATCACTGCAGATGGTGACTTCAGCCATGAAATTAAAAGACGCTTACTCCTTGGAAGGAAAGTTATGACCAACCTAGATAGCATATTGAAAAGCAGAGACATTACTTTGCCAACAAAGGTCCTTCTAGTCAAGGCTATGGTTTTTCCTGTGGTCATGTATGGATGTGAGAGTTGGACTGTGAAGAAGGCTGAGTGCCAAAGAATTGATGCTTTTGAACTGTGGGGTTGGAGAAGACTCTTGAGAGTCCATCAGACTGCAAGGAGATCCAACCAGTCCATCCTACAGGAGATCAGTCCTGGGGGTTCATTGGAAGGAAGGATGCTGAAGCTGAAACTCCAATACTTTGGCCACCTGATGAGAAGAGCTGACTCATTTGAAAAGACCCTGATGCTGGGAAAGTTTGAGGCCAGGAGGAGAAGGGGATGACAGAGGATGAGATGGTTGGATGGCATCACCGACTCAGTGGACATGGGTTTGGGTGGACTCTGGATGGTGATGGACAGGGAGGCTATCTGCTATGGTTCATGGGGTCACAAAGAGTCAGACATGACTGAGCGACTGAACTGAACTGAAGAGGACAATTTGCTTGGGGGATTTCAACTATTCATATTTTTACAGGAGCATATTCCTGGATGCAGAACAAGGATTTGAAAGAAATCCATCAGACATAACCAGCAAAGGATTCTCACACCTGACAAGGAAGGTGACAACCTTTACTGTTTATTTTTCTTCATAGCCAGACATCTTCAAAGTTCAAGTCAAATGTTTTGAGTAGCAAGGCCCACACTTACTTCTCATACTCTGTAATAAATATTTTGCTATAGTTACTTGGGTGTAAGTTCTGAATTCTTCTGTCTCTGTTCTAAATTCTTAATTTAAGGTGTGACAATCTCAATTAACTTCTTGATCTGACTTTCACGTCTTCCCATTTGTGTTCCAGCATGTAGTGAACTGAAGTGCATTTATTTCCATATTGTTTTGCTGTATTTGTGGATCTGTTAGTCACTTGGACAGCATAACCCCAATTTTCTCTGTGGTTCTTTAAACTTTGTTTACAGCTTTATTAAGGTATAATTGATATGCAAAAAAGCTGCACTCATTCAACGTATACAATTCGATGAGTTTGAACGTAGGCTAACACTGATGATACCATCACCATAGTCAAGGCACTTTAACTCTTTATTTAGTGTTGAGTTTGCTTCCCTCCATTTTCCTTCCCCCCACCCCCCACCTCCAGTTCTGTGTATTGATTGTCTTTCTCAATGGCTCCATTGTCATTAACATACTCCCACGCTCTCTATATGATCTCTACAACCCCCCTACTTCACTCTGTCATGTTATCGCATGACAGGATGGATGAAGCAATTGCTGTAAAAACAGGATAAAGTCAATGCTGCTTGCATTTCTGTTTTTTTATCATTGCTTAACTGGTATTATCTTCAAGGTGACGGTTCTTTTCAAGAATCTTCTTTAATGCCCTTGTCCATTTTGTGTGAAGAAGTTCAGTGAGCACCCCTTAATTAAGTCCATGATTCTATCCAACCAGCTGCACTTAACTAACAACACATTGCAACAGGCTATGAGAGCAAATGAGGTGGTGTTGCTACCACCGCACTGCCTGATGGGAGGAGGCACTCGCATGCTTTCTACACGCTTCCTCCCACACCATGTATGACATTTTGTGTGTTAGCAGGACTGAATGCAAGTGCTGTGGCCCAGCCATGTATTAAACAGTTATCAAGCTCAATTTTATTTCCTTTTTAGGATAAAAAATATACAATTAAGAAAGGCCTTAGCAGTCCAGTGGTTAACACTTCGCCTTCTAATGCAGGGAGCGTGGGTTTGATCCTTGCTCGGGAAGCTAAGATTCCACACGCCTTGCAGCCAAAATACCCCAACATAAAACAGAAACAATGTTATAACAAATTCAATAAAACCTTTAAAAATGTCTATATAAAAAATGTTTTTAAAAAAGGAATGTCTACTTTGTACACTATTGATCTAGATGCTGGACTCTAAAAATATAAAATTGAAACTCCATAGAATGACTCTTGTCTCTATGATTTGTCTTCTGTGTAGAATTCCCAACTTTATCTTGACTCACCACTTTATATTCAACATCACAGACTTCCTTAAATTTCTAAAATCAGTCTTGCTCTTTTATACCATGGAGCTTAGCAAATGTTCTTCTCCATGTCTCTTGGCTTTTTAATCTTTTAACAACCTAGAGTCACAGTTTCCACTCACAAATGCCTCCATGACTGTATCCCTCAGCTCAGCAGCAGTAGCAGCTGAACCTACCCTGGAGACTTCCAAGTGCATCCGGATCTAAGTCACGCCACGGGGCTCCACCTCAAGAAACCCAGCAGACATCTTTCGGTTCTCTGGCCCACGAGCTTCCCTGTTCAGCTCCCATATGCATGCACAGTCCCCGGAGGGAACTCTCCACCAGTGCAGACAGGAGCCAGTGGTGAAGTACTCCAGTTTCCTGTCTTAAGTGGACAGTTTTGGAAAGCATTGTGCTTGTTTTCCAGGAAGTCCCAGTGGAACCAAGTCCCACTGCCCACAGGGGATCCTTGATAAGACACCCTTGTGGTAGCTCTCCCTCATCCCTGACTCCCTGACGCCTCCTGGGACGTGCTCCCAATTAAACCAAAATGCACCTAGATCCTTACCTCAGGTTCGGCTCTCAGGAGACAACAAACGGATGTACCTTTTTCTGTAAAACCATCCCTGGAAGTCTGGAGCACTCCCTCCCACCCCTTAAGTTATTTCTATTCTCTTTGCTACTTTCCAACCTTGTATTTATCTCAGCTGTTTCAGTTATCACAAGCAGACACAATGGTTGGCTATCACACATATTCCCCAGCCTTTCCCCTAGGGCCCTGCAAAGCGGCCATCCAACCAGGTAGAATGTCACCTGTGCCCACACACGTGTGTCTACACTGGCTCCTCTGCTGCGGGATTCTGGGGGACTTGGTGTTACTGTGCTTCATGAGCATGTGTTTCCCCTTGACCCAAGCCTACTCCTCCAGGCACAGCTTCCGTCATCAGGCTCAACTCCCCTTCACATTGCCCCACCAGGCAGAGCAGCTGGACTGGTACCCATGGTTGGCCTTTCAAGCCCCCTGCTCAAACCTTGGATCTCCAGGCTGCTGCAGCTCCAAGATGCCTGTTGGGAACTACTTAAGGCCCTGAGTTTTCCCACTCAGTGAAACACTTGTTCAGTTTAAATTCTCTAAGACATCATCATTCCTCCAAAAGATTAGGCAAAGGATGATTTCAATCAATAGCTATCATTCACCACTTCAAATGACTATTCTTAAGTGACTAATTCTCTCCAAGGTACATTCAGTATTCTTCCCCTCCACTCACTCCTACACTCAAAGACCTGTGCGGCTTAATCATGTTATTTAATTCCCCAGGCTTTAGAATTTTTATTTGTATTGATAAAATGGGGATAAAAGTTACCTGCCTACAGAATGATAAAGGAAACAAGAAAATTGTCTCCTGGGTTTTATCAGAGCCCTAGGCTAAGGTTTAGCCCAAGCACCTAATGGTATTTCTAGTTATTGTTCTAGTTTCAATCAGACACACACATACACACACAATATCCTCCTCCAGTCTAATGCAGTCATCCTTTGAAGGACATTTTTGCTCTACACCTGAAGGAGATACATAAATATAATTGCTGACATCTATTTACCCTCCCCCCGAAGCCTACCACAGTGTGCAAGTGTGTAGTTCTCAATAAAGGATGTGAAAATTACGGATATAAAGTCAAGCTTTGGCATGCCAAATTTCCAGCATCCTCATATTTAGACATCAAACAAGACTTCCGCGTTGTACAAAGCAAAGGAACAGGAAAACATAGAGCACTCAGCATGACTGCACTGGCTCCAGCGGGTCAGGAGGCTGCTTCTTCAGAGGATGAAAATATTTCATGCTTCCTGTGTTTCAGGAAGAACCCGGGTCCATCTTGACAACAAAAAACCCCGTGGTGCTTAAAAACAAGCATCCCTCATATCCACACCATCAATTCTGAGATTGGAGGTAGGGAAAAAAAGACTTTGATTCCACTGGGGGAAAGAGACATCAAGAGAATTAAATTATTGACTATTAAAACACCACAAAGTTAGGGAGGAAGAAGAAGGATGAGTTTTTCATTGACTCATCCTGGTTCATTTATGCCTGCTTATGTTGGGATCATTTTGCTCTGAAGTCATGAGGAAAAGAAAGATTTCATCTAACCTTGAGCTCAGGGCAAAAATATTCCTTTGGCAGAATGGTTGCAAATGTAAAATTATTGTGAAGGAGAGCATCCGCCTACAACAATGTCATAGAAAGCATAAAGGAAATTTTTTAAATTTTTAAGAGATGAGATAGAACAGAATGGTCATTAGTTATTTATTCAAAACATTTTAATTGTGAACACTTCAAATGCATATACACACACATAAATACACATACATACATAAACATATAATAAAATTCCATGCCCCATGTCCCCACAGCTTCAAAAATTACCAGTCCAGTATGGACAGTTTTAGAGTTACAGATATTTAGGCCATATGAAGTTTAGCCATGCCTGACAGCAGTCCATTTGGCATTTTTAAGAACATGATTCTTTTTTTCTTCCCCTGCTGTCTGTAGCCACTATAAATTCACCAAAGGGAAAATGGGCCAGAGCTACGTGAGTGTGTGGGCGTTTTCCCATGCACTCTATTTGTTTATTCACATAGTCTAGTCCTCAGGGAATTTAAAAAAGAAAAGAAAAACTAGTTTCACTCTAGAAGATCCAAAGAACTCAACATTTACAAGCTCTGGGTCATTAAATATTATAGTTACTTCCCTATGACGTCAGTAAGTGGGAAGTGTTATTATCCCCATTTCACAGATGAATAAACTGAGGGCTGTTATGATTCTATGTATCATCCAAAGCCAAACTGTGCTGGCAAGAGAATCAAGGGCGTCCAATAAAGCCCACTGATTTAACTTCTAGACAGCACTGTTCAATAGAAGTATAATGCAAGGCATGTATGTGGTTTAATATTTTCCAGTAGCCACATTTAAAAAGTAACAATAATCAGATGAAATTATGTTTAAATTATAGTTGATTTAGATGATATGTCCAAAGTATTATCATTCCAACAAGTTATGTTTTAAAAATTATTAATGCAATAGTATATGTTCTTGTTTTCATACTAAATCTTCAAAATAGATGTGCATTTAACAGTGAAAACTTCTCAGTTTGCATCCATCTCAATTTGGACCCATGGCCTTTCAAGTACTCAGTTACCATGGGGTGGCTGGTAGGTCCTGCTCAGGACAGCTGAGGTTTGGACCACAGGTCTTCTCTCACAAGGCTTCCTACTAGGCAGCTTCCCCAAGACATGCCCAGTCTTTTGTTGACTGTTTAGGGCACCTTCAATTTTCTTTATTATCATTTTGGTTTGGGCTAATGTAACCAAATGATGTCTGTGCTCAGTCACTCAGTCATGTCCGACTCTTTGCAACCCCATGGACTGTAGCACTCCAGGCTCCTTTGTCCATGGGATTTTCTCAGGCAAGAACCAACTGATGGTAACATGAAGTCTAACTCTAAGAGGAAACCTGAGAAACCTCACACAAATTTAGAAAGTGGATTTATTATACACTGAATTCAAGTTCTTACAGTTGAAAGTTTTAATAAAATTAGGAATGATAAGCAAATAAATTGTTCACTATAGTAGAAGAGTTGTGCAGCTAAGATTTTTGAAGCTATAAGTTAATAGGCAAATGTTTTGAACATCTTTCTTCTGTTGCTGCTGCTGCTGCTAAGTCGCTTCAGTCGTGTCCGACTCTGTGCGACCCCATAGACAGCAGCCCACCAGGCTCTGCCATTCCTGGGATTCTCCAGGCAAGAACACTGGAGTGGGTTCTGTTGCTGCTGCTGCTGCTAAGTCGCCTCAGTCGTGTCCGACTCCGTGCGATCCCATAGACAGCAGCCCACCAGGCTCCCCCGTCCCCGGGATTCTCCAGGCAAGAACACTGGAGTGGGTTGCCACCTCCTTCTCCAATGCATGAAAGTGAAAAGTAAAAGTGAAGTCGCTCAGTCGTGTCCGACTCTTAGCGACCCCATGGACTGGAGCCTACCATGCTCCTCCGTCTATGGGATTTTCCAGGCAAGAGTACTGGGGTGGGGTGAATTCCACAAATTACAATAGTGATATAGTTACTGAATAGTATGATTTTAGGGGGGCGGAAACCATTTAGCTCAGTCCTTAGTGGTACTCATAGACAGAGAGCGCTTTGCCTCTTCTAATCAGAGTGTACTGGCATTCCCCATGGTAAGGGGTTGCCCTTTGAACACTGACCTTTATATACCACACAAAACTACAAGCAGATTCATCTGAATCTCTCATTTATTTCACTGGAGGTCCCTGAATGTGGTAGTGACATTAAAAAAAAAAAAAGTCTGAAATCTCAAAGTATTTTGCAAAGTCAAAAATCCATGACAACCTAAGGGAAACTTAGCACCTAGGTCAAAGGAAGACAAAGTAGCATTTTCATAGGCAACAAAAAATTAACTATAGCCTCTACCCCACAAGTATGTGTCACTGTGGTGAAGGAGAGCCAAAAGTGAAACAAATCAAATTTGCAATCATCTAAAACACATGACTTATTAGTGAGTGACTCTAAGGAAACCATTAGACAAGAAATTAAAGGCTTGTAAGGTAATGCCAACCACATGTTTAGAACTATTGGTGACGACTAATCATCCAAGTCTCAATGGACATGAGTTTGAGTAAACTCCGGGAGCTGGTAATGGACAGGGATGCCTGGCGTGCTGCAGTCCATGGGGTCGCAGAGAGTCGGACACAACTGAATGACTGAACTGAACTGAATCATCCAAGTATCTAAATGTGAGGATACACATTGATTGTTCATTTATTTCAGAGAGTTTTTTGAGGTATACAGTTTATAAGAGTTGCACCTATAAATGTTCAGCAATGTAAATCAATCATCCCACTGTATTTATATATCTATATATCCCCCTATATATGGATCTACCTATGTATGCATTCAGAGAAGGCAGTGGCACCCCACTCCGGTACTTTTGCCTGGAGAATCCCATGGACGGAGGAGCCTGGTGGGCTGCAGTCTATGGGGTCGCTAGAGTCGGACACGACTGAGCGACTTCACTTTCACTTTTCACTTTCATACATTGGAGAAGGAAATGGCAACCCACTCCAGTGTTCTTGCCTGGAGAATCCCAGAGACGGGGAAGCCTGGTGGGCTGCCGTCTCTGGGGTCGCACAGAGTCGGACACGACTGAAGCGACTTAGCAGCAGCAGCATGTATGCGTTACCCTGCTCAGTTGTGTCCTACTCTTTACCACTCCATATGCTGTAGCCCGCCAGGTTACTCTGCCCATGGGATTTTCCAGGCAAGAGTACTGGAGTGGGTTGCCATGCCCCACTCCAGGGAATCTTCTCAACCCAGGGCTTGAACCCAGGTCTCCTGCAGAAGGTCTCCTTCATTGCAGGGAGATTCTTTACTAACTGAGCTACCTGGGAAGCCCTAAGCTACCTGTGTTATGTTCATTCTCAAATATATAAATCATAAAACTATACTAGAATAGATTAGAAAAATATTAATCTACATATACATGAGTAAAATAGTAAAAAATATATGTGCTGAATTAAACTTTATTTTCTAGAGGAAAAAAATGTGATAGATGATAGATAATTATTCCTCATTTAAAAACTGTCGATTTATCTCAATAAACGTAGGGGTCGGGGAAGATCCACTTGAGAGACACATTTTCAAAATAACCTTCTTTTGAGCAAGACTGTTTTAAAACTCTTCAAATAGTTCTTTTATTCAAATCACTTCAAGAAAAATGACTCCAGAATTCACATGCATTTGGAAGATCTAGTGACGAATAATGTAACTACACATTTAATTGAAAGTTCTTGTTAAAGGCTAATCAAGCAAGGATTTTGCCTTTTTGATCACAGGATTCAATCCAACATTGTTGCTTTAGCTCTGATTCTGCAGACTTCTGCCAAAAAATTTCTATTTAGCTGAAGATACACCTGTCCACAACAGCTTCATCTTATAAGAATCCTAGCATGCAGTGAAATACGTGTACCCACAGGAGACACGCAACAGACATCTGCACATGCTGTACACCAACCTGGATAATCGCCAAGCCCAGCAGTGAAGCTGAGGAAAGCCTGAGCTTTCCTGGGAGGCCAGTGAGACAAAGATAGAGAATCACGCCCATCTAATGCCTGCTTTCTTCCCAGAGGAGCCAAGCTCTAGCACAGCCTCTTTGGGGATTTTCCTGATTCCCACTTGGACAAACTATGGCTTCTCAGAGCCTGTCTGAGAAGGCACCCTGATAAATCAATAGGTAAACGATTAAAAATTGCTCTTTACAGATAAACACGGTAGAAATAGTAGCAAATTATCACAAAATCAGATTATTTACTTAAATGTGCTGCTTTTACATTTATACCTTATAGAATGAGAGAAAAAAAAAAAAAAAATAAGTGACAGAGAGAGAAAGGAAGGTAAAAGGAAAAAGGAAAGAAGGAGGGAAGAAAGAAAGAAAAAGCATTTCCTCTTTCTCTTGGATGATGGTATATTTATTTTGCATTTTGTCAAGCAATTTATCACTTTCTTTGAGCACACACATTTCCATAAAATTGTATATTTTAAAGCACTGAACATTCATTAAACACATAGAGTCTATTGATAAAAGATCCCTAAATCCTAAAGAAATTTCCCACCAATAAAAATTTTGCTTCCACAAAGGCTGCCTTTTCTCCCAGAGACATTTCATAATCTCAGGATAGGAAATCAAGAGGCCATCTGCTGAGGCTGGATGTCAAACACACAGGCTCTCCCTCCCATAGGCACTTTACCTGGTGGCCCTACACTACATCTGGGTTGCAAATCTCCCTCCAGGATAGCCCTTATATTCAGGCCACCAGGTTTACACAAAGAGACCGCCCAGCTACTAGCTGGTAAAAGGCTCCAGGGGTCTCACATGGTCCCTGAGAGCTGTGTAATTCAGTGCAGAAGCCTCCATGCAATTACATGTCCCAGTAGATTACAGTGTAATTACATGGAGGAGACGGAAAAATAATTGCTTGTAACTTACACTGTGGTTGAGAAGGCATAAATAATCACGTGTGCACTATGTAATGATGTGTGATCACTTTGCCACTACTGTGTCACCGCTACCACATATCTAGATGATCAGCAGGGACCTCAGGAAAAAAAAAAAAAACACTTTAAAGTTTTTTTTGAAACTGAAATGTAAAGAACCGAAGCCCTGACAGCTATACCGTGCCTTTACAAAGGATTGCCTCGGGAAAATTTGTATAAGACCTCCCACCCAACCTGCATGCACAACAGGGGTAAAAAGCAAGTCCTGTGATAAGTGTTGCTGCATTTGCATATTTCAACTTGGCTAGTGCCATCTGGCCCCAATTTTCAGGCCCTGACATTTGATCTCTAGAAAGGTATAGATAAAACCAGGCAAGTTGTTAAAAATTCAACCTAAATGAGAAATGCTATTTGAGAGATAATTCTTAACTTTTAAATCATTTTCCATGTTTAATTCATAGTATCCTGGATATTATTTGCTAAGATTAAATCCCAATTCCCTTTGGCAACAATTCCGCAATTTCATTTTTTTTTTTTTTTTTAAATAAAGAAAAGAAGCATTCTGTGTCTGAGTGACAGCATGTCGTTTTAGGGAACTTTTCAATATATGAGTCATTTTGCATAATTCACAATCAGCCACAAGTTAATCTACTTAGGGATAAAGTGGGGAAAATGCATATGTCTCCACATGTTTTATTCCAGGTTTAAGAGTGCTGTTGTTTGAAATCTTTATTTTATCGGCTCTTGTCTCAATAATTGGTGAAGTATGGGAATAACTCCAGTATTAAATTAGAAATTTTGGAATCTCATTTTAAGGCCCATTTTGAAAAGACATTAAATTTATTGAAAAGACATTAATTTATTAAATGTTAATTTAATTTATTTAATAATTTATTGATTTATTTAATTAATTAATAAATTTAATTTATTAAATTTAAGAATTAAATTTATTCTTAAAAAATGTGATCTTTCCATTCTAATCATTTTAAAAGTGGCAGTAAAAATTCCTACAAGAAACTCAAGCTTAATCTCTCTAACGGAGGCAAAAATAGAAAATCAATGTTAATGAGCATGATAGATTGAATTACAATGAAAACATTGTTAAAACTAGTTTCAAAACTACACCCTTGAAAAGAAATAAAGATTAAAACCTAAACATATGAAGCTGTTATTCAGTATAGGAGTTCAAAATTCTTTTTGTGTCCTGAGTTTTAGAAATCTGAGGAAGCCTATGGACTCTTTCAAAGTATTTTTTAAAGCATCAGAAAAAATACATAAGAATACAAAGGAAATCAATTGTATGAATGTGGTTAAACACAAAGATTTGTGATAGAGTAAAACATACAGTTTTTTTTTAAATTAATGAATTAATGTGTAACTATTAAGTTAAATGCATCTATTAGCTACTACAGTTTCAAAGTGGTGACAAAAATATATGAGATTTTAAGATATTGTAACCACTGTCATGAAACTTAAAGATATTTATATCCTGGTACTGTGATTGTTGCTCACATTCATTACTGAAAGAAATTTTCTATTCTGGATAGAACTTATTGAGAATAGAAATGTGATTTCTGATTCACAGATCCCCTGAATTCTGTGTACAGACCCTCTCAGGTCCTATACTCACCAGGTTGAAGGCACCTGACATCGTATGAGCTCCTGATAGAGCTGAAGCACATAACTGTTTTAATGACAATATTTTTGTTCTCACCATCCCTGTGATTAAAAGAAAGAGCAGAACTATTTGTTTTACAAAGTTATTGGGAATAGAAAAATATTTAATGTTTCCAAGGCAAGAAGGATCAAGTACATAAAGTCTACTTTTCACAAATATGTATTGTAAGATCAGATCAGATCAGTCGCTCAGTCGTGTCCGACTCTTTGCGACCCCATGAACCGCAGCACGCCAGGCCTCCCTGTCCATCACCAGCTCCCGGAGGTCACTCAGACTCGCATCCATCGAGTCAGTGATGCCATCCAGCCATCTCATCCTCTGTCGTCCCCTTCTCCTCCTGCCCCTCAATCCCTCCCAGCATCAGAGTCTTCTCCAATGAGTCAACTCTTCGCATGAGATGGCCAAAATACTGGAGTTTCAGCTTTAGCATCATTCCTTCTAAAGAAATTCCAGGATTGATCTCCTTCAGAATGGACTGGTTGGATCTTCTTGCAGTCCAAGGGACTCTCAAGAGTCTTCTCCAACACCACAGTTCAAAAGCATCAATTCTTCGGCGCTCAGCCTTCTTCACAGTCCAGCTCTCACATCCATACATGACCACAGGAAAGACCATAGCCTTGACTAGGCGAACCTTTGTTGGTAAAGTAATGTCTCTGCTTTTGAATATGCTATCTAGGTTGGTCATAACTTTCCTTCCAAGGAGCAAGCGTCTTTTAATTTCATGGCTGCAGTCACCATCTTCAGTGATTTTGGAGCCCAGAAAAACAAAGTCTGACACTGTTTCCACTGTTTCCCCATCTATTTCCCATGCAGTGATGGGACCAGATGCCATGATCTTCGTTTTCTGAATGTTGAGCTTTAAGCCAACCTTTTCACTCTCCACTTTCACTTTCATCAAGAGGCTTTTAGCCCCTCTTCACTTTCTGCCATAAGAGTGGTGTCATCTGCATATCTGAGGTTATTGATATTTCTCCCGGCAATCTTGATTCCAACTTGTGTTTCTTCCAGTCCAGCATTTCTCATGATGTACTCTGCATATAAGTTAAATAAACATGGTGACAATATGCAGCCTTGACGTACTCCTTTTCCTATTTGGAACCAGTCTGTTGTTCCATGACCAGTTCTAACTGTTGCTTCCTGACCTGCATACAGATTTCTTAAGAGGCAGATCAGGTGGTCTGGTATTCCCATCTCTTTCAGAATTTTCCATAGTTTATTGTGATCCACACAGTCAAAGGCTTTGGCATAGTCAATAAAGCAGAAATAGATGTTTTTCTGGAACTCTCTTGCTTTTTCCATGATCCAGCGGATGTTGGCAATTTGATCTCTGGTTCCTCTGCCTTTTCTAAAACCAGCTTGGGGGGAAACATCAGGATGTTGTATTTATATTTTGGGTGTTCTGATTCTTCTTTTTTGAAAAAAAAAAACTTATTGTTAGAAAAAAAATTATAAAAAATTTTAAAATTACAATACCCTACAAAAAAAAAAAAAAAAATAAAAAAAAAAAAAACAACAGAAAAACAAAAAAAAAAAAGAATAATAATATTCGCAGCAAACAAAGAGGAAGAACAAAAAAAAAAAAAAAAAAAAAAAAGAGACAGACTGTGGCTCGGACCATGAACTCCTTACTGCCAAACTCAGACTGAAACTGAAGAAAGTAGAGA
Source organism: Tragelaphus eurycerus (assembly GCA_935064755.1). Lineage (NCBI taxonomy): Eukaryota > Metazoa > Chordata > Mammalia > Artiodactyla > Bovidae > Tragelaphus > Tragelaphus eurycerus. Next base: position 37,100 of record CAKXYN010000289.1, on the reverse strand, counting down.
AAACTACTAGACCATTCAGGTATGACCTAAATCAAATCCCTTATGAGTATACAGTGGAAGTGAGAAATAGATTTAAGGGCCTAGATCTGATAGATAGAGTGCCTGATGAACTATGGAATGAGGTTCGTGACATTGTCCAGGAGACAGGGATCAAGACCATCCCCATGGAAAAGAAATGCAAAAAGGCAAAATGGCTGTCTGGGGAGGCCTTACAAATAGCTGTGAAAAGAAGAGAAGCGAAAAGCAAAGGAGAAAAGGAAAGATATAAACATTTAAATGCAGAGTTCCAAAGAATAGCAAGAAGAGATAAGAAAGCCTTCTTCAGTGATCAATGCAAAGAAATAGAGGAAAACAACAGAATGGGAAAGACTAGGGATCTCTTCAAGAAAATCAGAGATACCAAAGGAACATTTCATGCAAAGATGGGCACAATAAAGGACAGAGATGGTGTGGACCTAACAGAAGCAGAAGATATCAAGAAGAGGTGGCAAGAATACACAGAAGAACTGTACAAAAAGAGCTTCAAGACCGAAACTCCCCACAAAAAAAAAAATTTAAGGAGGCCCACAGATAATTAAGATATACAATTTCTTCTTCTAAAGCCAGGCCAGGAGGACTTTTCAGCCTGTAATATGAATGACTAAATGCTTTCATGTCTGAATTTACACATGGCTATAAAATATATTTTGACATTTTTTTCACTCAGCTCTTTCATTTGTCTTAATTTCCCCAGGCAAAAATGAAACATCCTACATCATGTTCCACTAAAAATGGGAAGCTCAATCAGTCTTCAGGCCCATTTATTTGTTTGAAATCCATCCTGAATACCATCTGCATAGTCTCTTACCTGCTCATGAAAAAATAAAACCAAACTACATCTAAGAGCAGTTCCATATATTTGTGCAATGCTTCCTCCAAACAAGGCAGGTCCATGAGAATGACTGATTTCATGTTACAGATTCAATTTTGTAGTCAACCTATTTCTGGAGTTCCCACAATAATGGATTCATTGAGGAACAAAAAATATGCTTAGCACATGCCTTTTCTCAAAGAAGACACATCTAGTTTGGAGAATAACATAAAAAGATTAGTGCAAGGCAAGAGACTCTTAAAAGTGAAGAATTGATGTTAAGGAAATTCTAGAAAAAGGCATGGGGAAAGAAACACATTTCAGTTTTAAGGCATCATAGAAACTCATTGGCTCTAATTAAATTTGGAAAAGGTTTCAAAATTGAGAAGAAATTAATCATGTAGAGACTGGAAATGGGCATTCCAAAAAGCGAGACCAGCATAAGCGAAGTTGGCAAGGAGACAATATGTATTCAAAGAATTTAAAACTATTAAAGAATTTTAAACTATTATTGGTGGATTAGATTAGGTTTATATTGTTTAGGGGCTTTTGGGAACATGTAGTTAGATCATAGAGGAATTTAAGTGCTCTTAAAGTTAAGAGTTTGAAATGCAGTTGCTAGATAACAAAGAATCATTGGATATCTTGGTTCCCAAGGAATGCTTTGCCAGTGTGGGTTTGGGTGAGACCTCTGAAAGCAGGAGGTCAGTTAGGAGCTAACCCTAAGCTTAAGGAGGAGATAAAGGCTTGAACCAAGGTGGTATTGGGAATATAAAGAAATAAATATCAGAAAGGTATATAAAGTATAAGAGAAAGGAATCTAAGAGATGCCCCAGGACAAGAGCAAGATACTGATTCTATAGAGTTGGGAGGAGTCTGTGATCGACCCAGGAAATACAGTTGGAATCCGTGAGCCAGTGATTCCATTAATATACTCCAAGTTGGCCATTTCCCTGTTGAATGAATCAAGATGACTATAGAATAACCCAAGATGTAGATCTCATTGAGAAGCTGGGTTTTCAAGAATGGAAATTGCAATCCACAGGAAACTTCAAACTGTTGTAAGCATTAGAGTGGAGTAAAGAATAGGCCGCACAAGAGGTGAAAAACCAGTTATTCAAGAGCATGTGGATACAGTGACCACCTGGGGAAACACAAAATATAATCATTAAAACTAGCACTGTGTCTAAGTAAAAGCATCTAGTGTTAATCATAATCAATATACAGATTTATCATGTTAACTATGAAGACATTTATCTTGTACCATGATAGATGGCCTCGGTGGTATCACAGTGGACATGCTTCATGAAGAAGAGAGATTTTTTTTTAAGTTTTCATTTTATGTTGGAGGATAGTTGATTAACAATGTTGTGATGATTTCAGGTGTACAGAAAAAGTGATTCAGTTATAAATATACATGTTTCTATTCTTTTTCAAATTATTTTCCCATTTAGGTTGTTAAATAATATTAAGCAGAGCTCCCTGTGCTATATAGTAAGTCTTTGGTAGTTCAGTTCAGTTCAGTTCAGTCACTCAGCCACATCCGACTCTTTGCGACCCCATGGACTACAGCACACCAGGCCTCCCTATCCATCACCAACTCCCAGAGCTTACTCAAACTCATGTCTATCGAGTCGATGATGCCATCTAACCATCTCATCCTCTGCCATTCCTTTCTCCTCCTGCTCCCAATCCCTCCCAGCATCAGGGTCTTTTCCAATGAGTCAGTTCTTCACATCAGGTGGCCAAAGTGTTGAAGCTTCAGCATCAGTCCTTCCAATGAATATTCAGGGTTGATCTCCTTTAGGACAGACTGGTTGGATCTCCTTGTAGTCCAAGGGACTCTCAAGAGTCTTCTCCAACACCACAGTTTAAAAGCATCAATTCTTTGGCTAATAAACACATGAAAAGATGCTCAACATCACTCATTATTAGAGAAATGCAAATGAAAACCACAGTGAGGTTTCATCTCACACCAATTAGAAAGGCCACCATCGAAAAGTCTACAGGCAATAAGCACTGGAGAGCATGTGGAGAAAAGGGAACTCTCTTACACTGTTGGTAGGAATGCAAACTGGTACAGCTGCTATGGAGAACAGTGTGGAGATTTCCTTAAAAAATAAAAACAGAATTGCCATACGACCCAGAAATCCCGCTGCTGGGCATATACCCTGAGGAAACCATAACTGAAAGAGACACATGTACCCCAGTGCTCACTGCAGTACTATTTACAATAGCTAGGACACGGAAGCAACCTAGATGTCCTTCAACAGATGAGTGGATAAGGAAATTGTGGTACATATACACAATGGAGTATTACTCAGCCATAAAAAAGGAACGCATTTGAGTTAGTTCTAATGAGGTGAATGAACCTAAAGCCTATTGTACAGAGTGAAGTAAGTCAGAAAGAGAAAGACAAATATTGTACATTAATACATAAATATGGAATTTAGAAAGATGGCACTGATGTTCCTACACGCAGAGCAGCAAAGGAGACACAAAGAATAGACTTTTGGGCTCAGTGGAAGAAAGCAAGGGTGGGATGATTTGAGAGAATAGCGTTGAAACATGGACATTACCATATGTAAAACAGACGACCAGTGCAAGTTCGATGCATGAAGCAGGGCAACCAAAGCTGGTGCTCTGAGACACCCCAGAGGGACGAGGTGGGGAGGGACGTGGGAGGGGGCTTCAGGATGGGGAGGACAAATGTATACCTGTGCCAATTCAGGTTGGTATATGGCAAAAAACATCACAATATTGTAAAGTAATTACCCTCCAAATAAAATAAACAAATTAATTAAACACTTTTTTTTCATGAAGAAGCATAGATTAGAGCACCCAATTTAGCATAAAAGGCAGGGAGCTGTCTTACCTCTTGGCATTACAAACATTCTCCAAATAGCAATTCCAAACGAGTTTAAGACCTTGTACTAATAGAGGAGCAATTTAATTATAATTCATTACTTGGTTCTATCACGAACAAGAATAACTTCATAATTAAGTGTTGTTGGTTTTCACCTATGAGACTCAACATACATAAAAATTAAAGAAAACTTGACTATTGTTTCAGAATATAATATAAATGTTATCAAACTTGACAACTACCTCTCAGAAAGTAGGAAACAGTAGTGGTAGGGAAAGGTGGTAGGCAGAGTAAAGCCAAAAAGTCACATATCTTACATGGAATCAAAGAAATATGCATAGTTATGGGAAAAGCAAAAAAGGTCAAGTGCATTAATTGAAGGTATATGTACTTAGCCAATGGAATTAGATAAAAGTTAAATAGCTATCAAAAAGAAGGGAATGGGGAGAGTAGGGGGATATGTAAGAGATAAACCCTTATCTTTCATTCAAGAAAAGAAATAGAAAGTTTAAAGTTAACAATTCAGGACTGGTGGTATGACCACATTATTTGAAGTTCTGAAAGTAAATGCTGGGTAACACTTGAACAGAAATTTTAAAAGAGATTACTCCTGGGAAATGAAACTAGGAGAGGGGTTAATTGTAGGGGAGGATCAGATTCTTTTCAGGATAACCCTTCTATTCTATTTGAGTGTTAGCATGTGATATGACAAAATTAATTATAAATTAGTATACAAATGACATTTTATTTTATTTTATTTTTTTACAAATGACATTTTAAAATTACAGAATGGAGAGGGATGAAGGAGGGGAATGCCAAGAGAGGAAAATGTCTATTCAGCTTTTCACAGGGGATCTTTTGAGAAAGGGATAGAGGAAGGAAGTACAAAAAGATTAGATAATTTTCCACCAATTCAATTACTTTTTCTACTTCAGGAAAAGAAATAAAAGTAAGGCCAGGTAATGAGTTGGCGGAAAGGAGAAGTATAATGGAAATGTTCTGGTACGAACCAGAGAGAAAGCAGTTGAAATCACAAAGTCTAAAATTATTTAGTCTAAGACAGAAATATATTTCTGATGATAGCACATGAATAAAAACAAAAAATGATGTCTGAAGGGGTTGCAGAAGGTTGGTAGATGGCTATATAGATCTCCTAGCAAGCCCCTATGCTATTCTTTAAAGTCTTCAGAACATATTATGCTGCAAATAGAGTACAAGGCCTTTTAAATCAGGAATCTCTTCCCTGTTTTTAAACCAACCACTATGGAAATCTAAACAGAAAAGAGAATCTCTTCCCAGAAGTGAATTTGTTGCTTTAAGGAGAACAGGCATTTGTAATTTTGTTAGCAGTCATTAAATGCCTTCCATAGTGAGTGAGAGAGTTACTCAGTCATGTCCAACTCTGCAATCCAACAGATTGTAGCCTGCCAGGCTCCTTTGTCCATGGGATTCTCCAGGCAAGAATACTCAAGTGGGCTGCTTTTTCCTTCTCCAGGGGATCTTCCCAACGCAGGGGTTGAACACAGGTCTCCTGCATTGCAGGCAGATTTTCTACCATCTGAGCTAGTGGTTAGGATGGAAATAAAATGTGCTTTTAACTTTGTATGAAAAATAATGTTCAGGTCCTTGTTGCTGAACATAGTTCTGTTTTTGCCAAATAAATCCTATACTTCAAATTACTGTCTGAATGACTACATCAATTTATAATCCCTCTAACAAGGTTTAAAAAATGCTTGTTTATCAGTCTTACTAATACAGATTTTGATTCTTTAGAATTTATTCATTTTAATAATGTTTGCACCTGAGAAATATTGGAGAAATTCTAAATATCCACTCAATAATAGAATAATGATAAAAATTATGATATATCATATAATGCACGGAGAAGGAAATGGCAACCCACTCCAGTACTCTTGCCTGGAAAATCCCATGGACTGAGGAGCCTGGTAGGCTAGAGTCCATGGAGTCATGAAGAGTCAGACACGACTGAGTGACTTCACTTTCACTTTTCACTTTCATGCACTGGAGAAGGAAATGGCAACCCACTCCAGTGTTCTTGCCTGGAGAATCCCAGGGATGGGTGAGCCTGGTGGGCTGCCGTCTACAGGGTTGCAGAGAGTTGGACACGACTGAAGCGACATATGCTGCTGTTAAGTTGCTTCAGTTGTGTCTGACTCTGTGCGACCCCATAGATGGAAGCCCACCAGGTTCCCCCGTTCCTGGGATTCTCCAGGCAAGAACAATGGAATAGGTTGCCATTTCCTTCTCCAATGCAGGAAAGTGAAAAGTGAAAGTGAAGTCACTCAGTCGCGTCCGACTTTAGCGACCCCATGGACTGCAGCCTACCAGGCTTCGCCATCCATGGGATTTTGCAGGCAAGAGAACTAGAGTGGGGTGCCATTGCCTTCTCCGTAGCAGCATATAATGCACAATAAAAAGAATGAGAAATTTTACTCTATTGAGATGGAATGATCTTTAAGATATATTGCTGATAAATAAAGTACAATGTGTGTCTTATTGTATTTATTGTAAAAACAATGATGCAATAATAAGTGCCTTTTTCACAGTTATCTGTACCCATTATGTACACTCTGCAAGGACGTGCAAAAACTAAGAGTGATTTGGTGGTTACCTGTGGAAAGGTGAAAGGTAAGGGCTAAGAAGATGGTTGTAGAAGTAGAAATGAGATTTTCCCTATATATCTTCAGTATTTTTCTTTTAGAATTTCATAAATGTACTAATGGGGCTTCCCTGGTAGCTCAGCAGTAAAGAATATACCTGCCGATGCAGGCAACAAGGGTTCGATCCCTGGGTGGAGAAGATCCCCTGAAGCAGGAAATGGCAACCCACTTCAGTATTCTTGCCTGGGAAATCCAAGGACAGAGGAGCCTGAAAGGTTATAGTCCACGGGGTTACAAAGAGTTGGATACAACTTAGTGACTAAACAACAAAAACAACAAATGTATTACTGAGCCAAAAAAATAGCACAAAAAGAGAAAAATACAATGGGACAACAATACATTTTATCAAGCTACATATATTTCATATAGTAAATAAACTATTTAGTGTTTCTGTTCATAAAATAGTCAATAAAAAAGACTTTGTTACAACTTAATAAAAATGTCATCCAGAATAACTTGGTACAGATTTTTCAAACATAATCCAAAATAACTTTGTACAGATTTCTCAAACACAAACAAATTTTCAAAAGTTGAATACTATGAGAAAATATGTGTTCATATATCAAGTTTATATTTTTTAAGTGACTAATTTTAATAAATTAAAATTAAATTGTGATAGTAATTGTTCTAAAAATGAAAAAAAAAAAAAAAAAAAGCTACTAAAAATTTACCAGAATTCAAAATCCCTTCTGATAAAAAAACTCAGCAAAATACCAACAGATGGGACAATTTCCAAATGTAATAAAATGCACTATTTCAGTCCAAAACCTGGCACTATACTTAACAGGGAATCTCTAGAAACATTCCCAAAAATATCAGGAAAATACAAAAATGTCCATTATTACTGCTAATGTTTAACATTCTACTGTAGGTCCTCATTATAATTATTTTATATATGGTTAGATAAGGAAAAAATAGAATACAAATTGAAAAAAGAGGGGAGAAATCATTACAATTTTCAGATGAATTGACTAAATAACAGATGAAACTCAAAGATATAATTGAAAAGGTTATTGAGTAAAGTAGTATCATTTCATGGAATTTAACACCTTCATATTCATAAATAGCAACCATTTAGAAAGTTTATAGGAAAAATCCTATGAACAATAGCAACAGAAAATATAAATTATCTGAGAAAGAAGAAACGTGCAAGATCTTTTATGAAGATTTTAATTTTGCATCCATTTTTACAATTATTTAGGCTTTATCACTTATTTATAAATCAGAAGCAGTCATGTTCATATGAAGATCAAAAGTAGAATCAAAACACAGATAAGAATTATTACATGAGTGTATAGAGTGCTCTGTGGTACTGGAGAAGATTCTTTAGAAAGACTGAGGGCAAGAGGAGAAGGGGGCACCAGAGGATGAGATGGCTGGATGGCATCACCGACTCAATGGACATGAGTTTGAGCAAACTCCGGGAGATAGCAAAGGACAGGGAAGCCTGGTGTGCTGCAGTCCATGTAGTCGCAACGGCCGGGCAAGTCTGAGCAACTGAACTACAACAAAGAGAGTATTCTGATATCGAAAGAATAAAAAAATAGATCTTGAATGAATGGCCATATTTAAGAAAGCAAAAGTCACTTAAAATCAATAGAGAGAATCAAGAGACATTCCTGAAATTTGAATGGCAGGGCTGCAAATTAGAACACAATCTTTCTTAATCATAAAGTTTCTTGTTTTGGTGAATTTTGCCATCTCTGTCTTGTCAACATCTTAAGAGCTTATTAACTATGACTGAACTGATGGATATCATTATTGAAAGCTACTATCATTTATTAAAACATTGCTGTGGACCAAGGCCTTGGGTGCCTAGAGATTTTACATATAAGATACTTAGAATACCCAACATAAATACCAAGAAATCATCATTCTCATTTTGAAAATAAGATACACGAGGTTCAGACAAATAAATCTCCTGGCCAAGGTCATACAAAGGAGAGAAGGCAGAGACTGATCTCCAGTTAGGTCACTGCCTCACACAGCACACCCATGTTCTTGCCATTTAGTATGCTGCTTTCTATTTTAGTCATCCCCAATCCCTCTTCACACATTCATTTTTTAAAAACTCAGTTCAAAACTACAACAAGCAGATTTTAGATTGCTCCACAGCCTTCCAGGCAACAAGAAGGATCAGATCAGATCAGATCAGATCAGTCGCTCAGATCAGATCAGATCAGATCAGTCGCTCAGTCGCGCCGACTCTTTGCGACCCCATGAACCGCAGCACGCCAGGCCTCCCTGTTCATCACCAGCTCCTGGAGGTCACCCAGACTCGCATCCATCGAGTCAGTGATGCCATCCAGCCATCTCATCCTCTATCGTCCCCTTCTCCTCCTGCCCTCAACCCCTCCCAGCATCAGAGTCTTCTCCAATGAGTCAACTCTTCGCATGAGGTGGCCAAAATACTGGAGTTTCAGCTTTAGCATCATTCCTTCCAAAGAAATCCCAGGACTGATCTCCTTCAAAATGGACTGGTTGGATCTTCTTGCAGTCCAAGGGACTCTCAAAAGTCTTCTCCAACACCACAGTTCAAAAGCATCAATTCTTCGGCACTCAGCCTTCTTCACAGTCCAGCTCTCACATCCATACATGACCACAGGAAAGACCATAGCCTTGACTAGGCGGACCTTTGTTGGTAAAGTAATGTCTCTGCTTTTCAATATGCTATCTAGGTTGGATATAACTTTCCTTCCAAGGAGTAAGCCTCTTTTAATTTCATGGCTGCAGTCACCATCTGCAGTGATTTTGGAGCACCCCCCCAAAAAAAGTCTGACACTGTTTTCACTGTTTCCCCATCTTTTTCCCATGAAGTGATGGGACCAGATGCCACGATCTTCGTTTTCTGAATGTTGAGCTTTAAGCCAACTTTTCACTTTCCACTTTCACCTTCAAGAGGCTTTTTACCTCCTTTTCACTTTCTGCCATAAGGGTGGTATCATCTGCATACCTGAGGTTATTGATATTTCTCCTAGCAATCTTGATTCCAACTTGTGTTTCTTCCAGTCCAGCATTTCTCATGATGTACTGTGCATAGAAATAAACATGGTGACAATATACAGCCTTGAAGTACTCCTTTTCCTATTTGGAACCAGTCTGCTGTTCCATGTTCAGTTCTAACTGTTGCTTCCTGACCTGCATATAGGTTTCTCAAGAGGCAGATCAGGTGGTCTGGTATTTCCATCTCTTTCAGAATTTTCCACAGTTTATTGTGAGCCACACAGTCAAAGACTTTGGCATAGTCAATAAAGCAGAAATAGATGTTTTTCTAGAACTCTTTTGCTTTTTCCATGATCCAGTGGATGTTGGCAATTTGATCTCTGGTTCTTCTGCCTTTTCTAAAACCTGCTTGAACATCAGGAAGTTCACAGTTCACATATTATTGAAGCCTGGCTTGGAGAATTTTGAGCATTTCTTTACTAACGTGTGAGATGAGTGCAATTGTGCGGTAGTTTGAGCATTCTTTGGCATTGCCTTTCTTTGGGATTGGAATAAAAACTGACCTTTTCCAGTCCTGTGGCCACTGCTGAGTTTTCCAAATTTGCTGGCATATTGAGTGCAGCACTTTCACAGCACCATCTTTCAGGATTTGGAATAGCTCAACTGGAATTCCATCACCTCCACTAGCTTTATTCGTAGTGGTACTTACTAAGGCCCACTTGACTTCACATTCCAGGATGTCTGGCTCTAGGTCAGTGATCACACCATCGTGATTATCTGGGTCATGAAGATCTTTTTTGTACAGTTCTTCTGTGTATTCTTGCCGCCTCTTCTTAATATCTTCTGCTTCTGTTAGGTCCATACCATTTCTGTCCTTTATCGAGCCCATCTTTGCATGAAATGTTCCTTTGGTATCTCTGATTTTCTTGAAGAGATCCCTTGTCTTTCCCATTCTATTGTTTTCCTCTATTTCTTTGCATTGATCACTGAGGAAGGCTTTCTTATCTCTTCTTTGGAACTCTGCATTCAGATGTTTATATCTTTCCTTTTCTCCTTTGTTTTTTGCTTCTCTTCTTTTCACAGCTATTTGTAAGGCCTCCCCAGACAGCCATTTTGCTTTTTGCATTTCTTTTCCATGGGGATGGTCTTGATCCCTGTCTCCTGTACAATGTCATGAACCTCATTCCATAGCTCATCAGGCACTCTATCAGATCTAGGCCCTTAAATCTATTTCTCACATCCACTGTATAGTCATAAGGGATTTGATTTAGGTCATACCTGAATGGTCTAGTGGTTTTCCCTACTTTCTTCTATTTCAGTCTGAATTTGGCAATAAGGAGTTCATGGTCTGAGCCACAGTCAGCTCCTGGTCTTGTTTTTGCTGACTGTATATAGCTTCTCCATCTTTGGCTGCAAAGAACATAATCAATCTGATTTTGGTATTGACCATCTGGTGATGTCCATGTATAGAGTCTTCTCTTGTGTTGTTGGAAGAGGGTGTTTGTTATGAGCAGTGCATTTTCTTGGCAAAACTCTATTAGTCTTTGCCCTGCTTCATTCCGTATTCCAAGGCCAAATTTGCCTGTTACTTCAGGTATTTCTTGACTTCCTACTTTTGCATTCCAGTCCCCTTTAATGAAAAGGACATCTTTTCTGAGTGTTAGTTCTAAAAGGTCTTGTAGGTCTTCATGGAACCGTTCAACTTCAGCTTCTTCAGCATTACTGGTTGGGGTATAGACTTGGATTACTGTGATATTGAATGGTTTGCCTCGGAAACGAACAGAGATCATTCTGTCATTTTTGAGATTACATCCAAGTACTGCATTTCGGACTCTTTTGTTGACCATGATGGCTATTCCATTTCTTCTGAGGGATTCTTGCCCACAATAGTAAATATAATGGTCATCAGGGGCAGAAGCCGGAAGGACCCCATGCCCGAAGGGCAGCGGCCAAGAGGAGTGACCCCACTTCTGAGGTCAGGGGGTGGCTGAGAGTGCCAGACTGCAATGGCTCAGGAATGGCAGAGAGGAGCTACCCCACGTCCAAGGTCAGGGGGGCAGCCGAGAGGAGATACTCAGCGTCCGAGGTCAGGGGCCACGACGAGAGGAGTTACCCCGCGTCCAAGGTCAGGGGCGGTGGCTGGGAGGAGATACCCCACGCCCTTAAGTCCGAGGCCAGGGGCAGCGGCTGGGAGGGCCAACCCCACGCCGTGGCTGCCCAGGCACAGGAGGGCCTAGAGGAGCTATCCCACACTGAAGGTCAGAAAGGGTGGCAGTGAGCAGATACCCCTTGTTCTAGGTAAGGATCATTGGCTGTGCTTTGCTGGAGCAGCCGTGAAGAGATACCCCACACCCAAGGTAAGAGAAACCCAAGTAAGACGGTTGGTGTTGCAAGAGTGCATCAGAGGGCAGACACACTGAAACCATACTCACAGAAAACTAGTCAATCTAATCACACTAGGACCACAGCCTTGTCTAACTCAATGAAACTAAGCCATGCCCGTGGGGCAACCCTAGATGGGCGGGTCATGGTGGAGAGATCTGACAGAATGTGGTCCGCTGGAGAAGGGAATGGCAAACCACTTCAGTATTCTTGCCTTGAGAACCCCATGAACAGTATGAAAAGGCAAAATGATAGGATACTGAAAGAGAAACTCCCCAGGTCAGTAGGTGCCCAATATGCTACTGGAGATCAGTGAAGAAATAACTCCAGAAAGAATGAAGGGATGGAGCCAAAGCAAAAAGAATACCCAGCTGTGGATGTGACTGGTGAAAGAAGCAAGGTCCGATGCTGTAAAGAGCAATATTGCATAGGAACCTGGAATGTCAGAGCCATGAATCAAGGCAAATTGGAAATGGTCAAACAAGAGATGGCAAGAGTGAATGTCGACATTCTAGGAATCAGTGAACTGAAATGGACTGGAATGGGTGAATTTAACTGAGATGACAAGAAGGATAGGAGCTGTTAAATGTGTAAAAGATCTAGACCCTCTACAAACTTGATAGGAGGTTGTAGCATCCCCTTAACATATAGAGTTCCTGAATCTTCCCAAAATAACAATAAAAACAGAGAAGATTACACACTGATGACTTTAATCTTAAAAAAAATAGCAGCCTTTGGCCTATGCTGGCCCATACTAGATCCATCTCTGTTGATAGTCTCTGTTTTTTGCATAATTACTTGTTCTTGGGGTAATACTATTTATATTGGAAATATTACATTTTATTATAAATATAAGAAGTGATCTTAAAATCATCATTTTTCCTGTTGTGAAAGACAGAATCCCCATGATGTCAATAGCATAACAGGCATGTCTTAAGCCAGAAGGGACGTTTTGAATTAGAGCCAAAAGCATCTTCCCAAGAAAAATTCTTTGATGAGTTAGGAAATGATAATTTGTGCCTTTATATTTTTCTTGTACCAAATTGTCTTAGATGAAGCTGAACCTATAAAGCATTTACAGACTATGTTTATAGGTAGTGAGTTTAATATGCAATAATATTTGATTGGATTTTTATTTTCCTCAGAGCATTTAACCTCCAGAGTGTAATGACTTCCATATGGCTGGCCATGTCTATTTTTAGACCGTTAATTACCCATCTCTATTTTTAGATCTCTTCTTTCTTTTGGTTGCTGATTATTATAAGTCTTAAAAGTGACTTCTCAGATTTTAATGATATTGTTTTTCTGCCAGAGTAGAAGCCAGTTCTGTCACTGAAGACAGCTTTTTCCCTTCCCAGTACCAATCTCCTCCACTTTTATTTTTCTCCCAGCAGATAAGTCAGGACAATATGATTCAATGTATTTGTCAAAGAGCTCTAAGTTATGTAATATCTTAGATAAATATCAAACAAGATACACATTTTCAAAGAAATTTTTCCCATGTCTGCTATAATTAAGTGTGAAAATAGTAACACTGCCCATTACAAAACTTTGTAAAATCAGGGTTGAAAAATCAAGTTTTGCACAGTAAAACAGCCTATTTTGAATTCTCATTCCTTGCCCTAGACAGATTTTTCTTATTTTAGAATATAAATATGCAGCAAAAGTTGCCTTAGAGATCAATAAGATGGTCCAATTTCCATCTTTAGATACTCTGGCTCCTACTTTTGAAAATTCCCAAGTATAATAACATCCCAAATTTGTTAGTTTTTAATCTGTCCTTCATCACAGGAAATTGCCAGATTTTTTTTTTTCCTTTCCTTTCCGCTTATGTGAGTGAGTGTATGTATCTCTCTCTCTCTCTCTCTCTCTCTCTCTCTCATACATATATATGTGTGTGTGTGTGTGTATTTTTAAAAACAACATAGACTAAAAACTTGGAATTTTTGCAAATTGCTAAGGCTGAAATCCATAATTTCTTCTTTCATGTGCTTATTACATATAGTAAATTAAAAGACATCAAATGTTCTAAGAATCAATCTGTATCCTAATCAAGTGATTTTTAGAAATTAGTCTATAAGCAAATAGGAAAACAGCAAGGAATAGACTCTACTTTAAATCCACCCTGTGTTACTTTGCAATCTTAAATCTCTCTTGTCCAAGCAGGTTCCAACTACCCACAGTAGTGTCTATTTGCCTGGTTTACAGGGGATAGAAGTTGGGAGTGTGCATTAGAAACAACTGTGAAAGTGGGAAATTAGGCACCCCTACGACTTCACTTTCACTTTTCACTTTCATGCATTGGAGGAGGAAATGGCAACCCACTCCAGCGTTCTTGCCTGGAGAATCCCAGGAACAGGGGAGCCTGTTGGGCTGCCGTCTATGGGGTCGCACAGAGCTGGACACAACTGAAGCGACTTAGCAGCAGCAGCATGGTTCATAAAACACGTGTTGACTGTTTTGCCATTGCATTTGATGATTTTTTATCTTAACTTTATTGGCACATAGTTGATTTACAATGTTGTGTTAGTTTCAGGTATATAGCTAAGTGATTCAGTTATACATATACATATATTCATGCTTTTTTAGATTCTTTTCTCTTATGAGTTATCACAGAATATTGAGGAGAGCTTCCTGGGCTATACAGTAGGTCCTTGTTGGTTATCTGTCTTGGACCAAGAGTGAAATAAGTCAGAGAAAGACAAATATCATGACATCACTCATATGTAGAATATAATTTTTAGAAAAAATACAAGTGAGTTTATTTACAAAATAGAAGTAGACTTATTGATGTCTAAAGCAAGCTTATGGTTAGCAAAGGGGAAACGTGGCAGGGAGGGATAAATCAGGAGCTTGGGAAAACACACATATTTGATGTTTTTAGTTAAATACCCATATCCCCTGAAATGTGAAGGAACTCTTCAACAAGGATGAAGTGCATGAAAATGCTTCATAAACTCTAAAAAAACTCACAGATAGGGGGAATTACTTTTAGTCCCTGTAGGGCTATAATAATTAAAAATCTCAATGCACTGACAAAAAGCATTTTGAGATGAGAACCTACTCATGACAAAATTTTAAAACTAAGGTATGTTTTGCTTCTGCAGTTGGCTAATTCATCCTTGGTCTTTTAAAGAAATGTGCTTCAGTGGAACAAAATAACCATATATTCTGCCTCCATTTTTATAAAATATTCATCCCATGGGAGGATACTTCTTTAAGAAAGGTATTGATAGTCATGTGCTTTATGTGGCACATTCAAATGGGCTATAAAAGAAATCTTAAGTGTTTCCTTTAAAAATGATTCCCACAAAAGACTTCATATGAAAGAGCATATTACACACAACTCTATCAAAAGCTACATGTCATCTGACTAACTAATCCTTCTAGGATTTACCTAAATTAAAACCTGATAAGGCATTAATCCAAAAATATAGTAGGAAAATAAAAGGGAAGTTGGGAATTCTATCTTTGCTTGACATCACTATGGGAAAAACAGTCCTCATTTTGTAAATTTAAGATTTATAGTAGGAAATGTTTCAGAATGAAATATTTTATTACAAAGTTATTGTTGTCCAGTTTCTAAGTCGTGTCTGATTCTTTGTTATACCCTGGACTGCAGCATGCCAGGTTTCCCTCACAGGATCTGCTTTTAAATGAAAATTTAAATCTGCCTCTTGACAAAATCCCAAGGAGATGATGCAGATACCAAAGAAAAAATTTTAGTATTTTATTCCCATCCTATCTTTCCATTAAAAAACATAGTAAACATTAAAAAAAAAAAAAAAAACCAACAGTGAGTCTATGTCTAAATTTAATCCATAAGAACAAAATGAATGACTAATAA
This sequence comes from Tragelaphus eurycerus, assembly GCA_935064755.1. Taxonomy (NCBI): domain Eukaryota; kingdom Metazoa; phylum Chordata; class Mammalia; order Artiodactyla; family Bovidae; genus Tragelaphus; species Tragelaphus eurycerus. The sequence goes on along the minus strand of CAKXYN010000289.1, from coordinate 21,531 downwards.
CTTTCTTAGATTTTAGCTTCTTTGTTTATTAAGCAAGGATGTGTGTTGAGTCACTCAGTCATGTCTGACTCTTTGTGACCCCATGGACCGTAGCTCATCAAGCTCCTCTTGTCCATGGGATTCTCCAGGCAAAAATACTGGAGTGGGTTGCCATTTCCTTCTCCATTAAGCAAGGATAAAATAGAACTATTTTCATTTTGACTTCACAGAGCATGATTTATCATGCCATTCAGCTTTGCTATCACATATTTTCTATCAGTGTTCCACTGGGTGAAATCTCCAATTATAGGAATACTAATTTATGCGTTCAATTATTTAGCAAATATTTAGTAATTCTCTTTATTCCAATAATCAGCATAAGGCATCACTGGAGAAAGTCAGGCAATTTCATAGGAAGATTGAGGATTCTTCTGGAGCAGTATTCTGCTCCTAAGAAGAAATGGAGGAATACCATACAAATATAATAACTATAGCAGCAGCAGAAGATTCTATGTCTTTTATACTTTATTAGTATTACTCACAGTAACTTGGTAAGATATGTATTATCATTCCCTTCTTTACAGTAATAACTAAAAACTAATGCATAGGATTTGGTAAACCCAGAGGTGTTTTGTGACAGTGATAAAGGCAGGCTTTGAACTTGGGCCTGTCCTCAAGCCTATACATTTTCCACTACACAATACTATTAATAAATGTGTTATGTTTTACTGGTCACATATTAGACACTCTACTAAGTGCTTTAATTGTTTTATCTCATCTAATCCTTCCAAAACCCCTGTGAATTAGGCACCATTATCACTGTGTCCATATTCATTATAGATAATGAAACAGAAGTATGGAGACACAGGGCCAGGGTCACATGGGAAGAAGAGAAATTGAATTTTTTTTTAATTAAATTTTATTTTGCTTAACTTTAAAATATTGTATTGCTTTTGCCATCCATCAAGATGGATCCGCCACAAGTATACATGTGTTCCCCATCCTGAACCCTCCTCCCTCCTCCCTCCCCATACCAACCCTCTGGGTCTTCCCAGAAATTGGATTTGAATGCTTCCCAGGTGGCGCTAGTGGTAAAGAACCTGCGGGGCAAGGCAGGAGACAACAGGATATGTGGGTTTGATCGCTAGGTTGGAAGAGCCCTTGGAGGAAGGTATGGCAACCCACTCCAGTGTTCTTGCCTAGAGAATCCCACAGGAGGAGGGGCCTAGAGGGCTACAGTCCATGGGGTTGCAAAGAGTCGGACACGATTGAAGTGACTTGGCAAGCAGACATACATCTGGCTACAAAATCCTCTGTTATACTCCTTCCCCAACAATGGGCATGGCTGAAAGAGATGGGAATACCAGACCACCTGATCTGCCTCTTGAGAAATTTGTATGCAGGTCAGGAAGCAACAGTTAGAACTGGACATGGAACAACAGACTGGTTCCAAATAGGAAAAGGAGTACGTCAAGGCTGTATATTGTCACCCTGTTTATTTAACTTCTATGCAGAGTACATCATGAGAAATGCTGGACTGGAAGAAACACAAGCTGGAATCAAGATTGCCAGGAGAAATATCAATAACCTCAGATATGCAGATGACACCACCCTTATGACAGAAAGTAAAGAGGAACTAAAAAGCCTCTTGATGAAAGTGAAAGTGGAGAGTGAAAAAGTTGGCTTAAAGCTCAACATTCAGAAAACGAAGATCATGGCATCTGGTCCCATCACTGCATGGGAAATAGATGGGGAAACAGTGGAAACAGTGTCAGACTTTGCTTTTTTGGGCTCCAAAATCACTGCAGATGGTGACTGCAGCCATGAAATTAAAAGACGCTTACTCCTTGGAAGGAAAGTTATGACCAACCTAGATAGCATATTCAAAAGCAGAGACATTACTTTGCCAACAAAGATTCGTCTAGTCAAGGCTATGGTTTTTCCTGTGGTCATGTATGGATGTGAGAGTTGAACTGTGAAGAAGGCTGAGCGCCGAAGAATTGATGCTTTTGAACTGTGGTATTGGAGAAGACTCTTGAGAGTCCTTTGGACTGTAAGGAGATCCAACCAGTCCATTCTGAAGGAGATCAGCCCTGGGATTTCTTTGGAGGGAATGATGCTGAAGCTGAAATTCCAATACTTTTGCCACCTCACGGGAAGAGTTGACTCATTGGAAAAGCTCTGATGCTGGGAGGGATTGGGGGCAGGAGGAGAAGGGGACGACAGAGGATGAGATGGTTGGATGGCATCACTGACTTGATGGATGTGAGTCTGAGTGACCTCCGGGAGTTGGTGATGGACAGGGAGGCCTGGTGTGCTGCGATTCATGGGGTTGCAAAAAGTTGGACACGACTGAGTGACTGATCTGATCTGATCTGATCTGAAAGGTAATAGCATGTCGGTAATGTCAGTATGAAGTTGAAAGTGTGACTTTGGTGTGCTAAATTATTTTGCAATGAGCCATATTTCTTTTCTTCAGGACAGAGATTGTAGCACATGGTTGAAATATTAAATCCAAACACATATAGGTATTATGTGAGGTTCACTGCCATACCCAACCCACCCTAGACCCCATCAACTTTCTTTCTCAGCACTCAGAATTTCCCAAGATCCATTCTGTGGAACATCAGTGTGCCTCAAGATGACTGAATAGTGTCCTACAGAAGATTTAATAGTCACAGAAGTTTAGGAAATGCTCACTTCCACAAGTTTGCTGTTTTGAGGGGTTGTTTAATTTTTTAAATAGCAGTACTTCCTAGGGATCTTTAATGTATGCTATGAACTCCTGAAGTCTGAATGTAACATGAGTATTTTTCCAGTTTAGTTAGTCACCAAACTGTATCTACCTATCACAGAATGTTAAATTCTGCAAGATCACAGGAAAGTAAAAGTCTCTGTGTCCACATTTACCTAGTTATGTTTTTGAATCCTGAGCTCTGTCTCTCTGCTCATCCTCTGTCCATGAAATGCCGTTGTATTTTGCCTCTCTCCACCTAGGACTTTCACCTCTTGTTAGACCTTTCTCAAGAGCTATCTTGGATAAAACGTTCCCCAATTCACTTCACCTCCTGGTTTCCTGTTTGATTCTCACAGCATCTGGATTTTTTCAGCAAAAAGTTATTTACAAAATCCTGTAATGAAGGTGTATAGCATTTTTAACCAGAGGAGTTCTATATGCATTTGAGAAGCATCATTTGGCTACTTTTAAAAATGATTTGCTGTGCCTCTATAGTGAAATATCCAAAGAGGATACGCACAGACTACAGATTCGTTCCTAGGAGCAGTGTCTTCTTTTTCCATGCTATATCCTCATGGAAGAGGGCTTGCTATCAAAGGGGGATTTATCACATTTGTCCCAACTTTCAAAGGCAAATGTTTTTCTTAGGAGAGGTGGCGCTAGTGGTAAAGAAACCATCTACCAATGCAGGAGATGGGTTCCATCCCTATGTTGGGATAACTTCCCTGGAGAAGGGAATGGCAACCCACTCTAGAATTCTTGCCTGGAGAATCCCACAGACAGAGAAGCCTGGCGGTCTACTGTCCACGGGTCACAAAGAGTCAGACAGGAATGAGCAACTAACACTTCCACTTTTCAAAGAACTATCGGAGCAGGCAATGGCACCCTACTCCAGTACTCTTGCCTGGAAAATCCCATGGGCAGAGGAGCCTGGTGGGCTGCAGTCCATGGGGTTGCAAAGAGTCGGACACGACTGACCGACTTCACTATCACTTTTCACTTTCATTAATTGGAGAAGGAAATGGCAACCCACTCCAGTGTTCTTGCCTGGAGAATCCCAGGGATGGGGGAGCCTGGTGGGCTGCCGTCTCTGAGGTCGCACAGAGTTGGACATGACTGAAGCGACTTAGCAGCAGCAGCATACCTACATAACCATGATATGAGGCAGCAAGTCATGCTAGAGGGATGATCTCGGGATTTTGTTTTGCTTTGCATGGTGTTATGTTGTATTGCTTTTAATTGGAGTATAATTGCTTCATGATGTGATGCTAGTTTCTGCTGCGTGTGAATCAGCTCTATGTATTACATAGATTCCTTCCCTCGTGAGCCTCCCTGCCCCATGCCCATCCTGCCCATCTAGGTCATCACAGAGAACAGAGCTGCGCTCTCTGTACTATAGAGCACCTTCCCACTGCTGCTGCTGCTGCTGCTGCTAAGTCGCTTCAGTCGTGTCTGACTCTGTGCGACCCCATAGACGGCAGCCCACCAGGCTCCCCCGTCCCTGCGATTCTCCGGGCAAGAACACTGGAGTGGGTTGCCATTTCCTTCTGCAATGCATGAAAGTGAAAGTGAAGTCGGTCAGTCGTGTCTGACTCTTAGCGACCCCATGGACTGTGGCCCACCAGGCTCCTCTGTCCGTGGGCTTTTCCAGGCAAGAGTGCCGGAGTGGGGTGCCATTGCCTTATCCGCAGCTTCCCACTAGCTACCTAATTTACATGTCACTGCTACTCTCTCAGTTCCTCCCACCTTCTCTTTCCCCTGGGTCCACAAGTCCATTCTCTTTGTCTGGAAATAGGTTCATTAGAACCATTTATATAGATTGCACATACACGCGTTAATTTACTGTATTTGTTTTTCTCTTTCTGACTTCACTCTGTATACCAGATTCTAGGTTCATCCACATCTGCTGTGTTATTTTATGGGAGCCTGGGTTTCCCTAGAAAGCAGAACCTCAGACAAGAACCTGTATGCAAATAGTTTACTTGGAGAAATGATTCCAAGAATGGGAGCAGAAAACTGGGAAATTTTGTTCCACAGTGTACTGATCACTGCTCTGACTACCTGGGGTCCAAGCCCACTGGCAAAGGTTGAAGAGATGATAGAAAGGGTCTCAGAACAGCCTGCTCACAGGACGTACTAGCTCCTGTCCACCACTGGCTAAGGGCTGCCCCCTGGGGGTCATCCTCTGGCCCTTCCAGGCAAGGCAGGCTTTCAGTCCTTTGAGGTTTTTGCCCCAGGGCATGAAGCAAAAGCTATGTGATGTAGCTGAAGTGGATACCATCAAATTAAATCTTCACAAAGCCAGATGTGTCAGAGATGATTAGAGATGAAAGTGGCCTGAGGGTGTGAGAGAGTGCCCGAGAGATGGCGGGGTTCGGGTCACATCTGCTCTCACTCAGCAAAGCCTTCCCCCGTCACACACCGGGCCTGGTGAATGGTCTGGGCAGCAGGAAGAATCTTACACAGGGCTCACAGAAGTGGAAGAACACTGGATGAAATTCTCCGAGAAAGAGAAGCAGTATTTCAGAATGACATTTGGCAAACAATTTCAGTAAATGAATTGGTGAATGCAAATACTTCTGTATCTCTGATTACATTTTGTGTTAACAGCCAAATACTTTTATGAAAAAGTACACAATTTTTATAAGGTCCTGCTATTCCATAGTCACAAAAAGTCTTAACAACAAAGACAGTCCTCATGGATTGCATAAAATGATACACATTAATTAATTTTTTTCAAAAGGCAGAAAAATCAGCTTATGTACCAAAGTACCCAAGCAGATGGAGAAATAACCATGAACTCAATTACATAACACAGATGCTACTGACTTCTCTTAGCAAAGAGGGAAATAGCACAGACAACTGTCTTACATTTCATTTCTCTCCAGATGTCATAGAACATCTGGTAGAAAATAAGAGTTTTGATTGGACTACCAATTTTTGAAATTTAAATGGAATAAAATGATAAATCGTCATTTATCATGTCCCCCAGTCTATGTCTCCAAGGGGGAAAGACAGAGGTGACATAAGCATTTTTCCATGTAAGAGGCAGGAGAGAATAAGAGAGAGAAGTCCTCCAGAGGGAAAGAAACATCAGAGAAACACAGGAGAGCCTGTAAGGACCCAAAAGTGAGAGAGAGTGAGAAAAAGAGAAAAAAAAAACCTGCTTATCCTTAATCACAAGTGACTTATTTAAATAGACAAAATGACAGGCTGACCCCCATCTATTTTAACTGCCAAATCCTATCAGCAGGGTGTGATTACCTCCCAGGACCACCTTCTATAGGGGGTGGGGGGATCTCAAGCCTGCCCTGAGAATCCCTGGCATTTCTGCCTCCATCCAGAAATCCGGAATCCTTCTAAGGAAACATTTGTGACCATTAAACCAATTGGAGTTGAACCCATGTCCTAAAGGTTGACAGGACAATTTATTAATGTGCTATATAACCAAGTCTGGATTAAAAAAGAAGGTCTGCCACAGATTTTTTTTCTTCTTCCTTTTTTTTTTTAAACTTTTACAAGATGTTAGTACCTTTGAGATCTCTATCTAAAGGAAGAGAAATAGCAGTTTCTGGCCTTGAATTTCCTGTTCTTAAGTTAAAGAAACTCATCTTTTATTTTAAAAACAAAATTAGAAGGAATTAAGCCCCAGGAAAAGTTAACTAAAATTGTTTCATGAGTTAAAAACAAAGAGAGCTAGAAATAGTATAAAGAAGCAGACATACATTTTGCAACCACATAACCAAAAAAGCTAATGTTGTTCCTTCCAATTAAAAAATAAAATAAAAAAGCCACAAGCTTATGGGCCAGACTTTTAGAGATAGATAAGTAAAGAATTAAACTTTTCAATGTGTGTTTGCCTACTTAATGGAACAAGTTTCCAGGTAAAATGAACTAAGTATTTGTGTGTGTTTCTTATCTGGGAGAATAGAATATATTCTAATGATTCTTTTTTTTCCCAAAAATTAAAGTTGGAGGGCATCTATGAAGAATTAAGAAGTAAATAAACCTGCTATTTACTGAATATGTAAAAGTTTGTTCTATGCATTCAGCCTGAGCAATTTTCAGCATAAAATCCAAACCAAGGCAAATGACTTTACATATTAATTCAAACTTTTAAAAACATACATCTTTTCATATCAATCAAAGAGCTGGTGTGAGTTAAATTCCCAATAAACTTGCTCTGCAAATCAGAAATTCATTTTCTGAATCATCCAAACATAAACGTTTAAATTCTTTTGTAAATGTGATTCAAGGATTTCCAGGCATTAACTGGATAAATAAAATCTTTTAAATCAGTGACTCAGGCTACCTTTCTGTTTCCAGCTGTTGTCCAGAGCAAGACAAACCTCTTAGACTGTGATATAATGCCAGCCTATTGCTTGGTCTTGCCTAAAATATATTATCCATGGACCATCATAATTTTTCCTTTAAGTATACAGTTTAGCATTCCAGGCATTAATCTCTGTTGGATTAACAAAGAAAACATTTCATATTGAAGCAACGAAAAGTTGTTTATGTTGAAAATGATGAAAAGGAAATTCTCCAATATTTTAACTTTTCAAGTCCCTGGTCGGTAAAGAAAACATCCCAAGATAAAATGACATTTCAATTATCCTAAGTAAAAAAAAGGAGGGAAAACACACACATATGCAAGGGAAAGCACAAAATATCCTATGTGGACTTGAGGGTGTTTTCTTTGTTCTTTTCAGTTCAAGATGAAACAGCTGTTTGGTGTTTAAAATAGCATCTTACATTTAGATCTTTTTTCGCGTCAAAAGGAAGCCATCTTATCCTTCCAGTTTGCCAATATTAGAGAGGAGTAAACACTCATTTCCTACATATATTATTTATAATGCAGACTTGTGAACTTTCGCATCCAGAGTCAGACTCACCCCCGTCCTTCTCAGGTTATGAATTCCTTCCCCTGACCCCATCAACAGACCAGAGTAACCTGAAGGTCATCTTTTCCTTTCATTCATTTTTTAAATACGCGTTTCCTTATTACAATCCAGCAGCTCTGACTAATTCAAGGGCTGCTTCTATAAAAGGTGGAGATGGCAGTTATTTTATGATATTTTATCAGTGAGCTGATATGAGTGTCTCAAAAGAAACTTCCTAATGGCGGTGAAATCTTTACAAGGGTCTCATGTTTCCACTCCTTTGCTCAGAGTAACAGTTCTGTAAGTATCTGCCAATTTGAAAAGCACATCTTCTTTCTTAGAGAAAAAAAAAAAAAAAAAACTTTTATAACTAGCAGATCTCAAGCTGCTTAATCTAAGGCACTTGAAACAGGCTTGAAGAAGCTTAAAGCAAAGAGGCTTTGCTTTATATATATATATCTTTCAAAGAAGTCCTTTAAAATAAATTCTTTGCCTTTAGTTTTGGTAAGATTTTGAAACTTATCACACTAAAACAGAATAGCCCACATAGGTTCAATGTAACCTCTACCCTGCCCAATTCTCAGCTCTATTACTGATTTTTTTTAAAAGTGTCTATTAAATTAACCACTCCCCTCCCCCCACCCCCACCCCCGCCCCCGCCAAAGAAAACAACTCCTAGAATATAAGAAATCCAGGAATTTTTTTCTCTCTCACATATTCAGGTGGCACTGCAAAAAGAACATAATGGGGTTGTTATATTTTGCTTTTCTAGAAATATGAATAGTTTCAAGACCCATATCCAAATCATAAACCCTTTTACTACAATAGTTCTGTTTGGGCTTCCCTGTGGCTCAGCTGGTAAAGAATCCACCTGCAATGTGGGAGACCTGGGTTCGATCCCTGGGTTGGGAAGATCCCCTGGAGAAGGGAAAGGCTACCCACTCCAGTATTCTGGTCTGGAGGATTCCATGGACTGTAGAGTCCATGGGGTCGCAAAGAGTCGGACACGACTAAATGACTTTCACACCCACACACACTTACTGAAATATTAAAGCTGGGAAACACTAATACAGTCCACAAAACAAAATTTGGAAATTAACTAGTTATAATCCATCAAATTATAGGCAAAGCAACTAAGGCCAGAGAATTTAAAGTTCTGATCCACTGTAAATTAGTAAGAATTTGCTATTTGTTGAATGAATTATATGATAGCTCTGTCACTCTCCTGAATAAGAGAAACTGGGACACTGTAAATAAACCAGAATAATCAGAATTGTCAACAATTTTTCAAAAATTTAACACTGAGATTGAATCGCTTATTTGTCCTAGCCTAGTTAAAACTGAAACAGCTAAAGGATGCTTGTGGTTTGTTTGTTTTTTTTTCATTTTTATTTTCCAGTGAGTTATTTTGCTTCATGTAGGATGCCCTCAAATTTCATACAATTCTACCAAGGAAAAAAATCTTCTCCATTATTCCAGATTTCCTGCCTACTTTTGAATATTTGTTCATTCAAATATAGCTTTCATGTCATCTGAGCTCTTCTATGAGGCCATTTCTTTTCACAACAAATGATCTCAATTTTATCTCCAGACATTCTAGGAGTTTGTAAAACATGAATATGACAATAGTCAAAAGAGAATGGGAATTCATTTCAAAATGATGTGTAACCTTTCCCTTTCCCCATCTCTAAATACCACTGTTTTCTTCTGGCTACCAGTGCTGGGGATTTATTCTCTTTTTCTCATTTTGCCCACTAAAAAAATGGGGCAGAATCTAAAAGAATGGGCCATGTCTGAGAGCGCCTGGTTCCCACCCTACTCAGACCCTGTCTTGCCCACGCAATTGGCACTCCATAACCTTATTTCCACTGACATTTTTTTTTTTTTTTTCATCTTAGAAAAACTGGGCACTAAGAAGTATGTATACCCCCAGGATCTTGAATTTAGCCAGTCAGGCCTTACTCAGCAGCTCAGTGTCTTAACGACCCTGGCAAAATGACATGGGTCATATTTTCACATGGATGAACTGTTCTCGAACAATTTCTCCAGTGTATGAGGCACAAACAGGCTTTTCTTCAACATCAGGCATGCATGTCTTCCCCGCCTCTTGCTTTATAACAAACATATGTATTGTGGCCAGTGCAAGAGAAATTCTATTCCCCATTAGTGTTTGAGTTTCTGTCCTACTCACCCCCTTTTCCTATCCCCTTCATATGTCTCTCTCTCTTGACATTTCAAGATAGCAAAAAAGTGAAGGACCTCTGTCCTAATTTTTTCTTTATTTTTGGCCTATGGAAATGGGTAACATTGTGTGGCCAATTCATTTCCCCCTGCCCTCTCTGTATGGGAAACTGAGGTAAAAAGAAGTATCAGTTATCATAGTCATCTTGACATTTAAAAATCTGTACCTTCTTCCTCCCTGGAAGAGATCATTGCTGTTCAGGGCCACTCTGTTTCATGAGATGCCAAGTTTGGAGCATCATTACAAGTCAAAATTCTAGATATAACTACACCATAATTGCTGCTAGTTTTGCTTTCAAGAATGGTCTTCCTTGGTAGCTCAGACAGTAGAGTGTCTGCCTGCAATGCAGAAGACCTGGCTTTGATGCCTGGGTTGGGAAGATTCCCTGGAGAAGGAAATGGCAACCACTCCAGTACTCTTTTCTAGAAAATCCTATGGACAAAGGAGCCCCTAGGCTACAGTCCATGGGGTCACAAACAGTTGAACACGATTGAGTGACTTCACTTTCATTTTCACTTTTTACTGCTTTCAAGAAAGAATGATGGGGCTTCCCTGGTGGTCCAGTGGTTAAGAATCCACCTTGTAATGTTGGGGATACCAGCTCTATCCCTGTCCTAGGGAGATCCCACTAGCTGTGGGGCACAGCTACTGAGCTTGTACTTTGGAGCCCATGAGCCACCATTACTGAGCCCACGTGCAGCTACTGAAGCCTGAGTGCCCTAGAGCCTGTGCTCCGCAACAGGAGAAGCCACCGCAACGAGAGGCCCACACAGCACAAGGAAGAGCAGCCCCTCTCGCAGCAACAAGACCCACACACAGCAACAAAGACCCAGCACAGCCACAAATAATAAATAACAACCATTTTTAAAAAGTATTCAAAATAGAATGATGTCCCCCCAAATTCCCCAAACATATCATCATTTGCTATTTAAGTAACACAATATTCTATGTTGCACAATTACACATAGTAGATAATCCATAATATTACTGAATGAATGAATAGGTAAAAAGGAATCAGACCAGCAGGAGTTTTTTATTTTTCAGTTGTACCTCATGATCATTTCTTATAAATTTAAATGGCTCTAAAACATTCCTTCTTTAAGTTCTTTAGAAGAGAAGGTAGTATAAAATATGTCCCAGGGAATTAGATTGTTTACTCAAAAAGTAAAGAAAAAGAAGATTTTTCCCATGATGTCAGGCAGACAGTGTGCTTCAAAAGATCATCCATTAGGAGCCGACCAAATGAGTGCTTGATAGTTCAACTTGGCTGCCATTCGGTATCCTGTTCACAAACTCTTTCATCTGAGTTTCCTTCTAATGTCAGCATGATTAATAATAGGAAACTGGTCCACAGAGTTATTGATCTTAATGGAAAAGGAAAGATACTTGTCACCTCTATAAGTAGTTATCAATTCCTTTTCCAAAAGGCAATTTGTCATGAAAAGATTGACGTATCACACAAACTCATCTCTCAGAATGAAATTACAAAGTATGAAGTCCAAGTAATGATACTGGGAAAAGTCTCAAGACTTTTTGTGGCTATATTACACCTACCAGTGTGTTCTGTTTGAATTGTGTATGGAGTTTATTTTCTAGATATAGGCATTCACATCTGTTTTGAAACAATCCCTTGATAGGTTTCCCCATCATCGGTTTAATGATCCCAATATATGACTTTCTGGGGGCCTGGAACACTAGGAGGGTCTTTAATATCAGTTCTGGAAAAGATCACATTTCTGTCCACTCAGAACAGAGAAATGCCCCATTTTCTCAATATTAATGAACAACTTTTGACTTTTCTAGAAAAAAGTTAGAATATAATCTAATTATTTTCCAGTGATAAAAAGAAAATGAATGTTGGAAGCCAAGATGATTACTGGACCATTCAAGAACCCAGTGAATTCTTCACTATATTTTTTAGAACAAAAGCATACAGTCCATCTGAGAAACCATGTGAAATAATCTGAACACCTGTCCCAAAATGTGCAGATCAAGGGAAAAGTTCATTTGGTCTCAGTTTGTCTCAGTTCTAGTAGTTTGTTAATGTTTCTTTTTAATAGTACCATGAATGAGGGATTCAAGCTTACTCACCCAGGTAGATACAGATTATCACAGGAGTTGAAGAGTTGATGTGATGGTAACTGTGGCTCATCCATCTCTCTAGCCATCTCTCAGCCAAGACGGCCAGAAGGTTGAAATGGAATCAGAGAAGGAATGTGGCAGGTTTTATAAGTGTAACAAAAGACACTAAATAATGGTCACACAGATGTCTTATGTTACCTTGAAATTTCCCCCAGGTGCTGCTCTGGGCTTAGTCACTCTGTCGTGTTAGACTCTCTGTGATCCAATGGATTGCCACTGCTAGGCTCCTCTGTTCATGGGGATTCTCCAGGCAAGAATACTGGGGTGGGTTGCCACTCTCTCCTCCAGGGAATCTTCCCAACCCAGGGATCGAACCCAGGTCTTCCACATTGCAGTCAGATTCTTTACCGTCTAAGCCACCAGGGTAGCCCAAGAATACTGGAGTGGGTAGCCTAGCCCTTCTCCAGGCGATCTTCTCAACCCAAGAATTGAACCAAGGTCTCCTGCATTGCAGGTAAATTCTTTACCAGATAAGCTACCAGGGAAGCCCCAAACTCTCCCACATTAACCTCAAAATGTCCCCAGGGTACTCTTTGTCAAGTGAGAAGGAAACTTCTCACTGCCTGAGATCCCTGTCATCTAGGTCTTCAACCCAACCACCCACAATACCATGCAATTACTATCCAGAGTTATAGTGGTGGCTGGCAAAATGACCAGATCCTCCAGAGATGACTTCCTAAGACAGCTCAAGGCAAACAAGTGCCTGAACCCTTCTTCCATAACACCTGCAGCTAGGCACACACTGGAAAGCGAGAGTAACTCAGGGTCCTTTTTGAGAAAGTTACTCTGTGGTCCTGTTTCCTCTCCCATAAACTGATGATCTAGGTTATAGATACGGAGGTATAAATACTAAGTTATAAATGCAGAGTACAATACATGTAAAGTCACCTGCAGCAGAATTTGGGTACCACAAAATTTCATTGCCTCTCAAAAGTCATGAATAAGTAAACATCAAGCAAGTCTGGAAAGTTATTTGGCTGCATCCTTAAAAATACTCACCTGCAACGTTTTTTCAAGCCTTATTTATATAAACTCATCACCCTCAGAGATTCCAGCACAGTCTATCTATTGATACAAAAACTTGGAAATTCCTTTTTCAGGGGTCAGATAGTTTTTTTCAATATTCTGTATATGGGTCAGCATTTCAATATGAATGTGGTTTTTGGAAGTGAACACACATCATTAAGTATCAATTGGGTAAATAAGGTGAGTGATTAAAGTGGGCAAAAGTACAAATTTAGATCAAAAATGAACTGTGACTATAAGTATAACACAACCTATTTTCCTCTGCTGATCACAAAGCCAAGCCTGAGGGCAATTCCAAGGTTGAAGCTATGGATGAGAGGGTGATCTGACAGGGACAGCTGTCATCTGTCATCCTGTTGACCTTCAGGGTTAATTCACCTGATCTGGGTGGATGACTAATGGTCATCTCCACTCAAGCTTTCTCTTTGGAAACTCCTTGAATGATAATTTTTAAAAAAAGAGAAGAGAGCACTTCTTTCATCAGGAATGGCTTCTCATTCTTTCAACAAATGTTTATTGAGTTTTTTCCCATACATCCAACATTGTCCAATACGTAACCAAGACAGATTAGACTCTTATACTCAAGGAAACAAAATTAACAAACGTTGTAAACAGCAATAAATGCAATGAGTAAAAATATGGAGACATCAGATTTAAAAAAAAAAAAAAAAAGCCATTACATTAAGAGGATAGATAAAGAAGCTTCTCCCTAAGAAGGTATCACTTCTGCTAAGATCTAAATGATTTAAAAAAAAAAAAAAAAAAAAAGGTGCCATAGAAAATCATGAGGAGGATTTCCAGGGTGAGAGAATGGTAAGTCTAGAAGATATAAGATAGGATAAGCCAGATGGATTTTTGTTAAATTAATAGGCAAGTACCATGTGTTGGGAGTATAATAAACAAGGCTGGTTATACATATAAGTAACTGTATTCTCCTGCCATAAGCATCAAGTCACTGGCATTCTCAAAACGTTTCAACCACAAGCAGCATCTGAGCAATAACTATGAATCTTCACAAGGTTACCACTGGGAAAAACAACATTGCCATGAAGAGAAATCTCCTCCAGTGTTAGAATGTAAAAGTGAGATTCCTTTAGAGTCACACCAATGCAAGTCTGAAACATGTTTTAAAGAAGATGATAGTGGCCAGTATTTAATTTGGGATTGTTTTTTCCAGGCCTACCCATTACTTCCTGCTCAGGCAAGCTTGAGAAGATGGGATCAAGGGAGTTTTATGGTCCAGTGAGCAAAGGATGGGAAAATCAGAAAGATTCTGAGTTATAATCCCAGTTGAGCTACCAGGTGACCTTTAGGCAAGTCATTCGACCTCCCTATGCCTCATGCTCCCAGCTGGAAAATTGGATAAGACCAGCAGGATATCACTGAAAACCAGATGCTACACCAAACCCAAGCTTTCCCAGCTAAATAAATTACCACCAAAGAGACAGGGGGGCCAGGAGGGAGGCACAGTGTCCAATCTATGGATCCATGTGGAATGCACAATTAATGACACTTGGCCACTCTTTATATTTAAAAGTTATTCATCTCTCCCATATTCATCAAATCAAATTAATAAAGTGAGTAGTTCAAACAAGAGTACTATTTCCTGAGATACTTAGAAATGTCACTCTAGCTGGAATTGACTTTGCCACAGCAGATTTGCAGGTTAATAATTGTTACAATCCCAGTCTTGTCTCATTACCCCTTCCCATGACAAGTCACGCCAGTGTCAATGACACACAGCTAGAACAACAAAGAGAAGTCTGAAACTGGAGTTTATTTCCTCATTTTTCAAACAAAGTAAACTTACAGTTTCTATGTGAAACAAACAAGGATGTTTTATGTCTGGGTATTAATAAGATATTTAAATGTAGAGCAAAAATCCCATAGCTCATACTGTTTCATTGATATCAATAAGATACTTTTTGTTTACAAAGACCAATTTACAAAATGCAAAAATATTTAAAACTGGGGGTTTTGTTTTCCAGTTTAAGTTAAAACACCTTTACTAAGTCTCACGGGAAAATATATGTGTGTATATACATATACACACACACATATGTTCATTCAGTTGAATTATCTACTGAATAAAAAAATATTGCTCAGGAAACTCACACTGCTTTACCTTTAAGATAGCATTAATATTTGAGTCTATTTTTAAAAATAATCATGTTTTAATTCCATAACATGATATTGGACCACAAGTAGTCACACGGGCTATGAATATTATCTACACGGATATGTGCTCAACACATGTGTTTATCATTCCAAACATCTACATATTTAGGCATATCCAGGTGTCTGGCTTAATTTTTAATTTTCCACTTGGATATTTTTGATGTTAACATTCATAAAAAGGAAATTAATTAAATAAGCTGAATATATCGAAAACACTACACTGGGTGCCAGCATATGCCTCACATTATTCCAAAGGATTATACACATAGAGTAAATTTGGAACAAAAAATCACTCATTAAAACTTCATTAGGAGGGGACTTCCAGGGAAGCAATGATGCCGTCTGGGATCAGGCCGCCTGTGAATATGACAGCTTTTGTGTGGCCACTTTCCTTTGAGCTTAGCCAAGTGATGCTCCAAGCAGATGCTAAGGTTGCTTTGCTTTGCTTTTAAATTAAATGCTGTTGTTTCTTCTTTGATCTAAATTCTGATAAAAGTAGTTTTCATCTTAGAGCAAGTTTTTATTTCTTTAAAAACTCATAGATAAGAAAAACAAATACTGTACATTAAAGGATATATGTGGAGTCTCTCAAACAGGGGCTCTGGGAAAGGCTGAAGGGTGGGATGGGAAGGGAGATGGGAGGGAGACTCGGGAGGGAAGAGACATGGTGTACCCATGGCTGATTCTTGTTGATGTATGACAGAAAACCGCAAAATTCTGTAAAACAATTATCTTTCAATTAAATTTTTTTCAAAAGATTTTTAAAAAATTGCATATATGTGGAGTCTAGAAAAATGGTGTCACTGAACTTATTTGCATAAAAAATAGAGATGCAGACATAGAGAATAAACATGTGGACAACAGGGGTAAAGGGGAGGCGGGAGGAACTGAGAGATTAGGATGACATATATAGTACTGAGCCTCTTAATGAAAGTGAAAGAGGAGAGCGAAAAAGTTGGCTTAAAGCTCAACATTCAGAAAACTAAGATCATGGCATCCAGTCCCATCACTTCATAGCAAATAAATGGGGAAACAGTGGCTGACTTTATTTTTGGGGCTCCAAAATCACTGCAGATGGTGACTGCAGCCATGAAATTAAAAGATGTTTGCTCCTTGGAAGGAAAGTTATGACCAACCTAGATAGCATATTAAAAAGCAAAGACATTACTTTGCCAACAAAGGTCCATCTAGTCAAGGCAACAGTTTTTCTAGTAGTCATGTATGGATGTGAGAGTTGGACTATAAAGAAAGCTGAGCGCTAAAGAATTGATGATTTTGAACTGTGGTGTTGGAGAAGACTTTTGAGAGTTCCTTGGACTGCAAGGAGATTCAACCAGTCCATCCTAAAGGAGATCAGTCCTGGGTGTTCATTGGAAAGACTGATGCTGAAGCTGAAACTCCAATACTTTGGCCACCTGATGCAAAGAACTGACTCATTTGAAAAGACCCTGATGCTGGGAAAGATTGAGGGCAGGAGGAGAAGGGGATGGCAGAGGATGAGATGGTTGGATGGCATCACCGACTCAATGGACATGGGTTTGGGTAGACTCCAGGAGTTGGTGATGGACAGGGAGTCCTGGCGTGCTGCTGTTCATGGAGTCACAAAGAGTTGGACACAACTGAGCAACTGAACTGAACTGATACACTATTGATACTACATATAAAATAGTTAACTATGAGAACCTAGTGTGCAGCTCAGGGAACTCTACTCACTGCTTTAGTGCCCTAAATGGGAAGGAAATCCAAAAAAGAGGCTATCTATGTACACGTATAGTTGATTCACTTTGCTGAACAGCAGAAACTAACCCAACATTGTAAAGCAATTATAATCCAATAAAAATTAATTTTAAAATACCCATGGCAATATTGATGATGAATGAGTGGCTGAAATTTATGCAACTGAGTGACCTTGGTGAGGTCACATAATAACTCAGAGACTCATTCTCACTCATTTATAAAATGAAGCTAATAATAATCACTTCAAAAGGCTGGGACAAGGATCACCAAACTAAAGGTGTTTTGCCAATTATGCCACGTTAGGGTAATTGCTTCTTAAGGTCATGGGCTGTTGTTTCCCTTCATGAGTCTGCCTTGAGGAGCTTACCCAACTAGGCAGCTCTTCATTTCCCCCCGTGTACAACCAAGTAGGTGTCTGACTGGACCTGAATCAACAGCTCCAGAGGAAACAGACAGGCATCTCCTGAGAGGCCTGCATCTTGAGGAGACAGCTCAGGGACCTCAGGGAGTCGTAGCAGTCTGTGCATACACTGGCCCAAGTCCCATCACCTCAACCTCAATTGTAAGCTATAATCCTGCATTCAGAAAAAAACACCAATAAATAACTGGCATTATTTAGCATCTACACAATCAAGACCTGGGCTTCCCCAGTGGCTCAGTGGTAAAGAATCCACCTGCCAAGCAGGAGATTTGGGTTCAATCCCCTGGAGAAGGAAACGGCAACCCACTCCAGTATTCTTGCCTGGAAAACCCCATGGACAGAGGAGCCTGGCAGACTGCAGTCCATGGGGTCACAAAAGAGTTGGACATGACTGAGCAACTGTTGCTGGCATGACAGCAACAGTCAAGACATATATACCTTTCCCCCTGATTGTTTTCCATGGCTCATTATTGGTTTTATTCTTAAGCATAGATGAAGATTTGGAACAAATCTTGCCAAAGAAAAACTAGTGATAGTAATAACTGAGAGGGAGACAGAAAGGTGGGGGTGGGAATTTGAGAGAAAGAGCCAGGTAACTTTTGGAAAAAGGAAGGGTAGGGAAAGGGCAGAACCAATCCCTGTGATATCATGAACAGGTCCACAAGATGTGTCTTTGAAACTTGTATAGAAGTTTATAAATCAATAGCAATCATCTTCAGAAATCAAAGTTCCTCATCACTAGTTACCATATAATACTATTAAGGTTCTTTAGGATAGAGAAGTGTTTTGCTATAACCAACACACTTACAGAAAGATAAATTTTAAAGATCTTTAGAATGGCAGTTTGAAACACATCATATACACAAAATTTCAGCTGCCAACAAATGAGGTAAGGTTTGCAGGGGAAAAATGAGTCTGTTCTACTTTGTCATGTAGCTGGATGATCTTTTATGCCATTTGTCTTCTCCCATACTGAGGCATTTTCTTTTTTAGAATTTTTCATATCTCTCTTTTCTTGGCACTAAACTCATTATCACCACAGCATTATATACATGGTAGTCTGGCTCAGGGTTATAGTAAATAATGCAAGTGCATAATTTCTTTTCAATAGTGAATTGTTAAAATTAAGTGAAATATGTGAATGTCATCCTAATGGAAATCTCTGTAACACATGGGTTTTAAATCTCAGCCTGGAAACATTTGATAGGACATAGCTTCAATAGAGTGAAAATGTGTGGACATTTCTTTGAAAAGTGTGAACACTTGATGTGGATGTACCACATATATTTTTGGGGTATTGTGTTTTAAATATGCTTCCAAAACAACTCATTTAAAATCCATTAAACCAACTATTTAACATCATATGGAGGGTGGATTCAATCTTTTATTTTTCTGTTATAACTAATAATTCTTAAAAGTAGTTTGCAGATATGGACAATCCCATAAAAAAAAAATAAGATAGAATGTAGGAGATGCCCATCATGCTTTGCTCAGTTAGCATCAGGAACCTTGGAGAGGTTCTGCCACCCTCACCTTCTTAGCAGTGTTCGTAAAGAGTAATGCCTTCCAATCAGCCTCCCTACAAACTTCTGGTGTTTAGCTGAAAGTAAATTAAACATTTTACTATATAAAGGTTTTGATGAGACTATAAAGTTATTTCAGTATAGCCTCTTAGATGAAAAATGTGAATTGTAAAGCCTTCCAAAATAAAAATAGACAATACGTGCAATAGATTATGATGACTCTCAAAGCCTACCTGGTCTACTGAGTGAAGGTAAAGGATATTTGCAAATTAAAAGCAGCTATTTTTTTAGTAAGAATCTGTATTAGATGACTTAAATCCAATACATCCTTAATTATTAATGTCAGCCTGATGCCAAGTTGATCTCCCATTATCTCAAAATATGTATTAAAATAAGTTAAAAAGTTCAGAAATGCAAGGTACCTAGAATTAAAAGCACAGTAGAACTATATGTGAAGAGATATAAATTTATCCTGTAAAGCTTGATCTATTTCAATGACCAAGTTTCTAAAGCTAGTTTATTTCACATGTAGTCTACCTTAGTAGGTAACTAGAATCAGCAGCAGGTGTTACCTGGTATAATATGAAATTCAAAACTCAACCTCAAATGGCATAATATATTTTCTAAATCAACTCATTTCACATTTGGATGCTCTCCAAGTTCTCTCAACTTTATCCAGTACTTAAACATGCCTTTTAACCATGACTTGTATTTCTCAATACAGATTCCAAAATTTACTTTCTGCCTTCTGCTCTCTCTGGTAATAATTGCTCATTTGATCTGACTCATAAAAGACGCTTACTCCTTGGAAGGAAAGTTATGACCAACCTAGATAGCATATTCAAAAGCAGAGATGTTACTTTGCCAACAAAGTTTCGCCTAGTCAAGGCTATGGTTTTTCCTGTGGTCATGTATGGATGTGAGAGCTGGACTGTGAAGAAGGCTGAGCGCCAAAGAATTGATGCTTTTGAACTGTGGTATTGGAGAAGACTCTCGAGAGTCCCTTGGGCTGCAAGGAGATCCAACCAGTCCATTCTGAAGGAGATCAGCCCTGGGATTTCTTTGGAAGGAATGATGCTAAAGCTGAAACTCCAGTACTTTGGCCACCTCATGCAAAGAGTTGACTCATTGGAGAAGACTCTGATGCTGGGAGGGATTGTGGGCAAGAGGAGAAGGGGACGACAGAGGATGAGATGGCTGGATGGCATCACTGACTCGATGGATGTGAGACTCAGTGACCTCCGGGAGTTGGTGATGGACAGGGAGGCCTGGCGTGCTGCGATTCATGGGGTCGCAAAGAGTCGGACATGACTGATCTGATCTGATCATCAATATTTGATCCATGATAGCTAAGATTATTTTCTTGCCCACTTAAAAGAAACCCAATTATTCATCCTGTATTTATGCATCTGCTTATTAGAACATTTTCCTAATTTCTAAAATCTTAAGGTAATGTTATATTCTAGACTTTCATTTCATTTCTGGTCTCATTTGCCAAGTAGGTACAATCTGCATTTTTCTCCACCACATCTCTTGGCCCCTTATCCACACTTTTTACAAAGGCAATTGGAAATCTTTCTACTTTGGGTGAAAGAGAATTGCAAAAGGAAACACTGCACTAGGCTTCCAGGTTGGAAGAGTCGGAAGATGGAAGTAGACAAGAGCCTACAAGCACACCCGTGGAAGTGTTCTGTCATATTTCCTATCTGTTAGCAACTGTCTTACATTTACCCCTCCACACCATATTCTGCTCTATATACAGGCCCTCACCCACCAGTTGAGTTCACCCAACGAGCCCTGGAGGAAAAAGGGTGAAGGGGGAAGTCAGGGACGGACTGAGCCTTCCAGCTCCCTCTCCTCAAGGTCATCTAAGGGGTCTGTTCCTGGACCGAAGGTCCTTGCCCTCTTCAGGGCAGCCTCCTCTGGATGGACACTCCTCGTGGCTGTGGTGGCTGTTCTCTGCCCTCCTCTCTTCAAGAGAGGGGCAGTTAGGATGCAGTAATACAGAGGAAAAGAATCTGCGTGCCAAGGAGCTTAGCATCAGTCCTTCCAATGAATATTCAGGGTTGATTTTCTTTAGTATTGACTGGTTTCATCTTGCTCCAAGAGACTCTCAGGAGTCTTCTCCAACACCACAAGTTCCTATGCAATACTGTTCTTTCCAGCACTGGACTTCACCTTCACCACCAGACACATCCACAGCTCAGCATTGTTTCTGCTTTGGCCCAGCGGCGTCATTCTTTATGGAGCTCTTAGCTATTGCTCTCCACTTTTCCCAGTAGCACATTGGACACCTTCTGACCTGGGGGCCTCATCTTCCAGTGTCATTGTCTTTTTGCCTTTTCATACTGTCCATGGAGGTTCTCCAGGCAAAAATACTACAGTAGGTTGCCATTTCCTTCTCCAGTAGACCATGTTTTGTAAGAGCCATTGATTGTATGAATAGCTGTGTTACATTTTGGGGAAAATGGGATTCTTGACAAAAATGAAGGAAGCACACAGATTGCTCTTGTCTTGGGTGTAAGGTACCTGGGAGTCAAGGTGCTGCAGAGAGATGCTAGGAGTTTAGGACAGAAGGGGGTTGAAGTGAGAGGTGAACAAACCAAAAGGAGTTATTTGTGTGTGTGTGTGTGTGTGTGTGTGTGTGTGTGTGTGTGGAGATA